>BSBK01000011.1:0-1200000 GCA_027943335.1 Chamaecyparis obtusa | reverse complement strand
AATAAATAACAAAAATACTTAATGCAAATCTTTTTGCTTTTGGGGGACCCCTGGGCCCCACGTATTGCCTGCGGCAGTCCTGGGTCCTGTCGTAACAGTCCCTAGGGACTGTCGTCGGCAGCCAGTGGCTGCCGCGTAGAGGCTCCTAGGGACTGCCGATGACATTCTTAGGTTGTCGTTGACAACTCTTTGGGTTGTGTGACCATTGGGGGTCGAGGGTTTAAAACCCCACCTCCCCTTAAAATATATTAATTAATTTTAATTTTTTTATTATTAAATTTTAAGTTTAGTTTAATACATTTTATTTAATTTAAAACCAACATATATATATATATATATATATATATATATATATATATATATATATATATATATATATATATATATAATAACAGATTCAAAATTCCAAAATAATTCATTTCTACAAACATGGATATTTTCAACTTAAATTAATTTAATTCTATAAATGATTGAAACCCTAGTTATTAATAGTTTAATCAGAATTTTACAAAACTCAAACCTTAATAAATTCTATTCCAGAATTTGAAAGCAATGAATATACGCAACAAAGATTCTCATGCAATCAATTTCAAAATACAAAGAGGAAGAGAGAGAAAATTCTTAGAACAAAATTTCAATCATGATAATCAACAGGCACAAAGAAGGCAGTCCTTCAGAGTTCAAAATAACACAACCATAAAGAGAATTAAACCCTACCTCAAACACCGAAGAATATTATTCGAAAGAAGACCAAATCTGAAGACGAAATCCCAAAACTTCGAAGCTTTCCAAAATTGGATTCTCCACCATAATCCTTCCACTTGCCTGCCAAAATTCCTCAACCTGTCCTCAAAATTATGGCCAAATTTTCAACATGTAGGAATTCCCATTCCACATGCCAGGGTTTGGAACTCAACTCCACCAAAAGGATTTGCATAAATTTAGACTTTGATTTGCAATTCAATTTTAGTTGAACTCAAGTCTCTCCCCCACTTTCCTTTTGTTGAAAACACTTAACCAAACTTTAACTAATACCTTAATTTAATTTAATCAATTTTGATTGTGCAACTTAATGCATTCAATTAATTAAAAATAAAATATTTAATCTAAAATGATTTCCACATGCTAAATTAATTCTTAAATAAACCAATGCATTATAATTGATCAAAGGTTAAATTTACAATTAAATAATTCTAAGGTGAAGATATTTAATTAATCCTCATTAATTAAATACTTCTACTACATAATAAAATAAACTTAACAATCGCATTTAATTAGTCTTCAATTAATTAAATAATCTCCCATAGCTAAAAATAGCAAAGATTCAATTTATTAAAATTGCACTATTTCTTCAAATTAAATAATCTAAATATAGAAAACACACCAACAACCAAAATCAAATGAACCTATAGACCCACATTCATACTCAAGCAAGGGGTTATTAACTCACATCCACTCGATGAGTTTAATAGGGTAGGATAACAAAAACTTGTACACTATTTCAGGACAATATCATTGCTTAGGTTAGGATTTGGACCTGTGTTATCTTCCCTCTCTTACCATTTGAGATATTGTGATAGGGCACACTCATCCTAACAATTCAGGGAAGTCAATGTCTGGTACCTGCAAACCTGTATACAAAATACACATCTACATACATATATAAATATATAACAAACAATGGTGGGGATCAACTGATCGTGTGGATCTTGCAAGAAGTAACTATGACTTCGTCCCTCAACCACATCAGGCACATCAAACATAAATATAAAACAAACACATCAACCATACACATGCAAGTATGGGGTCAGTAAAACCATAGGCATCAATGATTTCCTAACATATAAATCATCATCCTAAAATAGCCATAACATATAGAAAATCAGACTATGGGAGGGGTATTACAATTCTTCAATTTCATCCTTCAACACCATTGGTAAAACTGATCTCATGCCTTCACTAGATCATGTTGCCAACAATGACAACACCAAAATACAATCATATGATCAAAAATCATATCACCTTCATCAAATGCCAACAAAACATGTTGGGTGGTTGTTTGGAGACCTACCTTAGCCAGATCCCTGTTTTGGTATGTTGAACTCTGTAACAGATGATTTATACGAGATAAATGGTGATAGATAACCATAAATATAGTAGAAAAATGATAGATATTGATAAATAAGCAAGATATAATATCAAACACAAAAATAGATCAAGTGAGAGACTCCCCTTCACCACTATGAAGTCAAATCTTGATGAAGTGAAGGCAAGGGTGACCGAGAGATCATGAACAAGATGTCCCAATACAATATGAAGCTCAATCTAATGTTACGAGATAGCTATGAAAATTTCATATGAAGTAAGTATATAAAGTGAAGAGGGATTACGAAAAATGCCCAAGTAGAATAAAAGTGACTGAAGAAGATCAAATAAAGTGAAAGGAAGAAGATTTAAGCTACTAGTTTGAATCTTGGTCTTAGTGGGTAGGGGAATGAGGCATTACACTTGTAGGGGTGGTAGTCCTAATGCTTCAATGAGACTTTTCACATTTGCAGATTCACAAGTCAAGTGCACGCTACATAGACATTTCTGTGACACACGTCCTTGGGCCGACTAGGTCATGTGGCCAAGAATCTGAGCGGGTGGTTGACAAGGCCAAGTGGAGGGAGGTAGAGGATGATGTAGAGTTTTGTGTTTAGGATAAGGTAGGGACATCACCCAATGGTAAACTACACTAGGGTGTGCAAATTTGTAACATTACAAATTTTTCTTATTTTTAATTTCTATCAAATTCCCCACAAGTATTTCACACATTTCTATTATTAACTATTTGTGAGTATTTAGTTGATAAATGAACTAAGAGTTCTTTTTTTGGATAATAAATTTCTTATTTTAATTGATAGTTATTTTATTTTATTTGTGTGGATTAACGCAATATTTGTTTCACAAGTTTTAATCCTTATTTTTGGAAGTCTTAGTTTTCATTATAAAGTAACAAGATCTCTAAATTCAAAATTATCTTTTTCAAATTTTAATATTTTTGATATCGAGTGGAACAAAGAAAAGTTATGAAATTATTTGTAATGCCTATGATTATAAATTCAAGGCTAATATTGAGGTATATTTTTTGCCAAAATGTGTTGCAATTTAAAAATAAGTCATAAGACTACTCTTTTAGCTATATGAGAATCGAAGAAAATCAGCTCATGCATATGAAAGTTTTAAATTCATTCTTAAAATATTTTAGAATCTAGGGTTGTATAGTGGTCTAATAGCCAAATCTCTAGTCAACAACCTTATTTCTTGGAAACAGGAAGATGGTTATTCAAAGGCCAATTATTTTAGTTCAAACTTTCAAACTTTAGACAATCACAAGGTTCGTATATATTTCATTATGGAAATATATTAGAAACATTTATTTAAGTATTCAAGTGATACATTTTAAAATGTTTTTTTTGTTGAAAAATAATAAAATGACATTTATAAAATTTTATCGATATAGGTGGTGCATTTTTATTTGTTGTTACATCATTTTATCACGATTTTATGAGCATGACATAATGACACACAAACCTTAGAATTCACATAAAGAATAAAGGAAAAGAAAAATAATAGGGACACAATATTGTGTTGAGAAACAAGGCAAACCTATTGCAATAAAAACTTCTTAGTTGTGTATAAATATAAATTTAATCTCTTAATAAATGGATTACCATAAAAATTATATATGAAAACCCAGATAAAAAATTATAATTAATTATCAAACTATACTAACATAGGATTTACATGGAGAAACCCTTATTGGAAAAATGAGAAAAGTATGCATTGATCTTCAATATATAATATAATATATCAACACACTACACTCTACAAATTAATAGTATTTAAATATCACTAACATGTTTTTATAAATAATTATTATAATTGACTATCTCATACTTCCAAAATATATGAAAAGAGCTCAAGGTCAAAAGAGTAAAAGGTTTAGGTCAAAACTGTAAAAGGTTTCACCAATATAATAGATACCAAAACCATGGTATCATGCATAAGAACCATGGTCACTTTGGAGAGCATCTTTTGAGAATAAAAAACTACATTAATGACTACAGATAAATATCATGTTAGATTAATCAACGAGTCCCCAAATAGAAAGTGTAAATGCAATGGTATCTTTGACCAACAACTTCTTAATTGTAACGCCCCACCAGGGAACCCAAGAGAATTTAACCTAAACATACTACTAAGTTTGGTGAACAATTTTTTTTTTCTAAAGTTAACAAATAAGATAAACAACAGTGCGGAAGCATTTACCATTTACTCACATTGATATAACAACCGACACAGATTACAAGACTCAAGGGTTCCATGACGCAAAATTACGTAAGACTAAAACACAACTAGAACTAACATCAACAAAAGATTCCATAACTTGTAAATTAAAATTACATGATGTAACAATAAATACAATCCTCATGGACATCCATGACATATACATAAACTGACATCCACTGCACATGTCACAGGGTATGTAGTAATAAATCTAACTATGATAATACAATATTCAGATTAGGTATCACATGCGATACACTAATAGATGATTACAAATAATGAAGATAAGAAAGAAACATCAATGAAGAAGCATCAAAAGGAAACCATCTGCAAAATCACCATCAAGCACCGGCACCAGGACGTTGAATCTCAAATGGTAAAGAATCACTACCACCTGTCTGTGTAGAACCACAAAGGCCTACCCCACTGTGTTGAGGAGATAGCCACAAACCCCAATCAGGTAACCAAACAATACAAGGATAAAACCCTAAGCAGAAGGATCCTAAAAGCACTCTAACTCAAGATACAACATGATAAAGATAAAGGTACAACTCTCTAATCTAGAGGCAACCGACACATGTAGAATAACTAGACTATGCATAGGAAGGTGTCATCATGTACGTCGAACCCTTGAGTTTTGTCCTGGTAATCTCTCTAGATCCCAACACCCAAGTGACCATACATGGTATCAATGACCTCTCATACTGATGAAGTCATCAACTATGCCAACTCATCCCTTAAAAGGGGGCTAGTCATCTTCTCAACTCCACCTTAGTTTGTACTAGCACTCAAGCATGGGTGAGGACTTATATCTTATTAGGTTCAATTAAATACCCCTTAATTATATTAGGTTATCACTTGATTATTGAAACTTTACAATAAGTGATCTTGGCAGCCACTTGTGGGCCCCAACGCTTATTGCAAGCCACCTCCTATTACATGTCAAGGTAAACTACCCTAGGCCCACAGATCTCTCCTAGATCTAATCAGGTATACAACTACGTAACCTCATATCTATTTTCACATAAAAGAACTAGATATGGTTACAGAGATACCACAAATAGAATACAATATATCATGAGCCCAATGGTCAAACAAGAATGACAATCAGACAGAGTGTACACACACCAGACATAACTAATAATATGAACATCTGACTCATACCCCAGCCTTTGTATTCCCCTAGGTCATCTAGTCCCCATAAAACTGATAAACCAAACATCTAGAAAATATAAAACTATATTGAAGAAAACAACCAATTTCAATACAAATGATGCATGTTCCAATTTCAGATAAAAAGATACTTCATACATTTTCAGCATTGAATAAAAGTCCAATTGATCTTAAATGCAACCCACAAACTAATCGCACTTAAGCTAAAATTAGATGTATGACCTAAAATTAATCAATCAGTCTAACCCTATTCTATTGACCAAATTGATTTAGTAAAGCTTACTAACATGATTAGTATACAGGGTTAGCTAAACTTATAAAGGAAGTGATAGATAAGTATAAGTCAAGTTTCCAATTACACCATCTATACTCAAAACAATATCGAAGAGAAACTACTAGTAAAGTCCACCAATAATAAATACAATTTATTAACCAAACTATTGTTGCAACACAATAATTGTTAATAAAATAAAAATAAACATAAATAACCATTAGTTCCTTTAATAAAATTTATTAAAACTAATTGACAAATACATAAACTAACAAATTCAATAAATTAATGAATTTAATATTCAACAAATTTATTAAATAACATAACATACAACTTTCATTATAATAACAAATTTATTATAATAAAATTAATACAACAAATTTATTAAATATCTTACAAATTTGATATAACAAAAACAATATAAAAACACATTATAACATCAACAACTATAATAAATAAATTAAACCCAACATAATTTATTAAATTACAATATTTAAATAACAAAATTTATTAACAATAAAAATAAATAAAACCGTTTTAATAAAAACAAAAAAAAACACTTTAGGAAATTGCTTTACCTCTTATCGAGGCTCGGCACTGTACACGGAGGGGACCTCTGACGGACGGTACCCAAGGTATCGCCGGTAGGGTACTCCCTATCGACGGTACCTTGAGTACCACCCGACAGGGTTTGCGACCTCGAGATGGTGGGGGATGCAGTGGCCCCCACATCCTATTCAATTCATTTAAAAAAAAAAACCAAAACAAATTTGTTTTTAATAAAAACTTTTTTCAATTTTATATTGTGTTTGCTAAACTTTATTTGATAATAAAATTTTGTTTGGTAAGTTATTTGTAATTTGTTTAGCTTTTTTTTTTGATAAATAAAACACTAACTTATATATTATTTTTTCCCATGTTTTGACAGGACTGCTCATTTTTGAAAACGGAAATGGCAGACTGTAAGTCTAATTTTCTAGAAATGGAAATAAAATCCATTTTCTAAAAATTCATGGAATATCCTTGTTTCTTCTAATCTGTTTTTTTCCCTTTTAACATTATAGTTCAAAAATATAACCAATTAAAACATGAGACAATAATTTTTGTCTTTACCAGTATATTTTTTGACTGTAATTTTTTTTACAGAGAATGGGATTTTTTTTTCCAGAATGAGGAATTTTTACTCAAATTGGATTTTTAACAACCTACTAAATTAATTTATTCAAACTATAGAACTAACTATATAGAGATTGATTTTTTATTTTCTAGGTGTTCTAAGATGAATTTTCTCCTGAAATTTCGACAGCATAAGCCTACTATGCCAAGTTTATATAAAAATATATAATTACAATTCAATGAGTTTTCTAACTCTTAATTTGAAAGCATAAATAGAAAACTAATCTAAATCTAAATACCAAATCAAACATAGAAAATTGCTGAAAGTATATAGACAAAAACATAAGAAAGTTCCTCAAAATCCTACCTCAATTCCAATGCTAGAAACTGATTAAGATTGTCTAAAGAATGTTGAATCTCCCAGATCTGACAATAGCATAGCTCAACCTGCAGATTCTGAATCATAGAGCATGCAAATCCCAAATCCAAAAGCAAGCAACCTTCACCCAAAATTCAAGCTCAATCTTCAAAAGCTCAAGAACACAAGAAAGCACAAAAACTCCCAAAAGCTCTCTCCAAATTCTCCAACAACTTGATTGAATGCAAAATGAATGCAAACTCCCTCTATTCGAAAATCAATTCCACCAATCAAGCAAAACCCTAGATGACTCGCAAAGAACTCCTAATCAAACTCTCCCACTTTTTTGAGAGAAAATAATAATAACTAATAATTAAAAATAAATATATTTGTGCACAACTCAACTTAGTCTCCTAAAGACAAGTTGTCACTTTTTCCAAACAAATCACTTTTTCAATTATGCACATGTTAATAATTTAAATCTATTATTAAATAAATTAAATACTTAATGCATCATGAATTCATGTAATTAATTATTTAATCATTTAATAATACTCACAAACATAATAAAATCTAATTCTCAATAAAATACTCAATTAAATCCAAATAATCAATTATTTGATTTTAATTAAATTTCATCATAATAAACTTAGGACATAACCAGTATTAATTTCTAATACTCAATTAATTAACTTAATTTAATACCCTCAATTAAATCCTAGGAACATAATTAACCATTAAATTCAATTATGCACCTAACAATGATATTCATATAAAATAATCTAAATTAACATAATTTGACTATAATCAATAAATTAATAATCACCCACATAACCACAAATCAACTGAATCATGCAAAGTAAAAATCAAACACAATAAATCAAACAAACTCAGGAGAAAGGATCCACGAATTCATGCCAACTAGATGAATTTGGGTAGGGAAGTCAAACCGACACTTGTCCTATCCTAGGACAATAAGGCTTAGGTTTAGGGTTTGGGTCTGTGTATTATCTCCCCTCTTTACCATTGAGATGAATGTTTGTGGGAATGCTCACTCCTACCAATTCAGAGAAGATGATGCCCTGTACTTGCAAACCTGTCACCACAAGACGAAGCATGTACATACAATAATATATAACAGACAATGATAGGGTACAGTCGGTCTTGTGGATCTCGACTATGCGAGTAACTACGCCTCCGTCCTCTACCAAAAAAAACATGTCAAACTGATGCAAACACAAGATAACCATACACATGCCAGTATGAGATCAGTACCATAAATCAATATAAAACATAAACATAACATCAAATGATATCATCATCTAATCTAGGCAATAACTTGATACAAATTCAATGAGCATAAATCCATAATCATCATTTATTAATCATAATAATTGATCACATCAAAAGTGACCTAAAAGAATTCAGTCATACAACTGAAACAAAAAGAAACCTAAAAGTAAACTATGGGCGGGGTACTACATTAATGACCCGCATCCTTAATTCTATCACTCTATTTTGGAGTCCACTAACTCATATGGGGCCCATTTGTTATGTCATAATTCTCCCTACTTTTTTTAGCACCTAAGAATGAGGAAAATTACTTAAATAAATTAAAATTAAACTCTAACCACCACCATTATACTTCATCTACACTATGAATGTATATGAAAAGTAATTACAAGATTCTTATGAGAATATAAATACAAAGTATTTATGCAATTACACCTTAGAATCCAAGTACACCTTCCAAGAGCTTTGAAGATACATAATATACATACATAGGATTACACGGTATACAATGCATCCAAAGGAAATAAAAATAAAAATAAGTACAATATCAAAGGCCAGTGGCATTCCTGTATGAGGAAAACATATTTGTAGGCACTAGCGTTGTGATGTAATCTACACCATTTTTTTCAATGTCAAACTTTTATAACAAGATCTTACTATTATATACCATCTATCATACAAACAAATACTTAAGATTAGTGTATACTTAGTAAAATCATGATGCATAAGATTCCTAACTAAATAAATGACACTTTGAATATCATACCTAACTATAACAATTTTGTAATAAGAATCAATATTTATACAAATACTCTATAACCAAATCACCTTCTTAGAATTTTTTGAACATCTATATACTATATATTAATAGAGAAAAAATTAATTATAAGATTCCTTCTCCTCGACCAACTCACTACATTATCAAACAAAGAAAATACGTAACTACAAATGGACCTAAATAGCTATTCAAGTCACCTAACCAATCTACATTCACAAAGTTATGCATGTCCAATGACTTATTATATTATTTATACAAAATAACATATTAAAATATTTTAAATTGTATTATCTTAAAACCTTATTAAGATTAAGTGTATAAAGATGAAAGTTAAAAAAGGATCTTAAATGTTCACTTTTTATGCAATCAACAAATACTCATCTTAGATTAAAAAAATATCTTAAATGGTCACTTTTTTCTGCAATCAACAAATACCCATCTTAGATGAGAAATTGAAAATAATTGCACTCAAAACATCTTGAAGATATCAAGATTTGTAGTGCTCTAAATCTATTTTCTAACCTACGAATTTTTTAATTATATTGTTAACTTATTTTAGTCTCTTGAAATAGGTAAAATAGCATGTCTAAAATTATTTTTGTTCTTTGGTCCTAATTGAGGTAAAAAGATTCAAGTCAAATACTTAAAGGAGTGAGTCTTGGCCACCTGAATGTGAAATCAATTTTTTTTATTTCTTTCTCAATATGCACCAATTTCTTTCCAGATCTCCTGTAATTGTTCTGATTAATGGAAAAAACAAGTTTTGAAGGGACTTGAAACCCTTTATAAAGAATAAACTTAAGATATAGCAATAGGATTACACCAAATGCAACAGATCAAACAAAACAAAAGGCCACCATCCCCATGAAACCACCCCAAAGAACCCAGCCAAAGAAACACCCACACCGCTACAAAAGATAAAACATTGTAAATATGCAATAAAAGATACACTATCTTTTTGTCCCCTTCAAATGACATCTAAGGGTCATGTCAAAAGTTAGGGAGGATTTCTTAGAATTTTTGCCTTTAACTATAATCCAACCTTCTTCAACACTAGCAACCTTATTCTGCTAGCACAATGAATCCAGAGATGGAGAACCAACCCCCAAAAGTGGGGTTGAGTCACCTAGAGAGACAACCAGCGTAGGGCCACCATTAGATCTAGCTAAAGGGTGATCACGATATGGAGTAGTAATGTCTGATCCAACATTTAACAAAATACCATCCTTTCTAAAAAATCTAGCACCCATTGAAACAACAAAAAATTTGGTATCACCCAGCGTAGAAAGAGAAATTTTAGGTCCAACAACTGGGACAGGGATAGAGCCAGCAGCCCTAGCAGACCCATTAGGTCCAGCAACCAGGACAGGGACAAAGCCAATAGCCCCAATAGACCCTTAAATTCTAGCAATAGGGACAGGGATAGAGCCAACAGCCCCAACAAACCCTTCAAGAACATTAATATCAGGACATAAGCCAACCTTCTCACCAACACATAGAGGATTGCTAGTATCAGGAGCAACCTCCAACTCAGGGTGGGATGAGATTTTCAAGACAGTTAGGATCTCCTGTAATTGTTGAAAATAGAGTTAGGTGTTATCTTTTTTATAGATTTCTAATGTTTGTAATGGTGTTGAAGAAGTTTTCATCCTTTCACCTCAAACCAACACCTGTTTGTTCAAATGCTTCACCCACATTGAAAGTTGAAGGAGGACATGACACATTTCAACAATTTGGAGGTTCTCCAAGAGTTCATCAACTATTTTAGAGTTATAGACTTTGCATGTTTTCCCATCATGGAAAAGATGAGAATTCAGATGCATGTGCCACATGTTCTTCATCCTTAATTGCAAAAAATCCAATCTCATCTTCATCATTTGTATAATCATCAGAAACATCCTTACTAGCATAATAACATTCCTTATCCTTCTTGTAAAACTTAGGTTTGTGCTTAGGAACTGGATATAAAGTGACCAATTTTATAGCAAGAAAGATATTTTAAGGTTAACTTTCCTTCAAAATTACCCTTACCTCTCTTTTCCCACTTAGCAATTAGAGCCACAAGATCATCTAGATTTCTCTCTTCTTCCTCTATTTCAACCTAATGATCAATGTAATCTCCAAGATTTGCATGTCTAATACCTCTACTAGAGCTCACAAGTCTTGATAATGCCCTTTTTCCATTGTGAACAATAGCCTTGAATGTGGTTTCCACTTTAGGTAATGCCTCCTATAACTTTGCTGTCTCAAAGCTGGTTAATTTAGAAATCAACATCTCTCTATTGAATTTCATTGTAAGTGAAATTAACTCCTCAATCACATGAACTTTTGTTTTATAAACTAGTGTCAAATATCTCAAAATCTTTGCGATCACTTCTTCATTGGTGTATGTGCCTCTAGAGTTTCCGATTCTTGTGACAACCTCAGTTATCCTCTGTACATATGCTCTGACATTCTTATCATCTCACATCCTCAGGTTCTCCATCTTTTCTTTCCAATTCTTAAACTTTTCTCTCTTAGTGTACATGTCTCCTTCATAAAAAGCTTCTGACCTTTTCCAGATTTTGTGTGTAGAATTAAGTTCCTTAACCTCTGTGAATTCTACTTCTGAAAGTGCACTAATCTTCCCCTGCAACCATATTGAAATGAAACAATTTATTCTCATCTTCAGTAGCATCAACTCTCCCAGATTATACCTTGATCTCTTTATCCTTCTTGATAATCATCCAGTAATCAATTCCCATGTAGATCAGATCAGGCCTCATCTTGTTTTTCCAACTGTCAAAATTTTTAGCATCAAACTTAGGGCTCTCCTTCCTATAGTAATCCATCTTAGGATCTCCTCAAGCGGTTAAGATTCCTATATGAGGACCAGAATCTCTAATTCCAATTGTTAGCAATAACAATGCACCAACACAACTAAGAGGGGTGAATTAGTTGTGTGCCAAATATTAAACTTATATTCCCTTTTATCTGAATACTTTAAACAAACTAAAATAATAATATAACCATAAGAACACCACAAAATCATAACACCATAACACAAACATTTGTTGTCAAGGAAAACCTTATTAAGGGAAAAACCCTAGTGGGGATGGAACCCACTAATGATGCATTAAAATATTATGTCCCTGTTAGGAGACCTAGCCATGTTAGAAGATGATGATTACATTTTGTACATGTCCCTATTAAAGGAAAGATCCTATTATGATTCTTTCCAACCCTATTGGGAGTCAAGTACAAAGATAGTCTCATTGCTCGAGCATACTACCAAAAGTGAAGGTTAAATCCATCTTTTAAAGGTTAAACCCACCTTTTGGATCCATTGTCTAAATAAATGTATAAGAATATACAATAAAAAGAATGAAATGAATCAAAGAAACCAAATTTACCTATGCAGTTCCAACGAAGTGCTCAATGAAATAACTCTTCTCTACATCCAACAAACTTCACAACAACAAGTTTGTGATGCCAAAAACATGTACAACACTCAAGGAATGAATTTCCTTTATACAAGTTACAACAAAAAATTATCTCAGCATGTTAGGACTTCCCTAATATACAAATGAGTACATAGATCCTTTCTAAGATATACACAGTATCTTTAAAAAGCATACAACAAATACAAATCATCAATTGTGCACCAAGATCTGCAATCCACTCTAGAAACAATTTGAACACGTTATCTCCTCTGGTCATCCCCAAATAGGTATTCACAAAATCTCACACCAAATATGACATAATCATGATCCAAACGACCCAAGAATATCAAGTAATATTCTTCCATGTATCGTGTGTCAAGCCTCAAGCTTACATGCTCACATCCAAGTTATTCTGAAAACTCAAAGACTATCTCTTCTATAATCCTTTGTCACTGCACTATAACCAATCTCTACCAAATCAGCTATAACTTATGAAAACAACAAGATAATGATCTATGACCTTAGAAATAAAGTCTACACTCCTCCTTATTCACAAATATAAGCTTGCGTACCCTGGAATGTCATACACTATTTGTACTGCCTTGTCAGACCTGGTTGGTCCTGTCATAACCAGTCTGTCTGAGTATCTTGATTAAACCAAATGAAACATATGTTGACATCAATGACCAAAAATGAATGTCAAAACCTCAAAAAACAAAAAATCCAATAGATTGACCATTAGATTGAAGATATTAGGGAGTAGAAAAGAGTTTCTTGATACGGTAATTTTCCAAAAAAAAATTGTTACTTACTTATTTTTAAAAGGGGTACCATTATCTAATGCGATCATTAATGAAATATAAAATATAGCAATTATGTTCTCATGGATGAAATTGAAAATGACATCAATCATAGTAGAGTGAAGGAGAAACCCTTCGAACCACTTAGTGAAATAATCAGTAGGAAGAAGAATATACGTATGTCTTTGAGAAGGAGGTGAAATTTTTCCAATAAGATATAATCCCCACAAATGAAAAGGCCATGAAGCTAATTGAGAGCAGAGTTCACGTGAAAGAGCATGGATTAGATTATTATGTTTTTTACATTGAGGACATCATTTGTGAAAGACAAGTGAATCTTGTTCCATCATTTTCTAATAATATATCATGCAAAGGACCTTATTAACTAAGGATTTGCCACCAAAATGTACACCATAAGATCCTAAATGATCTTCTTGTAGGGTGATGGGAATCTCAATTTTATTTAAGAATCAAAGTAAGAGGCCATTATAAGAGAAACTATATAGAATTTCAAAAAGAATGATGTATCTTGTATCAAGTTTGAAAATTTGAGCTCTAGTGTTCCTTGTTGTTGATTCGAGAAAAGTACCATCTCACAAGTAATGAAAGATGTGTGAATACTATTCATTTGAATATGAAAGGATTTTCACAAATAGAAAGATCGATAAGATTATGTATGGTAAAATGATAATTTTCAATATTGTTGTCTAAGGAGATAAGGGAAGTTGTGCTCACCATAGCATCCACATGTCTATTATCTTTACAAGGTAAAGATAGAATGGAATGAGAGAGAAAATTAGCAAGTAAATATAAGGCTGAATCATGATATTGGGTCAAATTAGTATTTTTGGTCTGATATGCTCCGTTAATTTTTTGCACAATCAATTGTGAGTCCCCAAAGATGTTTATATGCTTAACCTTAGGGATAAAGTCACTTTTAATTCAGCGATAAGGGCTTCATATTTTGTAATGTTGTTAGTGAAAGAAAAGTTAAGATAATAGGATAATGATATAGGATTATTTGAGGGAGATACAAGAATAACATCAAAACCAAAGCCTATTTTGCATCAAGATCCATTAAAGTACAATTCCCAAGTGTCACCAATGTCTATAGGTATCACAAGCTCATCAATAAAAGTAATAGGATTAGTTGAAGTAGAAGGAGCTTCAGCAAGATGATCTATCAAAGATTTCCCTTTGATTATTTTTTGAGAAACAAACTTCAAATCAAACTCACTTAGCATCATAACCCATTTAGCTAGGCATACTAACAAGTCAGTTTGAGAAAAAGGGGTTTCAAAGGATCAAAATTCACAATAACATTGATATCAAAATTGAGAAGATAATGTCATCATTTTTTACAAGCAAAAACTAAAGAAAGACATTTTTTTTATGTTTTAGTGTATCACATTTTGTAATCTACCAAAGTATGACTAATGTAGTACACTAGTCATTATTTTTCACTCTTGTCACTTTGAGTTAAAACAATGTCTAAAGCATAAGAAGAAGCATAAGTATATAAGAGGAATAGTTTATTAGGTTGAGTGGGTTACAAGATAGGAGGATTAGCAAGATAGTGCTTGAACTATTCAAATGTTTGGTTACAATCATCATTCCAAGAGAAAGTAGTATCTTTCTTTAACAAGGAAGTGAAAGTAATCATACAATCCACTAGGTTTGATACAAACCTACGAATAGCTTGTATTTTTCCTTGTAAACTACAGACTTGTGAAATATTTCATGATGGTGGGATATTAATGATAGCATCCATTTTCTCATCATCCACCTCTATACCCTTATTTGAAATCATAAATCCAAGAAGTTTTCCACTATCAACACCAAAATCATATTTTCAAGGATTCAAGTGCATATTATACTTATGCATCCATTCAAAGATTTGTCTTAGAACATCTTAGAACAAGCCCATGATCCTTATGAGAAATGGACTTTGGAATAAAGTCATTAACATAATCTTCAAGAATCTTATGAATGTAATCATGAAAGATAAGTGTCATAGGACATTGATATATAACACCTACATTTTACAATTTGAAAGGTATAACAACCCAACAAAAGATTCCCCAAGGAGTGATGAAAGTGGTTTTGTATTGATCTTGAGTAGGAATTAATATTTGATTCTATCTAGAAAATGTATCCATGAGAGACAATAAATCACGCCCCGTTGTAGAATCCATAAATATAGTAATGTTTGGGAGGGGGAAATCATCTTTCAAAGAAGCTTTGTTTAAGTTATGAAAGTTAGTTACATCTAAATCTTATTATCACTTGTAGATACAGCTACAATGTTTGATATCCAAGGAGAATAATTATTAGGACATATAAAGCCAACATCAAGAAGTTTTTCAATTTCAACTTTCGCAAGAAGATCAATAATAGGATTCATCTTACGTATCTTTTGTTTCATCGGTTTCACATAAGGAAGAAGATAAATGTTATGTATAACAATTTTAAGTCAATAGTAGGCATGCCAGAATAATTCCAAGGAAATATATCAAGAAATTCAAAAAGAAGAGAAGTAATCTCTTTTCATTTGTCCCCATCTAAATACTTTTTTATTTTGATAACCTTTCCAGGGGCATGAGGATCCATTTGCACATCAAAGGTATCAATAATCAAGAGATTACTCTTTTGTGAAATATCCAAGGGAAAGGAGGAATCATGATGATATTTAGAAGTGTTGTCTTTCTCAAAGTATGCTTCAACATTAAATTAATAAAGAAATCCCCTATTATGATGAAAAGGAGGAAGATCATCGTATACCCCCAAGTACTCAGCTAAAGCATCATCAGTAGTAAAAGTATCAAAGGAATTCTTGTGATCAAAGTAAATAAGATGAGGGTTCACAAATTTCAAAGGTCCAAAAGAGATATTTTTAACATTGAGAGTAATCGGTTGTGGTTGTTTATAAGGATTAAATCCTAAGCTATAAGAATGTTCATCCACCTCATTTTATAAAGGCGCTTGTAATCCTTGTTTAAATTTTTTGCATCGTTTTCCATTAAATCAATATTTTTGAAGTAAATGATAACCAAGTCTATGACAAGAAGCCGACTATATTTGAAAGAGTTAGTGGAGCTTCATAGGTCACTATGTCATAGTAATTAGGTTTGATGTTTCCAAAGTTTCAATAGAAGAAGCAGCAACGAAGTTGTTACTTAGCTCATTAGAAAGAAGAATTGTGATTATAGGCTCTTTTTCAGATTTGGGTTTAGGTTTCTTAAGTTCAAATTTTGGAACTGCTTACTCTCTAATATAAATTGGTGTGAAATCCAAGGATCCCCAATCATCATTCAAAATATTAAAACGGCCTTCCTCATGTTTAGGATCAAGTTATTATTTTTCCTCAATAGACATAGACTTGTTGCATGGTTCAACATTGAAACAACTATTTGGTTTATTGTCAGCCATAAGAGTGTACACCAAATTATTATAGATAAACTTGACTTTCCAATTAAGAGTGGAAGGGAAATCATGCATATTATGCAACCAAGGTCTACCCAAAAGAAGATTGTAATTAAGGGTTTTGGGCATCACATGCATAGGAGTGTCTAAAATAACTGGACCAACCTTAATAGGTATAAATGTAATGATACCCTATATTTTCTTAGAAATATTGTCAAAGCCATGAATAGGAACGTAATCTAGTTTAATAGTTGAATTATCAGCTTTGATTTCTTTCAGCATGTCCATAATACAAACTCAATCCAGATCCATTATCAATCAAGGTCCTTTGAATAAGATTACCATTAATAAGGATGGCTTCCATAAGGGCATTGTATTGATTTTGAATTTTTTTGGAAGGAAAATCATCTTGGGTAAAGACAATCTGAGCTGGAATAGGTGTAGTATGCATATATTCCAAGAATGAGTTGATGATACCTTGATTAGGGGGTGGAGTTAGAAGAGTAGTTAAAGATTTTTGCAAGGCTTCATGATATGTAGGAGGATTTTGAAGAAGTTCCCATAGTGAAATCTTATCAAGAGTGGCACGTAGTTGTTTAATTAAGTCATACTCCTTTTGAATATTAGCGGATAAGCATGATGTTGGAGGAAAAATGGGTTGAGAAGGTTGTAAAGAAGTAGGAACAACTAGATTTATTGGTTGAGAATTTTTCTGGTACGATAGGTGTGATCCACTGCATAATAATCATTAACAAACACCAAAGGATTTGTTGGTTTCCCTTTGACGGTTATAATAGGCTATATTTGGAGTTTGAAAAGAACTTTGAGGATTATAACCTTTAATCATAATCATAGGTGTAGTGAAAGTTTGAGGATAATATTTTTTAGGATTACCTTTAACATATATCACATGTTTATCATGGAGAATAACTATGTTTGCTTCAATGTTGAAAACAAAGTCACTCAAAGGAAGAACAGAAAGAAATCTTTGGTAAAGGTTTGGTTGAAGAGATTTAGAGGAAGATTTAGTAGAGATGGGGTCTTTATGGTCCTCATTTGTAACAACAAAATCTTCACTACCAAACACCTCATGAGGGTGCTTAAGATCAAGCTTAGTAAAGGAATCAGAATACTCATGAACAAAGAAGTCATACATATTGAAAACAAGTTGAAAATGAAATGCAAATATTTTTGTATTTTTTTTATTTTAGGTTACAATAAAGAATAAATCTAAGCTAATGCAATGTGTGAAAAGGAAATATAATCACTAAATGACAATTTTTATTGTTATTTTTAATAAATTTTAAATGCATACAAGATTCATCTAACCAATATAAAAGGTAAAACACATGAAAGATTTGAGTTCACCACAATGTATAATAGAAAATGGTGAGAAATACAATGGACATAGATCACTCACCAATTCTATTGTGTTAAGGGAACTCTGTTATACATTAGAATCAAGAAACCCTTGCCTATAACATAGATCTGGTAAGTACAACCAAAAATTCTAGATCTATGTCTTGTTGGGTTAGATTTTTTAATTCCAATATGACAAGATAGGAGATTTTTAAACCTCAAAACCAAAGAAAGAGGAGCAGATCTAAAAAATATTGCAAGTTTTTCTTCTCAGATCTACACTTGTACCTGTACTCCCACAACCTACAAATCTAGAAAATGTGTGTGTGTGTGTGTGTGTGTGTGTGTTTGTGGCTATGTAGGGGTTTTCCTTAGTCAATCCCTCATTTTTGTGATTCCCACCTCCATGGATAGTCATTAGAACAAGTAAAGTGTGATGTGCTCATGAATCTAAAGTATGTCTAGAATGAAAATGAGCTAGAATGTCTATATCTAACCCTATGTGTGATAGAGTGAAATAATAGCATGTAAATGTAAGAATGTAAATATTAAGTACCAATGTATAGATATGAAAATAATAAGAAAATCATACCAAGTCCTTCAGGGAAAAAGTAATCGTAGCCATCCCCACAATCCAATTGAAACTCCATGTAGAAAATGATGTCTTAGATGCTTGATTTGAAGTTGTATATGCTTGATTGGAATGCTTGAATGAATTATTTAATATTCAACCCTTGATTCAATGGATATCATCAAACTAGGGCTTCCACCATGCAATTTCTTGTTGTCATCAAATTGGGGTGTTCACCTTGAACTTAATTTCATTATGCCAAAATGAAGCAATTAGGTTTCTTTTATAGTGATTTTAGAAGTCAGAATTGAGAAGCCAACCACTGACTTGGAACCTACTTAGACCCCTCTGAAAGGAACCCAAAACCTAAATCTGGGAACAAACTCCTAGAACTAGGTCAAATTTGTCCTAGTCCAGGACTAGGCCAACCCAAATCGACCTAGTCTAGGAGGAATCAGGTACATCACAAGGATTGGGTTATGAAGGATCTGATAGTTTGAGATGAGAATATGTAGTTGATTTCGATGATAGGATTGAATTTGGGGGTAAAATAAGGTCTGGGAGAGGAAATGAATTTTGTGATTGGATGAAAAGTAAGGGAGGATGCATAGAGATTAGATCCTACCTCAATTTTTGTACAAAATAGAGAGGGAAAAGGACTCAATTTGAATTGAGTACGCATTATGTGAAATTGTAAAGTCCTATAATCAAAATACACTAAAGAAGGTGCTAAAAAATTATTAAATTGTAGAGAACGCAAGTGCTTAAATTTTAGGATGGTATAGGTGTATCACCCTCTTTTCCCTTTATACATCCTTCTCCCCTTTTCCTTCAAAAGAAAAGTAGATTTAGGTGAACCGTGATTATAAAGGAAGTCAGCTTTCTCTAGACACTTAACCTCACTTGTCAAGTCCCATACTTGGAGGTTATTTCCATTTTTCACATGGTCATTTAGGTCACTAACTATCACCTAAGAAAGGGTGCATAATTTTGTGACAACTATTATTTGGTATGCCCGGTAGGACTACATTCAAGTTTTCAAAGAGGTCTACTAGTTTGTCACTGTCAAACAAAGGATTTCAACTTCTATGCTAAGGAGATAGTACTTCTCTTGGAATTGCAGCCTTTAAGAGGCTCAAATTCAAGTACTTGGCAACTTTATTTCCACATTTTGATTCTCAAACTAGAACGCTACAATTCATGCCCATAATTCAAACAAGGGAATCTTCTAGAGGTAATTTTTAGTTCATTCAACTCTCATTGTCAAGATCTATAACAAGAAGAAATAGAATTTCTCTATCACCAGTTAGGGGTCCAAAAGTAGTACCTACACCCTCTAGATCCATTTTTACCCCTCCTGTAATAAGAACACAACCTAGGGTACTCTTTTCTTAGTTAAATAGATCACTAGTTCATATGGTTGTCTCTAGAAATCAATATTTTTCTATGTTTAATGGTGTAGCCCTCTCATTTTAGCCAAAAGAAATGATATATTGATGGTTGCACTTAAAATATTACCAGACTTCAATAGTGAAACCCCCATTTCCCTAGTAGAACACATACAAGAAGTTTCAAATGTATGCAATATATGTGGTATTATAGAAGATGATTTTTTCATTAGTCTTATACCTTCATTTCTAAAAGGAAAATCCTCACAGTGATATAGAGGATTGCCACATAACTTCATTCATAATTGGGATGAGTTAGGCGAAGGGCTATGAAAACATTTTGAGCATAAAAGCATTCATCTATCACTTTTAGAGAAGATTGCCATAATCAAAAGAGCACCCTATGAGTTCATGACAAATTTCAACTATAGATTTCAAAATACATGGGATAGAAATCCTATTTTGGTGAAGCCCTCTCCTAGTAATGCCTTCTTGCATTATCTTAGAGCTTCTTTTAACAGTGATATTTCAACCACACTATAGACAGTGGATGGGATTACTTTACTAACTACATATGAGATAGCCATCAGAGAAAATAATTTCCCAATTCAGGTAGGGAAGTTATCCCCAAGGCCACCAATTCCTTTGTTTCCATAAATGCCTATACATCAACCTACGATGGATCCTATTCCTGCTACAACTACAAGTCATCTACTTATTCTTGCTACACCATCCTCCACATATTTTAATGGGATAGATAATCTTGAAGCCATGATGCAAAATATGGATAAGAAGTTTTAAGATCAGAATTCAGTGATGCAAAACATTGGTAACAAGGTGGTGACCCAAGAGAGGTAGAAATCTCAAAGTAGTAGGCCTTTTTAGCTTCACACTCAGAATTATTCATTCAATAGGCCATCATATCTAGGACAAGGTTCATGGAACCAAAACATGACTTTCAATAATGTTGTCTCTACAAAACAAAAAACAAATACAATAAGGACTCTTGTCCCTACACAAAATAATTTTCCTCAAGGGTGAGAATGTTGTAAAACTTGTAATATTTCCTATGATCAGTGTCCTTTCCAAAGGACATAATTCTCTCAATCTCTAACTGTGCAAGAAGAAATGATAGTATTAGGACATCACAAATCAATCCAATTCCAAATCTCATTCCCAATACCAAGGGGAATTGTCCTTGGTTAATTGAAAACAAGAATATTTTTATGTTGTCAACCATGAGGGAAATTGTGGCATAGTTTGTAACACCAAGAGAAAGAGAAGAGAAGTGGAGAGTGTTTCCCCTTCTCCATCCAATCAAGCTTTAGCTTCACCAATAACTACATCTACTACAATGACAAGTACGTAGTAGGATGTTTTTGTCCCATCAAAAAATCAGAATACAGACCAAGGTGACAAGAAGTAGAGGGAACCTTAGGATGCCTCATTAAAAAAATCAGACCTTGTTGTTGCTAAAGGTTCTACCAAGTGAAAAAAACCCCTCTCAATATTATAGATCAGATGAAGAAGACAAGCATGCTTGTATCTGTGTGGGATTTCATCTTGATTCCACCTTAGTTGGAATTACTATAAGAGGATTTGAAGACTATCAACATTCAAAGAGAACCAATAGGAACAAATGGAACATAAAATGAAGCAACAATTCTTGTGTAACCTATAAAGGAGGAAAACACAAGTGAGAAGGGTAAACCTCTCCTTTTTTTATCTCTCTTTGATTATAGGAGATAAATTAGTCCATAATTGTATGATAGACTTAGGGGCTAGTAGCTTCAACATGCTTAAGAAGGTAGTTGACCTTCATTGGTCCTACATGTTTCTTCATACAAAATATGGAACAAAGGATTCTATAAAAGAAAAGTTGTTGGCTCTCAATCACATAGAGCCCTATACACCTAGCCCCATAAACATGAATTTTATAGTCCATGAAGAGGAATAATAATGCATAATTTGTGAACCTTCTTCAACATTAGAGGTTCTTTATTATCTCTTAAATGAATTAGCTAATGTTTCTCAATTTGAACTAGAAATACAGGTTGAAGAGACAGGCCTTAGAACCTATTGCATACATGAGGAGGATGCTCCTATTCCCAATCTCATAAATGAACATGAGGATGTTAATATATTATAGATTATGTTCTTTAATGGCTCAAGAAACAAGAATAGTTCAAGTACCAGTGTGTTTCTTTTTTTTCCAAAGTTGGAGAAATACTACTTTTCATTCAGATGTTATTTCAAGTGTACTAATAATGTAGTTTATTATCAATCCTTGATTCAAGGTCTCCAACTTGCATAAAGAAGAGGTATACAATTGTTACAAGTCTTTGGAGACAGTGATCTGGTGGTTAATCATATTAGAAAATAGAATGTGATAAAGAAAAACCTTCTAAAATCTTACAAACATGGAGTTTGGGATCTTATAAAGGCCTTCAAAGCTTTCAACATTCAAAGTGTTCCTAGACATCAAAACAAGCATATTGATAGACTTATAGTAGTCGGTGCTTATTATGACATACTAGAACATGTTGTAGACAAGAAGGAACAACACATAAAACTTGTAATAAGGCCTTCTATCCAAAATAATCGTACAAATTGGCAAGTTTTTTATTCTAATCTAGAGATTGTCAAATTTTTTGCAAAATGAAGGAAATTTCTTTGCTAAAACTCAAACTATGCTAAAAAACTAGTATGGAGATCAAATTATTCAACTCAATTCCAAAAGGCTACCTATAGGTTTTTCCACCTTGGAGTGTATCTTCAACTCTAATGATCAAGTAAGGAGAAAAGGTCTAAAGATAGTTGCAAAGAAGGATGACTATAGACTGGTTAATATTTCTTATGGAAAGACTCTCAACCTAGGAAAGGCATGCTCTAAGACTGAACAAGAAGTTTTCATTAATTTATGTCAATAATTCAATTATGTTATTCCTTGGACATATGAATATTAAAAGGGTTTTTACCCAAGCTTGCCTCAACATACTATAGAGCTAAATGTTGATGCAAAACTAGTTAGACAAAAATAGAGACAGATTGATCCTAAGATTGAACCTTTAATGAGAAATGAGTTTTCCAAACTAATAGAGTCTACAATTATTTTCCTATTAAACACTCCTCTTGGGTAGCTAATCTTGTTCTGATAAGAAAGAAGAATGGATAAATCAGGTTATGTGTAGACTTTGGAGATCTAAATAGGGCTTCCTTTGAAGATTACCACCCCCTCCCTTACATAGATCATATCTTAGCTAAGGTTAGTGGTTCAAAGAGGTTCTTTTTTCTATATGGCTATTCAAGTTATAACCAAATCATAGATCAAGATTCAGACTGATATAAGATAATATTCGATACTAAATGGGGCACCTTTTCATATTGTAAAATGCCTTTTCAGATAACTAATGAAGGTGCTACTTTCCAAAAGGAAATGGAGATATCTTTTAAAGGTGTATTAGAAAATTTTGTGTTAATATACCTTGATGTTATAACTATATTTTCCAAGCATACAGTAGATCACCTTTATTACAAAGAATATGTTGTGTCCTTGAATCCAAGAAAATGTATTTTCACCACTAATCAAGGAAATAATTTGGGACACATTGTATCAAGGGATGGCTTGGCCATAGATCCAGAATGAGTGGAGGATATTATTTCTCTTCCACTTCTTAATCAAAAGAAAGGACTAAAAAGTTTCTTTGGTAGGACCAATTTAGTAAGCGGGTTCATTCCTAACCTTACTATTATGGTTAAACCTCTAACAAGTATGTTAAATAAAAACATAGAATTTATTACTAACCTTGTTGTTATGGTTAAACCTCTTACAAATATGTTAAATAAAAACATAGAATTTAGACGGACGAGGAAGGAAAGACAAGCTTCGAGAAGATAAAAATAGAAATTGCATCTTCTCCTACTCTTGTCAATCCTAATTTTGACAAGAATTTTATCCTCTATACTCTTGGAGGAGAATCAAGTATATTGATTATCTTGACACAAATAAATGAAGAAAATCTGGAGCAGCTCATTACTTTATTTAGTGAAGGTCTTAAATACTATGAGGGTAGATATAGCTATGTGGAAAAAAAAGTTATTTCTATCATAAGATCTCTTAAAAAGTTCAAGAATCTACTATATAATAATAGGATCCAACTCTTGGTCTCACATAAAAGTGTAAAAGACTTCCTTTTAAACAAGGACATAAGTGAGAAAAGATTTGGATAGATCACCAAGGTCATAGAATATGACATTGAAATCATGATCACAACAAAGTAATTTTTAGTGGTGAATTCTGGGAATTTTTTTTGCTAGAATTGGCAAATCATGCACGGTACACGGTGGCCAAAATCACCTAATGTTAACACGGTAAGGGGTAAATAATAATTTGAATCACCATTAAGATTTTCTATTTGATGAGGTTGACCGATATATTCGCCAAGGGTTATTAATTATGAGTTGAATATAAAATCTAAATATAGCCAAATGGACTATATTTTTATATTGTCAATGACCTATTTCGCCAACCATTTATTAATTATTATATTGACCACAACCTATTTCACCAACCATTTGTTAATTCCTACATGTAGCATTGAACATGTCGACACATTTTCCCCAAAAGTGCGGGAATTAAAAAAATAGAAATTGGAATCATGGATTGATATAAATTCAAATCAGATTTGTTAGTCTTTTAGTTTTTGTGTCCCGTTACAAAAATTTTGAAGGCCACATTTACAAATAACAATCTTGCAATAGTAAACAAAGGATTTGAAGCATTTCAGAGAATCAAAATTCAGAGGAAGCAAGACCAAGGTAAGCAATTATTTGTTCACATTTCACAGTATTGCTATTAATTTTCTAGTGACTAGTGAGAGGTCAAGATGTTGGACAAGGGTCAAAGCTTCAGAACAATGCCCATGGTCAAAGCTTCCTAATTTCCTAGAAATTGTCAATTTGTCATACTCATTAGTCATTCCTAATTTCCTAATACTAAGAATTTACTTAATTCCTTAATTCCTTGAATCAAAAGCATTTACTTAATACCTAAATTCCTAATTTCCTAAAAGAAAATATTAATATAATAATATGACATTAAACATTCAATTCTAAACAAATTGCAACTGTGATCTTGAGCTCTTTACAAAATTACATAGGCACAGAAAATTAGAAAATATCCTTTTATTAACTTCCTTGAAATTTATACATCAATGATCAAGATTCAATGATCATAGTACCAGAGGCAGAGACTTCTATCAGAACATTACAAAATATCCTTATATTAACTACCTTGAAATTTATACATCAAATTCAATGATCAATGATCATAGTACCAGAGACTTCTATTAGAAAATTACAAAATATCTATGTATAATTTATTAACTTCCTTGAAATTTATACATGAATGTCAATGATCAATGATCATAGTACCAAAGACTTCTATCAGAAAATAAAAACTAGCATTGGAAAACAAGTTTGGAAATAGTTATAAGAGCGACAGTTGGCAAATTAGATTCTTCGATATTAGTCTTGGTTTGCACCAAAGGTGCATCCACATCAGGTGAACCACAAAGATAAGATACCCTATTTGAATTAATTGACCTCCCTCTATTGGCTCTTAATATAATACTGAAACTTTCTCAACTACTTCCATCATCCATGTCAATGTGGAAAGGCTTGAATCTCTCCAATGTTTTCCCACACCACAATTTCCCTCTTTGATGGCCAAGTTGTTGCTCTAACTGTATCCAAGTATTCAAGGCATTTATTCCACTTGGCATCCGTTATTGCTTGAGATTTAGCAAAAAAATTATTCATGTTGATCTTCTGCTTGTACAATTCATCCACAACTTCATGAAAAGTTAAAATGTTAGCATCGCCAAAAAAATAAGAACCCACCTTGCTAGCATCCAAAATTTGGTTGAATTAATCAACCCACTCCTGCCAGTCCTTCAAGTGTCCCACTGTGTGCATGGTACATGGTGGCCAAAATCGCCCAATGTTAACACTGGAAGGGGTAAATAATAATTTGAATCACCATTAAGATTTTTTGTTTGACAAGGTTGACCAGTATATTCGCCAAGGGTTATTAATTATGAGTTGAATATAAAATCTAAATATAGCCAAATGGTCTATATTGTTATATTGATGATGACCTATTTCACCACCTATTTATTAATTATTATATTGACCATGACCTATTTTTCCAACCGTTTGTTAATTCCTACATTCAACATTGAACAGGTTGACACATTTTCACCAAAAGTGCGAGAAATTGGAATCATGGATTGATATACACTCAAATCAGATTTGTTAGTCTTTTAGTTTTCGTGTCTCGTTACAAAATTTTTAAAGGCAAGATCTACAAACAACAATCTTGCAATAGTAAACAAAGGATTTGAAGCATTTCAGAGAATCAGAATTTAGAGGAAGCAAGACCAAGGTAAGCAATTATTTGTTCACATTTTATTGTATTGCTATTAATTTTCTAGTGACTAGTGAGAGGTCAAGATGTTGGACAAGGGTGAATATCCTGAGTATCCTTAGGCTGCTGAAGGGATTGAGATATCAAGAGAGGTTGAACTTGAGACTTAGACTTCTCACTGTGCTCAGGGCAGTGAAGGGATTGGAAATCTAGACAAGGGTAAGACTCATGATCCTCAGGGCAGTGAAGGGAAGGGTAAGACTCCTTAGGGTAGTGAAGGGTCTGGGAGGCCATCAAAACACCCAAAACTTAAAGATACTACCATAAAGGCTTTCTTTGGAGTTGGCAATGTTTTTGCTCATCAACTTCTGCAATTGTAAGTGCAAAAGCCATTCACAGTAGCTCACTGGTACCACTACCACAAGTTGGGCTTGTCATTGAGTTAAATGAAAAAAAAAATGCATCAAATGAGGATAACAATGGTGGCAAGACAAAAGAAGTTATAAGTTGTTAATCTCTATTGAGCATTTAAGGTTGTCATTAGTATCAAAGGATAGTAAACAAGTCAATCGGTTACTTATATTGAGACAATTGGTAACTAGAAGTAAGATAGAGTAGTTAGTAAAGCCTTACACTGAGCATCACATAGTTAACTGAGCACCAACGACACCAACACTGACTGTCAGTAAACACCAAGCATCACAGTATACACCAAGCAGATTATACAGTGTTTACCGATGATCACAGAAAACAACATAGTAATCAGAAATGGCACATTATTCTATGCAAATGGTTATAACAGATCATAAAATAGTTTACCAAGATTGAGGAGCATTTATTGTAAAAGATATTCATTGAATGTAATGATTATCTTATTTGTATTAGTTGATCTAGGTTATTTTACACCGTAGATCTTAGGGTTATGATTATTTTTGTAATCTAATTTTTGTTTAAGTGGCAAAATAGAACACTATATATTGTATATGTTCACACCATTTTGGAAGGTTGTTGAACTGATATATATGAATCACGGAGCACTTGAAGAGATTGCATATCTTCAAGACAATCAATTTACTGAGTAGAACAGAGTACAGAGGATTTCAGATTAAGAAGAATCAGTCAAGGCAACCGAGCAGATCAGAGTAGAGAACCATCACAGATAAGGTGATATTTTGATAAGAACTTATAGATCTTTTTTAGATAATTAAGTTGTCAAGTAGCAAACAGTTTACCTATTACTTTCTGACAATTGTGATAAAGTTTTGATAAATCTCTTAACAGAGTAGACTTAACAGTCTTTGTACAAATCTCTTAACCAAGTACACACTTCATATAGTGTTGTTAAATCCTATAACTAGGTAGATCTAGCTGATCTAATATGTTACTCCTAATAGGGTAAGATCACCATAAGTGATCAAAACTTGTAGCCTTAATAGGAAAACCTTTTCTATCTGCAGTAGTGAAGAATTTGTGGGTGTCATCCCCATCGCAATTTTTACCTTCTAACAAGGGTTTCTGCGTTACCAAAATACTTGTGTCATGTGATTGTCATATTGATTTTATGTTTGTTTACTTTCTTAAGTTAACTAGATGATTGATTTATACAATTAGATTCAAGTTATTTTGATCGGTTATCACAGTATTCAGTTATAGATCAGAAAGGTTTTGCAACTAAAGTTTTGAAGGCACTGATTCACCCCTCCCCTCTCAGTACCTATCTCTCCTAATTCCAACAATAAGGGATACATAGAACCAGTTGGATGAAAATGCTAGCAATGAAGATAATAATGATGTTGGTAGGAAGAAAAGAAAAATGGAAGTAAAAATGGGATGGGAGTGAGAAATGACAAGAAATTTTAAGGTTGATTGGGTAGCAAAGTATTGGTTCATTGAACCAGTCATAAATAATGATGAACGACCAACATAATGTAGGTGTAAGATTTGTACTTGGAAAAATAAAAGAGAGAAGAAGTTGCAGCTAAAGCTTGACACTATACAAAAGCATATTGGTAAGGTTTATGAAAAATGGGCCATAGATCGACATACAAGAAATGTCAGTAGTGAGATGGAAATCAAAGGAATAATGTCTTCATGTTAACTATGCCATAGAATATGAAGAGCATGACAAGAGAATGATAGTAATTTCTAGTAGTAAAAATCCAATCAAGGTTGGGTTTAAACATGCAACCAATGAAGCAAACCTAGCGAAGACCGTTCAAATGAGTGTTTTTTTTCATATTCTGTCCAGAGGGCGTCCTATGAGAGACTTCTTAGAATATGGTAATTTATTATCCTTTTTGAGAGTTCCTCACTATCCTATGTCACATTGGTCAACAAACGTTGGATGGGAAATAGAAAATAGTCTTTCTGAGGTGGAAAAGTAAAATTTATAGGAGAAAGTAAAATAGTCCAGATTCATTTCATCATCCATAGATGAAGTTATTGTAGTAGATAACATTTCTTGGGTTTGTATGTATGTGTATACACTAAAAGAACATGTCTGCCAAGCTCATCTACTCTATTTTTATAAAATGAGGGGCAATTCAATAGCAGAAAACTTATATTTTGAAGTGAAGAATGCTTTGAATGAAGTTGCTGGTATGGATGATTTGACAATTGGCAAGAAGTTAGTGTGTGTTGGAGCTGTAGTAATGCAAGGCCAAAAGAATGGTCTTTGTGAAAGATTACAAAATAGTATTGCACCTTACATGCTTGGCATACATTGCATGGCTCATCGAATGAATTTAGCATAAAAAATTGTAAGTGATTTTCCTACAATGTCAAAAGTTGAAGATCTAATTCGTGAGCTAGACTCTTACTTTTGCAGAAGTCCTAAACATTTTGTAGAATTTAAGATTTTTTCAAAGGGAGTAACACCAGGAAATAAGCTTCTCAAGGCAGTTGAGACCAGATGGATCTCTTTGCATGGACCAGTAGAAAGAGTTCTAATAGAATATCAATCCTTGATCGGACTAATATATGAGCAACACCTTACAGTAGACAAAGCTCCTGATTTGTTACATAAGTTAAGTGATATAGAGAATTGGTTAACTTTAGCTAGTCTTCTCCCCATGTTGGATTTAATGAACAAACTTGTTAAGAAATCCCAAGCCAAAACTATGTATATCCATGAGTATAGCAGTTTTCATAGAATGACATCCATTGCCCTAGATTCTCTGTACTCAGATATGACAACAATTCAAAGCCCAAATTTTTTCAGGTGGTAGACAATTATAGATTTGAATCATGTTGAGAATTTTTTACAATTTAATGCAAAAAATGATTTATGTGTGTTTGTGAAAGGATATTAAATACCAATGCACCAATCTAAGATGGGTAAGTGAGGCAGACGACTTCCAGTTAAAAGAGCTAATTTTGATAGGATTGTTAAATTTGTTAGTGATAATTTGAGGTCAATTTCCTACCAACTTTCAAGTGAGATTCGTAAAAGATTCCCTCGAGAAGAAATTATTGAAGCCATGGGTTGTGTGTTTCCTCGTTATTGGACAAACGTTAGAGATAAACAAATTGATGCACATATCTTTCATAAAAAAATTAATGAATTGATCAGATGATTTTCAAAACATGCAGATTGCAATGGACAACCAATTGAAGGAATTTTGGATTCAGCTAATCTTAAAAAATAATGTAGACAATTTGCATCATGTACGAAATTGTAGTTGAAAAACTTGGAGAATCCATTTGAACCTGGTGCAATAACCAGGCTTTGGAAAAGGATAGAGCAGAGTGAAGTATTGCGTGATTAAATATTAGAATATTTCAAACTTGTTGATTTATGTCATACAATGATATTGGGGTTGGTGGAAGATGAAAGAGTTTTCACTGCATTGGGATTTTTTAAATCAAAGATCAGAAACAAACTAGACAAAAATTTGGAAACTTGCTTGAGGTTGTTTGTAACTCAGTACAATGTTAGAGACTTTCCCTATGATAGGGCATTGGCAATTTGGAATTCCATCTGTGAAAGATGAGGGATTTTGAACACTTCAAAACCTATTGGTGCTACTTCTAGTTCTGAGACAAATGATGGATCTTGGTCCCAGACTCATAATGAAGATGAAGAATTTTTTGATTTTGAATACCCAAGTCAGAACGAAGAGGAACCTCTTGATACTAGTCAATTTTAGGAGTTGGATTCCATGTGGAATATAGAAGTGACGCACTGCTCACTAAGTCAGTGAAGTGATTTAGCATTCAGTTAATAGGTATTTATACACTGTATACTTATTACTATAATTGTTAGATTTGAATATTGACAATTTGACTCATATTACAACTTACTTTTTGTAATTTGAATGTTGAAGTATAATATTAATGTATAATGTTCATGAAATTTGAAGCATAATCATACAATGTCCTTTTTCCTCACTGTAAAGTGTAACTATAATTTAAAGTGTAAACGCCTCGTCCCTCAATGCCTCATGCAGCCATGTTATTTCAAGAATCAAGATTCAAAACTTAAGCTAGCTTGGTTTTGAAGTTACACAAAATTTTTATCTAACCTTGTCTCAACTTCACTACACGAAAATTAGAGGGTTTTGGAACCCTTCCAAAATTATGGTGACGTTCTTCTTAACATCTCCACTCCCATATAACCTTGCGAAGTCTCACACAAAGCTTTTTGTAACCTCTAAACTATTTAATCTTGTACCTTATTAACCTTTTCAAAGTTACACCTATCTGTAAAATGCTTCATTTCAACTTCGTAATAGCCAAAATTAACAACCAAGAAACCTTCACGAAGTCCACCAACCACTTGAACATTACTATCATAGGTTTAGAATTTTTCTTGAAAAAGTGACAAATATTAATCTAACCATTGATACATGTCACATTTCATTCCTCTGTGCTTTCCACATGGCATGCAACTAACTATCACTTTCAACACCATTACACACTGTCACTTTTAACTAACTATCACTTTAATTCCAAAGTTATGCACTTACATGTTGTTATTCAGGAGTCCCTCAGAAGTTCAAAACCCATCACCATCCTAACCAGTTAGCCGTTAAGAAGTTACGAAACAGCCTGACGTTACTTTGAAACATTGCCGACGGTCAAAGCTTCCTAATTTCCTAGAAATTGTCAATTTGTCATACTCATTAGTCATTCCTAATTTCCTAATACTAAGCATTTACTTAATTCCTTAATTCCTTGAATCAAAAGCATGTTCTTAATACCTAAATTCCTAATTTCCTAAAAGAAAATACTAATATAATAATATGACATTATACATTCAATTTTAAACAAATTGCAACTACGATCTTGAGCTCTTTACAAAATTACACAGGCACAGAAAATTACAAAATATCCTTTTATTAACTTCCTTTAAATTTATACATCAATGATCAAGATTCAATGATCATAGTACCAGAGGCAGAGACTTCTATCAGAAAATTACAAAATATCCTTGTATTAACTTCCTTGAAATTTATACATCAAATTCAATGATCAATGATCATAATACCAGAGACTTCTATCAGAAAAAGTACAAAATATCCTTGTATAATTGTATTAACTTCCTTGAAATTTATACATCAATGTCAATGATCAATGATCATAGTACCAAAGACTTCTATCAGAAAATAAAAACTAACATTGGCAAACAAGTTTGGAAATAGTTATGAGAGCGACAATTGGCAACTTGGATTCTTCAGAATCAGTCTTGGTTTGCACCAAAGGTGCATCCACAATAGGTGAATCACAAACATAAGATACCCTATTTGAATTAACTAACCTCCCTCTATTGGCTCTTCCTCTAATACCAGAACTGTCTCAACTATTTCCATCATCCATGTCAATGTGGCAAGGCTTGAATCTCTCCAATGTTTTCCCACACCATAATTTCCCTCTTTGATGGCCAAGTTGTCGCTCTAACTGTATCAAAGTATTCAAGGCATTTTTTCCACTTGGCATCTATTATGGCTCAAGATTTAGCAACAAACTTATTCATGTGAATCTCCTACTTGTACAATTCATCCTCAACTTCATAAAAAGTTAAAATGTTAGCATCGCCAACAAAATAAGAAGCCACCTTTCTAGCATCCAAAATTTGGTTGAAAGAATCAACCCACTCCTGCCAGTCCTTCAAGTGTCCCTCTGTGTCCACAATAGCAGGGGTATATCCTTCAGACTCTTTAGAAAAAACCTTTAGCTTTTCTTGAATGTTTTGTAACTTGCTAGTGAAAAATACATACAAATCCTTTACAAATAACACCATTTCTTTAACATCAATTATTTTGTCAAGTAAGTAAAATTAACCTATCAAAGAATTACAAGTATGGGCCCCAAGTATTAAATAAGGGGGTTTGTACAGACAAGGAATTAGAACATTGATATTCTGCTCCTGCAAAGAAATGAAATTACTATGAATGATTTGAGACTTCCATTTTAAAATATTTACTCTATGCAATAGAACCTTCTTCAAAGTCTCCTTTTCAACAATTCCAATATCAGGAGGCTGATCAATGCCCATTATTATCTTTTTTGTTGCAATTTATGGAGCTAAGACCCCTCATACTTAGTTTGGACCCCACCATCATAGACCTCTGTAAATGCCCTGGACTGATTTTTTAGACTATTTATTTCATCTTTTAGCTCCTTCATATTCTTATCTAAGAGAAAATTGTTCTGCAGTTCACCTTCAAACTTTTTTCTAGTTGACACATAATCTCTTAATGTCCTGGCTAGCATGTTCTCTAAGTCCTCAACCACTTCTTTATTCATAGAGGATGCATGATGTAGGAGATTTTCTATCTTTGATCCTGTAGTGTCCTACAACCTCCATACTAATTGGCTACCCTGTGTTGTGTCTTGGATGTTAACCAATCTGGGCTTATTAGATTCTGGGGCCACACACCATACTGCTAGTGTCTTAGTGTCCATATTGAATCCAGAACCCCTCTGTAGTTGATTAGGGCCAAAAGATTCATAAGCTACAACTTTATCTTGCCTCTTAATTTGGTCGATTAAGAATGAGGAGTCCAAGTCCCATCCAGGGATCAACAACATGCCACTTCTCTTCACAAGATCTCTTGCCTCCTCCATAATTAATGTTTCACTGTTGGGATCGTAGGTGTGTAATTTTTCAATCATTTCAACTGTCTTTTCTTGTGATTCCCCTAGTTTCAAAGATAGTGTTAATTCATTCTTCTTAACTCTAAAGAGAAAACTTTTAAACTCATCGGACTTGATGAATTCATCATCATCTATAAACTCTTTAGCTTGGATGATCCTATCATCCAATCTAGTTGCAGCCAATTCTAACCCATCTAGGGCCTTTCCTCCCTCAACTGCATGTGATTTCAACAATTTTTGTCTTAAGTAAACAAAGTAATGGCTATTACCTAGAAATATTTGTAGTGCCTTTTTCCTTGCATTTTGTGGTACATTCATCAACTTTTATTTCTTTTATGTCCCCTACTCAGATGTGGATGGCTCATCTTGTTCTATTTCTACCATAAACACCACATCAGGTTCAACTTCCTTAGTGTTTATTATGTCCTCTTCCTTCTCGTTAGGGATGTCTAGCAATTTAGACATAATATCTTCGTAATTCTCTATACACATGTCAATTCTTGGCATGTATTTGAGATCAGGAAAGAAACTGGGGAAGGTAGGGTCTGCCTTTTTCAATTCTTCCTCTACCCTTACAATATTTTACCATTTACGGCTTCTCTCATCACATATATCTTGACTTATCACATTTCTAATAACATCCTCATCTTTCATAGGCTGATTTAGAGCCAAATTATGGTTCCTCATTTCTTTCAATGCTCCTCTAATGAAGTCTTTAGGGTCATACATCCTTGCATTAGCAGAGGGAAATCTGAATTGTCTCAGGAATTTATGGATTTGGTCCACATCTTTACCTATAGAGAAATCCCCTATTTGGAACCTCCTTGCCAGAAAGGTTCCCTTATGTCTTTGAGTGCCTCAGTGTTCTTTATCCATCATGATAAACTGCCATAGGAATTCTATTATATCCAATCTTTCTTGGACATATTTTTGTAGTATGCGTGGAGGTTGAGGGAAAGCATATACTCTCATAACAGAAAAATTCTTTAAAAAAACATATCACCCCAATTGTGCTTAATTTTATTGTCAATTTTAAATGCAAAGGGTCTAAGCAATTTTCTAACAATTAAAGGAAATATATCCCTCACAATACCTAACATGTTCATTATTGGATCCACAAAATCACTATAAAAAGCTATGGAATTAGAGAAATGGTAACTTATATCCCATAACCTGGTCTAGAGTTGAAGTGGAACAGTTCCTCCTGCATTCTTGGTCTCATTGATGAACTCTGGTTTGATGTAGCCAATATTGCAATAGAGGATCAAGTGCATCAACATGGAGTAGTGATTGGACTTGAAGCTTTTCAAATTAGTCTTTGCATTCATAAACTCACTGTGCATTACATTGATTATGTGCCCCACATAATCAAACTCCAAGTGTTGGTGTATAGGTCCTGAACATCTGTAACCATGAAATAAATGTCAGAAGTCACTATCAAACCTCCATCTATTCCAATAACTTTGTGCAGACCGTAGATGGTATTCTGGAAATAGGGAAAGAAAAGCTCAACATCAAATGAATCTGCAACCTTCTTCGGCAACAACCCTGCCTCTTTATTTTCTCTAGGAATATGCTTTCTCATAACCCTTCCAGTGTAGTAACTTTTTTGTCTATTAAACGGGGCCTCCTCTTCTACTAGGTCAATATCCATGCTCATAGGTCTCTGAAGGTTGAAATCTTGAATAAAAGTTGTTTTGTCTAACATGCCAAAAGTATAGACTTGTCCTTCTTTTGGAAATCTTGTGTCACTAGATTGTATGCTTGAATTAGCACTTTTATGAGGTCTACATCCAAAAATACCTCAGGTACTATCAACTTTCCCAAGTTCCTATCTCATGGGTTTGAAACAGGAGGTCCTCTCAATCTATTATTATAGAAATACATGAAGATCTCATACCTAGTTGTGTTTGGGTAGATGACATCCTTGTAGAATGCATAAGTGTCCCTCCATTCATAAGCATTAGCTGATTGCAAATTTGAGGATCTAGGCAACAATTTTATCCATTCTTCAGCGTATATGTTTAGCCTCTTTGTTCTTGAATGCACACTCTTTTTTGGTACTACAATAACCTCAGGAGATCCTTGTTCTGACATTCTTTATGTATACTCAACTCTAAGCTCCTTTTCTGCACTTAAAGGTTTCAAATCTTTGTTTCTCTTCAACTCTAAAAATTATGGATGCTTTGTGAAGTGTGAACTATCTTTAATAACTAATAAGAAACTTACAACTAGCCACCAGGCCACCTACTATATTAAAAATTAAAATCTCATCAAGCGCACACACATGAAATTAGTAATTATCTTTTTCAAAAAAGTATCACTGAGAACTGTCACTTCCAGCATAATTTGGTAGCGATCTGAGAGTAAATAATTGGCGTGTTGGCAAAGTTATGCTACCGGTACATCTAACCCTAGGTCCCTATCTCAACTTTGCTACCTAGAAATTAGGGGCCTTGGCCCTTGGCCCTTTGAATTTGAAATCCTAAAACTTTGAGACTTACGAAGTCGTGCAACACCTTTTTGAAACTTTAGGACTATTAAATTGACAAGGGAAAAGAAACCTTGAGATGTTATGACACAACCTAGCATGACTTCGGATGTCATTCTTGAGTCTTGACACTTGTACTTCATAATCATCATAAAAAATGACTAAGAAACCCTAGCAAAGCTCTGCAAACATTTCATCTGTCGGCACTTTCCACATGGCATGCAACTTACTCTCAATTTTCAACACCTTCCAAAGTTATGCACATAGTTAGTTGGGACTTTGGAGCCCATAAAAATCATAAAAATTTAACCATTGAGAAGTTACGAAACATCCAGGAGTAACTTTGGATCCCATCACCATCATAATAAATTAACCGTTGAGAATTTACGAAACAACCAAACGTAACTTTGGAGCTTGGAGTGGGTTATATACAAGTTACCCCTAGTCAATTTCAAGAATCACGAGGTGGGAGTGGGTTCCAAATTTCCATGTGCCATGTGGGATTTAGATTTTAGAAGCGTTAGACTCCTCATTCAGTCAGTGAAGTGATTTCGCATTCTGATTTAGTTAATAGGTATTTATAATTTTATACAAAATCACAGTCCACAGATACTTCAAAGTTCAAGTTAATTAATAATTACAATTTACATATTTTGCAGTTTATAAAACTATTGTTCAATTTCATGATTCATGTAACATGTTACTGTATTGACTATTAAAATTTGAAGTATATGAAAATAGCGCATAAACCACTATTGAAAAAGAGTCTTCTCATATGTATTACTATTAAATTCAAAAATGATACGCATACATTTAAACTTTTAGTTTTTCTATATTTCAGCTATACATAATATTGGTAACCGCATGGTTGTGGTTTCCCCAGAAGGAAAAGCGACAAGCTTCCAACCATTTCCAAAACCAAAATGAAAAGTATATTTGTATTTACAAATTACAAGTAACAAAAATTATCCTAACATCCTTTCAGAGGAAATTAGAAAAGCCTAGTCTGACTCCTACATATCCTAATACTAATAGTAATTTGTTAATATGTTATAGTATAATATAATAATACTATCCACAAAGAAAAAAAGATCAGTCCATGTGCAGACCAACAAATAACCAAATCATATCCTCCTCGAACCCCTCTTGGTTGAAGTCATGATCATAAAAAATGGCGCGCATCTTCGCCTTGTCATGTTCTACTTCGAGTTTGAACATGTCACTTTGGTATTTGGCATAACTGGTAGCATGATCCCATGTTGTAGACATAAGATGATTGAGAACATCTTGTTGAATCTCCTCCTCCATATCCATATTTGGTTGGATAATAGGTTCTGGGTTCTCATCTGATGATCCCTCAGCCACTGGAAGACCCATTCTGTCATCCAAATTTAGAAATTTAGAAAGTGTCCTATGTTCTAAAATTCCACTACTGAGGAGTATATAAATAAATTAATCACCAACTTGCCATATGCAATAAATTTTGAAGGAATGTTTCATGTAAGGTGGCTTGCCTCAGAAAAGGAAATTAATGAATATCGATAAAGAAAAATTGTAGACACATGTATCCTACGTAACTTGGCTCCGAAGTAAAAAATAAAAATAATGAATGTTGATGAATCACAACTCATATCCCATACAAATTATCCTTTTTAATGTCTAATAAAAATCTTGGCTTGGATTATGTACTACCGAAGTTACGCAAACTTCCAACATGACCTTGGAACCACCATATCCTAGCTATGATTTTAAATTTTAAACTGGCAACTTGGCAGCTGAATTAAATTTTGAAGGAATGTTTCACGTAAGGTGACTTAGCTCTCAAAAGAAAAATAATGAATGTTGACAAATCATAGCTCATATCTTGTACACATTATCCTTTTTAATGTCTAATCAAAATCTTGGCATGGATTATGTACACTACTGAATAATTTAAAATTGTTGATAAGTATCATTAATTGCACTTCAATCTTCAATATCATTGTAACTTCATGGAGAAGTTACGCAGATTGCCAGCGTGACCTCAAAACCCCCATATCCTAGCTGCGATTATAACTTCCAAAGTCACACACATTGTCAACCTATCCTTTCTGTATCTTTGTGGCCTTCAACTCCAAACTACCAACATAACTGCCGAAGTCACGCACACCGTCAACCTGACCATTACGTATCTTCATAACTGTCAGCATCGACCCTCCTTTTAGCATGCTGAAGCTACACACATTGTCACCAGTCACCACAAACTGACCTCAGATGTGACCTTTGTGTATCTTTGTAACCTTCATCATTGACCTTCAATTTAGCTTGTCAAATCTATCCAAATTGTCAACCACAAACTTACTTGACCTTTGTGTATCTTTGTGGCCTACAACTCTAAATCGCCAACATAACAGTCGAAGTCATGCACACCATCAACATGACCATTGAGTATCTTCCTAACTATCAGTATCAACACTCATTTTATCTTGATGAAGCTATGCAAACTGTCCCCACAAACTGTTCATCAGTAAATGACACGTAGTATCCAACTTGTCTTCGTCTTCATACTCGGCTTAGCTTTGTGTGCGTGTGTGGTCAAGTTTTGGTCTTATTCCTATCATTATGTTTTGAATATTCACAAATATATATATTTTTTATTCGCCAATGTATACTATAAATACTATTTTTTATTCACCAATATATACTATAAATACTATTTTTATTCGCCAAGATTTTCCACATAGTTTCAGGGAGCATGAATGATTCACCAATTGAGATTATTATTTTTTCTTTGTAAATTGAATTTTTTCACCAATAAATTAATATTTTCCTTTGTAGTTTTCCAATTTTTGCCAATTTTTTACACCTTTTTTGAAGGGGGGGTTTCTTAAAGATTGCCTTGATCAAAAAACTTGTAAGAGGCAAAGGCCTATGTGAGAAAATAGTTTCATCTTTTGAGACACCTAAGGAGGCTACCCTCTTATTGCATGGTGAGCAACTAGATGAAAGTGAAAATCAGAATGATTGGTTACACGACTTTACTACCTTCTTGGTAGAAGGAAGATATCCACAAATTCTAAACAAGGATAAAAGAAGAAAATTTAGAATACAATCCATTCCTTATGCCTTGGTGGATGGTATATTATTCAAAAAGGATTTGAATGGAGTCCTACTAAGGTGTATCCATGAAAACCAAATCAATAGGTTGTTAGAAGAGTTTCATGATGGCCCTTCTGGTGGTCACTTCTTGACAAGGGTCATAGGTATGAAAATAATGAAGGTTGGCTACTATTGGCCGACCTTATTCAGAGATTCTCACCAATGGGTAAAAAAGTGTAAAAAGTGTGCCTTCTTCTGGTTTTCCTTTCTTTGCATCCTATTCAATCAAACTATCCTTTTAATCAATGGGGTTTTGATTTTATTGGTCCAATAAACAGACCTTCTAGTTCTAGTCACAAGTGGATCTTGGAAGCCACATATTACTTCACTAGATGGATAGAGGTAGTAGCCTTGAAGGACACCATAGAGTCTTTAGTGGTTGAATTCCTTGATGGAGTTGTAACTAGATTTGGTGCCCCTTCAACCATCATATCAGACAATGATAATTCTTTTTTCATAACTCATATTAGCTCTTGGGGAATTTAACATGGAATATATTATAAGATGTCTTCAAATTACTACCCTGAAGGGAATGGTCTTGTTGAATCTTCTAACAAGAACCTCATAAGGACAATCAAGAGAAAAATAAAAGATAATTAGAGGTCTTGGCACACAAAAATAAGGATAGCCTCATGGGTCGACAAAATTACACCCAAGAGAGAATTCGGCAACTCACCCTTTATGCTGCTATATGGAAGAGAATCAAGGCTACCCTTATCACTTGAGCTGCCCTCTTTTGAATTACCTCATCAATTGGAGTTGGTTGAAGGTGAAGCTATGAAAATTAGAATAGATGAAGTAATGTAATTAGAAGAAATTAGATAGAAGGATATGCACACACTTGGAGAACACCAACAATAGGTCAAAAGTAGTTTTGACAAAAGGGCTACTGCTAGAGTCTTCAAAGAAGGCGACCTTGTCCTCAACTAGGATGCCAACAAAGATAAGTTAGATAAGCACTCCAAGTTTGATGCTATGTGGAGTGGCCCATATATTGTTGGAATTGTTGTTGTATAAAGTGTTGACACTCATGTTTTGTCATTAATGTCAACATATGTTTCAATTGGTTTCATTAGACAAATTGATTATGATAGGAACAAGAAGTTTTGGCAGAGTGGTAAAGACACTATGAAATTCCAGGAAATACGATCTTATATTTGTGATGAAGGATGTGTGTAGACCTTATGTCTAAAGTCTCCAATCATTATCTTCTCTTTTACACAAGCTATGAGTATTTTGGTGAAGACTAGTCACATTGTAGAAACAAAGGACTATGACATAGACGGTCTTTGAGTTTTTGGGATAACTTTGATGTGAGCATGAATTATGGTATGAGAGCTTGAAGCTTGAAAAAATACACTTGGAAGAACATTTTGTGAGATTATTGGGTTGCCAAAATCATGGTGATGTCAGTTGAAGCGTGTGGTCTTGTGAAAACCTACTTGGGGCCGACCATAAGAGATAACATGTTCTGAAGGTTTCCAACATGGATTCTAGATTTTGGCATGCATTTGATTAGTGAAAAATTTAGTGGTGATTATTCACCAATTGGTGAATGTTGCTTGTCATTGACCCCCAATTTGGTAAATATATTAGCCATATGGGAATGATCATATCACCCCGCATTTATGAAAATTGGGTCCAATGCCTGGGATCATCGCCAATTGGTTTATGAAAATTGGGTCGAATGGCCAGGATCATCGCCAATGGCATATAATTTTTGGGGACAATATTTTTTTAACATTCACCTATAATTTCAAAGCGGCCCCAAATGGATAGCCTATATTTGCCAATAGTTATATATATATATATATTTTTACACGGACCCAACTTTGCCAGCCATTTTACGGATGCGTGTCTCAAGCCGATTGATTTTTGCCAACTTTATTAATATTACCATGGTATTGGATGACCCATAATTGCCTAGGATATAACACTAGATGTGTTATAATTAAGCGTGCTTCACCAAATATTTGGACACCAATACCTCCCGCCCAATTCGCTAATAAAGATTAGTATAAATACATTCATACATCAATGTTATTATACACAATTTGGATTGGTTCAATTTGATCGATAGAGAAGTTCAGACTATTGAATCTTGACTAATTTGGCGAGTCGTGACTGTGATTGAATTTGAGGCAAAGGTAAGTGATTATTATTCTATGACTATGTAAACATTGTATATTATAGTTCTATTGTCATTTGTCACTTCTTCAACAAGTAAACATTTTTTTTACAATTTTTTTTCATTGGTAGGCTGGTAGCCTTTATTTTGTTGAAGAATTGAGATGTCAAACAAGAATAAGGGTAAGGCTTTGGCATATGGGGAAAGCCAAGAGAGGTCAACAAAATACAGAACCTTATCGTCGTACTTTGGTCATGGTGTTGGAAATGTTTCTAGCCAAAATTAGGAAGCTACTTCATCACAAGAAGATTTTCAAGATTCACAACTTGAGGTTGAACCTACGTGAAATATTGAAGAAGTCAGTGAACCTGATATCTCAGATCATGATGAACTTGAAGAACATTTTCAGTTAAATACCCAGAGTAGCCATAATGATATAATCAACTTGGATGAGACTGAGAATGTCAGAGAAGATGATGGTGTAGGGAAGAAAAGAAAATACAAATCAAAGAATGATAGAATGTAAGATTTGTCGAGGAATTTTCAAATAGAATGGGTGTCAAAGTATCCATTCATTGAACCAATGGATAATCCAATTGAAGGGGAGCCTCTGGTAGAATGCAGATGTAAGATTTGCAGCGAGATAAATAAGAAGGAAAAGAGGTTGCAGCTAAAAATTGACACCATAGAGAAGGATATGGGTAAAGTTTATGAAAAGAAAACCATAGATGGAGTTCAAAAATCAGTGATAAGATGGAAAACAAATGAGGAATCTCAGCATGTTAGGAATGCAGAATTATATGAATTTTAGCATAATATAAAGACAGCTTGGTGAAGTTAAAGGCTCTATTGAAGCTTGTTTTGGAAAAGCATTGGAAGTAGAACTAATGGGAAAAGCTATTCAGTTAAGTGTTGTGTTTAATATTTTGAGCATAGGGCGTCCTATGACAGACTACCCATCATTGAGTACTTTATTACACTTTCTGAAAGTTTGTAACTATCCTAATAGTCACTAGTCAATAAATAGTGGATGGGAATGGGAAATTTGTCTTGCCAAGGTTGAAAAAGAGGATTTGAAGGCAAAAATTAAAGAGTCAAATTTTTTGCATTGTCTTTAGATGAGGTTACAACAGTAGACAATACTTCTTGGGTATGCATGCATCTTTATACTCTACAGAATTTTGTTCGCCAACCTCATCTACTAACTATTGCTAAAATGAGGGATAATGTGACAACGGAAAATTTATTTGAACTAGTAAAGAGTTCTCTAATTGAATATGGAGGTATAGATGACATGACCATTGCCAAAAAGCTGCTGTGTGTTGGAGCGAATGGAGCTTCAGTAATGCAAGGCCACAAGGGTGGTCTTTGCACAAGGATACAATATTCTTGTGCACCCTATGTTACTCTCATTCACTACATGGCCCACATAATGAATCTAGCTTTTGGAGTTGTCAGCAAGCATGCTTCAATACAAAAAATTGAAGCTTTAATCAAAGAGCTCTACCAATACTTCTGTCGAAGTTCAAAACAATTTCAAGGGAATTTTAACACTTTGTCGAAGGACTAACTGATGAGAACAAGCTTCTAAACAATAATGATACCAGATGGATCTCTTTGGATGGACTGGCACATCGAGTTTTTTCAGAATATCAATCGTTGCTTGGTCTAATGAACTCAAGTCATGACAAAGCAGGGCAACTGAAATTTCCTGCACTGCTAGCAATGTTAAGTAATGTAGAGACAATGTTAACATTAGCAGGTCTTCTCCCCATGCTTGAGGAAATGAGAAATATAATGAAAAAGGCCAAGCAAAGAGCTATGTATATTATAGAATATGCTGCGCTGCGTAAATTGACATGCTTGACGCTCGATAATCTCTATGAATTATGTGTCGATAATGTAAAATTTGCCAATTGGCTGAAAATCATAGATTTGGACAATCTTGATAACTTTTTAAAAATCAGTTCAAAGGGGGAGTTATGTGCAGTAGTTCATGGAGTTGAGATACCAATGCACTACTTTGCCAGGATCGAGTATGAGGAACTAGGAAAGAACCCTAGGAGGCGAGTATCAAGTATTAAAAGGGAAGACTTTACCAAGATTGTTGAGTCTGTAATAGCTTCTTTGAAGCACATTGCCTTTGATCTTTCCACACATATTAGAGAAATATTCCCTCCAGTCAAAATACTTGAATCCATGGCTATTGTGTTTCCTCGATATTGGAATATGAACATTTTGAAAGATTTTAAAACTAAGCTACTAACTTTGATAGATCATTTCTGCAAAACCAAAGAGTTAAATGGAGTAACTCTAAATGGAATTTTAGATGCAAATCATTTGAGAGAGAAATTAGGTCATTTTTCACAGATAATGAGGGAACAATATAATATTATGTAGAACCCTTACGAAGATGGATCAGTATCAAGGCTTTGGAAAAATCTAGCTGAGAGCGAATTGTTGACTGATTTAATATCAGAATATTTCAAGCTTGCTGATTTATGTTTGACCATGATATTTGGGTCAGTGGAGGATGAGAGAGTTTTTAGTGCTTTGGGATTCCTAAAGTCAAAGCTAAGAAACAAACTAGACAAGAATCTGGAAAATTGCTTGAGGCTCTATACATCCAGGTATGAAGTCAATACTTTTCCTTATGAAAGGGCACTGAAATTATGGAGAAAGAAATGTCAGAGAAGTGGGATGGGAAACATTTCAAACCAAAGTGGGATTGGGAGTGGGAATGCCAGAGGCAGAGACAATGATTTCATTAACTCATTTACTGGTACTAGTACTGCTAGCGGTGAACATCAGTTAAGCGGTGGTATGCAGAGTGAAGAAAACATATCGAAGAACCAAGGAAGCTATGAAGTTGATGGCACTGAATCTGATGATCTCAATGATGATATGATGTGGTAGCTTGAAGTTGAACCATTGTAGAAGTAGTAGATCCTAGGTATTTATTAATCTTTTTCCTGAAGTCTACTGTCAGTTTCTGTATCTCATCATCAATCATGCATAATAGCATATTCTAATGTCAAAAACATGAATGTGGTTGATAATATCATCAAGATTCAATTCCATAATTAATAATGGTTTTCATTTGCATTATTCAGATCATATGGTACAATTCTTGTAAATTTTTCATTATTCTTTTTGACAACATATCAATTCATATGTTACAATTCTTAGAGTTAGAAATACCGATTCTCATTAATTTAATTACAAATATGATACAATGCCTCAATACAGCTCTTTGATTTTGTTTACAAAAGTCAATGACTAACCCATTGGAAATTTGGCACATTGCCCAATTTCAATTTCATTACCCTAACTCTAAGCCAATGACCTCGAATTCCATTTTATAGAGACAAGGGAGCAACAACAGCTTCAGGTCAATTTACCTAATGTGAAGTGAGAAGTCTAAAAATGTAAATCGGTAAGACAACTAAAAGTATACAACATCTCTACAACTTTAGTTGTACATTTCTACATTTGATAGGCCGGTTTAGTAAATTAGCATTGGCAATAGCATCTGCAACTGCAAGACTGCAACATTGATCCTGTTCAAAAAACAAAGTTCAAACTTGTTACTTTAAACTCAATTCTAGACTCTAGTATTTAGGATAATATCAAAGATATATAATAAAGATATAGAGATGATTGAAACTGAAAGTACTTCCACGTACTATGATTGATGAGATCAAGATGATTCTGTTAGTATCTTTAGTATGCTCCATTCTTCATCAGTTGGAAGGGAAAATTTCTGATGTTATAGTAAATGACTTGCAACTTCGTCAGCCATCCATACTTGGAAGAGTGAGTTGAAAGCAATGTTCCTTCCATTACTTCATTCAAAATTGTGAATATTTTGATGCACTTTGCAATGCCTTCATGAGTTGTGTCCTAAGGAAGGTTGCCTAAATCAGACGTCATTATGTCCTCCAACTTTTTTTTGTAATCTTCTCTTTGAATGAAATTCATTGATGAGTTATCAGGTCTAGGACTCCGCAAACCAAGAGATATCAATTTGGTTGTTTTACTATTCATCTTGGTGAGCTTTGGCCTGAATAAGGCAAGAGTTTCATCTACTTTTGTTAGTTTCTAACATATTTGAAATATAGAGGTCACCTTTATTATTGCACCAACGCGGTCTTGAATTCCCTTGCTTACCAAATGCCTATCGCTAGCTCTGTTGATTTCTTGTATAATCTACTTTTCAATTTTTTGTCTCTGACAAAAACTTTTGTTCTTCGCAATGTGCTCTTTCAGCTTCCCATAAACATATGTAACAATTTCATTTAGTTCAAACCAATCACACAACCTATCACCAGACATCTTTATTTTCCCCCAAAAGAATTTTTTTATTTGTCTGATTGTATTATTTACATTGTCATTCAAGATGTTTTCATAATTTTTAATTGTATTATTTGCCTTCTTTAGGTCTTCTTTCATTTCTGAGAACTGGTGTTCACCATGTCTTATTTTCTCTGCTTTCTCTTCCCACTCTTTTTCTTTCTCTTCCCATTGTTTTGTTTTTACCCTCTCATTCTCCAATTCATTCTTTAAGTTATTGGTTACATGTCCCACATTCTCCAATTTTTTGTAGAAACTTAATGAAGAGGCTTTTTCATCCTCAAGTTTCTTTTCGCTCTGTTCCAATTTTTCGCTCAGAGTTTTCAGTTCTGCGTCCATATGTTCTTGTTGTCCAATTGGTTCTTTAGAGGATGAATTTTTTATCCTTCTCTCTAATTCTTTGCACTTGTTGTCTGCTACTTTCTCAGTTGCCTTTACATTTTCCAGGTCTACCTTTAACTTATCTATTGTGCCTTGAAGCTTTCCTTTCTCTCTCTCCAACTTCATCAATGAACTATAGACCACTTGGTTGGTCATTTTCGACACATTTATCTTGTCCACATTTTTAATTTTGGATAAATCCATTTGGGGGGTGCTAACTTAAAATTGAGATGGATCTAACTGACTCTTTGGTGGATTTTTATCTCTAGCTGGGGGAATAACAACCATGAATTCCATCATATCTTTATTTGGGTCTGTATACACTTAAAAATGGCTTCATTAATTAATTAAATATTTATTATTTAATTACTATTGACTTGATAAATTAATTAAATATTTATTATTTAATTAATATTTATTTCTTCTATTTATTAAGTAAATTATTCAATTTATTTAATAAATTCACTATAGTCTAATTCTATATCCTAAGTCTTCTAAATAGTCTATTAAAGTGATTTAATTAAATACACAATCACCTAAATATGACTAAGTCTCCTAGTCCACTTCATCCACCTAGTCACCTGACACCTCACCTTGGCTAAAATAAATAATAATTATTAATTATTTATTTTTTATTTTATCCTCACCCACACATGTCCTATTCTTAAGGGCTATGTGGCCTCATAGGACTTGGTCTCATGACCACATGTCCTCTCAACAACCAAGTCAAGAGACCTTCCCTATTCCTAGGGGGCTTCTCAAGCCACCTCTAAGGGTCAAAGGTGACTCATGGGACACTTGTGCAAAGAGTCCTCATGAGGAAAAGGTCTCTCCCCCTTTCTCTCTTTGGTCTTTGTGAGACACTTGACATGTGTCTTTCCTTTCCACCTTCTTCTCCTCTATGTCAATGTGAGAGGAACATCATCCCTATTCTTCCTCTCACATTCCAACTACATCCCCCTTTCTCTCAACTCCTTCAACTAAGTCAATTCTAGCCCTAGGATCTTCCACCTTTCATTCTCAACCGTAGGATTGTGCCACCTAGGCCTAGATCCTCCAAAACTCTATAAAAGGAGCCTCATTTCCCCTTTGTGGGCTAATAGAAAATAGGCATTCTCAAGTAATCAAGCCATCAAGCAATCAAGCATCCAAGCATTTTTAAGAGCAATCAAGCATTCTCATCATTATCTCCATCATTTGCATTCCATTCATTAGATTTGCATAAGCTATTGTGCATCTACTTCACTCAATCTCCACACTTTGGAAACATCTTGGGAAAAGGGCTTCATTTGGAAATCTGAGAGCTCAACATCTTCAAGAAATCAAGGTTAGGAGGGAAATGGAGACAAATTGTTATTTTGGCTTCATTGTTTATTGCATTCTTCATTGTAGTTTGCTTATTAGATAGATTTATTAACTTCTTTTTAGTTAATTTATCATTTAGAGTAGTATCCAACTAATTTGCATACATTTTTGGCACTAGAAGGAGGGCCCATCCGAGCTTTTCACTTTCAATTTTTAGTTTTTTGTGTGCAGGTTTTTCTACAGGTTCTTGCTGTGCATTTGTCCACGATTTTTGCGCATCTGTCAATTTCTGCTGCGCATTCATTTTCTACAACCACAGGCATAAAATTCACACTGTTTTCCACTTTCTATTTATTTTCCTGCACATTCATTCCACTGTCTTGCGCATACATCCATTTTTGCTACGCATATATAGAAACTACGCATGCATCCCATAAAACTATGCATCGATCTCACTATTTCACACATTTATCTTTTCTGCGCATTTATCAATTATTCCTGCGCATTTATATCACTATTCTGCGCATTCATTAGTTTCTGTAGAAAATTTTAGTTTCTGTTACATTTTGTTTTTAGCTAATCTTTTGACAAGTGTTTGTTTGTTCTGGTAGTTTTTAGGCTATTTTGCAGGACATAATTTTGAAGACCCCATTTGCTAAAATATTTCTAATAGTTTAATTGCAGATTGCCAAGGGGTTTGCAAAATAAACTACAATCTCGTTTGGGTTTTAAAATACATGTTTTTGCTTTGTGTGTCTTCCTTAGCATAGAATCAAGTGTCTGTTGTGTTTTTCTTTATAGCGTATCTGTAATCCCAAAATTATAACAATGTATCCTCTCCCCTCGCCATTCGTGGATCTTGGGTGTAAGAGAAACTGTTATAATTTTTTAGAGAGCGGTCTTTGGTGGGAAAAGAGGTACTCACCCCAAGGAATGACTCAACCGGTAACAGGCTAAAGCCAAGCCCTTCCAAACCAGTATATAAAAAATGCTAGTGTGATTAGTCTCACATTAGACAGGTGTGAATTCATTGTGGCAACCAAAATCTCCTCCAGTACCCCAGTGGTGCGTTAAAGTCCTACTTAGTAGAGGTGAAAGCCTTGCTTTGAAAGGATTGGGAGAGCCCCCTTAATTGGGAAAATGACTTGATCAAAACCACCTGAATGGATGTCCTTACTATCAACTTTTGTTTAGTGGCCAAAAACCTTCTATTTGCTGGCTCAAGGGATCACCCAAGCCCGTGAAGACACCCCACATTACTCACGGTTCATAGTAGAGATAGCAGTTCTTTGGGAAGTAATGACCCATTGAATTCAGAACTTGGTGTGCCTGAGAAGTGTGTGCACATGTAAGGAGGAGCCCGTGCCTCCAAGTTCCTATGCTGTCCTCTGTGAATTTGTGTGGCTGGATTTTATTATCCTAGTGGGGATTCAACAAATATCATCCTTGCCAACCTTAGGATCGTAAGCGTGTTTGTGCATTCATACTAGATTAAATTAGATTAAAATCATATATGTCTTGCGTGTGTGTGTTTATGCATTTTTACTTTGCCAAAAACCATAAAACATCATAAAACATTTTCCATTTCATCAAACCAGAAAAATCATCAAAAATTTGACAACCTGCGCATACATCTAATATTGCTGCGCATTTGATCACTGTTGCTGCGCATTTGATTTTGTCAGATCGCATCTGTTTCAATTTACTGCGCATTTGTCTCATATTGTTGCGCATACATTACACTGTCCTGCACATTTGTTGCTGTGCATTTACAACAAAGAGCATTCCCACAGACTTTTGAAATTTCAAAATCACTTTTTCAGATACCCATTTTCGTCCTTAGCAATATTCTGGAAAAACAGTCGAGTTACATAGATCTCTAATTTCTGAATTGACCATTTTCATCATTTCTTCATCATCTTTCCTCCATCAAGAGCCAAACAAATCACTTTCTTCCAATCTTTGAGATCCTTAGTGTGGTGTTGAAAATTTTACCTTATCTATCAGACCTTGATCTTAGTGAGTTTATCATATCAGGATATATCATCCTTAACCATCAAGCTTACTTAGATTATTATCTCTTGGTACCAAATTTTTAGTACTTATCATATCTTTTCTATCAATCTTTCTCCATATCTTTTTATCAAAAATCTTTCTTTCCACGATCAATTTCATCCATTTTATGGTTCAAACTCGATCTCAGAAACTTAAACAACCTACTAATCTAGAATCTCTAGACAAAATGGAAGGCAATACCAGCAATGATGAGAATCCTTGGCCCATAGCTCCTCCTAAGAAAAATCCACCTCTCACATTCGATGACGAACCTACCGATGAGGAACTTAGGGATGCTTCACAAGATCCTAAATTTTTACAAGTCATGGAATGACTCTTAGGCCTGGATAAAGAGATGTACTTCCTCATGCTTTCTCAACAAGGAGCTAAGCTACCTAGTGATTTTGATGTTACCTATCTTAGAGAACCAGCTCATACCAACAATCAAGATATCCTTCAGGGTTCTCAAGATCCTCATGGAGCAAAAGAAACCAACCAACAATCCAATGCTTCTCCAATCAATCAACAATCCAATGCTTCCCATAGTGATCAACAACAACATGTTTTTCACAATAATCAACAATCCAACGATCCTCAACGTACTCAACAACAAAATGTTTCCCAAAACACTCAAGGAAACACTTTATCTTTGGATCCTGTCCTACAAAAAATCCAGATGCTTCAACAACAAATTCGTGATATCCAAATTGGATCATCAACCAAGAAGTATTCTTTGGATGATATATGTCCTTATCCTTTTGATAAGAACTTAGCAATGATTCCATTCCCTCCTCATTTTGAGGTACCGAAATTTGACAAATACAAAGGGAATTTAGATCCACAAGACCACATTCATGAGTTTTGTGTTGCTTGTATTGAAGTCACTCACAATGACACTTATCTTATGTGACTATTTCCATGAAGTTTAGGGGGACAAGCTATGGAATGGTTCTCCAAACTACTCCCAGGCATTAAATCTTTCAATGAGCTTTTGGACAAATTTGTGACTCATTATTCATATAACATCAAACATGAAGTCACTATGCTTGATCTTTGCAATACACATCAAAAGAATGGAGAACCCTTCCTTACCTTTTTGCAAAGATGGCGTCAATTTTTTGCCAAATATCCATGAATGATTCCTGAACAAGAAAAGATGGATATTTTTGTGCATAACCTTACACCAGAAATGAGTTATAGGCTACAATTGCAATGTCCACCAAACTTCAATAAGCTCATAGAAAATGGTATCAAAATTGAGGAAGCCATGGTCCGAAAAGGTGAGATAAAACTTTATTCCAAAGATAATGCTAGATCCTCAAATTCAAATTCCAACACTTATAATTCAAATTCCAACAATGACAAATCAAAATATTGGAATAAAAATAAAAACATTGTCAATGATGGAATTGTTGATAATCATAATGTCCAACCAACAAAACCTCTTCTAAATCTCACAAGTATGACCAATGATACTCAAGCTACATACAACAATCAGTCGAAAAATAAAAATACCACCAAGGATACATCTAAACCAAGATTGCCTTTCATCTCACCTCGAAGAAACTTTACTCCTTTAGGGGAATCTCTCAAATCAACATTACGGAATTTAATCACCAAGAAACTTATCACGCTTCCTGAACCGAAAGATTATGAACCTAGAGTGAAGCCTTCTTGGTGGAATGGAAATGATTATTGTGAATTCCACAGAGGAAAAGGGCATATAACCAATGAATGCCAAAGACTTAAAAATGTGATCCAAGACTTAATCGAAAGCGGTGAAATTAGTGTTGATGGACATGTCTCAAATGAATCACATACGGCCTTCAAAGATCCACTTCCTGAGCATGAAAAGGGAGGTTCTTCCAACAATAAGGGTGACAACCAAGCCAATTATAATAACACACCCTATAGATATGTTGGTAACATTTCTGACCGTCATCCTTCTACGTACTATGCCAATGTCATTACCATAAAGGGAAAACCAGAGAGTCAACCAGTCCAAGCTACTACTCATGCTCAAGCCAAAGTTACTCTTCAAGGAGTCCAGTCTAAACCAAGCACTACTTAGAACAAGTCCGTTTATGTTCCAAAGTCTATCCCAAATACTTCCAACCAATACAATCTTTTGGAACAGCTCAAGAAGACACCAGCTCAGATATCCATCTTAGAGCTTTTGTGTCTTTCCCCATCTTACAAAGATATCCTTGAAAAAGCTCTCTTAGAGACCCAGGTCCCCACAACTCTAGATCATGATCAATTTCAAGCTATGGTGGGCCACTTGACAACCCCACACTATCTATCCTTTACTGAGAATGATGATTCAGCTATTACTCAACCTCACAATGCTCCTTTACATATTGAAGTCCTTGTCCAGAGCCATAAGATTAAAAGAGTACTAATAGATGGGGGAGCTAGTTTGAATATTTTCACGTTAAAATTAGTCCTTGCATTGGGATTTTCTGAGAACGCTGTTGATCCAAGGGGTCTATTGCTCTCCCAATTAGAATTGGTCCTGTTGTCAAAGATGTATCTTGTCAAGTTTTAGACATGGACCTGGCTTATAATATCCTTTTGGGAAGACCATGGATTCATTCCATGCAGGCTATACCCTCGACCTATCATCAATGTTTAAAGTTCCCCCACAATGGCTAGGAGATTACCATTAAAGGAGACTCTAATCCATTCCAATATTGTAATAATGTAAAGCTCTCTGATTCTTTGGTTCCTTATAACCACACAGGATCTCCTCTAACTATCCCTATTGATCTTAGCAATGAAGCATCCACTTCCAAATCCAGTGAGATCAAAATAGATATCAAAGAAAGTAGTATGGGAGAATACACTTTGGGTCAGGCTCTTTGTATCATAGAATTACCTTTATCTCCTCGGTCCTATGGTAAATATTTAATCACCAAACAATAGTCAGAACCCCCTTTAGCACTTGTCTATAACACATTTATAAGTGGGGGCATCATATCTAAAGAAGCTGCTGAGCGTAATGAAAATTATTGGCTCAAAACACAAAGGATTGAAGAGGACATCAAATATGAAAATATATCACCTGATATCTATGGAAAAGGGTATATCTTGTTACAAAAGATGGGCTACCGAGGTGCTAGACCTATAGGGCTACAGAGAGACGGTGTTATCAAGCCAATTTTACAAAATCCAAATTATCAACGAGATACCACCGGATTAGGGTATAAAGGAGAAGGACCGAAGGAATTAAAGGGAAAAGAAAAAATTCTACCTTCTCATGAACCATCTAATGCTCCTGATCTACCATTTAGATAAAATGGTATGTATGTGGATCCAGAAAAACAAAAGATAGCACAAAGAATCATTGATGGGCTTCAAGATAATGATGACTCAGATTCTAATGATTACGAGTGGGATTCATTATCTGATAGTACCGAGGAGATAGGAGTTGATGTTGTTCATCAGTATAGTAATAATCACCATGAGGGTGAGAGCTCAAGGAGTGACTCACTTGGATTAACCCCACATAATACTACTTTTGACGATCGTGAGGAAAATGAGCATCATCTTGTGAGAGACAATTCAGATGAGAGTATGGAAATAAACCTCGCTAATACCATCATAAACCTTGACAAATTTTCCATCAATACCATCTGTGCCTTTGAAACTGACCCAAATGATCCAATGCCCCTTGTCCATCCTGACCTTATCGATTGGGATTCTCCTGATCATCCCAAACTTGATGTCTTCCATAATGATGATGCAATCATTGACTATCTTGGAATCAGGGACCATTTACCACTAGGGGATCACAAGTCAGGATTTCCTATCGAACTCAATGGCATGGCTTACTTTGGAGAGAGTGCCAATCCTTTTAGTCATAAAAATATAAAAATAATCAATAGATCTAATGGTGAAAACCACTCAGTGGCAGTATTAGATCCAAAAATAGTAAAAAGAAAAGATGCATCTGATGGTGAAAACCTCTCTGAGGTGCCTGATGATAGAAGGATTGACACTCTTCCCAATTATTTGTATCGAGAAAAATCTACTATTCTTATCGAACCAATAGTACTGCTCAACATTGGAACAAAGGAGTCTCCACGCATCCTCAAAGTAGCAGCATCCTTGACAGAATCAGAGAAAGAAGCTTTTGCCAAATTTTTCAAAGAGAGACAGATCAACTTTGCTTGGTCCTATGCTGATATGCCCGGGCTAGATCCTAATCTTATTCTGCATCATTTATCTATTAGACCAGGTGTGAAACCAGTTAAGCAGAAGCTCCGCAAGATGCATTCGCACATTGCCCTAATGGTTAAAGTTGAATTGAAGAAGCTCCTAGATGTTGGTTTCATTCGTGCTATTGATTACATAGAATGGATTTCCAATATTGTTCCTGTCTCAAAACTAGACAAGTCTATCCAGATTTGTATTGATTTTTGAGATCTTAACAAAGCTTGTCTGAAAGATGATTTTCCTTTACCAAATATTGACATGATTGTTGATCTGACAGCTGGACATGAGATGTTATCATTAATGGATGGTTTTTTGGGCTATAACCAGATAAAGATTGCACCAGAAGACCAGGAAAAAACTACTTTTACTTGTCCGTGGGGTACATACTACTGGAATGTGATGCCATTTGGTCTCAAAAATGCTGGAGCAACTTACCAAAGAGCCATGACTACAATCTTTCATGACATGATGCATACCATCATGGAAGATTATGTAGATGATATTTTAGCAAAATCTAAAGACAGAGCTGGTCATTTGAGAGTGTTGGATAGAATATTCACCCGCATGGAAAAGTATTTTATTCAGCTCAATCCAAAAAGTGTGCATTCGGGGTCACATTTGGTAAACTATTAGGATACATTGTTTCAGCTAAAGGAATCAAAGTAGATCCAGAAAAGATCAAAGCAATCTTGAAGATGGCTTCCCCCACCAACATCAGTCAGTTAAGATCTCTACAGGGACATCTCCAATCTATCCAAAGATTTGTTTCTCAACTAGCAGATCATAGTCATCCTTTTCAACATTTGCTACATAAGAATATCTTATTCCAATGGGATGATAAGTGTGAAGAAGCTTTCGACAAAATCAAGCAATATCTGGTGAATCCTCCAACTCTGATGTCACCAATTTCAGGCAAGCCCCATTTGCTATACATTTCAGCTACAATGGTCTCATTAGGTTCTCTTCTAGCTCAGCAAGATCACGAAGGAAAAGAAAAGGCCATCTACTATATCAGTCGCACTTTAGTGGGATATGAACTAAACTATTCCTCTATTGAAAGAGCATGTCTGGCTATTGTTTTTGCTTCATAGAAGTGGTGACATTACATGTTGTCACATTCAATCTAGCTTATTGCAAAGATTGATCCCTTAAAGTATCTATTAAGCAAGACAACATTGACAGGCAGATTGGCTAAGTGGGTCATGCTACTTAGTGAATTTGATATTGAATATGTAGACAGGAAGGCTATCAAAGGTCAAGTGATAGCAGATCAACTAGCTGATGCTCCATTAACAGATGACCAACCTATATATATAGAGCTTCTTGATGCACACATCTTAGCTTTGTCTACACAAACATGGAAATTATACTTTGATGGCTCATAGACTCAACAGGGTTCAGGAGCTGGTATTCTGTTTATCACACCACAAGGATATACCATTCTGAAATCTTACAAGTTGCTTTTTCCTTGCACCAATAATGTAGCAGAATATGAGGCTCTACTAATCGGGTTAAAGATGGACTTACAATGGAAAGTGTCTGAAATAAATGTCTACGGGGATTCTCAGCTGATTATAAATCAGGTTAATGATGGTTATCAGACTAAAGACGATAAGTTATTACCATATAAACATATGGTTGATGACTTCAAAGAATATTTCTCAGTTATCACTTTTGAGCAGATCCCTCAGGATGAAAATAAGGTCGCTGATGCCATGGCAACAATTGCTTCTTTGTTTGATACAGAAGATACTAAGGCCCATTTTGAGTTTCTGGTGGAATCCTTGACTTGCCCCGCATATGATGATCCTGATACGAGTATTATATGTCATCTCATTGGACATGACTCTCCCGTTTATGGAAAAATCTATTCTTATCTCAAAGATGGCATCCTACCTCCCGACCTATCTCACAATAAAAAATGAACTTTTCTCCACCAAACTTCTCGCTATATCCTAATATCTGATACCCTTTATCGGTGAGGTTTTGATGGAACTCTCCTACGATGTCTCTAGCATGATGAAGCTCAACTTTCTTTATGTGACGTACATGAGGGTATTTGTGGGACACATTCGAGTGGTCCCTCTTTGGCTAAGAAACTCATGCGTATGGGTTATTATTGGCCTACCATGGAAGTAGATTCTTTTCATTTTGCTAGAGCATGCAAGAAATGTTAGATACATGGGAATCTTATTCATGCTCCAGCACAAGAGTTACATCCTTTTGCAACTACTTTTCCATTCAGTCGGTGGGGACTCGACCTTGTGGGCGCTATCAACCCTCCATCTTCTAATGGCCACAAATGGATTCTTACTACCATCGAGTATTTTACTAAATGGATTGAGGTAGTTCCATTGATTACTACCACAGGGAAACAAATATCCATGTTTATCCTCAACTATATCATCTATAGATATGGTATACCAATGTATCTTATTACTGATCATGGAAAACAGTTCCAAAATTAGGACATGGATGAACTATGCGCCAAGTTCCACATAACCCATAACTATTCCACCATATATTATCCCTAGGGAAACGGTCAAGCTGAGGCGTCAAACAAAACAATTGTGAAAATCCTACAAAAAATTGTCAATGACACTAGCCGTGACTGGCATCTCCAACTAAATCCTGCCTTATGGGCTTACCGCACCTCCATTCGTACTCCCACTAGAGCCACCCCATATTCCCTTGTTTACAGTTCCAAAGCAGTCCTGCCCCTTGAGGTCGAGTTGCCATCACTTTGTGTTACTCTTAAAGATTTGATTCCTGATGAAGAATATAGAGTTGCATGCCTTGCTGAACTAGAACTACTGGATGAGCACCGTCAGAAAGCTTATGATCATTTGAAAGTCTATCAGTAGCGTCTGTCCCGATAGTATAACAGCAAGGTCAAGGTCAGAGATTTTCAGTTGGGTGATTTAGTCCTTCAAGAAAATCCCAAGAATCAACAACACCATGAAAATAAGGGCAAGTTCAAACCCAATTGGTTAGGTCCTTTTGTGATTACAATAGTCTATGGTTCTGGGCCCTATCAGTTGTCTACACCAGAGGGAGATCCCTTGGATGAACCTCTTAAAAGTATCCATCTCAAGAAGTTCTATCCTTGAAATCCCAATGCAAGGGGCATGTATATAAATATAAAAAAAATAAAAAAATAAAAAAAAAAAATCAAAAAGAAAACTGCAATAAAAGCATGTGGTGAAAACTTGGAAACAGGTGCTATATGTGACAAGTTAGCTCCTCTATCTATTAGGATTCTTCTAGTGTGTCTGTTCATTATATATATTCACAATAAAATGGCTAGTCAGTCCTTGTCCCCACCATGTATATATCATAATAAAATAGCCAGTTCATGCACCTTTCCTTGTATTTATCCATAATAAAACCCCATCATAGCTTGATCTTGTGTCGTTGGTCTTCATCCTAGTCTTGTTGTGTCTTTCTTCATCCATAATAAGTCAGTCCATCACCTAGTTGGGGGCATGTCCTCAACCTAGTTTGGGAAGTGGATCTATGATAGTTGTGACTCTTAGAGGACAGAATGGAGTATTTTCACCAGGCAAGTAAACACAATCAAATGTCCATTCACAATGGTATCTTCATCCTGAATTAGAATCTATGATCTATCCTTTGAAATGCGCCCACTTATCTACACATCTTGACCATACATCATCAATTGATCTGATCAAGCATATCTTAAATCTATCTTTTGGCAAAAGAAATGTATATTCATGACAGGCATGTTAGAATGGTTTTGTTGTAGACTATGCATTCATATCTGGATTTCATTGTTATCATGTTTCCTATGCTATTCTGGGATATCTTTTGACATGAGTTTGAAACTCCCATATGTCATTGATTAGAATAGCCGGGATGGGGTATGGTATTTTCTTTGATTGCTGTTTGTGGGGTATTTTCTGATGAAATCGAAGGAACAAGTAATTGGGGTGTCTGTGTGTAAGTGCCTTCATCCATTTCATAGTATGGACAACATCAAAATCATGTTGCTCTGCAAATACTATTTTTTGGTGATACGCCATCGCATACCTCGACTCCAAATATTTGTTCCCCGATGAAGGGGGAAATATTCCTTTTTTGTTATGCAAACGAAGCTCAAGTCATCTTGGTTCAATTATACCTAGATGCTTGTCAAGTTTGCAATATTAAACTCCATGAAAGAAGTGCTCAGGTCATCCTGGTTTAATTATACCATGATGCTTGCATTTTCTTGCAACATAACGAGCTCAATGATGAAAATCAAATTCCAGTTATTATGAAGTTCTAAGATGTTACATGAAGTTGTGGAGATACTCATTTCATATTTCATTTTGCATTGCATTTTACCATCTCATAAATTGCATATCAATGCTCCTTTTATAGAGATTTGTAGGTTATCTAGTTCTCCTAATCCATTCTTCTTATGTCAGAAACATTGTTATTCTAGTTGAGGACATTTGGACAAACAAAAATATTAAGACATTTTACACTTAATCATTTCGAGACCTGCATAATCTTCATTAGGTGTGTTAATTTGTATATCATTTAATCATTTGTATATCATTTGATCATTAGGTGATTTCATTTCATTTTTCCTTTTATCCCGTTATACATTGTTATAGTCAATCATCATTATATAGCTATCATTTGGCGTTACATTGTCATTTATTATCCATTACATGTATTATATCATCGTACATTCATTTATCCATTATATTGTTCATATAGTCTTTATTATCCATTATTCACATTTGTTTTACATCATTGCATTATTTATCACACTACATAGCATTAGTAACCATTATTTACGACATACATTTCTATATTTCACATCAGATATTAGGTTAATAACCATTATGCATCACATATTAATGTATTTTGCATACTAAGACAAACATTCTATGCATATTAAAGTAAATCATCACATCCTGCATATGTCAGTACATGCATGTATATAAAACATCATCATAGTAGAAATACATCACATCATATAGGATCAATCAAATAAAGTCTATCAACACGAAATAAAACTGACCAAATTTCCAATGATATACACCCATAACAATGTGTCCAAAAGTCTATGTGAATCAAGTCAATAAAATAATGAAGTACAATGATATAATGATAGTACAATGATACAAAAATATGTATACAAGTGGTATCTATGACTCATTGCCTCCAGACTTTGTCTGTCGCTGTCTGCGAGAGGCAATGTGGCCTCGTGCTGCTGAGCCACCTACTCCTAAAGATCCTCCCTGATCCCTTGATCTTGTAGGTACTCTAGGAGGATGTGATGATATCCCTCCACTACCGGCTGGAGCCTGTCACTCAGATCTGATGCCAACGGAGCTCTCTCTGTAGCTCCCGATCCACTGATCCCTCGGCACTGCCTGCCTGTATGCCTCTCACTAGTAGATATCTCCTTCCCAGCCTGTATCATGGATCTCAAGCTATCTCCATGGGGACCTAGGTCCTCTGTCCTCTATAGCTCATCTAGTAGCATCTCTGACTCTCTGAGTCTCTCCACAGCTGCATCTTGCTTGCTCGTAATACATCCATCTATCTAGTCATCCTCACAATCTGCCTCTCTAACCCTGGCACCCGGTCTGCCTCTGCCTGTGTAGCTGCTAGTAGGTCTAGCAGTGCATCAATATTTGGCTCCTCCTCCTCCTCAGCAACATCCCTATGTAAATACGGATCTTGTCCCCCCATGTCCATGTTATCCTGCTCATCCTATGCCTGTATATCTGACATATCAACATCTGGCTCATCCTGTACCTACCCCTGCACTTGTGCCTGTACCTGTGGTACCTGTGGCATCGAACCCTATCCCTCTATTGCCGCTGCTGGCATTTGACCCTGTGGTCCCTGTACTATAGCCACTGGTATCTGTACCTGTGGGACTGGTACCTGTAATGGAGCTCCTATAGCTGGCTGTACTGGCGGTACCAGAGGCTATCTTCATCCCTATCCCCTCTGCCTCACTCCACCTCCCCTCATCCGTGGGCCAGCTCTCTCACCTCCTCCTCCATCACCACCCCCTCCATCTCCCCCTCCATCTCCTCCTCCATCACCTCCTCTCCCTCGTCTTCTCATATCCCATCCTCGCTGCCTCCCCTGATGTCTATCTGCAGGGTCTCTCTCTAGAGGTCTCGCTACTGGATCTGTAATGCGTGGCACAGGATGATCTCTCAAAAACTGCTCCAAATCCACAGTCATCCCAGGGTCAACAACTGTCTGCCTCATAGACCATGCCTGAAATGGTATGTCTCGAAACTCCTATTGAGTGACATCAAAGGATGCCATAGGTCCCTAGTCCCGTCTCTCCTGGTGTGTACGCGCAAACTCTGTCACTCCCTAGGGCATGCCCTGGATCCTGCCAAACTGGCGCAGAACCCGACTAACTAACTGTCTCTCAATGATGAAGGGCATCCACCCTATAAGCCATCGCGACTCAAAACAAAATCCTAGCTGCCACTCATCATCCCATGGCTCACACCCTAGGTAGGGTCTCCATGTCACTGTGTCCAAGGTGTCGAACGTATATCGCCAAAACTCTAAATGTCCCAGTTTTGCCTGAGACAAAACTGAGGAGTATAGATGAATATAGGGCTGCCCTGCACCTTAGAATCTGATCGCCAATGGTCTGGTCACTACAATATGCTCCCACACCCACACATGGAGCAGTGTCACCCCTACTGATAGCGATGCACCCCCATGGTACACCACCTAATGTAAATCATGATATAAGTGTGCTAATAAACACACACCCCAAGAAAATTGGGTCCCCTCCATCACCCGCTGTAATGTGTGGCCCCATCCCACTACAAATCCACGTGACCTACGATCGGGGCATACAAATCCCCCAATCGCACCTGCTAGCACCACTGGCAGAGGGTCATATAGATCAACCATATCCTCCCAGCTAATCTCTGCATCATCTCTGAAGACCACTCTGCACTCTGTCACTTTTCCATGCCGATCATACTGTACCAAATCTCTGGTGATAGGAAGTCGGAGGATGCGATACACATCCTCTAATGTCACTGTCATCTCCCCTATCAGAAGATGGAAGGTACTCATCTCTGAGTGCCATCTCTCAGTTAATGCTGTCATCATGCTCAAATTCACCTGAATCTCAGGTGTGTAAATCACATAGTACAATCTAGACCCTCCAATTAGCAATCTATCTACCTCTGACAATGCTGGCCTCAGGTTCTATGTGACGGGATATCACTCCCGCGACATCAGAACATCTGCGATATCCTCCTATTCAAGTCAACAATAATCAACCTATTAGATTTTGATAAATTGATCTATCAATCTATCAATCCTATCATATCAATTTCAAACATGTTTATCATGTGTTTTAACAGATGATTCTATCAATTATCTATGTCCGATTAGCTAACTAGCGAACATGCTACAATGTTGCCAATCTTGATCATATCGATCACAATCAAATGCTGACAGATCAAATCGGCTTATCGACATCAAGTTTGACCTAATTGACTATCCATCATGACCAAATTCTAACACCTAAACACATATGCGCAACTTTCTTTCACATTTGCGCAGGTTTTAACCTATGCGCAATTTTCTTCCACATTTGTGCAACTTTTTTACACATTTGTGCAACTTTTTACATATGCGCTGTTTTGTTTATCATTTGCATAGCTTTTCTTAACCAATGCATAGAAAGTATCGATGTGCACTTCTAGGGCATAGATGCGCAACACTTTCATTGATTTAGTATGAATGCGTAGCAATACTTAACGAATTCGCAGAAACTTAAAATTTCTGTGCAAACATCAAAAGTTTCTGCGCATTGATGCACCGAAACTGCGCATCCATTCTACGCTGAAAAACAAAAAATTTCTTAATCTAAATCTATCATTTCACCTACCCTAAACATGCTAAATTCTACTCTAAAACACATCAAATCATGAATCACAAGGCAGGATCGAGTCACCTACCGGTTCACCCGAATCAGGTGGTCGCTGGAAGCATCTGACTCTCTCGAAGTGGTGATCAGACAACGGAAATGGCATCCTAGCGGCTCTGCTCTTCTCTCTCTCATGCTCGAATCTCCAAATGACAAGTGTGCACAATGAGCCTATTGTGGACCCCTTCACCCTATTTATAGCCTGTGGACCCGATGTGCTTGGTGTGTGGACCCTATCTCCCATTTTTTATCCTTTCCACCCCGTTTTCCTTCATCTTTTCTACCGTTCTTTCGTGAGATTGATTGTAAAATAACAAAAAATAAAAATAAAAATCCAATAAAAATTCAAATAATCCTTTTTGTCAATCAATCTCTCGAGGGGGCATGCATAGGTCGTCTGAGACATTGTCTGGGGCAAAATTGCTTGATTTTTCTTTGAAACAATGTGACTAGCACATTATTTCAAAGAGGGGCAAAATGTATACACTTAAAAATGGCTTCATTAATTAATTAAATATTTATTATTTAATTACTATTGACGTGATAAATTAATTAAATATTTATTATTTAATTAATATTTATTTCTTCTATTTATTAAGTAAATTATTCAATTTATTTAATAAATTCACTATAGTCTAATTCTATATCTTAAGTCTTCTAAATAGTCTATTAAAGTGATTTAATTAAATACACAATCACCTAAATATGACTAAGTCTCCTAGTCCACTTCATCCACCTAGTCACCTGACACCTCACCTTGGCTAAAATAAATAATTTTATTAATTATTTAATCATATTTATCCTCACCCACACATGTCCTATTCTTAAGAGCTATGTGGCCTCATAGGACTTGGTCTCATGACCACATGTCCTCTCAACAACCAAGTCAAGAGACCTTCCCTATTCCTAGGGGGCTTCTCAAGCCACCTCTAAGGGTCAAAGGTGACTCATGGGACACTTGTGCAAAGAGTCCTCATGAGGAAAAGGTCTCTCCCCCTTTCTCTCCTTGGTCTTTGTGAGACACTTGACATGTATCTTTCCTTTCCACCTTCTTCTCCTCCATGTCAATGTGAGAGGAACATCATCCCTATTCTTCCTCTCACATTCCAACTACATCCCCCTTTCTCTCAATTCCTTCAACTAAGTCAATTCTAGCCCTAGGATCTTCCACCTTTCATTCTCAACCGTAGGATTGTGCCACCTAGGCCTAGATCCTCCAAAACTCTATAAAAGGAGCCTCATTTTCCCTTTGTGGGCTAATAGAAAATAGGCATTCTCAAGTAATCAAGCCATCAAGCAATCAAGCATCCAAGCATTTTTAAGAGCAATCAAGCATTCTCATCATTATCTCCATCATTTTCATTCCATTCATTAGATTTGTATAAGCTATTGTGCATCTACTTCACTCAATCTCCACACTTTGGAAAAATCTTGGGAAAAGGGCTTCATTTGGAAATTTGAGAGCTCAACATCTTCAAGAAATCAAGGTTAGGAGGGAAATGGAGACAAGCTGCATTTGTAGGTGAAGGTAAAATTATTATTTTGGCTTCATTGTTTATTGCATTCTTCATTGTAGTTTGCTTATTAGATAGATTTATTAACTTCTTTTTAGTTAATTTATCATTTAGAGTAGTATCCAACTAATTTGCATACAGGGTCATATGTGGGAAATAAACTATTGGATGCAAGTTCTACATCACGAGTTGTAGCAACTGCTTCCATCTTCATTTTCTTACTATTTTCTCTATTCCTATTTTTGGATTGTTCATAGTTAGTTACAAAATCATTGTAATGAAAATTAGGGTTTTGTGACACAACTGAATGTTTGAATGGTGAAATAGTACTTGCACTGATGTACGAGCTTCCACCTATGTTGCCTGTGGTTTTTCTAATTCCACCATGAGGATTAGCAACACCCTGACCCATTACAAGTGGAGTTTTTGGACTGTTCTAAGGGTTTTATCCTGAAGGTTGGGCAATTGTTGGACTCACAGTCACCATTGGCATTGTTGTACTAATACTTGTAGTTGTCATAACCTTTTGCTTCTTTACCCTACCTTGATCTCTGGGAACAATTGTTTTTGTGTCTATCTGCAAGGTCCTTTTTAGACCACTAAATGTAGTTGTACCCATGATATCCATAGTTGTGGGAGTGGTAATTGATTGAGATTGAATCTGAGTGCTTGCAATAGGTGGAACTATATTTGAAGCTGGAACTAATGGAATTGACTGATTTTATGAATGTGATGATTGATCTCCAAGCCCAAGGCCTAGTTTTGCACCATGTTTTGGTGGAGCTACTGGGTCAGGTGTAGACCACACCCCTTGTCCACTGGGATCTAGACCACCACTACCTTGGTAGCCCATTTTTTGTATAATATCTACCCCTTTGGTATATTTATCTTTTGTGGACTTATCAAGTCCTCTACTAATTGTGGGATTCACATTGGATGTGGGATCCATAGAATCCTGGTCATATTCATCATCATTGGTGACATTTGCTTCAACTGGATGCTCCTTATTCCATAAGTCATTAAACATTTTATCCTCTTCCACCTCATAAAGATCTTTAGAGTTCTTTGGCTCACTGAGATTCTTCCTCATTTCCCAAAATTTTTTAATTTTGGTTTGAGTCCAATTATCATCCATACATTCATCCATTAGGTCATTTAGAATAGATTTTGTAGATGGTTGAGCAGCTTTCTGGTAGAAACTAGATGATGTCATGGCCTGCACTTTTCCTTTCTGTTTGTGCAATGCCATAATTTGTGATGACAATTCTTGTATTGACATATTATTTTCAGCAACATATTTCTCCATCTCTTTTTTGACCTCCTCCCAGGAATCCATGTTTTTAAATTTTTCAATCAATGGCATACTTTCATGTTGACATTTGCTTGCAGAGTTCCCATTCTCTCTAAGCTTTGTTCCAATTATGTTGAGTGGATCATACTGCCAGTGACTGTCAACATCAAAGCAAAAAATTGTAAAAAATGCTTTTGCCACTTTGAATCATCTTCTCTCAAATGTGAACCCTCCAAATGAGAAAGGAAAGGATGGAAATATCATTTTCTTTTGCTGACCATTAAAGAGTACATCTGTGCTCTCCATCTTCCATACATATTCCAATGCAAATACCCTCTCTGTGACATGTATTGGAAGTTTGTAGGGTTCTACTATTGAATTGTAAAACCTTAACGATGTGTACTCTTCCATGAAGTACCAGTCAGCCAATTGTATTTTACTTCCAAGTTGAATTAAATCTTTACAAGTAGAAGGTAATCTAGGCATTGGAGTGCCAATAATTTTATTGTACATTGGTGCCAAAAAGAAGTCTACAAAATTTTTGTAGTTCCTTCTGTTATCAATCATCCTTATTTGAGGTGTCAGCTCATATATTGGATTTTGGCCCTAACTACAAAGCTTGTTTGTCTAAAATATTGCATGATGCTTTGCTAAGAGAAGATAGCACAAGTAGGTTGTGAATCTAAATATCTTCTGTGAACCTATTTTAATCATTAGTAATTGTTCTTGCATGCAACGAATAATGTGCTCAATAAAATAATATTTTACTGGTTCTTTTTCAAAATGAATATGAAAAAGCATTTCAAGAATGTTGGCACCCACTTCTTTGTTACTATCCAATCCCCAAAAAAATGCTAGCAAGGAAATACTATCCTGAACCCATGGTACAAAAATTTCATAATCATAAGGAGGCCTATGATCTGGACTCAGGATTGAACCATTTGTTATTCCTTTGATATAAGAATCTCTCTATGTTGCATCTATTTTTTCATAATCCTCTACCAACTTTCTCAGGTCAATTTGCACATTTGAGTTTTGTTATTCAAACCCTAGGTTCAACAGACTAGCAAATTCACTCTTGATTATGGACAAAATTTCCTCCTGAGTATTTTTAGTCACAATTGCTTTTTTATTTTTATCATAATTTTTGGCGCAGACCATGACAATTTTTGGGCAAGGGAATACTTGAGGTAACACCATGCTTGCCAACCCGGCATTCCACGATGCAATTTTATTTGCCGTTGCATTTACCTTGGGGTTAAATGAAGAAAATTTTGAACCCTTATTTGGATCGTTCCACTTGTTTTCAATTGCAAATCTAATTTCTATTATTCCCTTATTTTCATGAATAACGTGATCATAAATATCATGGAATAAATCTGTGAAACTTGGTGTTTTAAGGAGATTATGGAATTCTATTATTTGACTTATCTTTTTACTCATAGTCTTATTCTTGATAATTTTTTTGCTCATCGTGGTAAGCTGGTAAGTGGTAACGTAAACCGGTATCACTATTTACTCATAGGAAAATTCAAATATTTATACACAGCTACAAGCCTACAATTTACAGAGGTGATTCAAGAATCAAAATTAAACCCTAATAAGTAACAGGATAATTTTTTTCTATAATATAAACAATAAAGTTGTAAATCAAGACATTTGAAAAATTCAAAATGCGGGACCTAGGTCTTTAGGATTTTAGTAGTTACCCATTACCTTTAGGTTCAATTTTTGTAGACTTGTACTGGGATCAGAGCTTCAGCTAAGAGGCTTTGTTGCACTTGCTTTCCTCAACATAGAAATTTAGAATCCGTAAACCCTTTCTAAACCCTTTCTAAATCCGCAGACTACTAGAAAGTGAAACTTGAAGTGCCAAAATTGTTCAATCTAGATTCATGATGTCGTCACAACTCATCTGACGAATGAATCACCTCATGACTATGAGTCAGATGTGTCATGTCATCATCAAATGGCATTGTTGGTAGGACCATGTGAGATTGCGAGTGAAACATCTTACGTGTTTAGTGACACATGTCATGATTTTGGAATGAGTTTGAAAAGATGAGGTTACTTTTCGCTTTCATGTCAAAATACAACTTCGATCATTGATCTACAATAATCCAATGATCATAATGGTGTTGTGTGCTTGTGGTGGCCCTGGGCCCTATGGGTCCCATTAACTCACCTAGTCACCACTCATTTGATGGCTGACTCACCTTACGACTACAAGTCAGACATGTCACGTCATCATCAAATGGCATTTTGGTAGGACCATGCAAGACTACGAGTGGAATGTCTTACATATTTAGTGACACATGTCATGATTCCAGAATAGGTTTGAAAAGATGGGGTTGCTTTTCCCTTTCATCCTGAAATACAACTTCGATCGTTGATCTACAATAATCTAAAGATCATAATGGTGTTGTGTGCCTGTGGTGGCCCCAGGCTCCATGGGTCCCATTAACTCACCTAGTCATCACTCATCTAACGGCTGACTCACCTCACGACTACGAGTCAAATGTGTCACATCATCATCAAATGGAATTTTGGTAGGACCATGCGAGACTGTGAGTGGAATGTGTTAGGTGTTTAGTCACATGTGTCATGATTCTAGAATGGGTTTGAAAAGATGGGGTTGCTTTTCCCTTTCATCTTGAAATACATCTTCGGTCATTGATATACAATAATCCAAAGGTCATAATGGCATTGTGTGCCTATGGTGGCCCTGGCCCCCGTGGGTCCCATTAACTCATCTAGTCACCACTCACCTGATGGTTGACTCACCTCACAACTACGACTATGATTCAGACATGTCACGTCATCATCAAATGGCATTGTTGGTAGGACCATGCGAGAGAACCTGTTACATGTTTAGTGACACATGTCATGATTCTGGAATGGGTTTGAAAAGATGGGGTTGCTTTTCCCTTTCATCCCAAAGTCCATCGTACATCTTCGATCTGTGCTCATCCAATGGTAGTTATTTGCAATGGACACTATTAAATGTTATAATGTTATTTTTTCCTTTATAAATATTAATTAATAATGGATAATAAGTTAATAACATTTAAAGTTATTTAATTGAATAGTAACAATTTTAGCCAATCAAATCAAAATGCACTATTTTTTAAATAATATTAAATTCTAATAAATTTCAGAGGCTGGAGTTAAGGTTAGTGTTTAGAGATAACGAGATTTCTATGGTCGCTGACTCGCTAGGTTTCCCAAACATGAGTTAAAGTAATATTTTTTATTGATTATATAGTATACTTTATGTTAAAATGATATTTTTTATTGATTATAACTTTAACATTGATAATTATAATCACATATAATTATCATACCTTATAATTAGAAAACAATAAATTCTTTCTCTAACCTTATTAATTCATTTGTCTGTCAAATTGATTATATAGTATTCTTAAAGTTAAAATGATATTTTTTATTGATTATAATTTTAACATTGATAATTATAATCACATATTCACATATGATTTTCATACATTTTAATTAGAATACCATAAATCCTTTCTGTAACCTTATTAATTCATTTGTCCTTCAAAATTCTATAAATCTTTCACATTAAATGTACGAGTGTGTGAATTTTGACAGGTAACATTACCCAAACTTAATGTCAGTACTCAGTGATAACTGATAAGACATTTCTTTTATTAACTACAATTGTCAACATTATAATTAGAATACCATAAATTCTTTCTCTAACCTTATTAATTCATTTGTCCTTCAAAATTCTATAAATCTTTCATATTAAATGTATGAGTGTGTGAATTTTGACAGGTAACATTACCCAAACTCAATGTTAGTACTCAGTGATAACTGATAAGATATTTCTTTTATTACGTACAACTGTCTACATTATACAACTGTGATACATCATACATATCTAATACGCAGATAAATCATAAAGCAAGTAATTAAAATATTGCAATCACAGTGACAGAGAAGTCTAAGAACAAATTTTTGTACAAAATGAAATGAGCTAAAGCTTGCAAAATTTTTATTTTTTTCTTTTCATAAAATTATAATTACATAAACATTGTCCAGTTCCACTTCCAAAACAAAGAGGAACCTACTATAAACAAAAAAAAACTAAAAAATGAGGTATGTTTTTATAAAAAAAAACCACTAGTAGACTAGTAGTCCAGCGTCTACTTCCAGTACAATAGTAAATACTACAAAAAGAAACATACTATAAACAAAAAAAATCCATAAACTTTTTATCAAAAAAAATAGTAGTCCACTACTGATTTTGGCCTTTGGCTCCATCTAAGTAGAATTCATGAGAGATGATTATCTGCGTGAATTCATCGAGCCACCCAAATTGCCCTGCCTCAGCCTCCTCTTTGTCAAGGGTAAACCACTTTTAGAGGAAATCCCTAGCAATCAGAGCTCATTTCATATGGCACTGATACTGCCCAGCATTGAAGCCCAAAATAAAAGGTTGCATGGCCACATTCTGGCCTAGGAGGAGAAGCTTGGGTGTTTCACTTGCCCAGAGGATCCCCACCCCTATTTTTGTGAACACGACAACATTAACATTGTCTCCCAAATATTCTTCTTTAAAAACCCTCCTCAGTAGCATTAACATCTCCACCTTCTCTCCTTCGAGGTTGAGAAGAGATGCCAAAAAATGGGACATAATGTCCGTGTTGACCCGGTGCCTATCTTCATTATTATGAAACTCTCAGCCCAACACCATTTTCACAGCCTCTATAATGAAAGGCCCACCCTCCTTACAAATAAATTTTAAATTTTCATCAGTAAAGGAACCCAGAAAGGCCTTCTAGGCCTCCTCAGATGTGCATATAAGCCTAATTTGAGTGTCCATCTGAAACAATAAAACTATAGAAAACTTAAAAATAAATTATTTGCAGAGTGCAGAGTGTAGACCCTAAACAAACAAATTATCTAGCAAACACCAAAGATGAATTGATGAATAATGAAGATAGATCATCTATAAATAGCCCTTGAATTCTTGATCGTTACTTAGTAATAAATTATTCTATCTTTAATGGTAATAAATCCATTGTCCTTAACATGCCTCTAAATCTTTCATGTAAATCTTTCCCCTAAATGCATGCGTGTGAGAAATTAAAATTTTGGACTTAATCTTTTATATCTGGCAGTTCTCATAAAGGCGAAAGATGTCAGATATCAGTTATAGTGTTTGTATGAATTTGGAAGTGGTGTGTCACTGCGTGTCTACTCTACATGATAAGTTAAAGAATGTTGCTTGTCACTGACAAGACATTTATTACTTATTGAGTTAAGAGGTTACAAGTTGCACTATAGTAATAGAACCGTGAATATCGTTTACCAAGGTGCATAGATGGAAAATAAATAAATAAATAAATAAAATCATTTCATTTATCGAGATGTGTAGGTGGCATTTTAGAAATTTGTAGAAGTTCTCAAGTTGTAGGATCTTATATTTGGGAAAAATATCGGGGATTATAAGTTCTTGGATTGTAAGCTCGAAGGATGTAAGATCTTTCATGTTGTAGATCATATATTTGGAGGAAGCTCTCATGTTGTAAGATTTCTCAAGTTGTAATGATTTTCAAGTTTTAATGTATACTTTGTAAAGCATTTTGTCTTCTCTTTGTCTCCATGTTGTTATGTTTTTGGTTATGAGTTGGTAAGGGTGGTGTGGCCCTTCATCAGTGGTATCAGAGCAGGAGTTCTTGAGTGTGTAGACAGATCACCGAATGTGAGACATTTTGCACCAGGACCTTGGGTTGGGTGAAATTTTCTTTAAGAGGATACGAGTATGGAGAAGAGAAAGAAGAAGATGACTTTTGTGATTGGATGGATTCTTAGAATTCCTAGACTTGAGAAAATTAGAGAGAGACATCAAGAAGAGACAAGAGTTGCAATACTGGATTTGAAGAAGCAAGTGGCTGAATTAGAAGTGGAGCTGAAAAAGACAAAAGTGATTCAAAGAGATGATGACAATTCTTTGGATGGAGGAAAGAAAGAAGATAAAGTCGATTATCACGTAAGCGGTACAAAAGAAGAGGGAGATCTTGAAGATGAGAAGATTCATGAACATGTAATTGAAGAAGATTATTTATTAATGAGGATTGTAGTAGTTGAGGAAGAGTGGAATTCTTTGGTTGAAGGTCAAAGGAAAGAAACCATTACATACCTTGTTCAAGACATGAAAGAAGAAAACAAAGTTGAAGATATGAAAGAGGTAAATTTTTATGAATTATGGGATGCTAACTTTGAGATGGATTTGAAAGATAATGATGATGTTTTATATGAGTACTTTGCAAGTGATATTTGGTATGCAATAGAAGATTTGTATGGCATTACAGAGTTTATTATAGATGCATTAGATCCTACAAGTTTGGAGGAGAAAGAGAGTTATAGATGGATGAAGTTGATTGTAGAGGAGTATTGTCAACAACGGATACTTGTTCCAGCAAGGTGTTGGAAGAGAAGAAAAAAAGAAATATGTCAGTAGCGGCTACTTCATTTTGTGAATCCATATCCACAAAATTTTTCCTACCTTAGGTGTTTGATGTAGGAGGCATCTTGCATCACAAAATAAAATGGGGCATGATAAAGAAAAAAAAAAGAGAAAAAAAGAAGTTATTTTGTTTACCAAGGTAGATGGAAAATAAATAAATAAATTAAAAAACAAAATTATTTCATTTATCAAGGTGTGTAGGTGGCATTTTACAAATTTGTAAAAGTTCTCAAGTTGTAAGATCTTGTATTTGGGAAGAAGCTCGGGGATTGTAAGTTCTTAGATTGTAAGCTCAAAGGATGTAAGATCTTTCATGTTGTAGATCATATATTTGGAGGAAGCTCTCATGTTGTAAGATTTCTCAAGTTGTAATGATTTTCAAGTTTTAATGTATGCTTTGTAAAGCATTTTGTCTTCTCTTTGTCTCCATGTTATGTTTTTGGTTATGAGTTGGTAAGGGTGGTGTGGCCCTTCATCATTCCTTCAAGAAATTGGGGCCAAAATTAAACTTCAGCCATTGATCTTGGATCATCGGACGATATCAAATAATATATTTAATGTATGTATGTTAGGTATGTTAGTCTAAGGTATTATAACAAAATATTTCCCATCTTTTGAAAATCACCAACAAAATAATTTTTTTTGCCATAATTAATGAACAATTAGCCAATAAAATAATTTTTTTACCCTTCACAAGAATATCATTCGCCTCATATATTATAATTTTTTACTTCATAAGAAAATTATTCACCTCAAATATTATAAATTTTTACTTTGAAAGAAAATTATTCGCCTCATATATTATAATTTTTTACTTCAAAAGAAAATTATCTGCCTCATATATTATAATTTTGTACTTCAAACGAAAATTATTCGCCAACAATTTATGAAATTTTCATTTGGCGGGGGAAAAATCATCAATACAAACTATGAAAAATCATGGATTTGAAAAAGAAATTTTCCTGCATTAAAACAAATTCCCCCCTAAAATAATGTATGATTCGCTAGGATTTTACACATTTTCCAAAAAGGGGGTTTCTTAAAGTTATCCCTGCATTTGATGATATGCGTTTGTTGCATGCTCTTTTAAGATATCGCGTGTATCTTAGAAAGGGTCTATGTATTTATTTTTGCATTGAGGAAGTCCTAACAAGATGACCTAATTTCTTGTAACTTGTATAAAGGAAACTCATTCCTTAGAAATATGATGTGTGATGTTTGAATGTGGTTGCAAACTTGTTGTTGGAAGGTCTACCAGATGTAGAGAGAAAGTAATTCATTAAGCGCTTTATTGGAACTGTTTGGGAAAAGATAGTTGATGTAAGTTAGTTCATCACTGTTATTGTATATTCATATACACTTAATTGGACAGTGGTTCCAGAAGGTGGGTTTAACCTTGAAAAGGTAGATTTAGCCTTCACTTTGGGCAGTGTGCTCGGGTAGTGAGTCTATCCTTGTAACCAACTCCTAACAGGGTTGAAAAGAATCCTAACAGGGTATGTCCTTTAATAGGGGCTTATATTGAATGTAATGATTAGCTCCTAATAGGGCTAGGTATCCTTACAGGGACACAATATTTTAGTGCATCATTAGTGGGTTCCATCCCCACCAGGGTTTTTCCCTTAACAAGGTTTTCCTCGACAATAAATATTTGTGATATGGTGTTTTGTTTTTGTGATGCTCTTATGCTTACATTATTATTTTAGTTTGTTGAAGTAATCGATTTCTAAAATAATTTAAATTTAAGATTTGGAAAACAACTGATTCACCCCCCTCCTCTTAGTTGTGTTGGTGCATTGTTATTGCTAACAATTGGTATCAGAGATTTTGGTCCTTAGGTATAAATCTTAATCACTTGAGGAGATCCTAAGATGGCATAATATAGGAAGGAGAGCCCTAAGTTTGATGTTGAAAAATTTGATATTTATAAGAACAAGATGATGACTCATCTGATCTGCATGGGAATTGATTACATGATAATTATCAAGAGTGATGAAGAGCTCAAGGCATAATCAGAGATAGGTGATGCTATTGAAGATGAGAAGAAATTGTTTCATTACAACATGGTTGCAAGGGAAGCATTGATTAGTGTGTGATTAGTGAACTTTCACAAGTAGAATTCATAGAGGTTAAAGAACTTGATTCAAAACACAAGATCTAGACAAGGTTAGAAGCCTTGTATGAAGGAGACCAATACACTAAAATGGAAACGTTGTAGAATTAGAAAGCAAAGATGAAGAACCTGAGAATGCAAGCTGATGAGAATGTCAAAGCATATGTAAAAAGGATAACTGAGGTTGTTATAGGAATTATAGACTCTAGAGGCACATACACTAAGGAAGAAGTGATCACAAAGATTATGAGAACTTTGACACTAGTTTATAAGATAAGGTTCATACAATTAAGGAGGTCATTCCACTCACTATGAACTTCAATAGAGAGATTTTGATTGCTAAATTAACCACCTTTGAGACCACAGAGCTTTAGGAGACATTACCTAAAGTGGAAACTACATTCAATGCTATTGTTCGTAATGAAAAAGGGACTTTAGCTAGTCTCACGAGCACTAGTAGAAGTGGAAGACATGTAGAGCTTAGAGAATACATTGATGATTGGGTTGGAATAGTGGAAGAAGAGAGAAAGCTGGATGAGCTTGTGGCTTTGATCACAAAGAGGGAAAAGAGAGGTAAGGGTAAGTTTGAGGGAAAGTTACCCCTAAAGTGTTTTTCATGTAACAAGATTGGTTATTTTGCATCTAGATATCCTACAAGGGTTCCTAAGCATAAGCCTAAGTTTGTTAGGCCTCATTATTCCAAGGATAAGGAATGTTATTATGCTAGTGATGGTATTTCTGATGATTTTGCAAATGATGAAGATGGTATTGGATTTATTGCAATTAAGGATGAAGAACCTATTCATGAACATAAAGCTTTAGTTTCACATGTGGAAAAGAAATCAAAATGGATTATAGATAGTGGTTGCTCTCATTATATGACTGGTGATAAAGACAAGTTTGTTCAGTTAAAAAAATATGACGGTGAAGTTGTTAGATTTGGTGGTATCACTCCTAGATTGATCATTGGTAAAGGGTCAATCTCTCTTGATGGGAAAAGTAACACTAATGATATTTTTTTGTTGATGGCCTTAAACATAACTTGTTGAGTGTTGGAAAACTTAGACAAGGGTTACCACTTTCATTTCAAGGATGGGAAATGCACTATCAGAAGTGAGATAGGAGACTTGATCGTACCAAGTACAAATCAAAAGGTAATGTGTTTCACTTGATTACTACACAAGCTAATTGTATTGTGGCTAAAGTAAATTATATTTGGTTGTGGCATAGAAGATTCCATCATATAAATTTTGACAACATTGTGAAGGCCAGTAACACAAATGTAGTCAGAGATCTACCAAAGATTATCAAGCCTACTAACACTATGTGCAAAGAATGTGTAATGGGGAAACAAATAAAGAGAAGCTTTTAGAGAAAATCATATTTAGTAAAAGGAAAGCTAGATCTAGTACATACAAATTTGTGTGGTCCTTCAAAGACAAGGTCCTACTATAGTGAAAGGTATTTTATTCTATTTTTGATGATGATTACAAAATGATGTGGGTTACTTTCCTAAAAGAAAAATTTGAAGCTTTTGATAAGTTCAAGATTTATAAGGCAAAAGTTTAGAATAAGTTGGGTTTGAAGATAAAATTCTTGAGGTCAGATAGAGGTGGAGAATTTACAAATGATGCATTTAATTTATTGCAAATAATATGGCATAAATAGACAGACTTCTACACCTAGAACTCCATAATAGAATGGGATTGCAGAGAGAGGGAGAAAAACCATATTGGATGCTGCAAGGACTATGTTGATTGAAGGAAATGTAGAACACTGCATTTGAGGGAAGTAGTTAACACTACTATCTACACCTTAAACTGCATTCAAATAAGAGAAGGTACTGGTAAGAGTCCCTATAAACTATGGTTTGGTCATACTCTTTCCATGAAGTATTTTAGAATTTTGGGTAGCAAGTGCTATATCAAAAGAGATGACAAAATAGGAAAATTTGATGCAAGGAATGATGAAGGTATTTTTCTTGGTTATTCCACTAAAAGCAAGGCATATAGATATTTCAATTTGCAATTGAGGAAAATAATTGAAAGTGCTAAAGTGCAGATTGATGAGAAATTTTAGATTCAAGAAAGGATGTATGAATGTGATTTAATCCCCGGGAGCAAGAATGAGAATAAAGAAGCAAAATAGATTTTTGAGATTGACAATGGTTTACAAGTTTGTTTGAATGAACAAAGAGAATCCCCCTATAACACCAAGGTATGTTTTGATGAATCATCCTGAAAATTAGATTATTGGTGATGATAATCAAGGTATGACAACAAGGTCTAAGGTTAGAAATAAACTTTGTTTAATCTTGCAAGTTAAACCTAATACTACTAATGATGCTTGTAAAGATGAATCATGGATTAAAGAAATGAAGGAAGAATTGGATCAGATAGAGAAAAATAACACTTGGGAATTGGTTCCTAGGCCTAAGGACAAAATTGTGATTGGAACCAAATGGGTTTTCAGAAATAAAATGAATGAAGAAGGCATAGTTGTGAGGAATAAAACTAGACTGGTCTGTAAGGGATATTCACAACAAGAGGGTATATATTTTGAAGAAAATTTTTCCCCTTTGTGAGGTTAGAGGCAGTGAGATTGTTCCTTGCTTATGCAACACATAAAGATTTCAAGGTATATCAGATGGATGTGAAGTCTGCATTCCTGAATGGTGATCTTGAAGAAGTATACATAGAACAACCTGATAAATTCCTTTGATAGAAAATGACAATATAGTTTTCAGGTTGAAGAAGGCCTTGTATGGACTAAAGCAGACACCAAGGGACTAAAGCTTGATAGATATTTATTACATCTTGGTTTCAGAAAAGGTAGTGCAAATCGTAATCTATATTTGAGAACTAGTTGAGAGGGTATTCTAATTATTGAGGTATTTGTGGATGACATTATCTTTGGAGGTAATGATGAAACATGAGCAATGAGTTTTACAAAGAAATGAAAAGTGAGTTTTAGATTTCAATGATTGGTGAAATTCTTTCTTTCTTGGTTTACAAATAATTTAAAATAAACATGGCATTTTCATCTCACAAACCAAGTATCTTAAGGAGTCACTAAAGAAGTTTGGAATGGAGGATTGTAAACCTATTGGGACACCTATCGTGATTGGGTGTAAGTTTTCAACTATTGATGAATCTAAAAATGTCTTTCATAAAAAGTACAGATCCATGATTGGAGGTTTGCAGTACTAGACACACACTAGGCCAGACATAGAAAGTGCAGTTGGAATTTTTTTGAGGTTCCAAGCTGATCCTAAGGAGACTCGGCTTGTTGTTGTTAAAAGGATATTCAAATATGTAAAAGGAATAGTAGAATATGGTTTATGGTATGATAAATCTGATAATTTCACATTGCATGCTTATACTAATGTAGATTGGGCAGGAAGTGTAGATGAAAAGAAGAGCACCAGTGATGGAGCCTTTTTCCTTGGGAAAAATTTGGTCTCTTGGTTGAGAAAAAAATAGGACTATATAGCTCATTCTGCTATTGAGTCATAGTATGTGGCTGCTGCCATAAATTGTACACATATTGTGTGGATGAAGAAAATGCTAAAGGACATAGGGGTAAGCTTTAAAGAGCCTATTGTAATACATTGTGATAATACAAGCACAATGACCATGTAAAAGAATCATGTTATACATTCAAAGACTAAACATATTTCAATTAAATATCACTTTTTGAGATACAAGGTTTCAAAAAGGGAAGTTAGGTTGGAGTACATCTGTACAAAGGAAGAAATAGTGAATATATTCACCAAACCTTTTCCAAAAGATGCTTTTGAATATCTCAGAGGCATGCTTGGGGTGAAAACCCCTCCTTGTATGAACTAAAGGATGCATGAATGCATCATTCCAATAGTTATTAGAGCTATATCATTCTCTGGATGTGATGTTTGGATGCACTCCATAGGGGGAGTGATCACAAAACATAAAAGAACACACTTGGGTGATCAAGCACTTGGTTTGATGCAGACATGAAGATTTGAAAAAGATACACGTTGTAGAGGTGGGATGTTCAAAGATGGTGAAAAATAATAAAACTTGACACCCTTTTCCATTGATTTCAAAGGGCGGGGTGTTATAGATGACAAACCCTCACTATGTTAGGGGGAGTATTGAAGAGGTCATTGAGAGGATCTTTTGGGCTGATGGTTTTTCTCATATGTTTCCATCAATACCAAAGGGGGAGATTGTTAGAATTTTTTTTGTTTGAAGTGTTGAAACTCATTTTTTGTTATTGATGTCAACATATGTTTCAGTTGGTTGCATCAGACAGGCTGGTTATGAGAGGAACATGTAGGCTTGACAGAGTGGTATAGACATTGTATGACATTCTAGTACATGTGATCTTATATTTGTGATGAAGGATCTGTGTAGACCTTATGTCTAAAGTCACATATCATTATCTTATCTTTTACATAAGTTATGATTGTTTTGGTGAAGATTGGTCATAGTGCAAAAACAAAGGACCATGACAGTGACGGTCTTTGAATTTTTAGGATAACTTGGATGCAAACATGAATTATGGTATGCGAGCTTGAAGCTTGAGATTTATAAAGTAATCAATTTATAAGGGAATTTAAATTTAAGATTTGGCACATAACTAATTCAACCCCCCCCCCCCCTCTCAGTTGTGTTGGTGCATTGTTATTACTAACATATATTATTATTGACTACAAGGAGGCCAATGCTTTTTAGCTATCTAGGCCTAATGGTGAGGTTCTTCCAATCCTGGTAAATGGGATTCATCTTAAACTTTTCTTCTAAAGGAAGTTAAGGTGTTGTATATAACAGAGTAAAGTTTAACCTTCTCAAGAAGTTCCCATGCACAACTATTTCTGTTGGAATAGAAAATTTTGACATTCATGTCCAATCACTGAAGTTTGTAGGTTTCAAACTTTACAATGACTCTGTGCCCAATGGATTTCTAGGCTACATATTTGTTTATACTTAGCAGGAAAGTATTCCACAAAGTCACCAAAATGTTGACCCTTTAGTCACAATTGCCCTTTGGTTAGTTACCAAAGATTCAATTGCACAAGTGACAAGACATTGTCGATGTTAGTGTCGGTGAGATGTGTTATCTCCCACTGAAAGGTTATTCAATGGGCTTTGTCTACCAATTTGAATTACATGTTGGTTCAAGACACATGTTTTCTCTCACTAAAGTATCTCATGGACATACCATTTGCCACTAAGGATTTTGGGACTCTCTTCAATGAGTAGTTATTATTGTGTGCACCAATAGACAAGATGTTGTTATCAATCAATTTCTTAGTGATAAGGGTATGACCGACGACCGATCATTTATCACTTAGCTACTCCCAGTGCCCCCAAAATGCAAATACTTTTGTGTTGTGATCATTGCTTCTGATTTTAGGGGTTGTTTATCAAAGGATAAAACATTCATTTTGGAGGTTCTCTGTCAACTCATATGTATTGAGATCATATTTGTCTTTGATCCTCTCCCATGGTCATCTTTTGTAACTTAACCCAGGAGGGGTTTGAATTCCAATGTTTCAGCTAGATTTATGCCCGAACTCTTTAAAAGGCATTTCTATACATTCTTTTAGGATCTCTTCTCTAGTTATCTTATAGAATCCCTTTCTGTGACTCTAATTTTCCTTGACAGATTCAATAATGCCATTTTGAAACCTATTCTTAAGTTTAGATAACTGTGTAGGTCTTATATACCTTGTTATTTGCATATATTTTATCATCTACAACTTTTGGTGAAAGTGTAATCTTGATTGGTTAGCCTTGTTCAGTGAATATTGTGTTCCTTATAGGGTTATGTTGGTTCCTTACCTTCATATAAAGCTAATGGTAGTAAATATTTGAATAGTGTAGTTATGATCTTATTGGATAATGTCCAATCACAGACAAGTGGTGATCAATCATTTAATCTTGGTGTATCACCCTATTTTCCCTTTATGCATCCTTCTCCCCTTTTCCTTCAAAACATAAGTAGATTTAGGTGCACCTTGATTGTAAAGGAAGTCAAATTTCTCCAGAGACTCAATTTCACTTGTCAAGTCCCACACTTGGAGGTTGTTTCTATTGGAAAAATGGTCAGCGCTCCCCTCGGGATTCATGACATGGCTTAACTACTGCCTGTGTCTTCTATAAGTCTAGTGGTTGTATCAAGCATTAACAAGTTAATCTTTTGGTGCAATAGAAGCCACTATTTGTAACAAGTGGTATCAGAGCTTGGTCACAATTTTGAATCCTCTCGGGTAATGTTGAGGGGGAGATTGTTGGAAAAATGGTCAGCGCTCCCCTCGGGATTCGTGACAAGGCTTAACCACCTCCTGTGTCTTCTATAAGTCTAGTGGTTGTATTAGACATTAACAGGTCGATCTTTTGGTGCAACGACAGCCACTACTTGTAACAGTTTCCATTATTGACAAGGTTGTTTAGGTCACTAACCATTACCTAAGAAAGGGTGCAAACTTTTGTGACAATGCTAAGGATCTCTTAGAATCCATCATCTAGTGTTGAAGATCTAGAAGAGAATATCACAAACCACTGAATCTACAAACCAACCCACAACATTGGTAGAAGACTACATTATTGACCACATCGAAGCTAGACACCACCATAAGGAAGGTCTTGCCACGAGCAAGGGGTCAAGATTTCTCCTTTACAAGAGAGGTCTTTGCAAGAAATTATTTATTTGTTATTAATAAAATAGATGTAAGGTATTTCTTCCACTCTTTAGTCTTCTCTAGTTATCTCCTTCTCTCTTCATATTTTGATAAATACATTAGAAAATGTGCCATTTTCTACGTGATGGGGTATCAACAACTCCAACTGAAAAAGAAAAGGGATAATTTTTCCCTTTGTTTCTAACATGAGAACCAATTGAATGAAGAACTAGGCCCATTATTCATATACTTTAAACAATATGTTTACATGTACAAATATACGGTGCCTCAAAGCCTCAATCAATGGGGGAGATATATTTTTCCATGTTGCCCCTTTTGTGAATCAAGAGACGCCATATTTTGGATTTGCTTGAAAGAGAATCATAAAGTGAGTAGATGCACTTAGCTTGACATTAGGTCTTGTATAGTTGATCAAGATATTAGAAAATCTTGAAGATTCACAAACCAACCATCTTACGTTGAAACATTTTATTTTAGAGAAAGCATTTAATTCTTGATTTTGTTGGTGAGATGATGATGCCACTTTTGTTGGTGAGATGATGAAGAAGATGCCACTAGTTGCAAGTCAAAGACTAACCATTTATACAAAAAGTAGGAAAGAGAAAAGTGGTATGAATACAATTTTGTTATAGTTTAAGCATAAGAACCATGAATTTTCTAGGAGGTTTAGTGAATTAAATAGATTATACAATAGCAACTTTAGTCCTTACAATAATCTATCGTCAACTATCAATGTACATTATTTTTAATGTATTGATTTTTTATGTAGAGGCATACCCTAGATTAAAAAATATCAACATCTTGAAAATGAGAGGAAAAACAAGGTTTAAAAATGCTTAGAAATTAAACAAGAAAGGCAAGTCAATCTTTTTCTTCAAATATCCAAGACAAAAAGGAAGGAAAATGTTGAGAAATCAGGAAATAAAATATTGATTAATTTGAATAATAAAATAAATGCTTACAAAATTTGAAGCAAATATAAGAAACAAACACATAATATGCAAAATATTACCTTGAAAAATTGTTAAAAGAGAAAAAGTGGCACAATAATCTTTTTTTACTATCACTAAAATCAATCATTAACAATACAATAATAAATTTCATACTCTACCGTTCACCATGCGTGGCTTTTATCACATCAAAAGTAGTTCATGAATTATTTGAAATAACTTAAAATCATATGCAAAAATAAAAATCGAATAAAACACCCAACTTTCTACTACATACATATTCTCCATAGCCTCAAATCCATTTCTGGATAGATATATTCAAAATATACATTCATTATTACAATGACATTAAATTGTCATTTATTAATCTTACTCAATTATAACTTTTTAAAATAAATTATTTGAGTTACAAAAGATTATTACACTTGAGCTTCAAAACTAAGTTACATATAACCATCAAGAAATTAAATTCCATATATTTTACGAAAAAGAAGGTTTAAAAATGCTTAGAAATTAAACAAACAAGGCAAGTCAATCTTTTTCTTCAAATATCCCAAACAAAAAGGAAGGAAAATGTTGAGAAATTAGGAAATAAAATATTGATTAATTTGAATAATAAAATAAATGCATACAAAATTTGAAGCAAATATAAGAAACAAATACATAATATGCAAAATCTTACCTTGAAAAATTGTTAAAAGAGAAAAAGTGTCAGAATAATCTTTTTTTACTATTACTAAAATCAATCATTAATAATACAATAATAAACTTCATACTTTACCGTTCACCATGCGTGACTTTTATCACATCAAAAGTAGTTCATGAATTATTTGAAATAACTTAAAATCATATGCAAAAATAAAAATCTAATAAAACACCCAACTTTCTACTACATACATAGTCTCCATAGCCTCAAATGCATTTCTGGATAGATATATTCGAAATATACATTCATTATTACAGTGTCATTAAATGTTATTAATTAATCTTACTCAATTATAACTTTTTAAAATAAATTATTTGAGTTACAAAAGATTATTACACTTGAGCTTCAAAACTAAGTTACATATAACCATCAAGAAATTAAATTCCATATATTTTACTACTACATTTTAAAATTCATAATCATTTTTTTAAGAATACGGATATCAATTTCTATTTATAAATTTATACACATCCAAAAAAAATCATAAATAAAAAATAATATTCATTTATAAAAAAAAACATGTTTTATTTCTACTCTAAAAATTAACCCAAATTTCCTCACCTAAATATTGTTAAACTTTTATTAAATTTAATTAAAAATCTAGAATAAATTAACATCTTACCTCTTATACATATAGTATCAACAATTTAAAAGAAGTTTTATTCATAAATAATGCAACTTGTAATAAAATTAATTAAAACTAATAAAAAAATATTATTGCTAACCCGAATTTAAAAAACCTTTTCAAAATAAAATTCCTTCCTCCTATTGTCTTCATAATACAACTACTCTTTTTCACCTTTACTATCCTCTACCCAAAACCCCCTCCATTATTCTACACCTTACAACATCTTTGATTTTCAATCCAATAAAATAAAATCCAAACTCTAAAATAAATTTTCACCTTACATCTTTAAAAAGGAAAAACAACTATCAAATTCAAATAAAATTACATTCCTAAAGAATGTAACCTATCAACAATTGTTCGCAACACACCCACAATTTTCCACTCTTCCCCTTTCTTCACCTCTACGTGAAACCCCTTCTTTATTAATCCATGACTTCTTAATCTATATTTAGATTCCCTTAAAATATTATAAAAAGGTTGATTTATAGGACATTCTACCCTTGTATTGAGTAACATAGGTGAGTGAATCAGCGCCAATGTGAGCTTCATAAAACAAATATTTGTTTAAAATTGACTCTGTTGCATCCACTGCTTTTCCAATCATAATCATTCCACGTGATGGAGGATTCTAAAATAAATGACAAAGTACTTTCAGTTCATTGAGGATAAATGTGTTTTCATTTACACATCACTTCAAACATTCCTTGAATGGTGATATGGACTATCCTGTAAGTAAAAATGACAAAACAAAGCTAAATGTCAATAACAAAAAGAAAAACACTTCCTGACATTCACATTTTCCCTGTTAAAAAGAAGTATTAAAATCATTACCTTCAACTTATGAATGCAATTCCATATTATTGCATTGCTACAATAATTAAGTGTCAATAATTTTGATACCTGCAACTCTTTCAATACCTGCTGCTATGTTCTCCAGCTTCTCACAATAGTCAATCATAATATGCTCCAAGAGGCTCACTCCGGAAAGACTTGGCTTGGCTTAGGACAGTGCCTAATAGTCAACTCTTTAAGCTCCATAAGATAACGGTTTCTTGATACTCTCTGCAAGTTTCTACAATTTTGTATAGATAGAATGAAGAGTGTGTTAACTTGTGATGACTAATCAGGAAAGTACTATCTAGGAAAGTACTGTACAATTTTGAGGCCGACATACTTTTTGGTTATTTGGGCCGACATGTTACAACTCATTCTAACCCTAAAGAGGCAAAAATATTGTATAATATGGCTTAGGGTTAGGGATTTCAAAATGTATGATTTTAGTACTTGCGGCAGAATTGAGCTGTAAGGGATTACAGATTGTAATCAGGTTGTAATCACTGGATAATAATAATATTGGACTCGCTGTTGGTGGACGTAGCCCAGGGATTTGGTGAACCATGTTAAATCTTTTTGTTTTGTGTTCTCTTCTGTGTGGTTTATTATTTTCTGATATTGGTTATATTTACACATAATTGTTATTTATGCCTTGTTAATCCTAACAAGTGGTATCAGAGCGAGGTTTTTTTCCAGTTATCCTCTGCAGGAAGATCTCATGGTTTAGTGGGAGTCTCACGGTTGAGTGGGAGAAATGGCAGACGAGGGTAGGCTGAAGGTTGACAAGTTTAATGGGTAGAACTTCCAGTTATGGAAGATGCAAATGGGAGACTATCTCTATCAGAAGGATCCATGGCGGCCATTAGAGGGAATAGCCAAGAAAGAGGCATCAATGTCTTAGGATGACTGAGATATTTTGGATAGGAAGGCACTAGGGAGTATTCATCTATGCCTGGCACAATCGGTGGCATTCAATATTACTGGAGCAATGAAAGCTAAAGATCTGATGGACACCCTAGCGAAGTTGTATGAAAAGCCTTCAGCTTCAAACAAAGTATTTCTAACGAAGTGTTTATTTAATATGAAAATGGTAGAAGGTGGATCAGTCGCTGATCATTTGAATCAGTTGAATACAATTAAAAGTTAGTTAACCTCAATTAAAATTACTTTTGATGAAGAGGTTAGGGCTCTCTTGATTTTGTGTTCTTTTCCAGAAAGTTGGAATGGCTTGGTAATGGCTGTTAGTAATTCTGTTCTGGTTCTAATACCCTAAAGTATGATGATGTTATTGGTGTTATATTGAGTGAGGAAATTCATAGGAAAAGCTCAAGGGAATCCACATCGGGTAGTGTATTGAACACAGAAAGCAGCAGAACAAGAGATAGAGGAAACAAATCTAGAAATCATGGGAAATCAAGAGGAAAATTGAAGGGAAAGAGGTCTGAATCCAAAGGGCCAAATGATTCTTGGTACTGTGGAAAACCAGGTCATAAGAAGAAAGATTGCTGGTCTCTGAAGAATAAAGGAGACAAACAAGAAGGTAACAAGGAGGCAAATGTGGTAAGTAATAAACTCGAAGAGGATGCCTTGCTTCTTTCTTTAGAAAGTATTGATGATTCATGGGTTTTAGATTTTGGGGCTTCATTTCATGCTACACCCCATGGAGGTTACTTTCTTGATTATGTCCAAGGGGATTTTGGGCTAGTTTATTTGGGAGATAATGAACCCTGTCAGATAGTTGGAAAGGGAAAAATTAAGATTAAGTTGCAGAATGGGAATCATTGGCTACTACAAGAGGTAAGACATGTTCCAAGGATGAGTAGGAATTTAATTTCAGTAGGGCAACTAGGTGATGAGGGTTGCATAGTTACTTTTAATGATAGAAATTGGAAGGTTTCAAAGGGTTCCTTAGTAGTAGCAAAAGGTGTGAAAGTATGCACCTTATATCTTTTTACAGGTCATATTGTTTCTTCTACTTTAATTGTTTAAGAAGATAATGAATGTTCAGGAACAGTGGCTGTAGTTGAGTAGGAAGAACATCAAATCGTTGTTGTAGATTCTAACATAGCACTATGGCACAACAGACTCGGGCACATGAGTGAAAAAGGTATGAAATTAATTCATTCAAAGAAAGTTTTACCTAGTCTGAAATGTGTCAATATGGATTTCTGTGAAAGTTGTGTTTATGGAAAACAAAAGAGAGTTAGTTTTGTGAAGAGTGAGAAGGAGAGGAAAAATGAGAGATTATAGCTTGTGCATATAGATGTATGGGGACCAGCTCAGGTATCTTCCCTTGGTGGCTCTCTGTATTATGTTACATTTACAGATGATGCAACAAGAAAAGTATGGATTTATTTCCTTAGACATAAATATGATGTATTTAAAACTTTTAAGAAATGGATATGCTTGGTTGAGAATGAGACTGGTAAAAATTTAAAATGTCTCAGATTTGATAATGGTGGTGAGTATTGCAGCACCGAATTTGAAGATTATTGTTTCTCTAATGGTATTCGCAAGCAAAAAACTATACCAAGAACTCCACAAAAAAATGGAGTGGCTGAACACATGAACAAGACAATAATGGAGCATGCAAGGAGTATGAGGTTGCATGCTAGGCTGCCCAAAAACATGTGGGTGGAGGCTGTAAATACTATTGTTTATTTAATCAATAGAGGCCCCTCTACTCCTTTGGACTGTGGTATTCCAAAGGAAGCATGGAGTGGTAAGAAGGTGAGTTATTCTTTTCTCAAAACCTTCGGTTGTGAAGCTTTTGCACTTATAGATTCTAAAAATAGAACCAAGCTGGAAGCTAAGTCAAAGAAATGTGTATTTGTTGGATATGGCATTGATGAATTTGGTTATAGGCTTTGGGATTTTGAAAATCATAAAATTGTAAGAAGCAGGGATGTCATACTCAATGAGAAGGTGTTGTACAAAGATCTGTTGCAGCAGCATGAAAAGAAAGAAAATGACTATGTAGTACTAGATGATACTCCACAAGTTCATGTTCCAGTAGTTCCTTATGCTCCGCAATAACAACAACAACAAATACCACACACCCCAGTGAATGTTAGACGGTCAACAAGGCTAAGTAGACCTCCAGAAAGATTTTCTCCATCTTTGTATTCTATTTTGTTAATAGATGCTAGTGAACCTAAATGTTATAATGAAGCTGTGCAGGTGGATACAAAGCTTCAGTGGGAGTCTGCAATGACAGATGAAATGGACTCTTTGCTGAAAAATCAAACTTGGGATTTATGCAAGTTACCTGCAGGTAAAAGGGCTTTACAAAATAAATGGGTTTATAGGCTAAAAGAAGAGGATGGAGGTAAGAAAAGATTTAAAGCCAGGTTAGTTGTAAAAGAATTTGCACAGAAAAAGGGCATTGATTTTGATGAGATATTTTCTCCAATTGTTAAAATAACTTCTATCTGTACTATTTTAAGTATTGTGGCTACTGAAGATTTGCATTTAGAGCAGCTTGATGTTAAAACAACTTTTCTTCATGGTGATTTGGATGAAGAAATATATATGGTACAACCACAAGGATTTGAGGTCAAGGGTAAGGAGAATTTGGTATGCAGATTGCAGAAAAGTTTATATGGCTTGAAGCAAGCACCTCGACAATGGTACATTAAATTTGACACTTTTATGATTGAGCATGGATACACTCGGTGTCATTTTGACCATTGTGTTTATTTTAAGAGGTTGGATGATGACAACTACATTATTTTATGTTTATATGTTGATGATATGCTTGTAGCTGGGTCGAACATGGATCACATTAAGGGGTTGAAACAATAGTTAGCACATTCATTTGCTATGAAGGATTTGGGGGCAACAAAACAAATCCTTGATATGAAAATTTGTAGAGATAGGAAAAATAGGAAGTTATCTCTCTCTCAAGATGATTATATTGAGAAGGTGTTGCAATGTTTCTCTATGGAGAATGACAAAGCTGTCAGCACACCTTTGCCTAGTCATTTGAAATTGACTAAGGACATGTGTCCAAAGACACTAGAAGAAGAGACTAAAATGTCTAAGGTACCTTATGCTTCAGCTATAGGGAGCTTAATGTATGCTATGGTATGTACTAGGCCAGATATTGCACACATAGTGGGAGTCGTTAGCCAATATATGAGTCACCTAGGTATTGAGCATTGGAATGCAGTCAAATAGATTCTTAGATATTTGAGAGGTACATCCAGTAAGTGTTTACACTTTGGAGGTTCTACTACTACTATACAAGGCTATGTTGACTCAGATTTGGTAGGAGATATTGATAGCAGGCGGAGTACTACAGGCTATGTATTTACTGTTGGGGGGACAATAGTGAGTTGGATTTCTCAACTACAAAAGGTGGTTTCTTTATCCACTACAGAGGCAGAGTATGTTGCTACTACAGAGGCAGCCAAGGAGATGATATGGCTTCAATTCTTCATGGAAGAATTGGGACATCCACAGAGGGATAATTTTCTACATACAGATAGCTAGAGTGTCATTCATTTTGCAAAAAATTCTGCTTTGCACTCAAAGACAAAACACATACAATTGCGGTACCATTTCATTCGGTCAGTTTTGGATGATGGGCAGTTAAAGCTGGAAAAGATTCATATAGATGATAATCCAACAAATATGTTTACAAAGGTAGTAACAAGGGAGAAGTTGAACTCATGTTCAGCTTCAGTTGGTCTTTTAGACTGAACAGAATAAAGGAACAATAGAGTCCAGGGTGGTTCGATCCAATGGGAGCCTCATATGGTAGTGGTATTGCTACAGGATCAGTCTCCAAGTGGGAGGTTTTTTAGTATAGTGTGGATACTGATCAGTCACCAAGTGGGAGATTTTTAGCTTGTGGTGACTGATCAGGAAAGTAATATCTAGGAAAGTACTGTACACTTTTCCTCCCGACCTTGTTGAGGTTCAGGGTCGGGCTGGACCCTAAGCGGGGGTTTGGGGGTGACAGCCCCCAAGAATGGGGGTTCGGGGGTGCAGCCCCTGAGGAAATTTTTTTTTAGGCTAACATACTTTTTGGTTATTTGGGCCGACATGTTATAACTCATTCTAACCCTAAAGCGGCAAAAATATTGTATAATATGGCTTAGGGTTAGGGATTTCGTAATGTATGATTTTAGTACTTGCAGTAGAATTGAGCTATAAAGGATTATGGATTGTAATCGGGTTGTAATCACTAGATAATAATAATATTGGACTTGTTATTGGTGGACGTAGCCCAGGGATTTGGTGAACCACATTAAATCTTTGTGTCTTATGTTCTCTTTTGTGTGGTTTATTATTTTCTGATATTGGTTATATTTGCACATAATTGTTATTTCTACCTTGTTAATCCTAACAGAGTGTTGTTGGGAGTGTAATGCTTTGTAGCTTGTCACAAAACTCAACATCAATAATCTCCATGCAGCTCACTCCGGAAAGACTTGTCAACTCCTTGAGCTCAAGATAGGTTCTTTGGAATCTGGGCCCCTGTAGTTGATCAAAACATCATACAATGTTGAAGATTTAGAAACTGTCCTCCTTTTTCTGACAAGTTCTATTGCAAAGAGAGCATGCAATTCCTAATTTCGCTGGTGAGAAGAAGAAGAAGATGCCATTGAAAAAGAAGAGCAAGATGAAAAGGGTTTGATTTTAGTATGGACAATGAAAGATAAAATTATGTAGAATGGGAAAGGCTAATGTGTATCAAATAGATCATACTGCTGGCTGATTAGGTACTTTCCTCGGTATTCCCTTGAGGAGAAGAAGATTAAGGAAAATGCAAGAATTTATGCAAGTACCCACCTATAGAAAGAGGCAAGTTCCAATGTCTCTCCAAACATTCAACAAAGAAAAGAGGGGACATGAAGGAAAATACTTATAAATTTCATCTTGGTCTTGTCTTCAATGCTTTTGAGAAACAAGTGAAAGAAAATGCTAAAGTTGAAGGTGTTGAAATTAAATTGTAGACTAAAACAATTAAAACAGAATAGAAGATAGAAAATTAAAGTACACAGACACATAAATTATAGTGGTTCATCTAGCTATTCTAGATTACATCCACTTTGACAAGCAGGGCATATCTCTTTTTATTAAAATACAGTCTGTTACAATGATCCAACAACTCTTAGCTCTTTCTCCTTTTACAATGCATGGTCAAGCATAATCCTAGCATCTGTGGAAGTCAAGGAACCTGACGGTTACAACAGCAGGTGAAGATTGGGCTTCACAGACTATGTAGCTGTTACATGGCAGAGGCATTACAATCTCCCACTTGAAGTCCAATCAATGCTACGAGGCGAGCTGCTCTAAGATATCCCCCAATTGGTGCTTATGGCTATGTCGTCACAATGCTGAGAGAAGTTCTACAGAATTTGAACTTCTCTCATGGTACAACCTTGGTGAACGCATCAGCCGAATTGACCTTTTTTTCAATCTTCTCTAACTGTAGTCTTCCCTCTTCAAGAGCATGATAGATGAAGTGAAATCTGGTTTCTATATGCTTTGTGCGACTGTGGAAAGCTAAATTTTTTGGCCAAATGAATGGCGTTGTTGCTATCAGAGAATAGTGTAAATGTGAATTGTTTAAATCCAAACTCTCCAAACAATCAATGTAACCATATCAGATCTTTAGCTCCCTCAACGAGAGAAATGTATTCAGCCTCAGTGGAGGAAAGAGGAACCACTTGTTGCTTCCGAGAAGTCCAGCTAATCGTTGCCCTGACAAAAGTAAACACATAGCCTGTTGTTGACCTCCTTGTATCTAAATCTCCTGCCATATCAGAATCAACATATCTGCAAATATAAGGGGCCTTACTGTTAAAACATAAAACATGAGAGGAAGTGCCTCTCAAATATCAAAGAGTCCATTGAACTGCTTGCCAATGAGTTTTACCAGGATTACTCATAAAACCACTCACAACTCCCACTGTATGAGCAATATTCGAAATGTGCTAACCATGGTGTACATTAAACTCCCAATTGCTGAAGAATAAGGAATACCAGCCATCTCATTTTTTTCTTCCTGAGTGGAAGGACACATTTTAGAAGACAATTGAAAGTGATCAGCCAATGGAGTTGCAACCGATTTTGCATTTGACATATCAAATTTTTCTAAAACTTTAAGAATGTATTTTTATTGAGATAACTTAATTTCTCTCTAATGTCGACCTTGGATTATATCCATCCCAAGAATCCTCTTTTCTACCCTTAAATTTTTCATGGAAAAATGAAGAGCCAAATGTGTCTTCAGTGCATGAATGACTCTCATACTATTACCAATAGTCAACATATCATCAACATATAATAGTAGAATCACAAACTCACTAGTAGGAAGTCTTTTGTAGTAGACACATGGGTCTAATTTGCAGAGTGTGAAACCTTGCTGAGTCATGAAGTTATCAAACTTTAAATACCATTGGCACATGGCTTGCTTCAACCCATATAGACTCCTCCTTAATTTGAAATATAGATGCTCCTGCCCTTGTTTACAAAGCCTTCCGACTGTTCCATATATAACTCTTCAACAATGTCCCCATGTAAAAATGTTGTTTTGACATCAAGTTGCTCAAGCTCAAGGTCCCATGCTGCTGCCATGCCTAGTACCAAATGAATAGTCTACATTTTAACCACTAGAAAAAAAATCTCATTGAAGTCCACACCCTTTTGTTGAGCGAATCCCTTCACTACTAATCTGGCCATGTATCTCTTTCATTCTCCATCTTCCTCTTTTATGCGATAGACCCATTTATTTTTCAAAGCTTTTTGGTTTGGCCGAAGAGGAACCAAATCCCATGTCTGATTCATGTTTAAAGAATCCATTTCATCTTTCATGGCATCCATCTAGAACATTGAATTAACATCAGTACATGTGTGTTTAAATGTTTGTGGCTCTGCCTGATCTAAACACAAAGAAAATAACAATTCGTAGTCATCAAATTTTCTTGGACATTTTTCTCTCTCGTAGACCTCATCAACTAGATATTTTGATTAGTGTTAACATTAGAATCATCAGTATTTGCAACCTCTGTATTTGGAATGACAAGTGTTTGACCAACATTCTGACCTACCTCAAGTGGAGGACACCCTGCCTCCCATCTATTTTCTATCGTGGGTGGGTGTAGAAGAGACTGTGGCATTTTTTTTGTACTTGTCGCAAGGTGTGGGGACAACAGCGTATGCTGCCCACGCTGCAGAGAGTGCTCATGCGGTAGAGAGGTCTCCTCCTATTGGCACTACAGAGAGTGCTCACGCGGGGTTTGGGGAAATACTTGCGCTGGATTTTAGTGGTGAGGCTACATGGGGAATGAGACATCCCATGCAACAAAAACATTTTTTGTTGAAGACACAGAGGTATTTGCGGGTGGAGGCAGCAGACTATGTTCCACGCATTGAGTGTCCAGGGGTTGCATGTGGAGAGGTGTTGGAAAGAGGGACATGGACTCCTGCTCTCCTCTTGGATCACGTTGTGAGCTAACCACAAGTGGTGTGGGAGACATAAGGGGCTGCTGTGGTATTGGGCAAGACAAGAAAGTTGTGGAAGAAGTATGGTGAGCAATGTTGGAGGGGACAAATGTAGATGGGTGGAATGTGACCCGGGGTGTGTTCTGCATACAATCTCCATTATTAGATAGATCAAATTTAATAAATTCATCAAAAGGAGAATTCTGAATTTGCAAACCTGAGAATGATTTCTCATTAAATACAACATCCCAACTACGAATCACTTTGTGAGTGACCGAATCCCACAACCAAAAGCCAAATTGATCTTCACGGTACCCCAAAAATATGCATCTCTTGGATATAAAATCCAATTTCATTCTCTGCTCCTTATTAATGTGGGCATATGCATCGCATCTAAAAACACACAAATGAGAAAATGAAATTCTCTTACTAGCCCACCTCTCTTCTAGAATATCAAAATCCAGACGTGACGAAGGAACCCGGTTTATTAAATAAACCACTATATTACATGCCTCTACCCAAAATTCCTTCCCCAAACCAGCATTAGACAACATACACTGAGATCTCTCTAAAATAGTCTAATTCAACCTCTCAGCTGCACCATTTTCTTGAGGTGTATAAGTGACTATTTTAATCCTTTGAATACCATGATTTGCACAAAATTGGTCAAACTTCAAAGAGCAATACTCACCACCATTTTCTGTTAGTAAACATTTTATTTTTCTTCTAATCTGATTTTCCACCATAGCCTTAAAGGTTTTAAATTTTGAAAAAACTTCTGATTTCTTATGCAACATATAAACCCAAACTTTAATGCAAGTGCAATCATCAAGAAATGTGATAAAATAATTAGCACCATCGATAGAAGTTACCTTTGTAGGACCGAAAACATCAAAATCATAAGCTCTAATGGAGATGATTTCTTCTCATGACCCATCCTTATGAAGCTTGTGTGATTTTTCTTTCCATAAAGGCAATGCTCACACAATTCCAAATCAACTGATTTAAGACTTGAAAGTTGGTCTCTTTGAAGCATGACTTCAAGACCCGTTTCGCTCATATGACCGAGCCTCTTATGCCAAAATTTGGCATTGCTATCTCAACCGCCATGGCTGCTCCCACTTCACCATTACACTCTAATGTGTACAAAATTCTAGTTTTTTTCCCTTTAGCTAAAATTAATTGAGTTTTGGACACTTTCCAAGAAGCTAGATCAAAGCTAACATTACAACCTTATGTATATAACTGACTAACTGAAATCAGATTATGCTTAAGTCTAGGAACATGCCTAACATATTTTAGAAGCCATTTACTTCCATTTTTCAGCAACAATAAAATATCCCCTTTGCCGACTATATCACATTCTTTATTCTCCCCAAGAAAAACTTTACCAAACATACCTTCGTGGTAATTTGTGAAAGCACTCTGACATGGAGTAGCATAAAATGAGGCACCAAAATGGAGAACCCATGAGCTTGAATCCACATTGTTAGTTGCAAGTACCAAGGCTCCATCAGTTGCAACATTAACGCCATCATTGATAACTTTATTTTGAGCCTTTTTGTAATTCCAGCATTGCTTCTTTGTGTGCCTAGATTTTCCACAAAACCAGTAAGTGCCATTTCTTCCTCTCGATTTCGAGTGATGATTCGATCTACCTCTTCCATTATTATTATTATTATTTCTTCCTCTCTCATGACTTCTACCTCTATTTCCTGTGCTCACTGTTAGAGAATCACCAGAAGAGGGTTCTTGATGCTTCCGTCGCATGTCTTCACTCAGTAGTGTGGCTGCAACTTCATCAAATTTGAGCTTGCTCTTGGCTGCAACTGAAGTGCTCATAGCCATTACTACACCTTCCTAGCTATTTGAAAGTGAGCATAATAATAGGATTGCCTTTATTTCATCATCTAATGGGGTGCCAACCGAAGTCAGCTGAGTAACTAATGTATTGAACTTGTTGAGATGATTCGATATCACTCCTTTCATTTTTAGATTATATAACTTCTTCATAATAAATACTTTGTTCGATGCTAAAGCTATCTCATATAATGAAGATAACTTATCCCACAACTCTTTCTTTGTCTGCTTTGTCGAAATATTGAAGAGCACATTGCTTGATAGAGATAAGAAAATCATTGCCTTTTCTTTCTGATTGATCTTCAGCCAGTCTTCATCTGATAAAGACCATTTACCCTTGGTTTTTCCAAGTAAAGCAAGTTGTAAATCCTATAAACAATAAAAATGGAATAGAAGATAGAAAATTAAAATACATAGACACAAAAATTATAGTGGTTCATCCAGCTATTTTGGATTACATCCACTTTGACAAGCAAGGCATATCTCTTTGACAAGCAGGGCATATCTCTTTGTGAAGTAGGGCATATTTTTGTGTCTATGTATTTTAATTTTCTATCTTCTATTCTATCTTCTATTCTCTTTGACAAGCAGGGCATATCTCTTTTACAAGCAGGGCATATTAAAATACATAGACACAGAAGATAGCAACTTCATTATATGAGATAGCTTTAGCATCCATGGTTTTTCTAAAAAAGTTAAAATAGAATAGAAGATAGAAAATTAAAATACATAGACATAGAAATTATAGTGGTTCATCCAGCTATTCTGGATTACATCCACTTTGACAAGTAGGGCATATCTCTTTTATTAAAATACAGCCTGTTACAATGATCCAATAGCTCTCAGCTCTTTCTCCTTTTACAATGCATGGTCAAGCATAATCCTAGCATCTGCAGAAGTCAGGGAATCTGACGGTTACAACAGCAGGTGAAGATTGGGCTTCACAGACTGCGTAGCCGTTACATGGTAGAGGCGTTACAAAATGTGACAAGGCATGTTGCATAGACGGAAAGGACATCAGATTTTATTTGCTTTACAGACTAATTCTGTTAGCCACTTCTGGGTTGAGTGAAATAAGTGCTTTTCATGTTGTTTTCTCAATGAAAAGAAGAGTAAGGAAAATAGTAAGAATTAAAATAAGCGAGTTTGCAATGACTTGTACAAAGGAAAATACTTCGCAATTTGGTTTATTCTTTTCTTTATAGAATTTGACATTTTATATGATCTTTATCCTTAAGTTTATTATATCGAATAAATTTCACATATTGTATTTTCATAATATTTTTACAATCTTAATTAAGAAAATTACTATCAATATATAATATAATATTCTAATTTATGCTATTAATATTTATTTTTACTGTTGCAGTTATTACCCGTAGGCGTTTCCCTATGAAAGACTTCAAGTAAAACATTGCATCCGATGGTTAAAACAGCTAGAGACAAAAATGACTACCATCAAAGTGATCCTCGTCATTTTTTGTTTTCAGACTAATTTTTATATAAGATGAAGAACAAAACCCTATCTTGTTGCTTGCATGTCCAGTAGAGCATGAAAAGCTTTATATGCTCATTCGCCAGACAAAAGAGTGCAGTAAAATGAGGCCAGTAATATTCCAGGACAATATTCCTATCATATCCTCCATGCAACGCGTGTGGTGTAGTACCCACCCATAATTTTCTTTTAGGTTTCTTTCTATTTTAGTTGTTTGACCAAATTCTTTTAGGTCACTTTTGTTGTGATCGGTTATTATTTTAATAAATGATGATTATGGATTATTGTTCATTATATGTGTATCATGTGATTGTGTAGATTAGATGATGATATCATTATGATGTTATGTTTATGCTTTGTATTGATTTATGATGTTACTAACCCCATACTTGCATGTGTATGGTTATCATTTGTGTGTATTTGTTTGATGTGTTTGTGTGGTAGAGGACAGAGGCGTAGTTACTTGAATAGTCGAGATCCACACGACCGATCGTACCCTATCATTGTCTGCTATATATATATATATATATATATATATATATATATATATATATATATATATATATATATATATATTGGATGTACATGCTTCATCTTGTGATGACAGGTTTGCAGGTATAGGGCATCATCTTCCTTGAACTGGCAGGAGTGAGCATGTCAATAAATATTCATCTCAATGGTAAAGAGGGGAGATAATACATAGAGCCAAAACCCTAACCTGAGCCTAATTGTCCTAGGATTGGACAAGTATCAATATGACTACCCTATCTGAATTCGTCTAGTAGGCATGAATTCATGGATCCCTTCTCCTAAATTTGTTTGGTTTTATGTTGTTTGGTCTTGGTTGATTTATTGCTTATGTCGATGATTTTATGTGATTATTAATTTAGTGATTATAGTTGAATTTAATATTAATCATGTTCCTAAGTTTATTTGAGTAAATTTAATTAAAAGTTAAATAATTGATTATATAGATTTAATTGATGATTTAATTGGTAATTATATTTAATTATGTTTATGTGCATTATTAAATAATTAAATATTTAATTGCATTGACTTAGGATGCTTTAAATATTTAATCTATTTAACACATATTTTAATTATTAACATGTGCATAATTGAAAATTGAATTTTTTTTTAAACACACATTGAGTTTAGAAGGAAAGGTAAAAATAGCGAAAATGCGAAAAATCAGAGTCCAAAGAAAAATTGCGTTGCAGAATCACCAGGTGAAATTAGGGTTAATTCACCATGACTGGGCAAAAGTTAGAAACCTGGATTCTGCTTCAGCTAATCTGATCTCCAAGCATTCTTCAAACTTGACAACCAAATCCTCAAGCCCAGACAAGGAATTCACTAGCTATTGTTTCAATTACTGGTCATATGGGCACAAATACAAAGATTGTAAATGGAGGGATGTTAGACATCTTCACCCCACTTACGATCACCTCAAGGAGTTTATCACAAAGCAGAAGGCTAAAAGCTTGCTGGAAGCCCAGAAAAGTGGACAATCTTCGGTCAAGGTCTCTGCTTCTCTCAACGAATTAGATAATCTTACGGATAATGTAACCAAGGATCTTAGCTTGAAGGAAATGGATTATTTTCTAGCGCCTAAAACTAGGGTTTCAAAACCCAGTTTGGAATCCCAAACTCACTATGGCCATCGTTTCCAAAATAGGATATTGGAACAAAAGATTTTTGTTAATACATTGGACGCACAAATGGATTTCTTTGAAAAAACTAAATATGCAAATGTGGGTAAAGTTAATTTAGAGCTAGTCAGGGTAAAATATATTGAACGGGACTCACTTCAGGCCATCTCTAAATTGGGGAAAGGTGGAGTGGCACCCGCTCAGGCCCTTACCGCTCGCATAGTAAATAAACCCCCATCACGGCAACTAGCATGTAGAAACCTTGGGACCGTAAAGGCTCTGTCATCTAGGATAATTCTAGCTATTAGCTCCAATGAACCTCTATTTGCTACGAGGGGAAGGGGAATGCCAGAGACCAAGGCATCTTCCAGTGGTGGCAGATCAAGAAAAGAAGAATGGCACACAGTTAAAGGAAAGAAACTGGTAAAATATTCTCCTAAAAATTACAATAGCAACAATATTGTTCTTAAAAACTCCTTTGATTTACTTAGCAGAGATAATACTCCTTGTAAAAAGCTTTCGCATATAGCAAATCATCAGAGCAATAGGGTTTTGGGAGGGGGAGAAGTTCCCAAGGGGAAATCACATATGGATTGTAAATTTGCACAATCCGATGTGAAGAATTCTCCCCTCTCCCTGCCCAAAACCCTAGCTATGGAGAAAAAAGCTTTGAAAGATAGTAGTGATCTAACAGTTATTCATAGATCTCCAAATGCGTACAGCCCTCCTCATCGTAGGAAGGAAGAAATGAGATCATTTAATAGCAAGCCATAAAATATTGTTAAACCTGGTAATGAGGGTAACCCGTCACATGCTAAGTGTAATGATTATGTTTACACTCCGCCGCATAGTCGTTCAAATAACCATAAACATTCAATATATCCAATATATGGTAATCACGATCCTAATCATTTTATGGTGACATTGGATGAAAGTCACATTTTGAAAACTCATAATGCTTATGCAGAGACAGGTGTCATATGCAAGTGGATGGGAACAGGTGTCCATATCAAGGATGTAATCAAAGGTTTGTTATCTCTTCTCCCCTCAGAGGTAAGTATTACTATCTTGGTAGGAAACTTTATTTATGTAGATTGCAAAAGCAATAATCTTAAAAATGAAATTTTAGAGAAAGGTTATCTGAAATTCAAAGAAATTTCTTTTTTCGTATGTTCTTGGTTCCCTTTATTTAATCCAATAAAAACAACGGATTTCCAAGTAGAAAAAGCAATTATGTTAAGAAATCTGCCACTAGAGTGTAATCATATAGAAATTGTAAAAAGAATAGGAGATAAAATTGGAACTTTTAAAAGGATGGTTAAAGCTGAATATAATAAATCAGATGTGATTATCATTGTTAAGGTAAATTATCATGACAGTTACATCCCCCCCCTCTAGCTATGTTTTAATTCAAACACCATAATCATAAATCCCAAGATCCTAGAGGACTTCATTGAAGATTCTGAGAAAGGAAGGAATACACCCTCACTTACACTTAAAAATTGTGCAAATGTTTTCCATGATCCTAATAATAGGGTAAAAATAATGTTCTTAAACAACAGAGGGGGTTTTGAGCTCTTGAACACTGAATTTGGGCACTTTGAAGCTCCACCTCCCAAATTGTGTGAAATTAATGCTTCGGTTAGCATTAATAATCCCCAGGAATCCTCCAAATCTCCTACTCTATTAAGGAGGTTGGAAACCTCCCTCTTCAATAACTTTGAAGATACTAGTTTGAATAATGTAAATGTTAATGATAATAATAAAATTCTAGACTATGGCTGTAAGAATAGTACCGTAGAGAAGTTAGAACTAAATCTTACTGACAAGACCATTGTAAATGTGCAAGAAAAGACTAATATATTTATAGAAGAGGCAGGCCCACAAGCAAGTCAGCCTGTGATTTTCAATGGTTATAATACAATTGCTTTCAAACCAGCAGATACAGACCAAAAGCAAATGGATGTATTTAAGAAGGATACACCAATAGAACAGTCTTTGAACACAGAATATCCAAGCCCAACAATAGTTAGGCCCTTCCCCCCACTATTGTCTGACACAGGTCTGTCCAACATGGTATCAACCTATTCTCAGAATAAGAAGGAGATACGTACTTCTTTCAATACCTTTGAAACTAGGGTGGATATGGATAAAGATTTTAGTAATGTTATCCAAAATGATAAAGGTAATTTTGAAAACATGGTATTTGAAAATACCTATGTACCCCCTCTATCACATAGCAACACAACTAGCTCGCCACAGAAAATTCTATCTCCAGCAAATATTCAGGAAGATAATATTAAAAAGAATTCATTTAATATACCTATTGAAAACTTAAATTTTCCTCAAACTACTAAAGCACCATCTCAAAGAATCGATAACATATCAAGCATTAGGTGTGAATCTAATAATATAGAAATTGAACCAGAATATACATAAATTAAAGAAAATATTAGAATCTGTATAAAACCTGAAGGAAATAGGACTGATCTTCAAATAGAATAGTCTTTGACACCAGAATGTGCTAATACAGTAGAACTAGTGGATCAGGTAAATAAAACAAAAGAGGTAAACCAAATTATTAATTATTTAGGAGAACCACTAACGGATGAGTTAATGGACTTGTTTCTAGATGAGATCTGTGATTTTGATGAACTAAAAGTTCAAAAAGAAATACTAATCAAACAGATTCAGGAATGTATTGTAGAAGTAAGGATGAGGGCAATAGACTAAATCAGCCTTCTCCTATCCCAGATAAGGAAGTATCAGATAACAAACTGCAAAGCAAAATATATCAATAAATGATCATACCATTGAAGAGGGGACAGTACAAGCTCTCTCAATACCTCTTGAAATAGAAATCTTAAATCTGGACCTATCAGGAAAAATGGAAGATATTATAGAAATTTATGGTAAGGAGATTGTAGATAGAGTGGAACCCTTAGCTTACACAATTAATGAACAAAATAGCCCGGGTAATTAGGATAATTCGATAATAGGGTCTCCTGGAGACTCAACTTTGATTAAAGAAGCAAATGAAGGACTCTTTGCAACAACTAAGGAAAATAGAGAATTGGGCATAGCCTTGACCAGAGGCAGTCTAAGCACTCCTAATATTAACAAACTTAAAAAGAAAAGAGGCAGGAAATCAGCCGTAGAACTGAGATCTCTAGATGGCAATGCAGGCAATCAAAAAAAGATAGCTGACATTCTGAACACAAGGAAGGGGAAGTTCCTTCCCAAGGAACAATGAGAGTTACTACTTGGAATGTTAGGGGTCTAAATGCCCCTAACAAACAAAGATTAATCAAAAGATACTTAAAAAACTTCAAATTCAAAATCATCTTATTACAGGAAACTAAGCTTAAAAAAGAGGATAGCTCTAAATTTAGTAAAAGATTAGGTATTTGGAAGTCAGAATATGCTTGGTCAGCAGGTCACTCAGGTGGACTTGCTGTCCTATGGGACCCTCATAAAGTGGTTGCTTTACCCTCGCATACTAATGATAACTGGATGACACTAACAATTAAGAGCCTAAAATCAGATTTAAAATTTAACCTGATCAATGTATATGGGCCAATCTCTAATGAAGAAAAAAGAAGAGTTTGGTAGGAAATACAAGACCTTTTAACGAATAACCGAGGACACCCCTTTTTTATCGGAGGAGATTTCAATGCTATACTAAATCTAGAAGAAAAGTATGGGGGTTCTCAATACATATCACAAGCCCATAAAGATTTTAGCAAATGGGTTGCGGATAATCATCTAATAAGCATCAATACAATTAATGGAGTTTATACATGGAATAACAGAAGAGCTGGATTTAGCTACATAGCTGAAAAGTTAGATAGATTCTTTATTAGAACAAACCCCGATAACTTTAATCAGTTAGTCAATGCAAAGATCCTCCCAGAAGCAGGACCAGATCACTTCCCTATCAGGCTTACCATTACAGAGAATTCCAAACCATCGAGAAATCCATTTAAGCTCAAATTTATGTGGTTCCAAAATCTGGAATTAATAAACCTCTTAGAGGACTGGTGGAAACATATCTCAGTAAAAGGATAAAAAATGTTTTGCTTAACTGCCAAGTTAAAAATTATAAAAAATAAAGCATTAGAGTGGAACAAGAATAACTTTAATAATATATTTGAAGAGAAAACTCAGTTAGAAAAAGAAATATACGATTTAAACAATATAGTAATAGAACAAGGTATGAATGATCTTAGCTACTATAAGGAAAAAGAGTTGATGGCCAAATACAATGATATCCTCCTCAAAGAAGAAATCTTCTGGAAGCAAAAATCTACGGAGTCATGGCTCAAGGAGGGCGACAGTAACACCAAATTCTTTCATAATACAACTAATTATAAAAGCAGTATTAATAGAATAGCCAAAATCAAGACAACCGAGGGACTTACTACTGAAGATCCTGTTCAAATCTCAACTGTCACAAATTTCTATAAATCCTTTCTCAACAGCACTGAGGTAGTTGACCTCAATGCCCAATATGAAATGCTTAAAGCCATTCCTAAATTGATTTCTAAGTCGGACAACAAAATAATGAAAAACAAGCTATCCCTAGAGGAGGTCAAAACTGCAGTGTTTCAACTCCATCCAGATAAATCCCCGGGACTAGATGGTTTCCAAGCCGGCTTCTTCCAAAAATGTTGGCATTTTGTTGGTGAAGAGGTTTGGCAAGTAGTGGAAGCAACCAGAAATTCGGGTTCCCTACTTAGTGAAATCAACAACACCTTCTTTACCTTAATTCTAAAAAAGAATGAAAGTACGGATCCAGGGGATTTTAGACCGATCTCCCTTTGTAACACCATATATAAGATTCTTTCCAAATGCTTAGCAAATAGATTAAAAACCTTTCTTCCAACTATTATTTCAGAAGAGCAGACAAGATTTGTAGCAAATAGATCTATTTTGGATGGAATTATTATAGCGTAAGAAATAGTTCATACTACCCAATTAACAAAGGAACCTAGTATGCTAATGAAAATTGATATTCAAAAAGCATATGATAAAGTAAACTAGAGATTCCTGTGTAAATGCTTGGAAGCTTTTGGTTCCTTGAAACAATGGGTTAACCTTATCTTTTACTACATCTCGACCCCCAAAATTTCAATACTTATCAACGGCACCCCGGAAGGATTTTTTAGTATTTCCAGGGGCATTAGGCAAGGGGATCCACTTTCCCCCTTTCTCTATGTCATTATGGCGGAAGCATTAGGTAGATCAATTACAAAGAAATGAGAGGAGGGGAGAATCTTGGGTTTGAAGGCGTCAGAAAATGTGTCTAACATCACTCATCAACAGTTCATAGATAACATGATTCTTCCGGGCTATGCTAACAGACAAGAAGCAAGAGCCTTTAAAGAATTCCTTAACTTATACGCGAAAGCTTCCAGGCAATGTGTTAATCCTACCAAATCGGAAATTTTCTTTATTAATACATGCCCAAAAATTGAAAAGGAAATTTGTAGTATAATGGGATACAAAATTGGCAAATTCCCATGTAAATACTTAGGAATAGACCTCGATAAAGGTATCCTATCATCCAAACTTTGGTAACAAGTCATAACCAAAGTTCAAAATAAAAAAATTTCATGGAAAGGTAAATGGTTAACTAAAGCAGGTAGGTCGACAATGATCAAATCCATCCTTTTAGCCATACCCACTTATCATCTATCTATCCTACCCCTCCCGATGAACGTTAAAAAGGATTTAGACAAAATGTTTCAAGAATTTTATTGGCAGGGACCTTCAGAAGACAAAAAAATTGCCCTGATTAAATGGGATACCCTATGAAAACCAATTGCAAAAGGGGGTCTAGGTATCAAAAACCTACTTTGGAAAAATCAAGCACTAGGGGCTAAACTTATATGGAGAATGTACAAAGAATCAAGTAGTAAATGGGCTTCCATATTATTAAACAAATACATCCCTGACTTAGATCCCATCAATATCTTCAGGTCACACTCCCATGTGAAAGGATCATGGATATGGAATTTTATTAAGGACCGCAGAGGGATTATTAGCAAACATCTCTCTTGGGATGTAGGTTCAGGTAATCTAGCTCTTTTCTAGGATGATTCATGGGCAGGCCTTACTCCCCTTAACAAACTGGGATTCTCAAAGGAATTTATGGAAGAATGCAAGAGAGGCATAGGATTATATCTTAAGGATTACCTATGTAATGCGGAAGCTTCTAAGTGGAGTGATCTTAAAGAAATAGATGAAGTTTGGCATGAGAAGCAAAACCTTTTGGCAATATTGAAGGATAGGGAGATATCACTCAAAAATAGATCAGATACTCTAATATGGGCAGGATCAAACAACGGTAATTACTCAGTCAAGGAGGGTTATAATTCAATTATTAGGGATCAAAATATGGATAATATAGACATACCTTTGAATCTTTGCTGGAATAAAGCCTACCTCCCTAAAGCTGGCATGTTCCTATGGGTGGCTATGCAAAATAGAATTATCACAGCAGATAGACTTAATAAGCTTGGATTTGAAGGGCCCTCTAGATTGCCTTTATGTGTAAACCAATCTGAGGATGTTAACCATATCCTTCTTAATTGCCCTTTCGCACAAAGATGCTAGAATTGGCTACATCAAAGCTTAGGATGGAAATCTGCTCACCATTGCGATCTAATCAGCAACCTTAAAGCTTGGCCTTCTCTTTACAAAGATAACTTATTTAAGGATATTTGGACAATAGCACCTTTGATTGTAGCATGGGAAATATGGAAAGAAAGAAATAGAAGGATTTTTACGGATAAAAAATTAACATGGAATTCGGTTACAAATAAGATAGAAGTGTCTATCATGGAAATTATTAACAGCAAACTCAGGGATAAATTAAGCTATGAGGATTCATTTAAGAGTTGGGACAACAAGATTAGGAGTAAATGGCCAAAATTAGAAATCCCTCCCCTTTATGGCAAGGGGGGCCCCAAAACTAAAACTAACAGAACTTCCTGTAAATGGGTACCTCCAAAAGAAGGTTGGTACAAACTCAATTTTGATGGAGCGTCGCGGGGAAATCCAGGGGAAGCAGGTATTGGAGGGATCATTCAAAATTGGAAGTCAGAAGTTGTTGCTAAATTTTCTAAACCCATTAGTCCTATGACAAACAACATGGCTAAGTGTATAGCGGCATTAGAAGGGCTTAAATTATGTAAGAAACATAATATAACAAAATTAATTATTGAAGGAGACTCCCAAATTATCATCAACGCCATTCGCACTAAAAAAAATCCCAATTGGATGTTGAACTCTAAAATAGAAGAGATTAATGTATTAATGGAATGTATTTCAAAGTATGAAATCAGACATACTTTCAGAGAGAGCAATACAGATGCGGACAAGCTAGCTAATCTAGGGGCTAATGGATTGGTAACAATGGATCAATATATCTAAAATTTTTCTAAAGGATAAGTCAATACAAGAATAGGACTAAGAACTATCCTTTAGATAATCTTGGGTGGTTGTCTATTAAACATAGCAAACATTAGTATCATTAACTAAATCTCAATTGATTAACATGCTTTGAAAATTTAGACCTAGTTTACTAATCACCCTTTTTGGTAGGATAGCGCATGTGTAATTCATAATATCTTAATATAATAGAAACCTTTAGCCTGTAATGAATAGAAACAATGCTCTAGATAACAAGACTAGAATTAACATAACAAGGCTCACTTTGTAATAATTATAAGATCTAGCCTTAGATCAGCATAGGTTTTAAAGATACTTACTAAAATAATATAATCATAAAAAGACATCAATAACAATATACATTTGTATCAACTTGATAAGGATAACCTCCCTTGGTCAGATTTCTCAAATGATATCTTCTAGATAATATGTACATATGGATCAAAGAATAGAGTATAATTAGTTATAGTGCTCTGTACAACGAATTAGTAGAGTTATAATAACATTATATTTCTTCACATCGCTCCCAGCTTGATATAGATCACAAGATTAAGCCTACATAACCAAGTAGGATTATCAAATACCATCGACACTGGACAATCTCATCTTCTCTATCACTTTGTTGTCATATTATATATTAAAAGAGACACGACAATGACTTTACCATCACATTTTATATGTAAGATCACCCCATTTATAGGTCTGTCCCTTGTTTTCTTTTTTCTTAGTCACCATATTATTTACTAAAGATCATTACTCCCTTAATGATTAGATTCATAACCAACAATAAGTCTCAAAGTCGTTATGATCATATGCCTTTTGGTTCTCTGGTTTTAAAGATTATTTAATTCATATGTGCCCCCTTAAGCACCTGTGGCCTATCCTTAGTTGACTTTTTCCCCCTTCGGGTCACTTTGCCACATATCATCTTGAGGTTGTCCCCCTTTATCTTCTCTCTAAATGCCTAGTCGCATGATCACATAGAGCATTTTCACCCTATGCGATCATGTGACTAGGGGTTACTTCTTGCGCCCGGCTCTTGATGCTACCACGGGCCTAGCTCACAGTTAAGGGTAAGATGTTACGGTTTTCCGCATGATCACATGCGGTCTCAAGACCGCATGTGACCATGCGACAAACCACAAGCCTTCTAATGGTCAGCAAAGGACTTCATTACTCTGTCAGTGGGTCATCGGGTGGTGATATGGTCAGCTCCTGTTGGGCCACAGGGTACAGGTGACTCATCTTGTGGGTCCAGGTGTCTATGTGGCAGCAGGGTGAGATCTTAGTGGTTAGTCGCATGATCACATGTGGTCTTTTGGGCTCGTGCAATCATACAACCAATGATATTTTCAAAGCAGTGAAACTTTTGGCGGGGCTTTTTCTTCTTTTTGTTTCTGAGGAGTATGTTGCAGGTGCAGGTAGGTAATAAATTAATGATTTCAGGGGGTGGTTGCAATTAAAGAGTTTGCAGAGATTTAAATAGCCGCTCTTAAATCATGTGAATAGCTAATACAATATGTATTTAGAGTAGAGCATTGGTAGAATAGAATCCTCGAGTATAGTTTTACCCCTCCTACCATAGATCTTTTGCTTTTGATGTCATAGACTAAATGGTGTTCTGACTTAGATTATAAGGCTCATCACTTGTAGTGGATGGTCCTCTGCAGGGTTTCTATTGAACATTTATAACTGGTGTAGAGGATTTAGACTGATATTCTATTTGGACAATCTCTGTGTTAACCTCTATATAGGGATGGTTAGAGTGTTTGGTTAGTTGTAGACCTATGTATTAATATTTTATGCTTAAAACTCCTCAGGCCTTGTAATTATTAATTTTTGTATACATCTTTAGCATAATGAAGCACATTGGGTTGGTTTTAGAATTATGTCTTATGCAGCGAAATAGGTACCCTAGAATTTCTACTCTGGAGGAAGGAGGATACTATCAAGCAGGTACCCAAATTACTTAGTCATCGAAGACTCTAGAACTGATATCTACAAAATAACATACTAATTGTATGGAACTCGAAGCTATATCCCCCCAAAAAAAAATAAAAATACAATGTAATAAATGCAACAATAAATCCTCGATATTATCGAGCAGTGTTATGACCACTACAATTTGTAATCATAGACATTTTTCGATTGGTCTAAGAGATGTGGGAATGCCCACGAGAATGATGTATTTAAACAAATCTCAACGTATGTTGAGTCGTGTGTATGCCCACGTAAATTTTGTATTAGTACAGGACCTTTGGTCCCGGGCAAGGCTGGAGGTTTTCTCAACCCCTCTCTTTCCTACCAGCGCCCGCAGCGAGCGGGGACACACTGTAAAATAATTTTAAATATTAATAAAAATCTTTATAGGGCTTGGGCCTTTTACTGATAAAAAAAAATTAAAAAAATTGAATTGTTTTCAAAAAGTGAACAACTTGTTTGCAAAAGTCAAAATTGAGTTGTGCAAAATAAAGTTATTTTAATTTATTAATTAGGATTTACTTTCAAATTGTAATTGGAGTTTGTTTGGGAGTTAACTGTTGACTCGTCTCTAGGGTTTGAATGAAATGGGAAATTGAATCCCTAATAGGGGGAATTGCATTCATTTGGAGATTATATAGGTTTTGGGGAGGAGAATTTTTGGAGAGCTTATGTGCTTGGATTTTGAGAAATTTGGATTGTTGTGGCTGCTTGTTGTTTTGGCTACGTTGTGCATTTGGATTTTTGGTGTTAGCATCGTACATGGATTCAAATCTGCAAGTTGGAATTATTATATAGAGAAATCAAGTGTTTACAAGTTTTCCAGGTTTCCATTTTCAGTTGTGTGCATTGGATCTAAGGTAGGATCTAAAAATCTCCTTCTATGGTTTTTGTTTTGCAGTTTGATGAATTTCTATGTCTGAATGATTTCATGTATATCTCCTTACATCTGTATGTGATTTTCTTGTTTTAGGTATTAGAGAAGCCCTTGAATCTGATAATTTAGGTTTTTATTAAATTTTAGCACAGTGGGGTTATGCTGGCAAAATTTCGTGGGAAGATTCCTCATAGATTTCCTTTAAAACAAAAAACCAATCCTAGACTATAGTTAAACTATTAGGCTGGGAGAAAAATAATTTGCTTGTGAGGAGAAAATCAATTTGCAAGCAAAAATCAATTCTGGGTTTAAAAGAAAATAAAATCCAATTCTCTGTAAAAATATACATACATACATACATACATACATACATACATACATACATACATACATACATACATATATATATATATATATATATATATATATATATATAGTTAAAAGAAAATAACCCCAAGAAAGAGCTAATGGAGAAAAAGTCAATCCATATTATAAATTGTACTTTCAGAATTATAAAAATATATATACATTTCTTTGTTTGTTGTGGTATTCACGTTTAACAATAGAAAAAATGTGCTATTGAAAAAGTCAAAAAATAAATGCTTCATTTTTTGATGTTGATGTTTTGTTTTAATAAAATAAAAAAACTTTTTTTTAAATTTTTTTTTTTATATATATTGAAGAGAGGGAGGCGGGCCCCATCCCCTCACCTTCCCCCTCTTGGCAGCGTTGAGGCTGCCGACGGCAGTCTAAGTACTGTCGAGGACAGCCTAGGCTGCTAGCGGCAGTACTTAGGTTGCCGCAACAACTACTTGTTGCCATGTGAGTTCATTGGGAAGTGGGGCATGGGGCCCGCAGGGTTCCCCCCAATACAACTTTTTCTTTAAAAAAAAATCATTTTTAATTTATTTAAAATTTTGTTTGTTAATTAACTTAATTTTTATTTATTGATTTGTTTATTACTTAATTTAATTAAATTAATATTTAATGTGTAGAAATTTATTTTACATATAATTGAAATTTAATTATTTTATTTAATTTAAATTTGATTATTTAGTTTAATTTAGAATTAAATGTTTTTGACTTGTAGAATTGTATTTTATGATGAAATTGTGGTTAATCATAGATTAATTTAATTTAATTTAATTTTTTCTTTAATATTTGTATGTATATATATATATATATATATATATATATATATATATATATATATATATATATATATATATATATATATATATATATATATATATATATATATATATGATTACGTTGGAAACATATATTCAATAGGTGTTGTGTTTTTATTGTAATTGGGCATTTTTGGTTCTGTTGAACCAATAGGGTGATTATAGAGAATGTTATTGGATTATGGCATCATTTTAATGTTTTTATTAGGTTTCTCTTAGTAGACCTGTGTGAATTTTCACTTGGATTCAATTTTGCTCAATATCAAATTTAAGTGCTTATGGTTCAATTTCAGTCTGCTATTATGTGAGTGTTATATTCTTCGTTCCTGAGTATTTTCTCTTGCTTAATGTGATATGGGTACTAGAAGACCTAGGGGGGAAATAGAGGCTGGGTGTGTCAGTTGTACATGATTTCAGCATTATGTTTTGATGTGTGTGTATTTTTTGATCATCACTTGATTTGACCATATGGGCTCATGATGTTGTGCATTCTGTTTATGGTATCTCTGTAATCATTTCTAGTTCTTGTATGTCTGGATCTGGGATTACCTAGTTGTATACCTAATTAGATCTAGGTGAGATCTGTGAGCCTAGGGTAGTTTACCTAGACATGTAGTAGGAGGTGGCTTGCAATAAGCATCGGGGCCCACAAGTGGCTTCTAGGATCACTTATTGTAAGTATCATTAATCAAGTGATAACCTAATATAATTAAGGGTTATTTAAATGAACCTAATAAGATATAAGTCCTCACCCATGCTTGAGTGCTAGTACATACTAAGATGGTTTTGAGAAGATGATTATCCATCTTTTAGGAATGAGTTGGCATAGTTGATGACTTCATCTGTACGAGAGGTCATTGATGTTGTGTATGGTCACTTGGGTGCCGGGATCCAGAGAGATTACCAGGAAAAAACTCAAGGGTTAGACATACATGATGACATCTTCCTATGCATAGTTTGGTTATTCTACATGTGTCGGTTGCCTCTGGATTAGTGAGTTGTACCTATACTTTATTTTGTTTACCTTGAGTAGAGAGCTTTCAGGGATCCTCTTGCTTAGTGGTTTTGCCTTGCTTTTGTATTTTGGTTATCCGATTGGGGTTTGTTGCTATCTCCTCAGCATGGTGGGGTAGACCTTTGTGGTTCTACATGGACAGGTGGTAGTGATTCTTTACCATTTGAGATTCGACATCTTGGTACCTGTGCTTGATGGTGCTTCTGTAGTTGGATTCCTTATGTTTCTTCGTTGATGATCCTTTTCTTATATTCATTATTTGAAATCTTGTATTAGAGTATTGCATGTGATACCTAATCTGGACGATGTATTATTGTAGTTAGATTGATTACCACATACCCTGCGACATGTACAATGGATGTGAGTTTATCTAGATATCATGGATGTCCATGAGGATTGTAATTTATTGTTATAAGATGTAGTTGTAATAATTATGTTATGGAATCTTTTGTTGATCTTATTTTAGTTGTGTTATGTTCTTAAGTAACTCTACATCATGGGACCCTCGAGTTTTGTAATCTATGATGGTTGTTGTATTAATGTGAGTAAATGGTAATTGCTTCCGCATTGTTGTTTATCTTGTATGTTAACTTTAGAAAAACATATATATATTCTCCAAACTTAGTAGCATGTTTTAGGTTAATCACTCTTGGGTTTACTGGCAGGGTGTTACATGTGGGATTTTCTGATCGATTTCTTTGGATTGAAAAAATGGCAGCCCAACTTGCTAGTATGCAAAAGAGTGGAGGAAACGCCAGTGCAAGGCCTTGGCTATGTTCTCTATGTTTCTTTTCCCTCTTCAGTAGGTCAAGTTTCTTGGGCCAAAGAAAAACTCGCATCCCTAGCCTGTGCTAATCATTGTGATTAAGCTGATAGGCGCCTATCTGTGTGGGATTTTAGCCCCTCAAAGGCTGGAAAAATGTCATCCAGCTAGGCTGTTTGCCTGCTTCTTTCGGAAAAAAAATGCTTCTCCGAACTAGAAAAACCTTGCCCTCCTCACCTGAATGCTTGCTTCGTTCTGCCCACCCTCGCATTCATCAAGCACTTCCATGTCCTTTGCGGAATGCACCAGGTGTCCTACTCTTAGTTGGCAGCTATGTCATAGCCTGAATGGAAAGGCATCGAATGTTTACATCTAGCAAGAAGGTCTTCTTCGGTTTAGGGATATTGCGGACCTCTATGGCATGAACAACAATGCAGTAGTCGCTTCCACCTACTATAGATGTAGTGTTTCTGGGAAATGTGACCAAACAAAATAGAAGGTTCTTAGTTGCATTCAACATTTTGGGATTTCAAACTACGTCATAAGGGCTTCATCAGAAAACTCCTAACATAAGGCCGTTGTTTTATTTATGTGATATGCATCAAGGTTTTCAACTGAAAACTGCAAAGCATTCTCGGTACTGCTTGCAAACATTGTTCACCATTTGTGGAAGACATCTTCTCTACCAAAATGGCGTCTACATAATTTGACAAGGGAACACATACAGTTATTGTGAGTCTATCCCCCTTTATCATTGTGTTTACATGGTCTTGATTGTACTTTTTTGTGTTTCTTGGAAAGTTTGAATGAAATTTATCTTCCATTCGACTGCATCATCTCATTAGAGATTAATCCAGGTTATCTAATTTTATTGATTAAGCTTTTTTTCCATCTTTTTTTTGTAATTTATTGAATATCGTAGGGTTGTCCAATCAAATACTACAAAATTGTAGATATCTTTAAGTTGGCTTTCAAACCCTACCTGTACAACCCTAACTGTGTCTATTAAATTTCTACAAATCGTGTGCTATAGTTATTGTGGCTTTCTGGTAGACTAAGGATAAGACTGCCAAAACTCGCATCCACCATTTTGGTTTCCTCTGCATAAGCTTTCACAGATACCAGTCACTAACACAGGTATATTTTTCGTTCCATTCATATTGTAAAACCTAAAAGATTCATCACTTCAATTTTGTTCAGTATATATTGTATACATAATATATTGGATGGAATTTGAACCTAGGTCTTTCAATTATTTAACACAAAGCACATCATGTTGGACTTGTTCATGGTTTCTATTTTTGTTTGTTGTTCGATTTAATTTCCTTTTGTTTCTTTGTATTTTTTTCCCTTAGTTTCTCTTAATGTTTTCCATGCAATGCTCTATATTATTTTCTCCTGCTCTACTATGTATTCTCCCTCCTACATCACTTTGTATGTTTCCCCTGTGTTAGAAATGCAAATGCCATCCTTCTTGTAATTTTCCAATGACAGATAACAATATTTGAAAGTTGTAGAGTAGGTTTTCGATCAAATCATCTGGGATGCTATCGAAAAATTCCCCTAATGGAATTGCAAATGTCATCCTCCTTGTAATTTTCCAATGAAAGATAACATTATTTAATAATTGTAGAGTAGGTTTTTGAAGGCTCTCATCTGTTGATAATGGATTCAATGGAATCTAGATTTTACTTTTTCTCACAATAGCAGTAATGTATGCTATAATTGCCCTACAATAGGAATTTTTTCTATGCGATCACAATATTTATTGTATAGATATATACACTTCAAAGATCATTCATCATAATAATATTGTAATTAAAGTTCTAATCTATTCAAGTTGAAAATATTGTGATTGGGTAAGCTGATTTTCAACGACTTGAAAAATACCAGAAGAAAGCCTTGAGCAGAGCTTTGGAGAAGATTGAAGCAGGTGACTATTCAATTTGTTTACTTCATGGTTGGTTATTTTAAACAATTTCAATTCCAAATATCTAATATTCCCTCTCGATTGTATATGTAAAGATATAAATGTAGAATTGATGGTCATCCAGATTCCAATTTCAGAGATTTGTATATCCAAAAGCTTAGGAGACACATTACTCTCTGATCTAAAGAAGAGGCCTCAACAGACCATTGAAAAGTAAAATTTTTATCAATAAAGTGGATATTTTCCTTCATTCCCAAGGGGGTCATCATCAATGTGATTAATAAAGAGCACAACAAATGCATGGTTTCCATTCATCTCCTATACAGTGAAAACTCTCATTAACTTTTTCAGTCTCATTTTCTTAGTTGACAACTTTAGTTCAAATTTTCACTTCCCCAAAGTTTTCTTAGATACAATTCTCTAACTCATAGCCTTCTACGTCTGCAACAAGTTGCAAATTAAAAACCTTCGATCAATTTTATGTATATTCTGACAATAATCTTTGTCATGTATAGTGAGCAGGCTTGGTTAATTTTGAATGTATGGATGAATCTTTTGGCATTAAGAGAGATAAAGTTATAACCACATCAGAAAATCCCAAGTAAAGAATATGTTGTTTATGGTTAGTCTTATTTGGGATATTTACTTCTTTTGGGTTGTATTAGCTTTAAGTTGGTCTTGCAGCTTATCCCTCTAACCGAACTCTCCCGATCCCGCTCAGTAGGCCTTAGAAATCTGAAATTTAAAGAGAAATGTATGTTTGTATCTTATTCTCACATTTTAGTTTTAGTTTGAACAACTAATTTTTCTAGAATTTTTCCATCAAACTCAAATTTTTAGGCTTGTTTACAAAGGGGAGACCACCTTGAGAGATATTTACTTTACAAAAGTGATGAAGGGTGCTCCCCTTAATACCACAAACATATAACAGAAATAGAGAACACCAACAATTTGCAAGAACAGAAAATGGGCTTCTTATTATCTCCACAAATGTGGAATTACAAATTTCAGAATTACAATATGCAAAGCCATATGGGCATTTTCCCTTACAATATTTTTTTGGACAAAGCCTGGAATTATTACCTAGATCTACCTAGAACTATTCTGAATTGCCTAAGACAATACTACAGCCTTCCTTATATAGGCAATTTTCCACCGCTTGGGAAGGTTCCAAAATTTTAGCCAATAGGGCCAACCAAACTTAGAATTATTCTATTTTTCAATTTATTACATCAAATTCAGCTCAAAATAACTTTTGAAACCCAAACAAAATTTTTGAAGGAAAATCATTTTCTGCCATTTCAGGTTACCCAACTTCTGGAGACCATAAGTCATCACCCGTTGACCCGATTGACTATTATGACCCCATTTTAGAAAGGGCACAAAACAATCTACATCTCCTAATTTGTGCAATCTTTAGTTAGCCGAAGTTTCAACCTCATTCGAGGCCTCTAAAGCCTTCAAAAATGAGTTCAAAGTATCTATACTTTGCTGCCAATACCGAAAATCTTCAATAATTACAAAGCTAGACTTGATCTGTCAATGAAACTTTGCTGGCAGACTGATATAACCAAAATGAAACTCTAGGGAAGAAAATAGACCATTTTGAGCTCGAATGGAAAACTTACTAAAAATAGTAACTTTCCAAAAATAGCAGCTCTGCACAAGATAGCCCTTATTGAAAAGAAACCCAAAATATTTTTGAGTGATGCAAGATTTCCTTTACACCCAGGATGCTCTTGCATCAGACACTCGGGGTAATTTGAGAAGTGACCCTGTCATGACTCAGGTGTGAAGAGGAAAACCAAGACAGTTAACCTCCTCCCTTGTCAACCATGATGAATCTTCAACATGTCATCCTTTCCATTTGACCAACTATTCTTCATATGTCCTATTCCATGTGCTTCTTCCAACATGACTATCCAGTATGTCCTCAATCTCTTTGGTATCTGAACTACTTGCTGGAATACTCCACTATGTCGCTGTGATCTCTTCTTCAACACCTCCTTCATGATACTCTGTCAAATCTGAAATGTTAAACACTGGTGAAATATTCAGCTCATTGGGAAATTCTACCTCATATGCATTTCCTAAATCATGCTTCTTCAGCATCTTGCATGGCCCAAATTTCTTCATTTTTAACTTGTTATATGTACCAACTAGAAATTGATCCTTCTAAAAATGAACCATGTCTTCATCTCCAACCTAAAATTCCTTATGCCTCCTTTTCTCATCTGCCTTAGCCTTATACTGCACATTCATCTTGGTAATGTGCTTCCTCACCTCCTCATGGATGGTCTTCCAATGTTCTACAAAATCCTCAGCTTCAACACTACTTATTTCTCCTTTAATTATCTTCGTCAACTAAGATGCATTTCTGGGACTACTTCCATATACAATCTGGAATGGTGATCTACTAGTGTTCCTGTTGACAAAATTATTGTATGCAAATTCTGCCTGTGGTAAAATCAAATCCCATCCTATTGGCTTATCTCCAACCAAACATCTCAACAAATTTCTCAAACTACTATTCACCACCTCTGTCTGTCCATCAGTCTATGGATGATGTGATGAACTGAACTTAATATATGTCTTCAACTTCTTCCACAATGTACGCTAGAAATAGCCAACGAACTTAGTGTCCCGATCTAAAACTATGCTTTTTGGAAAACCATGTAGCCTTGCCACTTCTCTGAAAAACAATTCTTCTATATGAACAACATCATTAGTCTTCTTGTAGGGAATGAAATGTGTCATCTTTGAAAATTTGTCAACTACCACAAAAATTGAATCATGTCCCCATTGTGTCCTTGACAAACCAAGAACAAAATCCATACTGATATCCTCCCATGGCTTCTCTGGTACAGGTAATGGTTGATAAAACCCTATATTCTTCTTCACTTCTTTCACCATTTGACATAATCTACAACTCTATACATAATTCTTGACATCTTTCTACAACTGTGGCCAATAATAGTTCTCACTAACAATAGCAATAGTTTTATCACGACCAAAATATCCAACCAATCCACCACTATGCTTCTCCTTGATGAGATTTTCCCTCATAGAACTTCGTGAAATGCACAACTGACTCCCTCTGAATAGCATACCATCTTGGATGATGAAATCCAGCCACTTCATCCTGTCTAGAGTAACAGGTTCTGTACAAGCTTTCTAAGCTTCACCAAAATCAGGATCCTCTAGATACAAACTCTTGAGTTCCTTGAACGCAACCACCTCAATCTGCATCTCTGTCAACAAAATTTTCCTTCTGCTAAGCACATCTACAACCCTGTTAGACTTTACACTCTTGTGTTTCAAAACAAATGTATAACTCTGCAAAAACTCAACCCATTTCAAATGCCTCTGATTCAACTTTCCTTGACTATTCAAATATTGCAAAGCTTGATGATTAGTATACAAAACAAACTCCTTAGGAAGTAGATAGTGTCTCCACTTCTTTAATGTCTGAACTATAGCATAAAACTCTTGATCATAAACAAAATATTTTCTCTTGGCATCATTCAACTTCTCGCTGAAATAAGAAACAGGTTTACCTTCTTGGCTTATAATAGCTCCTATTGCAGTACCACTAGCACCACAGTCTACTTGAAACACCTTATTAAAAGCTGGAAGTGCTAAAACAAGTTATTTTGTAACTTTCTATTTTAACAGTTTAAAACTCTTATCTACCCCATTAGTCCACTTGAACTCTTTTTTATTCCCTTTCATTTTAACAGTTTAAAACTCTTATCTACCCCATTAGTCCACTTGAACTCTTTTCTATTCCCTTTCATTATTTCAGTTAAGGGTCCACAAATACTGCTAAAATTTCTGATAAACTTTCTGTAAAAACTAGCCAAACCATGAAAAGATCTTACCTCAGTAGCATGCCTTGGATTAGGCCATTCAAGGATAGCCTGCACTTTCTCTGGGTCCATTTTTAGACCTTTTGCTAAAACTACAAATCCCAAATGCACTAACTCCAAAAAACTACACTTTTTCAGATTAATCAACAATTTCTCTTCTCTCAGCTTCTCAAACACCCTACGAATATGCATCATATGCTCCTCCAATGTCTTACTAAAGATCAAAATATCATCTAGGTAAACAATGAAAAACTTACCCAGTAATTCTTTCAGAACCTCGTTCATGAGCTGCATGAAAGTGCTCGGTGCATTGGTTAACCCAAAAGGCATGACTAACCACTCATACAGTCCTTCCTTTTTCTTGAAGGCAGTCTTCCATTCATCTCCTTCTCTAATCTGAATCTGATGATATCCACTTTTCAGATCTATCTTTGAGAAATACACAGCTCCACTCAAACAATCCATAATATCATCCATTCGTGGCAATGGAAATCTGTACTTGATTGTGATCTTCTTTATAGCCCTAGAATCTGTACAAATCCTCCATTCTCCATTATTTTTCAGTGCTAATATTGCTGGTATGACACATGGACTCAGACTCTCCCGAATTAACCTCTTTTGTAACAACTCATGTACTTGTTTGTTCAACTCTTCGCTTTCTATTGGTGTCATTATGTGTGCTACCTTATTTGGAAAACTCACTCTTGGAATTAAATCCATCTGATGACTGATCTTCCTTACTGGTGGTAATCCATCAGGTACATTATCGGATACAATATCTTGAAACTCATTCAACAAATCTACAACTTCTACAGGTACATCTTCTACTTCCGCTTTACCAGCTTTTGGAATTAAAGAAAAACACACATGCTCATGCCTCATACCATCTAGGAATTTTCTTCTGTCAACAAAACTTATTCTCGCATTACCACATACCTTCTCTTCAGTCTCCTTCAATGGCTTTAGCTTGTGTCGCACTCCATCCTTTGTTAGGGAATAGGTATTTGCATGACGATCATGTACAGTACGCCTATCAAACTGCCATGGTCTACCCAACAACATATGACATGTATCCATAGGTATGATATCACATAGTACCTCATCATGGTACCCACCAATCTTGAACTTTACTAGGCACTGTTCATTGACCATGAACTTGTGGTCATCCTGCACCGAGGCAATCCAATATGGATATGGGTGTTTCTCTCTCTTGAGCTTCAACTTTTTCACCATCTCTTCTGACACCAAATTGTCAGTGCTTCCGTTATCGATAATCACATCACAACATTTACCTTCACACTTGCACCTGGTGCAAAATAGGCTCCTCCTTTGCTCAGGTTCATTCTCACCACTCAACATGACTCTTTTGTTAATTAGCGTTTCTCCTCTTTCAACATCTTCAGAATGTGATGATCTGACATTTTCATCTACATGTGCAACTCTGGCTTGGCCTTCATTCCTCCTATCTATCCTTCCTTGGGATTGAGGACATTCAAATGCCCTATGATCTTCTTGTCCACAATGAAAACATGTTCCATGAAAGCCTCCTCTTCCAAATCCTTGTCCTCTTCCTCTTCCTCTCTGATCTCTATTATTTTGATCATGGAAATGATTGGAAGTGTTTCCTCCCTGATTTTGACTACTACTGGCCTCATCCTTCTTTTTTCGAATCTTCATTTCGGCCACCATATGACCGTCCACCAGATCGTCCACCATGACCTCTTCTGTTTTGTCTGTTCTCGAACTTCTTGTTCAACTTTTCCTCTACTTTTAGGGTAAATTGGTATGCCTCTTCAATACTATTCATTCAAACTAGATTCAGCTCCTCTTGAATGCTCGGCCTCAACCCATTAAGGTAGAGGGAAACTTTCTCCTTATCAACTTCTGCATGGCTTGTTGTAATGAGGATTCGATAAAACTCCTCCGTATACTCCTGAACAAATCTTCCTGCTTGCTTCAAACTTTTCATTTTCTTCAGTAGGTTGAGCTCATAATCAACATGAATGAATTGTCATTTCAATTATCCACCATCCGATCCCATCTTGTAATTTTATCTTTTCCTCTTCTATTTCTCTCCAATTGAATCTCTTGCCACCAGATCTTCGCATGACCCTTCAGTTTGGCCTTGCAAATTTGACCCTATTAGGATCCTCAATATGTTCATACTCAAAATATTCTTCACATTCATTGATCCAGTCGATCAATTCCTCTAGGTTAAGATTTCTAGAAAATGTCAGAACCTCAATCTTAGATCTCTTCCTGATCTTCGAAATGGCTTGGAAAAGCCTCTCTTCTTCTTGATTTAAAACTTTGACTTCCCCTTCCTGATCAAAATTTCCTTCTCGTTCGGCTTCATCCTCGCTTTCATCTCTGACATTAAGAGTCATTCCTCTATGAATCTCTTCTTTAAATGCTCACACTTGTCTCTGGAGGGCTCTAACCTTAGGTGTCACAACACTAGCTCTTCTGCCATGTTCCCTTCATGCATTTTCATGCTTATTGCTGAAACCCTAACCACAGTCTTGGTGCAAATTACCTCATATTCGGTGATCTGTTCACATAGAAACCCTAACCCACGGTCCTGGTGCAAACTACCTCACAGTCGGTGATCTGTTTACACACTCAGGAACTCCCGCTCTGATACCACTTGATGAAGGGTGCTCCCCTTAATACCACAAACACATAACCAAAACATAGAACAACAACAATTTACAAGAATAGAAAATGGACTTCTTATTATCTCCACAAATGTGGAATTACAAATTTTAGAATTACAATATGCAAAGCCACATGGGCATTTTACCTTACAATATTCTGTAGGACAAAGCCTTGAATTATTACCTAGATCTACCCAGAGCTGCTCCGAACTGCCTAAGACAACACTACAACCTTCCTTATATAGGAAATTTTCCACCGCCTGGGAAGGTTCAAAAATTTTAGCCAATAGGGCCGACCAAACTTAGAATTATTTTATTTTTCAATTTATTACATCAAAGTCGGCTCAAAATAACTTTTGAAACCCAAACAAATTTTTTGAAGGAGAATCATTTTCTGCCATTTCAGGTGACCCAACTTCCGGAGACCATAAGTCATCACTCATTGACCTGATTGACTATTATGACCCCATTTCAGAAAGGGCACGAAGATCTCTACAGCGCCTAACTTGTGCAAGCTCTAGTTAGCCAAAGTTTGAACCTCATCTGGGGCGTCTAAAGCCTTCAAAACTGAGTTCAAAGTTTTTGTACCCTACTGCCAATACCAAAAATCTTCAATATTTACAAAGCTAGACTTGATCTGTCAATGAAAATTTGCTGGCAGACTGATATAACCAAAATGAACCTCCAGGGAAGAAAATAGACCATTCTGAGCTTGAACGGAAAACTTACTAAAAATAGTAACTTTCCAAAAATAGCAGCTCTGCACAAGATAGCCCTTATTGAAAAGAAACCAGAAATATTTTTGGGTGATGCAAGATTTCCCTTATACCCAAGATGCTCCTACATCAAAAAGTATGATTATTCAAACTTTTTTCATTTTCCACTACAAATCAGAATGTGCATTTTGAAACATGTTTTCTTTAACAAACTTTTCAAATTAATTATACGATGTAACATATAGTACGGGGATGTAGCCAAATCAGTAATTAGATCATTTTATGATCCACAGTGCACACTTTAAACACACACAAGATTCTAAAGAAAACCAAAATCCCATTTTCACACCAGCTGGCAAAAATAAAACAAAATGAGCTTATCCCTCTAACCGGACTCTCCCAGTCCCTCCCAATAGGCCTTAGAAGTCTGAAATGTAAAGATAAATGTATGTTTTTAGCTTATTCTCACATTTTAGTTTCAGTTTGAAAAACTAAATTTTCTAGAATTTTTCCATCAATCTCAACTTTTCAGGCTTGTTTACAAGGCTAGACCACCTTTGAGAGACATTTACATTACAAAAGTATGATTATTTAAACTTTTTTCATCTTCCACTGCAAATTAGAATTTGCATTTTGAAATATGCTTTCTTTATTGAACTTTTCAAATTAATTATATGATGTAACATATAATACGAGGATGTAGCCAAATCAACTTAATTAGATCGTTTTATGGTCCACATTGCACACTATAAACACACACAAGATGCCAAAGAAAACCAAAACCCCATTTTCACACCAGTTGACAGAAATAAAATAAAATGAAACAAATCCTGTTAGAATATCTAACCCCAAATTGTATCATGGTCTTGAAAACTGAATACAGGGACTGTAAATCAACTGGAACGAAAATTATTTACAAGATTGAATATTTATCAAATCTAAAAGTTCTGGAGAATGAACTTTAGTGCTCATACACCACTGAAAGTCTTTTTTAGCCTTAGAAAGTTGATGTGCAAAGTTACCAAATTTAAACATTCTCAGTTTCTTGCCCATGCATGTCCCTGTAACCCACTTTAGAAAAAGTTCTAAAATAATGTGTAGAAATCAGAATGAGTGTATTTATAGGCTTCATATCTAAAAGGGAACTATTTTGCAAGACTCTCTACGTTTGTTTGCTTATCACATACACTCCTTGCTGATTTTGGTTGTGAGATTTAGGTTGTTAGCAGACGAACAGATTCAAATCATACGCACGAGTAGTTTATGGATTCAACTATGACTATGCGAGATTTGTTAGTATCAATGTTTTAGGTCACACTCTTGGATTCAAATCAGCCTCACATAAAACTATCTAAAAATTTGAAAATTTCTATCCATCATATATGTTTCAGCAAAGCGGCATGAGGGTGAGAAAATTGCCCCACAAACAATCAACATGTGGCATTCTCTACTAGACACAAGAATTACACAACTAGAAGAACAAAAACCCTATTGGCTCACTGTTGCCTGCAAAATAGCATGCAACTGCTGGTAGTTATTGTATTATTGACACCGTGGAGGGAATTAATGGGTATGAAGCCACTCTATAAGTGATAGAGAGGATGGAAGAGGACAAGTGTTTTGTCAAATGATCTTTTCAATTCAAACCAATGGATGGCATCTCCAACATGAGTTTGTGGGTAACTTCAACTCTATTTTGACTGCCGCCATTAGAGGTCTTCAAGATGTTGTTTTAAGATGCCCCTACATGTGTTCAACATATGGAGATGATTTCATGTTCCTTTGTCTACAGTTTTCATGACGTTTGATGAATTCCACGTTTCTGTGTGCAAGTTTTTAAGATGCTCAAGTGTATTGGGTGTCGATGAAATGTTTGAATTTGGTGTCTTATGAGAGGTTATGATAGTTTAGTTACTTAATTGGGGTATGTTGTCATTACTTTGTGTTATTGGACCTTTTTTTTGATTGCCATCATGGCCTCTTACTTGTATATCTGTCCATGCAGAATCCCCATAGCCTCACCAAATTCACATGCTGAATTCTCCTGATGGTGCTTGTTTCTGCGCGGAATTGCTTTTCTACTTGTCTGGAACTCTCTAATATTTTTACTTCCATAAGTGTGTTGTCGGATAGAGTTCCTTTGAACACAGAGCCGAACGCTCCGCTCCCTAGCTTATGCTTGAAATTCTGGGTTGCAATTCACAACTCTTTGTAAGTGAATGTTTTGAGTGAAGTTGGCACGTCCACTTCTAATTATATCAATAGTGCAACAATTTTTATGATGGGAATACTTCTCCACGAAAATATTGCAAGCCCTTTGTTTGCATCTAAATCCCCAAATCCCGTTTGATAGGGCAATAAGTTATACAAGAAAAACCCTATTTGTGACTTCAAGCACTGAGTTCAATTAATTAGTTGAAGCAAGATTAGACACAATGACTAAGAATCTCTATAAAACAATAGAGTTCTTAGACATTGATAGAGGGTCGTGGAAATAGGGTTGGAATATTCGCTATGCTGAAAACAAATGGGATTCCAAAACTCTTTATATTTTCTGGTGCCACATTCACACAATGATTCTAGATGGCTTCTCATCATCAAGGAGTATTATCTTTCCAAGAAAAAATAAGAACAATCATCTTTGCGCAAGTTTTATTAATGTTGGGTTTCTGAAATTCTTGTTTAGAGATAGAGGGGGAGATATTTAGAGAGAGACGAGAGAGATACAAGGATATAGATGGAGAGAAAGAAAGAGAAGGATATAGGCAGAGAAAGAAGGATATAGAGAGAGTGGGGGAGAGATAAGGATACAAAGAGGGAGAGGTGCAAAGGGATATTGAGGGGGAAAGGAAAATAAAAATAGAGATGAATATACAGTGAGAGAATAAGAGAAATAGAGATAGATTGATAGAGAGATGAGACATAGAGAGGATGAGAGGAGAGATGAACAAAGGGACAAATACTTAGTTAACCTTTCATACCTCTACGACGTACCCATTGCACATTAATGTGTGATTGCTAGTTTACTTTATTACGCCAAAGGCATTTCATATATGAAAAAGACGACCTAGGTTTTTCATCCAACAACATGTACTACTCGAGGAGGAAGGAAAATGATTGAAGTTGTGTGAACCATCCATATTTTTTATCGGTATTTGTTCACCCTTTTCACATGTCATTAATTTCTACCCATTCGGTTATTTTCACAGCACTAGCAAAGTTATTAACTATTGTCTTTAAAGTCTTCTGATTCGACATCTTGACCATTTTTCAAGCGTCTTTGGCTGCCCTTAAGTTGTTGTGCCATGGTACATAATGCTTGAAAGGTTCCCTCCCAAGTCCAGATTGGCAGCCAAGAAAACTACTCCAAAACTGTAAACATCCCCCTTGGTGGTGGCTCTCCAAGACTGGGAATACTTATTCGCAATCTTTGCTTAACATCTTGAGGCAGTGCCTTTCTGACTTTATCCAATTCTGAACTCCAATATTTGTCTTTTTTACCACGTACATGACTGCCCAGGGCCTGAAGAGACAAAGGTAAACCTCCACAAACATCTACGAAATCACATGGATGGTCTTGGCAGAAGGCATGCCAACAAAAGAGTTATGTTGCATAATTACTGTTCATTCCTTTCAAATTATAACCATCAGTTATCCCTGCATTTATAAACACACCAACGTCATCTCCTCTCTTCATATTTTTACGTCGTAGGCGTTTCCATTTTGGAAAGCCCCGACCTGATTTTTCCATCTAACGAAGGATAATGTCGTAGAGGAACATGATGACCATAGAAACAATCCAATCTGTTTGTTTCTTCTCAGACACTTTACACGTATTTGGTAATGCACAAAATTTGAAACCCTATCACACTTTACACGTCTTTGGTAGTGCACAAAATTTGAAACCCTATATCCAGTCTCTCCCAAAGATGGAGTTCCTCGAAGTTGTTGTCGTGAACGGTTTCAGGGAGGTGTTCCATTCTCCATCGGGATACTCACCCACTTGAAACAGCGGATGTGTCTGTACCTGCATTTATAACATGCCCTGCAGAACAAAAACATAAATTGGGGACTGCGACTGAGAAAAAGAAATCATCGCCAAGGGCTTTTTGTAATTATAATAGAAAAGGGGAGAGAAAATCATACAAGGGTGGTGGCCTTAATCACATCATCGTTACTGTCAGATTGAATTTCATGGTTGTCTGCAGTAGAGATGAGAAGATCGATTAAGTCCTGAGCGTGCATTCCCTGTTTCTCACGGTGCTCATTCACCAAATTCTGCATAAATGCATCCCTTTTTTCCTGCAGTCTTTTCATGGCGGATATCAGACACTGCTATAATCCATAGGATGACTAGGAAGGTGCATTAGATCATGTTACGATGAAATCGACTGCAACCTTTTACTATGCATGTACTTCTGAAACAAAGCAGCTCCAGTTCATTACTTCCATTTTTTTCATGTTAGGTGCATGTTTTTTTTAATGGATTCGATTCCAGTTGAACACCAGTTTGGTTCTCCAATTCAACGCCAGTTAATTTATTCTTTGCATGCAGAAAACTGTAAAAAGTCTATAAAATCAGTACAGGCAAAAAACTCTTGAATTAAAAAGTCTGGTTTCAATTGTACGATTGTTCTGTTCATGCAATCAGACATTCAAAAAATTCTTGTGATGGGAAGCAAAAGCATGGAATGGTTAAAGGGCGCCATTATTGGGGCTGGACTGTTTGGTACAGTCAGGCTTTCCATCAACAAGTCTAATGGCGAGCTCTTTGCTGTGAAGTCCGCCGCAGAGGACTTTGTTTCTTCTTTAGAACACGAAGTCAACATTCTCAAGAGTTTAGATTCTCCACACATTGTAAAATGTCTAGGGAAGGAGTATAGCAATGAGAATGGCGCATAGGTGTGTAATTTGATGATTGAGTTCATGCCAGGAGGCAGCATGGGAGACCTGCTCAGTAAATTTGGGGGGCAGTTGGACGAATCGGTGATCAGAAGCTACACTCGTGGCATCCTCCGTGGATTGGATTGCCTCCACAGGCAGGGGATTGTGCACTGCGACATCACGAGCAAAAATGTGCTTGTAGGATGTGGTGGCGTTGTCAAGCCCGACGACTTGGGATCCGCTAAAAGAACAGAGGAGAAGGGGGAAATAAGTGTTTTAAGGGATACTCCTCCATGGATGGCTCCTGAAGTGGAGATATTTGGTCTGAGGGCTGCACAGATGTTGAAATGGTCACTGGAACAGATGTTGAAATGGCCACTGGAATGCCGCCTTGGGGCACCGGTTCAAATCCCCTTGCAGCCCTGTATCTGATCGGTTACACAGACCAATTACCAGAATTGCCTGCCTGTCTTTCGCCTCAAGGTCGGGATTTTCTGGAGAAGTGCTTCCGTAGAGATCCGAAAAAGAGGTGGACTGTTGCACAGCTGTTGGAACATCCTCTCTCTCCGAGATCAACTGTTGTTCTGTAACAGAGGTGAAAAGGGCTCCTCTATCTCCTACAAGCACTTTGGATTCTGGTAGTCCTCTTTGGGATTCTACTTCTTTTAGTTTGTGTCAATCTGTCCCATTTTTGTCTCTGGCCATTGCAAGATCTTGCGTGAAAGGTGAAGAAACAGGGGAGGAAAAGGAGCCCGTTAGGAGACTTTCAGCTAAGGACAGATTGGCCGCAGGAAAGCCAAAACCAATAATTTCATCTCACAGATCTTTATAAATTCAATATGTAAGCTCTGTAAAGAAGATAGATTGGTTCCAGTACTAAGCAATCATATCCACATCTGAAAACAAGAAGTTTTATCCCCATGGTATGAAGTTTTATACCAAAGAGCAACACAAGTAGTAATTCAGGCTCTTATTACAAGATATATTCAGGGAAATGTTTCCCTCCACATAATGGTTTGAATGCAAAATGTAGAAGCAATGATAAGGCATGTGAGCTATCATGCAGAATGCCATGCATCACAACAATAATCTATGTGTCAGCAAAGGCTGGAGAAATTATTAGAAAATGGGAGATTCTATATTTAGAAAGATAATAAGCATAGATTTCAGAATATGAAAGGTGTGTTTTCCTAATATTAAGATATCTAAACAATTTTAAAAGTTTGAATAAGGTCTGTTCAAATGATTATAATTTAAGAACAAAAGGCACTGTTCTTGCCATTAGGTAGCTTGATGGTTTCTCTCAACTAATGAGAGTTCTAATTTTTAGTTTTCTTGAGAGGTGATATAATTTATAACTAAAACTTTAAGTGTGCGAGGAACAACTTACTAAAACTTATGAACTTATGCCTAGTATATTACAATCTATTTTTCTATTCTATTGTAGCTATGCTTTTCAAGAAGAACCTATTTCAAGTTAAATATGATAAATGAAATTAAAAAATATCTATCGAGAACATAAACTTTCACCGAGGCAATATAATGAAATATGTTCATTATGACCAATAGATTAGATCAAAGAATTCCTAGTTGCTAAATGTTATTAGGATTTTCACAGATCTTTTCCAAAGTTTGTTGCATGATATTATTTAGTTATCTTGAATCTAAGCTTAGAAATAAGAGAAAAAATAATTTTATTAGATGGAAAAATGAGCTATTGGAATGGAAAATATTGACCGTTGACCAATGTTTATGTCCAACTATATGATAATCAGGTGGTGCAATAGATTTTGAAATTGAATCCTTGTACTTTATGAATGGCTACAAATTAGTAATGTTTTTAATTGTTTTGTGAATTAATAGTGAAATGTTGGTTGCGTATTCTAGCCATTTGAAAAGACTCATAGAATTCAAACTGCAATACAATTCAATCCAAATTGAAATCAAATCTCAAACATGTCCCAAATTGGCAATATACCATCACAAACAATCACAAATTCATCCTGAAATCATTCTCATGTTTAAATTCAATCAAGACTTTAAACACATATTTACTATTTCACATGGAATCCCCTAATTCCATGAATTATAGGATTTAAGCTCCCAAATCATAATTTTGATGTTTTCAACTTCATCCAATTCAATATCCTATAAATGAGCTCTCTGAAATTTATTCCTCCATATTCCCCTTCAATTTTTATTTTTTTAAATAATTTCAAACTTATGTTACTAAACAAGCAACATAGGGTTCAATCTCTAGTATTTTATTTTAAATTTGATACATACAAAAAATATCTTTTTAACAAATTTTTATTTTCATTCAATTCCATTTGTAATGATTCCAACGTAGATCTATAAAGATTGAAACATTTAGACTTTGATTAGATGAGTCAAATAATGATTCATCTAATCAAAGTCTAAAAGTTTCAATCTTTATAAATCTAATTTTCTTGATGACAAGTAATCATAGATTCACAAGTAAAATTTCTATGTGTTTATTGTAAATCTTGATCAATGTAATGATCAAATAGAAGTATTTTTTAAAGTGAACTTGACCTCTTCAAAAGATCAACTTGAAAATCAATGTAGGTGCAAAGACCATTGGTTTACAAATATCTTTGGATCCACAAAGCACTTATAAATTATTTCTTTTATGACTATATCAAATAGTGTGCTCTAAAGTACATCTTTTATAAACGATTGTCTTTCAAAATTTGTTAAACATTAATATGAGAATTCAATACTAAATTAATTCTGAACTAAAAAGTTATTTGGTGCTTTACTTTAAAAAACTCAAAGCTTATCTTAGCTTTATTGGAATGGATCAGGGATGCCATCATTGGGGTTGGAGCATTCGGCATAGTTAATCTTGCCATCAACAAGTCTAAGAGCGAGTTATAATAGAATCTTTAGATTGACTATGTAGTAGGCATTGATATTGACTTGGTGGGTTACACATATTTAAGTATGAAGGGTACACTTATATTGATATTGACTTGGTGGGCTACACATATTTATCCAGGTGTCTCTTTTCCATATTCCCCTCCTCCAACTTTATCTTCTTTATATCTTCTTATCTTTGTCTCTCGGTCCAACTCTCTTTCCATCCCATCTTATCAAAAACATAGCATGAGCTTGTTGGTAATGGAGTCTAATTATCTTATTGTAAGAGAATTGACAACACTACATTTATTGTTTACAAAATAGTAATTATAATTAAAAATAAAGTTACATTTAACTTAAAAAAAACTAACAAGACAATTATATAATGTTTCTATACAAATTGATTAATTTTAGATACAATATTGCATCATTGGTCTCATTATAAATTTAGAATTTTTAAAATAAAAAAATAATTATGATGAAATTAGACACATTAAGACACACATCTAGATAATATGTTTAAATGTATGTCCATACAAAATACACTTTTTGTATTAAGAAGTGTACATAATATAATGATCTTCAATTATATTGAGAATGGTTTTATTTATTTATTACACTCTCTAGGTGATAAATTTGTAATAATATATTAAAAAAAAAGTATGATTACAAAATATAAGAATATACTAACCTAAAATGATACTCTAATTGATAGAATGATATAAGTTTATTGGAATCTCAACTTCTTTATCATAAAAATGCATCTCAACTTCTTGATCATCAAAATGATCAATAATTAGGATAATTTTGAATGCACACGATTTAAATTATATGAACTGATAATATTTTTGTTATCATATGCTCAACCATATATTATATTTGAAATTTTATCTTAAACCAAATATTTTATGCCTTCTAAACTAATACATTTAAGCATAGCACAAAGTTTGGAATGATAAACTTGAATTCAAACAACATATTTCAAACACTAAAATTATACTTAGGTCCATACAATAATAATATATGCAAGCCACAACCTTAACATAACTTTGAAAAAAAAAAATACTCTACCAACATTGAAAGATTTAAAGTTTTTTTTCAATTATGGTTGAATTCCTATACGTGAATGCATAATTGATTTGTAACTATGATATTTTTCATTGAGACACTTTTTGTACAAAAACATCATTATCTAAGGGCCCGTTTGTTTGTCGGAAGATGACAGGAATATGAGGATGATAACCCGATTATGACCCATATCTACTGTTTGGAACCCGTAAAGTCATAATCGGGTTATCATCTCAAAACTCGAATATGGGTCAAAAATGAGAATATCGATCTTCCAGCCGAAGAGGTGGAATATGTTTTCATAACCCGATTTTGGCCGATTATAAACCCAATTTGATTCTGGGTCGGGTCTGCGTCTTCCGTTCATACGTCTGAATGAAAATTGAAAATGGCACTGAGTTTTTGGCGTGCATAACAGGAAATTGATAGCCAGATTTGAAGCTCCAAATGGGCTGATCTAAAATAAACGAGAAATCGATAGCCATTTTCGCCATTTTCTGTGACTTCGTTTAAACAAAGTGAACAAATATGTGTCCTGCTTCTGTTGTGATTTCGAATGTTGTGAAATTTGAAACGAAAAAAGAGAAATGTTTTGCTCTTTATTGCAGTTCACTGCATTTTCCATCTTGAACACATTAATCTTTTACTCAAATTTGCCATTCAAATGAAAATGTTTCACAAGTCCTCCTCATAGGGTTTGCAGAAAATCCCTCTTTTCTTTGCAGAGGTTTTCTTACAGACATTGTTGATCTTACCGGATTAGGGCAAAAATGATAACCTGATTTTGTTAAAAAGGCCCTATTTGTTTGCGGAATTGGAATTTGAGTCAAAACCTGATTATCTCAAAATCAACCAAATGATCCAAAACATATTCCGAATATACAAAATCGGAATATCAAAACCTTATTATGAGATAATCAGGTTTTGAGCCAAATTCCAATTCCACAAACAAACGGGGCCTAAATAGTATACCAATTGATCTCATTAGGAAATTTCTGGTTTACTATATGCTAGAAAATTTGGTTTACTATATGATTTATATGTTTATTATGAGTTATATGTTAGGAAAAAAATGGTTTACTATATGATTTAATTTTGTTTAAAATAAGGCTTCAATTTGATTTGTTATCAGTGTTAGTGCATAATTTGGTTCACAATAAGGGTTTAATGTGATTTAATATTTAGTTAGGTTTTGGGTTAGCATTCAATTTGATTTATGATTTGGGTTTCATTTATTTTAGGCTATGGATTCAATTCGGTTTACTGTTTTATTAGACTTACAATTTAGATACAATTTAAGCCTTACTTTGATCCATGATTTTCTTTTTTTATTACTCAATCCTTGCTTAATGGCTATGAACAAGGATGATTTTGGAATGAAAATCAAGTTCTAAATATAGAAAGTTTTTTTGAAGACTCAAGCTCACGAAAGGACATAATAATTTATTTTAAGCTTCTTACTAGTCTTTGATTTTATTTCCAAAGTTAACAAAATTCAATGGACAATTTTATATGTTTTCTATATAATTGTTGTAAAATAACAAATAATAATTATTTTGATAACAAATTTTTGAAATGAAAATATTTAAAACAATTGATATTAAGTTTGTTGCCCATTTTCTAATGCCAATAAAATAATTTGATATGGAATCCTAAATGGAGATTTCTAAATAAGGAATTGTAAAATGCAATAAGCAATTTTCAATCACAATAATTACTTTCTTGAAACACAAACTACTAAGCCAAAAAAATACATTCTTCCAAGACAAGAAACATAAGTGGGCACATTATTATTATAACTAAGTTAATACCATGGCATGCCTAGGCTATTTATAAAAATAATAGTTAAATTTGCTAACGTAGAAAAAATGGTTTCAAACACTGGCAAATATTTTTTTGATGTGAGTAAAATCAATGTTGTTGCAAATTGTGAATATAATTACCAAGAACAAATATATTGGGGTAAATTATAAATAAATCTAATCAACCTATTGAAATGTGCTTTTAGATAGAGATAAAAGGAAACATATATAAATATAAAGGTATAGGAAGAGCGAGAGAGGGATATATAACCTCAGATGAGCATGAAGCAAGTGCACCCAAGACTTGCTTGATTTAAGCTCTTAGAGAGGTTGTGGGTGTGCTCTCCAAACACAAGTATAGATCCCACTATAGATGCAAGTATGATGAAGATTTGAGATGCTCAAGAAGAAGCTATAAAAGCAACTCTCAAGCATTCAAATGCAAGAGGCCAAAGAAGCTCGAGGAGCTATGAAAGCAATCCTCAAGCTTTATGACATGCAAGTAAAACAAATGAAGCTAAAAGCATGGAATGAAACTAAATCTATAATGAAAATCTAACAACTACCAAATGGTTAGTAAAGAAAACTCTAAGAACAATTCTAAGCATATACTAGCATAATAACTCTAATGCAAGAATGGATATGAATTTGCTTGAGACAAGGGTCCTATTTATAGGATTTTGGAGGGCTGGGGTGAGGTGGCATCTATGTGGAATCCACATAGCTGCCACCAAGGAGACACATAAGCCATGCAAAGTCCAAGACTTGCTCACACATGTGTGAGCAACTTGGGATGTGAAAGGTCAATGTGTACTTCAAGTGCATGTGTAAGTGTGTGTAAGTGAAAAAGTCCATTTTCACCATTTTAGAATGTGTAAGAAGTGTCATAAAATGTAAGAAGCCTTGTTTGTGCAAATTTTGGCAATTTTTGAAAATGGTTATTTTTGAAAATTTGCTCACACATTTTTGAGCAAATAATTAGGACTAATGGATGTAGGAATCAAAAAATTAGCCTAATTAGCCTTAGTTAATTAGTGAATAGGTTTATTAGATAGAAAGTGATGTGTGTAGGATAGCATCTAGGTTGGATTTAGGATTAAATTAAATCAAATTTAATTTAATCATGGTTTAGTAGAAATAAAGAATGTGGGGGAATTATATAAATTAAAAATTTATTTAAAAGGGGACTATGGAGGAACATGTATTAAATTAAATTTAATACATTATGAAAGATATTATTTAAATTTACTTCAAATACTATTAATTAGTGAGTTTATTTAATTAAATAAATTTAATTAAATAAATAGATGAATTTAACAAATATAATTAATTAAAAATAATTAACTATAATGTTATCTAAGATCATTAATGTTAAAAGGATGAATTTAGGTGTCTACATTTTGCCCCTCTTTGATGTGGTGTCAAAAATTACATTGTATCAAAGAAAAAGAAAATATAGATGCCCTAGAAGAAAAGTCAGTATGAGGATGTGCCCCCTTGAGAAAATAGGCCAAAATTACAAATTTTGGTCAATTTTCACAAAAAAAAGGAAAAAAAGGACTTTGCATGACTTTAAAAGAAGGGAACAGAGAAAAAAAGAAAGGTCAAAAAGACCCTTTTTCTTCTTTTTGAAAAAAGTGACCCTTTATAAAAGGGGGAGAAGGGGAAAAGTGATTCATTTTTACCCCTAAGTAGAAGGAAAAAAGAGAGGAGAGGAGAAGGAAGAATGACTGGACGATGAGGTAGAATGTAGCTGGATAAGCAGGTGCAGGTCTATCAACGAGCAGGTGACAAAGATGGTCCGGTAAGTGCCTGAGCCTATCTTGGTCATTTATAGTCTTTGCAAAATTGATTGGCATATGGGTAGATTTGGGATTTTTTAATTTTTTGGTTGAGTTTTATGGGTTTTAGAAGAAGTCGGGGAGGGGGAAAAATGGTGAGGCAGCGGTGCCAATTGGCGGCTCCGCCCAGGCAGCACCGCCTACATGCGGTGCCTCTGCTGCAGTAATCCGGGCGTAGCCATCCATCGCCAAACGGGCAGCTTCACCTGGGATAACCTGGGCACAGCCGCCCATGGTAACCGAGCACAGCCGCTCATTGCTAGATGAGCGGCTCCACCCAGGATCCCTAGGCGTAGCCGCCCGTCGACAGGCAGGTGGCTCCGCTCGAAGTCCCCAGGTGGCGAGGCCACCTGTCGCTATATCAGGCATAGTCGCCCGTCGACGGACGACTGACTATACCAGGCGTAGCCGCTCGTCGATGGACAGGCAGCTCCACCCAGAAATGGTGGGCAGTGCCCCTCATTTACAAATGGGTGGCTTCACTTGGCCAAGGCTGGGTGGTGCCACTTGTAAGGCAACAAGCAGTGGCAAGGGGGAGGGGGTTTTGTGCTATTGTCAAAGGACAAAATGCGGGGATAGGGGAAATGAGGAAATGGCGAAGACTGATGAAGGTTTGCTACGTAACTTGGATGCAGAAGTTGAACGGAGGCAGAGAGAGACCAGGTGACTTTATGTGGCCTGCAACATGTGCATGAGTGGCCATGTCTTAGAGTGCATAATGCGTTGATGACAACACTGATTGAGAGATGGCACTTAGATACATTGAGTTTCCATTTGCCAGTCGGGGAGGCAACAGTGATGTTGCTGGATGTATGAAGGATTCTATGGATACCGATTCGAGGGGACATGGATGAGTACCAAGTGGAGAGGGCTGAGCATTTTATGGAGGAGAGCTTCAGACGGTGAGTAGACTAGCTACCGATTGATTGGCAGTGGATTTCATGGCGAGGGGGATGGAGGCAGGACTACCCCAGCTAGCATTGTACTTAGCCAGATTGGTAGGAGGGAGACTGATGCCAGACCACTCAGGGCATAGATTTTTTATTGGATGGGTGAGGGTATTGATCCAGATGCTGGAGGAGGATGGTATGGAGTTTTGCTGGGGATACACACTATTAGCATAGGTGTATTATGACCTTCATATGTGTGCATACCATACTTAGTGTATGATGAGACCAGGAGTTACACTGTTGCTAGTCTAGGCATGGGAGCATATTGCAGTGGTACAACCACTATAATGAGAGGGTCAACGACAACGCTATGAGCCATATGCATGTCAGTATTGATCGCCCTTGACATATGGGGATGTGAGATTAGTGGAGACTTGGCGGAGGATATTAGATGAAATGATATGGTTTGAGTGGACACCGTATAGAGGGTGTGAGGCATGGGGGTACTGGGATGAGCAGGAAGGGAGAGAGGATGGTGCTCTAGATGCAGAGTACTTAGGATATGTGCAGACAGATTGTTGGCTGATTAGGAGGATGATTTTTCAGATAGTGAGATATATGCCTTTGCAAGTATGTAGATAGTTTGGGTTGAGGTAGGGTATAGTACCAGATAGTTATCCATATCTGATTGTCTCGAGGGAGATTGGGTCAGTATGGGGCATCAGAGTAGATCTCTAGAATGCCAAGATTAGCTAGAGAGGTATGCAGCCAGTACCATGGACAACAACCCAAGGACAGGTGGCAGATGCAGGGGTGACAGTTGAGTATGCTGCCTGGTGGGAGAGGTAAACGCCAGCGAGGCTGACAGAGCCAGGAGCAGGAGAGGCTAGAGAGCAGAGAGAGTCAGACACAGAGTCTAAGGAGGAGGCCAGGGAGGAGGATGATGATGAGGAGGATGAGGAGAGACCAGCAGCAGTGTCAGGAGTCAGGGTTGGGGCACAGAGATAGGTGACACAGTGTCAGAGAGGGATAGTACAGAGACTAGTGACATGTGGCCTTGCATAGGTGGTGCAGAGGGAGCGAGAGGAGGTGGCCCAAGAGCCATTATCGGAGGATGAGTAGATGGGGCTAGGAGGATTAGGAGGAGATGAGAGGCAGGGCGATCAGGAGTAGGGAGATACCTTACAGGAAGAGGTGAGACGGTTAGAGGCTTTGGTGACAACAAAGAGGGATAGAGTAGCCAGGGAAGAGGCTACCAGGGTGGTAGAGAGAGAGAGAAGGGGCTCAGATGGAGGCTATGCAATGAGAGTTGAGTATACTACAGAGTCAAGTGGGTACAGGGAAAGTTACCAGGACAGGAGATGACACTAAGACAGAGGGGATGATGGGGGAGGTAGCCTAATTGTTGGGCCAGATGGAGGAGATGCAGAGACAGGCAGACATTCACACCCAACGGCTGACAAAGGATAGGGACATGTGGTAAAGATGGGAAAAGACTTACCAAGGGGAGTGGGAGTTATTGAGACAGGGAGCGACAGTGTCAGGCATAGGGTAGTTAGTGACAGACATGATGGATACACAGTGAGAGGCAGCGAGGATGGGGAGAGAAGCAGCCTTTTACATGGCCCTTTATCAGTAGGCAGTACCTCTAGAGCAGAGACAACTACCTTATTCAGAGTGAGGGATATCAGAGAGGACTTGAGGGGTGTCATCAAGATCAGTAGCTAGGACACTGAGAGAGAAGACGATAGGTGGGGACAGTGGGAGATGAGCAGAGAGATCTACTATGTGGGGTGGATATGGGGGACACATGATGACAGGGACATCTACCAGTGGTTATGAGATCCAGTTGATTATACAGGATACATTTTTTATGGATTTTAGATGAGATGCATATGCATAGAAGCACTGAGGTGCTTCATGTATCATTTTGTGATGTACCATGATGTGATGATATATACATATATACAAATATTTTTGTGGTGTTATTTCATGATTTTATTTGATGGATTATGAGATTATGCATAGTAATATATTATGATACTGGCGTGTGTGATGCATCATGTGTGTGAAATGTGTACTATATGATGTGAAAAGTTTATATGAATGAATGTTTTATTATGCATATGTGATGGTTATGAATGTGCAATGCATAAGTAATGATTAATGGTTAATATAGATATATTTGACATGCAATGTGTATTTAATGATTAATGAATAATGAGATATATTTGACATGCAGTGTGTAGCTAATGATTAATGAATAATGAGATATATTTGACATGCAATGTGTAGCTAAATGATCTTAATGATATGAAGTAGAATGTAATGGAATGAGCTAGTATCACTTTATTATTATGATGTTTTTGTTTTTGTATCCGATATAACCATTAGGATCAACTGAACCACTAGAGAAGAGGAATGATGAATAAACAAGACCCTTGTCTCAAACAAAAGATGCAGAAAAGAAACAAACTGAAATGCAACCTAACTACATGATTTAGTGGGATCACTTGTGTTCATGTTGGAGAGCACACCCTAGTTTGATATTGCAATAGGAGTTATGCATCATATGTTATAAAAACATAGATGACATTGTTCCATTGCGTGGACTAGACTCTCAGATAGCTGTAGAAACAAAGATGTAGATTTCTTGACTATGATAGAACCTATGACGTATACTTAATGGAGAGGTCTGGGTACACTTAGGTCTTTTAAGGGACATAAGTATGCTAACCTATTTCCCCCATTAGGATACGCATAATCATAATTAAGAAACCAACAAAACATTCCTAAAGCATCCACAAACATATCATACCGCAATCGACACTTGCATCAGATTTCACCAGTCATAATATACCAAGATATGGAAGATCGAGATAATCATGAGTAGGATCTACTAATACAAAAATATAAAATCAATAAAGAAGGCCTCTTGACCAAGTGGTCATTTGGTCCACAATTCGTGCCATGAATAGGATAGGATTGATGAGATTGATTGGAGCCGACTGAGGAAGAACACATCCTGCAGGGAAAAGATTGATTGACTGAAATGGATATTCGCTGGCAATACATGTGAAAGGAATAATAACTCAGAGATTTTATTTTGATGTTGATTTTGATAAGCACTTTTGCGATCACTGTCTCTGGAAAAATCTCAATGTGATGGGGTTAAGCTCAATTTACTGGGAATTGCAGTTGGATCTTTATGGCTATGCAAGAAGCAATGACTGAAAACTAGGACTAGGATGAGGATGGATATGTACAATGGACGGGGAGACAATGGATCCAAGTTTTCTATCATGGTGCCTGAGATAGGTTTTCACCATAATACTTGCCCAGAGTGCTTTTAGGCATCTCTCATCTAGGAGTTGCAACTCTTGCAAGTGGGCAACCCTATATTCTTCTTCGAACATCAGGTTCTTGAGAGAAATCCTGAGGGAAGGGAGCTCAATTTCAATGGGCAAGACATCCTTAGAACCATAGACAAGGGAAAATGGAGTGGCACAAGTAGGAGTATAGATGGAGCTGTGGTAGGCCCAGAGGGTGGGGTTGAGTTGCAGGTGTCAATCACGACCAGTGTCATCGACAATCTTTTTGAGGATTTTTAAGATGGTTTTATTTGTAGCCTCATCTTAACCATTGCCTTGTGGGAAATACTTGGAGGAAAAATGTTGGGTAATGCCAAATTTCTTGCAAAGGTCAGAGACATCTTGATTCTTGAAGGGTGTTCCATTATTAGTATGGAGATCTTTGGGGATGCCATAGTGGAAAATGATATAATTTAGGATAAACTTGGAAATTTTCTTACCGGTTGTATACGTGAGGGGGATTGCTTCGACCCATCTAGTAAAGTATTCAGTGGCAGCTAGGATATACTTGTGACCACCGACAGAGTTTGGAAAGATCTGGCCCACAAGGTCAAAACCCCAGTGGGAGAAAGGCCAAGATGTGATGGTGGGTTGGAGGGTTTGAGCGTGAGCGTGTATCAAATCGCCATGCTTCTGACAAGGAATACACTTTTTCACATAATGATAGGCATCATCTTCCATTTTCGACCAATAGTATCCAGTGCGGAGCAACTTCTTTGCTAAAGTGAGACCACTAGAATGGGCTCCGCAAATTCCTTGATGCACTTCTTCCAAGGTCGTGTGTGCTTCCTCCAAATTCAAACATCGAAGAAGAGTTCCATCAAAGTGTTTATGAAAAAGAGTGTCTCCAAGGATTGTGTAACGAGAAGTGCACTAAATGAAGGTTTTTTGTTGGTTAGGCGTAAGCATACGAGGAATGGTTTTATCATGAAGGTAGGCAAGGATTTCTTGGTACCAAGGTGATTCAGGACCAATAATTTCACACACCATCTCAGAATCCGGTTGGTCATAGGTAGGGACAATAAGATTCTCAACAAGAAATTTGTGCACTGTGTGCTTGTTTCTGGCATACATATTAGTGAAGCAATGGTAGCCATGGCATCTGCTGCTTTATTGTTTGCTCTTGAGATTTTCTAGAAAATGAGGCTTGTAAAATATTATTTGAGATCTTCAACCATGTGTTGGTAAGGGAGAAACTTGTCATCCTTGGTGTGAAATTCATCATTGACTTGTTTGATAACTAATTGGGAGTCACCAAAAAAAAGCAAACTTGTGATCTTCCATCTGATAGCTTGGCGAAGCCCTGTGACCAAAGCCTCATATTTTGCTATGTTGTTCGTGCAGGAAAATGTAAGTTTATAAGATTTAGGGATAAGACCCCCTTGAGGCATCAGAAATAGAATTCTTGCCCCCAATCCTTTCTGGGTAAAAGATCCATCAAAATAAAGCTTCCATTGAATGTTAGGAGTTACAGTCATAATAGTCTCATCAGGAAAATCTATGACAATAGGATGATCTCCAGGAATGGGAGATTTTCCAAGTTGATCTGCTATTGCTTTTCCTTTGATGGCTTTGCATTCTATGTACACAATATCATATTCACTAAGGATCATGACCCATTTTTCCATGCGACCTATCAGAGCGACTTTTGATAACAAGTACTTAAGTGGGTCAATCTTTTCTATCAACTGTACTTTGTGATTAAGCATATAATGGCGTAGCTTCTACATACAAAACAATACAACCAGGCAAGCTCTCTCAATTGTTGTATAGTTGAGCTCATAACCTACTAAAGTCCTACTAAGATAATATATGGCACACTCTTTTCCATTGTCATCTAACTGTGCTAGGAGAGCACCCAGTGCTACTGTAGTTGCGGAGATGTAGAGAATCAAAGGTCTTCCTAGAACAAGTGCGACCAACACTGGCAGATTAGCTAGATATACCTTGAGTTGTTCAAAAGCCTTTTGACACAAGCAGTCCCAAATGAATTTAATATCCTTTCTGAGTGGGTGAGAGAAAGGATGCACCTTGTCTGCTAGTTGTGACACAAATCTTCAAATGGATTGAAGTCGTCCTTGCAAGCTCCTTAATTGTTTCAAAGTTTTAGGAGGTGGCATCTCCAAAATGGCTTTCACCTTCTTAGGATCTACTTCTATTCCTCTGCGAGACACAATGTAGCCTAAGAGCTTACCTGATTGCACACCAAAGAGATATTTTTTGGGATTTAATCGAACCTTATACTTTTCTAGTCTGTCAAAGATTGTAGTGAGGACATCAATGTGAGATTCTCGTGTCTTGGATTTCCCTAAGATATCATCCACATAATCTTCCATGATCACATGAAGGAGGTCATGAAATATGGTTGTCATGGCTCTCTGGTATGTGGCACCTGCATTCTTGAGACCACAGGGCATGACCTGATAAAAAAATGTACCCCATGGGGTAGTGAATGCAGTTTTATTCTAGTCTTCCACTGCTATGTGAATTTGATTATATCCAGAAAAACCATCCATGAGGGACAACATCTCGTGCTCGGTAGTCAAATCCACTATGATGTCAATGTTTGGAAGTGTAAAATCATCCTTAGGACAAGCGAGATTAAGATCTCTGAAATCAGTACAAATCCGGATGCCCCCAAAGGGTTTACCTACTAGTACAATGTTTGAGACCCATTCCGGGTAGTCTATTGGTCTGATGAATTCTGCACCTAGCATCTTTTGCAATTTAGCTTTAACCAGGAGTGCTACTTGTGGATGCATCTTGCGTAATTTTTTCTTGATAGGTTTGATTTTAGGATCCAAAACAAGATGATGTACAACCAAGTTAGTGTCAAGTCCAGGCATATCCTTATATGTCCATGCAAAGTTAATATAGGCTTTCTTAAGAAATGCAGTCATGGACTCTTGTTCTGTCTCATCTAGAGAGGCTGCAATGTAGGTGATCTTAGGATCTGCTTCTATGCCCAGGTTAACTGCAATTGTTTCTTCTATGATGATAGAAGATTTTTCTGATGGTAATGACATGAAGGGAAAGTCAATTTCCCCCTCCTCTAGTGCCTCATAGAGGTTTTCACTAGAGGATTTGTCCTTTATTTTGTCTTTTTCTCCATCCAAAGGTGCCTCAGAAAGCTTTTCACCCAAGGATGTTTTATCATTTTTTTAATTTTCTTTTTCTTCATTTTTGCGACTAAGGAATTGACTTGGCTACCGAAGTAGGCTTTATTGTTGTAGTGAATCTGGTGTTCATTGTCCTGGAGATTTCTTAGTTTGAAAAGTGCTAAAAATGGTTCATTTGAATTGCATATGTCTAAGGTAGGTGGTGAATCTTGTTGGTCCCAACCGATCAGTTCAGGATTGGTAAGGGGAAGTTCAGGTGAGGAAAGGTCAGATTGGGTGATATGGAGGATACGGGTATCAAGGTCATTTTTAATATATTGGAAAGGGACTTCAAAGAATTCTTCCTTGGTGTCTGAATCAGATTCAATCAAACAATAGTCATTGGAAAAGGTTTTCTTAGTTTCTATGGAACCCAATCCTTGACCTCGAGGGTATCCAGTTGCTTTTATGAGATTTTTTCTTCCTGTTTCATTTTCTCCAAGGCCAGTACCATGATATCCCATACTTTCAACAATAGGTGTAGCTGGAGTAGTACGGGGATGGGTGACCTCCTGAGAAGTCCCAGTGCTTCACCTTTGTGAGCATCACCTAGATCCAATGAGTGTTAAGTGTTCCATTCATTCTCATGAGAGATGGGTTCATGTTGAACAACTACTCATGAATTATGGGTCAATGAGTTTGACTCAAAAACTACACAGTTAAATCCTGATAGCAATATCACAATTTGACTTGCTGTGGAAAAATATCTCCTACTTATCAATTGATGAGGCTTAAGGGGCTTTCTAATGAATGGTTCATAAGGCACAACACTTGGTGAAGGTTTTGCAAATGAGGATGCAAGTAGAGTGGGTTTAAGCATGGAGGAAACTCCGTTGTTAAGCATCCTCGAGCTGGAGTAGTACTGGGATGGGTGACCTCCCAGGAAGTCCTGGTGCTTCACCTAGATCCAATGAGTGTTAAGTGTTCCATTCATTCTCATGAGAGATGGGTTCGTGTTGAACCACTACTCATGAATTATGGGTCAATGAGTTTGACTCAAAAACTACATAGTTAAATCCCATTAGCAATACCACAATAACCTTAGTTAATTAGTGAATAGGTTTATTAGATAGAAAGTGATGTGTGTAGGATAACATCTAGCTTGGATTTAGGATTAAATTAAATTAAATTAAATTTAATCATAGTTTAGTAGAAATAAAGAATGTGAGGGAATTAAATAAATTAAAAATTTATTTAAAAGGGGACTATGGAGGAACATGTATTAAATTAAATTTAATACATTATGAAATGTAGTATTTAAATTTACATATACTATTAATTAGTGAATTTATTTAATTAAATAAATAGATGAATTTAACAAATATAATTAATTAAAAATAATTAACTATAATGTTATCTGATATATATATATATATATGGTATACAAACAAATATAGATTATTATATATTTAGGTTCACTTAGTGTTTATACCTTTTCCATATATATATTTTTCTACAGTACAAGTTCTCCACCACTAAGACAAGACATTGTGTAATCTACATATTCGTCCTTCAATCAATGCATTCAATGTTGTTTGTGGACTCAATTACAACAATTTAAGTGAACCTCTTATTAACTTTGTCCATGACAATAATCACAATGAAAGGATTGATTTTGAGATGAAGAAAACATCTATGCAAACTTGAGCGCAATACAATACGTAAATTTGTGAATGAATCTCCCAACAACCTCATTATGCCCATGTTGATGCCCACAAGAAGAAGATTGATCTCAAGAAGAAGAGGAAGGTCAAGGTAACCTTGGCCACAATACTAGAGATAAGCATGGGAATGAGTCTTGAAGTGGCCACAAACAACCTTGTCATATCCACATTGAATTCCATAAGGAAAATGCTAAACTTGAGAGGAAAAGAAAGTCAAGGTAAACTTGACTACAATACAAGAGGTAAGCTTGAGAATGAGTCCCCCAATGGCCACAAACTATGTTGTTATGCCCACATCAACACCTACAAGGGGGAGAATAATTGTGAGAGGAAGAGGGAGTTGAGGTAGCCTTGACCACAATACAGGTGGTATTGCCTCAATAGTCTATTAAAATCTATAATAGACCAACTCAAGTGCAAATTTGTTATCTTTGACTTGAATATGTAATAATAAAATATTAGATCAAATCATAGCATACGAAATTATTATAAAAAAAAAGAAAAAAATATTTTGAAAAGGGAGAACAAGGATAAGATCTGTCATAGAAGACAGGCAATGGATGAAGCTTTGGAAATAGGGAGAGGGAAAGATGAGAAGATGGAGATAGGGGAAATAAAATTGAGAGATAAAGATAGAGATAGGGAGTGAGAAATATGGTGTGTGTGTGTGTGTGTGTATGCTATCACTCCTCTATTGAGAGAGAGAGGGGGGTGACAAGCTATCACTTTTCTATTGAGATAATTTTTCAGATAATTATTAATACAAGTATTGTTTGTTAGATTCACTTTAATCCAAAGTTTATATATGGTGCAATGTAATGTGATTTTAGATTCATTCTTTTTTTTAAACACCTATTTTTGATTGATAGATAGTATAAACAATATAATTTGTTTACAAAGTATTAATTATAATTAATTTAATAAACCTACATTTAGTTTACAAATAAACAAATTACAATACACTTATACAATGTTTCTATTCAAAATGATTAATTTTATGTATACAATATTGCCACCAAAAAAATGAATGCATTTTTGCCTCTTCCAGAATTAAAATGGTGTACCCATTGCACACCAAGGTGTGATTGCTAATAATAAATACAATAGAAAATGTGCCCTTTTCTACGTGGTGGGGTATCCACAACTCTAATTGAAAAGGAAAAGGGATTATTTTTCCCTTTATTTCTAACACGAGAACCAATTGAATAAAGAACTAAGCCCATTATTCATATACTTTAAAAAATATGGTTACGTGTACAAATATATGGTGCCTCAAAGCCTCCATCTTTTGGATTGGTTGAGAGAATCATAAAGTGAGTAGAAGCACTTAGCTTGACATTAGGGCTTCTATGGTTGATCAAGATATCAAAAAATCTTGAAGATTCACAAAGCAACCATCTTACGTTGAAATGTTTTATTTTAGAGAAAGCATTTAATTCTTGATTTTGTTGGTGAGATGATGATGCCACTTTTGTTGGTGACATGATGAAGAAGATGCCACTGGTTGCAAGTCAAAGAGTAACCATTTATACATAAAGTAGGAAAGAGAAAAGTGTTGTGAATACAATTAAATAGATTATACAATAGCAACTTTAGTCCTTACAACAATCTATTGTCAACAATTAATGTACATTATGTTTAATGTATTGATTAGGCATACCCTAGATTAAAAAAAAATCAACATCTTGAAAATGAGAGAAAAAAGAAGGTTTAAAAATGCTTAGAAATTAAACAAGCAAGACAAGTCAATCTTTTTCTTCAAATATCCACAATAAAAAGGAAGGAAAATACTAAGAAATTAGGAAATAAAATATTGATTAATTTGAACAATAAAAGAAAAGCATACAAAATTTGAAGCAAATGTAAGAAACAAACACATAATATGCAAAAAATTACCTTAAAAATTGTTAAAAGAGAAAAAGTGGCACAATAATCTTTTTTTACTATTACTAAAATAAATCATTAACAATACACTAATAAACTTTATACTCTACCCCTCACCATGTGTGGCTTTTATCACAACGAAAGTAGTTCATGAATTATTTGAAATAACTTAAAATCATATGCAAAAATAAAAATTGAATAAAACACCCAATTTTCTACTACATAGTCTCCATAGCCTCAAATCCATTTTTAGATAGATATATTTAGAATATATATTGATTATTACAATGCCATTAAATTGTCATTTATTAATCAAGTACTCAATTATAACTTTTTAAAATAAATTATTTGAGTTACAAATAATTCTTAAACTTGAACTTCAAAACTAAGTTACATATAATCATCAAGAAATTAAATTCCATATATTTTACTACTACAATTTAAAATTCATAATCATTTTTTTAAGAATATGGATATCAATTTCTATTTATAAATGTATACCCATCCAAAAAAAATCATAAATAAAAATTAATATTCATTCATAAAAAAAACATGTTTTATTTCTACTATAAAAATTAACCCAAATTTCCTCACCTAAAATTGTTAAAATTTTATTAAATTTAATTAAAAATCTAAAATAAATCAACATCTTACCTCTTATACATATAGTATCAACAATTTAAAAGAAATTTTATTCATAAATAATACAACTTGTAATAAAATTAATTAAAACTAATAAAAATATATATATGAATTTAAAAAACCTTTTTAAAATAAAATTCCTTCCTTCTATTTTCATTTATGAATACAGCGACTCTTTTTCACCTTTACTATCCTCTACCCAAAACCTCCTCCCATTATTTTACACCTTACAACATCTTTGAATTTCAATCCTATAAAATAAAATCCAAACTCTAAAATAAATCTTCACCTTACATCTTTAAAAAGAGAACAACTATCAAATTCAAATAAAATTATATTCCTAAAGAATGTAACCTATCAACAATTGTTCGCAACACACCCACAATTTTCCACTCTTCCCCTTTCTTCACCTCTACGCGAAACCCCTTCTTTATTAATCCCTCACTTCTTAATCTATATTCAATATCCTTCAAATTCTCACATTGATATTGATTTACAGAATATTCTACCCTTGTGATTATCCATTCTCCTTCAAGCACGTTAGGCACACCTTAAACGGTGTAACAGGCAGACCCTGGAAGGGATCTACTTATACACTCCATTTCCTTTATCCAAGCAGAACTATCAACTACAACCAAATAGCAACCAATAACTGCATTATCAACGGGGACATCACCAGTGTAGTGAGTAACATCGGTGAGTGAATCGGCGCCAATATGAGCTTCAGAAAACAAATATTCGTTTAAAATTGACTCCGCTGCATCCACTGCTTCTCCAATCATAATCGTTCCGCATGACGGGGGATTCTGAAATAAAAGACAAAGTACTTTCAGTTCATTGAGGATAAATGCGTTTTCATTTACACATCACTTCAAACATTCCTTGAACTGTAATATGGACTATCTTGTAAGTAAAAATGACAAAACAAAGCTGAATGTCAATAACAAAATAGAAAAACACTTCCTGACAGTCACATTTGCATTCAAAAAGAAGTATTGAAGTCATTACCTTCAACTTATGAATGCAATTCCGTATTATTGCATTGCTGCAATAATTAAGTGTCAATAATTTTGATACCTGCAACTCTTCAATACCTGCTATGTTCTCCAACTTCTCACAACAGTCAATCATAATATGCTCCAAGAGGCTAAGTCTGGCAAGACTTGGCAACTCCTCCAGCTCAGGACAGTGCCTAATAGTCAAATCTTTAAGCTCCATAAGATCACCGTTTCCTGATACTCTCTGCAAGTTTCTACATTTTTGTATAGATAGAGTGAAAAGTGTTGTTGGGAGTGTAATGCTTTGTAGCTTCTTACAAAACGCAACCTCATAAGATCCATGCAGCTCACTCCGGGAAAAATTGTCAACTCCTCGAGCTCAGGACATTGCCTAATACTCAACTTTTTAAGCTTTCCTGATACTCTCCTCAAGTTTATACAATTTTTTATAGATAGAATGCAGAGTGTTGTTGGGAGCATTATGCTCTCTAACTTCTCGCAAGTATCAACCTCCATATTCTCCACGCAGCTCAGTCTGGAAAAACTTGTCAACTCCTCCAGCTGAGGACAGTACCTGATAGTCAACTTTTTAAGCTCCCTAAGATCACTGTTTCCTGATACTCTCTGCAAGTTTCTACATTTTTGTATAGATAGACTGCAGAGTGTTGTTGGGAGTGTAATGCTTTGTAGCTTCTTACAAAACGCAACCTCAATACAATCCATGCAGCTCACTCCGGGAAAAATTGTCAACTCCTCGAGCTCATGACATTGCCTAATACTCAACTTTATAAGCTTTCCTGATACTCTCCGCAAGTTTATACAATTTTTTATAGATAGACTGCATAGTGTTGTTGGGAGCATTATGCTCTCTAGCTTCTCCCAAGTATCAACCTCCATATTCTCCATGCAGCTCACTCCGGAAAAACTTGTCAACTCCAGCTCAGGACAGTTCCTAATAGTCAACTTTTTAAGCTCCATAAGATCACCGTTTCCTGATACTCTCTGCAAGTTTCTACAATTTTGTATAGATAGACTGCAGAGTGTTGTTGGGAGCATTATGCTCTGTAGCTTCTCACAAGTATAAACCTCCATATTCTCCACGCAGCTCAATCTATCAATAACAATCCTCTGGATATTTAAACAGTGAGTAATGGCAAGGCAATTTAATGTCTTCACACTTGTTAAATTTACTTCCATAAGATTGTCCATGTTATCAAGTTTGATAGACTTAAGCCTGGGATAGTGACTTCCACAGATACGGATCTTGGACAGAAATTTTTCACAACTGATTTCTAACTTCTCAAGGCCACTCGCTGGGGCCTTAACACTAGCAGATATTCCCCCATTATTCCAGACTACTTCACCATTAAATTTGAAATTCACGATAACCAAAGATTTACAAAAGGACCTTCCTCTTTTAACTGAAACCTGTTCCCCCTCTAATCTGGAAAATGCCAGACATATGCTAGAAAGATCCATACGAAGAGATTCTATTAAAGACAAACCTTGGATTGGAAAATTGTCGGCATCTAAAAACACATTCTCTAAGCTATCTGGTATTCCAAGCAACTCTGGAATCTCTTTCAAAGAAGTTTGACAAATCCGCAGCTCTTTCAAGTGGGAGGGTGCCTGAAATTCAGAATATTTTTTTGTAAAGCTCTCAATGATTGAAAAAAATAAAAGTCCGGAGATAACCATGACATAATGCATTCAACTCAAATATACAGACTTAATAAAGATTCCGATTCTGCCTGAGAAAATCAAAATACCTGATTCTCCCACAACGTTTTAAGTCGTGCATCTTGGATTTCTAAACAAACCAATTTTCGAAGAGGAATCCATGAAGGAATGCTTGGTAATTCTCTGTAACTACCCTCAAGCTTGAGCCATAGTACGGAAGCTGGAGTCTCCACACAAGAATCTGAATGGCCTAAAAAGATTGTAACTTGACAACCAATGGATTCATACACAAGCAAGCAGTGCAGTTTTCTATATATTTAGTAACAACTTAAGATTTGGAATATTAAATACGAATGAGTCAATGACAAATCTCGAAGGATAATAAGCATACCAGAGATTTCAAATCTTCAGGATGCCACAGTCGACAAGGAGAGCTGAGCTCACGTTCACGTGCCATTTCTCTTCCCAAGTCTCTCAGGTGGTCATGCATTCTCAACAAAATGTCCGTTTGGTTGTACAGAGCCGAAAATCCTTTAATTTCTTCTACAAGACATCTATCTTTGAGTGTTTCCAGAGCATGTTGACCATCCCATCCTGATCCCTCGCATACTCTTTCAGCCATACGCTTTGGTTTGCCCAAGAAAAAACAAGCGACATCCATGAAAACCTGCTTTTCTTCATCATCTAAAGCATCAAAACTTATTCGCAATCTTTGCTTAACAGCCCGAGGCAGCGTCTTTCTGGCTTTATCCAATTCTGAACTCCAATATTTGTCTTTTTTACCACGTACATGACTGCCCAGAACCTGAAGAGACAAAGGCAAACCTCCACAAACATTTACGAAATCCTTAACCAGCTTCTCATACCCTTCACGTGGATGGTCTTGGCAGAAGGCATACCAACAGAAGAGTTCTGTTGCATAATTACTGTTCATTCCTTTTAAATTATAACCATCAGTTATCCCCGCGTTTATAAGCACGCCAGCGTCACGGGTTGTGACGATAACCAGATTATTAGCAGATTGATTTGAGATATCCATGACCGCTAGAGCATTTAACTGCTCAACGTGATCAATGTCATCTACAACAATTAAGGCCTTTAAAGGTGGGGCCCTTCGTAGATGATCTTTGAGATGGCTTTTTCCTTTGTCTATACTTGTAAAACTGTACTTCTGCTTGAAGAGATCTTTGAGAAGCTTACACTGCAATGAAGGTAAATTGCCTCTCACTTGCGCTTCTCGGACATCAAACAAAAAACTTGTTGTAGAATAATTTGATTTCTTCCGGTTAAACAACTCTTTAGCCAGAGTTGTCTTTCCTACTCCGCCCATGCCGAAAATGGGCGCTACCTGAGCCTTATGCTTCCCTTCTTCCTGCCCAAACTGTTCTTCGAAATCTTGTACAAGTTTATTAAGGCATTTCTTTTGAAAGTCTTTCACGAGATTGTTGAGTCCCACTGGATGGTCAGCAACGTGTAAAAATGTATTCCTCTGTACCTCTCTTCGTGCAGCTGCTACTATTTTTTGGCAATCCCCTTCACTGAAAGATTGTAAAAATAAAAGCAAGATTTCGTAAGAAAAAATTTAAACCAGACATTAAAAAAATTAAATAATCGATGAAGAAATTTAAAAAAATCATAGAAATTGCTACACAGCAAAAACCTACATATACATTGTTATTGATTGGAAGGATTACAAGACTTCCTTTTGCTTTCCTTAATTGGAGATTAAACAATCTATTTTCGTTTGAAGAAAGTCATTTTTCCATGGGTTTTGTATGCAGTTAAGAACTGTATTTGAAAGGTGTTCAAATTATTTCTTCATATTTTTCTGTAAGCATTTATTAAGCCACTTTCTGTTATTCATGTCTGTTTGCTAAAACTCTATCACTCCCCCCTGCCACGTCTTCGAATTTGTACTCCACATTTTGTTTTTAACTCTATATGAAATCCTCTATAAGAGGTGACTATGTATTCATTCAATCAATAATTTAAAAATCTGTTTTTAACTGTTGTAAAAAACACTACTGGTTTTTGTTCTTGTATTTTCTGTTTCAGCTTTTGAATTTGGTAGCAGAGCAGGTTAGATCTAAAGGAGTGTTGTAGTCTAGATATGATGTTAAAGAGAAGGTGAAAAAAATATTCATGCTAGGCACTGCAAGGAGCATATGTGAGGTCTATTTATGCTAATTATGAAAAGAGTCTGCAGACAGTCAAAGAAAGAGAGAAGAATTGTTGCAGAAAGGAGATTGTAAGATTTGATTATGTTATAGTATGTTGTTTCTATTGTCCATTTCGATATTGGTTGTGTAGCAAGTTTATGGATAAGTGTTTAAGTTGAGAGAGGATGAAAGGTTGTGTAAAAGAGCATATCTAAAGTGTGTAAACATAAAAAGAGGTTTGATAAAAAGGATAAGAAAAGTAGAGATCAGATCATGAATATATGAATGAAGTTGTTGATATGTAAGTGTATAATATGATTAAATGCTTAAGTATTTTATCTTTGAATTTCTGTTAGCAATATTTAGGCCAACAGAGCGAGTTCACTGTCTTAACCTTAGAGTCTAAACATGCTATTTTATTTTCTACATCCACTTTGGAAGTTCTAATGTTAAGGAGCAAGTGTCATAAGTTATATGTTGGAGCTTTGACAAATTTCTATAATGATTATGACAGTTACTAGTTCTGTGGAAGAGTCATGGAGAGTTAATGTTTGGCAATTGATATTTATGGTGGAGTCTGCTTTTGACAAGTGGTGTGAAGTAGGTGTTGCATATGGAATAGTGATCATTATAGATAAGTTATGATTTGTTGCATTGGAAGTTTCTATTTGCAATAGGTCATTGGTTTAGAAAGTTGACACAACATATCTCTTTGGTATTAGAGATGGTTTTGGAAACCATGGGCTCTTTCCACTTGTGTTGAGCTCTATAAATATGTTGTCTCTTAGTGCATTTTATGATGTTAGGTTTGTTATCTTCTAAGGATAAGGAGCATTTATGTGCTAGATATTCTCTAGAAATCTTTGCTGCTGTATTTTCTCTTGAAGAGCATTGGCTCGAGGATTGTATTGTAGTTGTTGTTGTTGCTGATAGTACAATAGAGTCTGTTTTTTCCTGAAAGGGTTTTCCCACATATATATGGTGTTGTGAGTTTCTTTGTTTAAATCTAATTTTGCATGTGTTTTATCTAGTTTGCAATAGTTTAAGGGTTAAATTTCTGCATCATCTCTCGTGTTAGATTTAGCATTTAAAGGTGTTATTCTGCACTTGACTTCCTTTCAGCTATAATCCCCAAACACTAGAATGTGACTCAATAAAAAGTGTTAGAGAACAAGTGAATCACAACTAAACTTACAATGAACGGGTAACCAAATCACAACTAAACTTACAATGAACCGGTAACCAAATAAAGGAGAACTAGTGATTAGAGCATCTATGAAGAATCACGGGATTTCCTAGATTTGATATTCGGAACAAGAAGATTCTAGTAGATTTGATCTATCCAATTAGAAGATTCAATGCTGAAACTATTAATGATAGAAATCAAGAGAGTTGTTGTAAGAAAGTAATTTCATAATTTTTATATGCAGTTAGGAGCTGTAATTGAAACGTTTTCAAATTGTTTCTCCATATTTCTTTGTATGCAGTTATATAACTGCTGCTCTGCTCTGCACGCTGACTTAGTTTGCTAAAATTCAGTGACTCTCCCTCCCACGTCTTCTAATTTGAACTCTATGTTTTTATTTTAGTCTTGCATTCTGTTTTGAACTCTGTCATGTGAAATCCTCTATAACAGATGACTATGTATTCAATCAATCAATAATAAAAATCCATTTTTAACTGATGTAGCATTACTGGTTTTTGTTCTTGTATTTTCTTTCTCAGCTTTCAATTTTTAGCTCCTACAAGGCTGCAATTTTTTCTATTGAAATAATGCAGAAATAAAAGAATAATATAAAAGAGAGAGTGCAAAAACTACCCTCAGTAACAGAAACCGACAGTCTATCAACATGTTCTTATGAAAAACAACATACTAACAACATGAACAAGGTTACAATTCTTGCCATTTGAAGTGAAACAAATTACCATGCCAACAATATACGGCAATGAAAATTACTGAGATATTACCTAAATTCTTCCCCGGCAATAAGTGAAAGGGACTGAAGAGCTTCCATCCACGCGTCAAGCTTGTCCAGGTATCTGCCCTTCTCTTTATATTCAATGAATGCACCAGAGTACACTCCCTTTCCCTCTTTTATGTAGCGAAGATCAGAAGGCTTCACGTGATAAAACACGGGGATAATTTTGGCCGTACTTTCTAACATGAGATCCAACTCAGTTAAACACCAAGGTGACTCTGCATATCCTTTGGAAAAGATGGCTATGTGTACCTTCGCAGAGCGGATGGCTGTCTCAATGGTAGACGGAAACGAAATCCCAAGTTCCTTCTCTTCAGAATCAAGAAACGCCCTTATCCCCAACTGCTCAAGGGATTTGTAAAGCTGAGTCGCCAAAGTTTCTTTGGAATCGGGGCCCCTGTGATTGATGAAAACATCATACAGTGTTGAAGATTCAGAAACCGTCCTCCTTTTGCCAGCAGGTTCTATTGCAGAGAAAGCATGCGATTCCTGATTTCGCTGGTGAGAAGAAGAAGAAGAAGACGCCATTGAAAAAGAAGAGCAGGATGAATAGGGTTTGATTGCAGTATGGCCAATGAAAGATAAAATTATGTAGAAGCGGAAGGCTAATGTGCATTAAATAGATCATACCGCAGGCTGATCGGGTACTTTCCTCGGTATTCCCTTGAGGAAAAGAAGATTAAGGAAAATGTAAAAAATTATGCAAGCGCCCACCTGTACATTCGAAGAAAAAAGGGGGCAGGAAGGAAAATATTTGGAAATCATTCTTTCTTAATGTTGACTAGACTGCCTATTGTTTTAGGACGCGATAACATTGCTCAAAGGACTTGTTTTCGAAATGGTGCGCATTCACTTTGAGAGCTCTGGTCTTTGATAAAGTAGGGTTCACTTTCACATTCATCTACAGTTTTGGAATCTAGCTTTATGTTAGTGCTCTGCTCTTTTCATATTTTTTCTACACTAAATTATATATGTCCAGCTGAGTGTTCTGATCTTATCATACTTTTTCTACATTAAAGTATATGTCCAGCTGAGTGCTACGGTCTTTTCATACTTTTTCTGCAATAAATTATATGTCCAACTGAGTGCTTCGTCTTTTATTTTCTCCAGTTGATAAAAAAAATTTCCTTAGTCTTTTCAAAAAAAATTTATTCTGATAAAATTCCATTCTACTGTTTCTTTATTTTTTTATATTTGTTTTTATTAGAAATTACATTTAAAAGGAGATTATCTTCTCTCTTCTTTTCTAGAATAATATTTACAACTACAGGCATATTTTCCAAGTATTTTCTAGAATAATACTGGGAAAAAAAGGGGGCGGGAAGGAAAATATTTGGAAAATGCTAAAGTTGAAAGTGACAGGCATGATGCATAGACGGAAAGGATATTGGATTTGATTTGCTTTGCAGACTAATTATGTCAGCCACTTCTGTGTTGAGTGGAATAAGTGCTATAAAGCAGAGTAGTTTCCGCGTTGTTTCCTCGACGAAAAGAAAAGTAAGGAAAACGGTAAGAATTAAAACAAGCGAATCAGTGACGACCTGTACAAAGGAACATACTTCGCAATTCACATATTATATTTTCATAATATCTTAAAAATGTTTCATTAAGAAAATTATTATCAATATATAATATAATATTATAATTTATACTATTAATATTTATTTTTACTGTCTGTATATAGATATAGATATATGTTTTTATATTTATATATTTATTTTGTTTTATTATGATATTTAAAAAAAAATATTATAAAAATATTGATTATTTTTTATTTCTGAAATATGTTTTTTAAATAGTTTCTAGTAAGAATTTAAAATTTTAGTTAATTTAATTTTTAAAATATTTTTTGTCAAATTGTCTTGAATATTTTTTAATATGTTTACAAACTTCATATAACATACAATTATGTAAAAAATTATATTAGATTATTAATGATGACGACAACAACTTGAGGTTTAGAAGAATACAATAAAAGGAGCAAAGAAAACAACTTATCTATTATCTTATTGAAAGAAATTCTATTACAAAGAGATTGCAAACAAGAAAGGAAACTAGATTCCTTGCAGATTGTAGCACTCTACAAGTTACACAGGTTATAGAAAACCACCATTTTCCACAATCCAAGTCTTCCTCTCCCAAAACTACCCTCAAACCCTAAGATGGGTTTCCCAAATAACCTTTTTTTTTTAAATTTAGAGCCAAAAGTACAACTTCGGTTTTAAAATTTGGCAATTGGGTGCCAAGACATGAAATTTGAAATTCAAATTGGAACCAAATTAGAACACGGGGAAGTTCTCGCAAAGTTGTCCAACTTCTGGGAGGCATAACGTTTGGTCCAAGTGTCTGATTGATAGGTCGTTTGAAGCATTGGAAAGGTCTCTTAGTGAACTATGCTCCTATGGACACACTATGCTCGTTTCCCCATTTTTGGGGCCCTGCAAGATTATTTAGTGCTACAAGCCTTACTTAGAAGATATTTTATGGGGTTTTCAAGAAATTGAAAACTCAATAACTTCAAACAGTGAATTATATTAACATGATTCTTTTGCCAGAGTGCTTAATTTTCCATTTTGAAGCCTCCAATAAATTTTTGCCCCCATCCACTTTCAAATCAAAACTTACTTAAAAAAGTATGTTGACCCGAAAATGCAACAACACAATTTTGAAAGTTGAAATTTCTTATTTGCCCAAGTGGGTATCCAAAAATCCAAAAACATCAAAAGAAAACTATCATCAACTAAATATTTTTGCATGATGCAGGATACCCCTTACGTCGTTGGATGTTCTTGCATCAGACACCAAGAGTAGTTTGAAAAGTGACCTCATCACATCTAAGTTGGTTGAGGAAAACCCAAATGGTCAACCTCTGCTTTGGATATCCAAAATGGATTCAACTACAAAATCTCCCTTCTGAATACTATAATTTGAAGGCATTAGGGAGGATCAATGATGCCTTAGGAACATTCATTAGGGTAGAAAAAGATTTTTTATTTGGTAAACCAGGAGCAAAGTAAAAAATCTAGTTAACATAGACATAGACTTAGGTATTTGGATAACTTAAAAATCATAACTAAAAGGGGGAAGTGGTTTCAAAAAATATAGATAGACATGGGAAACTATGGGGTAAAATGCATTTTGGGGCCAAATTTTGTTGCAAGTAGCTCTAAAATTATTGCTAGAAAGGATAAGGATTAGATGAAGTCACCACCAAAGGAAAACATGGATATAGAGAAAATTCATCAAAAGGATTAAAAATGCAAATTGGTGGAGATAGATAAAATCCTAGAGGAAGGGGAAATTACACAAGAAACTAACATAAATCAATGGGCTATGGTCTAAACCAAGAATAAGGAAGAACCTACTGCGAAGTAGTATAACCTAAATAGATCACAAGATCAATTAAAGGAAGTTATGGCAACAAGTTAAGGAAAAACAAACTCAATTACTTGTGGATATAGGAGAGAGGACTCAATACATGAACAAGTTTCAATGGTTGTGATAGCAGTTGTTAACTTAATACCCAAACTTGTTGATTTAATATCCAATATTTTTGAAAACATTGTACCAATAGTTGCAACTTTAAAGTTGTTTTTGCTAATGATGACTACCCATAACTGAATGAAATGTGCCCCTTATTCTAAAAAGTAATCAATCGTGTGATGCCACATCAACTAGACAAGTATGGGATCTCTAATGCATTACAATTCGTCTCACTTTTTTGGGGGTTGTTTTGGACACATTGGTAAAACGCATATTGATGTGGCATCATATTTGATGATGTGGTCATGAGACCTTAGTTGTAAGCAAGGGACTTGTTAAGTAAGCTGTTGTAAAAAATAGAAGTAATTTGAAATTTCCATGTAGAATGTTAAAAAGTGCAAAATTAGTTAATATTCAGAAATGGGTAAACTGAATTGAAAGAAAGAGTAGGATGAATAGGGTTTTATTATAGTATGACTAATAAAAAATAAATTTATGTGGATGAGAAAGGATAGTGTATATTAACTTAGATCATACGGCAGGCGGTTTGAGTATTTCCTCGTGGATTCCTCAAAAAAACAAGCGTAAGGAAGATGGTAAAGATTTACACAAATGCCGACTTGTAGAGAGGAGGTAAGTTCAAGCCACTCGGTTTGAAACAACGTGGAAGGAAAATAATTGAAAATTTGGTTGGCTCTTTTTTGTCCATACACTCAAAGGAAAGACGAAGGAAAATTGTAGGTAGAAAGTGACAAGGCATTCTTAGATGGAAAGAGGTTCGGATTCGAGGAAAATGGTAATAAATTATGCAAGCACCCATCGTAAAAAGAGGCAAGTTCAAAGCTTACTCCATCCATTCAATGCGAACTTAAAAAATGGGAGCGAAGGAAAATACTTGGAAATTTGGCTCGCTCGATAAATTGAAGGGGAAAGTGAAGGAAAATGGTGAGTTGAAAGTGAAGAGGTGTGCATACACGGAAAGGAGGTCGGATTTGATAAACTTGACAGGCTTATTTGAAAGCATTATTGGTGCCATGTTCATTGCAAAGAGTACTTTTTTTGTCAATACTAAATCATGATCACACTGGTCGAGGGTTGAGTACTTTCCTAAGTTCGTTCAAGCCACTCAACGCGTAAGGAAAATCCTTTGAGATTTGATTCGGTCTTTCCTGAAGGTAGAGATTTACACATCTACCTATGCTTAACCATTTTAAACAATGCATAAGACAAGCAAAGAAGTTAGTTTTCTGTGAGCTCTTTTCGCTTGGATTCCCAAACATTATGAATGGTTACCCCTTCTTTTTTTTTGTTCTATCTCCATCATTCTCAACCCATGACCAAATAATTGCATTTTTACCCTCATTATAAAACATAACAATATAATCATATCTTAATAATAATATCAAATTTTAAAATATTTAACAAAATCATAAATTAATTTGATTTTTGGATTGGACATGATAATTGTGAGATAAATGTTGGTGCAAAATGATGTATGTATAGATTTTAGTCTTAGAGCATATTCAAGTATTCCTAAAACACTATGAGCATGTAATCAAGGCACAATTTCAATAGCCACAATAAAAAATCTTAATGAATAATTAATTTTATAATGCATGTTTAAAAGTTAACAATGTCTTTTATAAAAGTTTGGGCACCTTCAAGCTTGTATGATGCCTAAAAACTGATAATAACAAAAGACCTTACAATTAAAAATAAATAAATAAAAAGTTTGATATTTTTAAATTATTAACTTCATAAAAAAATTGAACTTAAAACATAATCAAAATCTTTGAAACTATTTGATTATCAAAATCTCCTAAATGAATTTAACATTTCAACTAAAAAATGAAATAGAACCCTTTGTAAGATTTGTAAATTCTATAAGATCCAAAATTACAATCACCTCCCTTGTAATTGCAATTAATTTCATGCCATGAGCCCATAATCACATCCCCTGTAATTAATTTAAAGAATGAAAAATTATAAAAGACCACATCCATATTCTTTAAATCCCTCCTATTTATCAAGCCAATTTTTTAAATTTTTTTTAATAATGTGATAAGAAATTTTTTCTTTTCTTTTTCATTTTTTAAGATCTCATAATTAAATCAACTTCTTTGTAATTAATTATCATTTTTCTTCCTTCTTAACATGTCATTTACAATTTTGCCAAAGCTAAGGTTGCCTACATTGGCTTAAAATTATCTCAATCCTAGGAGTGCAAGAGAGTTTGGATTGAGGGTGATTCTTTAGATGTCATCAATTATCTTAAGAGGATTCAAAGCCTAAGTTGGACCATTCAAAGTTTAATCCTTGACAACTTAGGTATTATTGACTCCTTCAAAAAGTGTCACATCACTCAAATTTTTATGGAGGATAATGTTGTAGCAAATGTTTTTCCCAATCAAGGGGTCTCTTCTAATCATAAGAAAAAGTTGGGTCTAGATGATCCCCCTCCCTTATGTAGACACCTAAATTTGATTACATGATTAAGTAGTCCTATTTAGCTTTCTCCTAAGACATTCTATTAATTAAATATTATTATTTGGTTAATTTATGTCATCCCCTAGTTAATTAATTTAATTAATTAACTATAGCCCAATTAATTATCTAAATGACAAACCTATTGTCTGATAATTAATTAAATCTTCATTCCTTTATTAATTTAAATGGATACATACACCTATTTAAATTAATTCATAAAACCCTATTTTCCTCCCACTTGGAATTAAATAATGTATTTAATCCAATTTGATCACATGGCTCCTTACTTTAACCCTTGACCAAACCCATCCCAAAATCTTAACACGGAGTTCATACTCAACCCAACATATTCACACATGCTAATCGCCCTTAATTAGCTAATGACCAATTATTAGCTTATCTAACCCCTCCACTCATTCTCTCTCCTCCAATCACATCCTCCTAATCCAAGCCTAATCACCTCCTAAGCATTTACACAATCATAATCTATGAATTAAGAAGTCCTAACCCAACCCAAGTCAACTCTCATGTCACATCCTCACATCCCCCAATTCCCTCACCTCATATCAACCTTAAATGCTCTAACACATCCCTTACATACCCCATCCTCCTCTTACACATTTGTCCCCCCTCACATCTCCCAAAATAGTCACATTCCCCCATTTCTTCCAACCTCTCCCATTGTGACACTTGTCACAATGAGATGCATTTGCGAAAGTAGAATCCATGTGCTCTCTCTCAAATGCATCTTGACCCTTGCTCAGGTTTGCATCTTGACCTTCCATTTACCCCTCCTCTTTCATATAAATTGAACTCTCATCTCCTTCATTTTCATCCATCATCAAAGAAAAGTTATCATGCCCATTTGAGAGCCAAAAAACACACTCATACCCTCATAATGCTAAAATTTTCATTCATCCATTGAAGATCATTTTGGAGCTTGAGCATCATCTTTTGAGCACACATATCCTCATTGGAAAAATCTTCTACTTTGGAGCTTCTTGGGCTTGTTTGTTGGTTTGTAAAGTCTTTCCCTTGCTTTCATTTGTAGTGTCTAATCTTAAAGGTTTATCTTCTTTGTTTTGTTGAATTCTAGTTTAGTCTAGTATTCTTTAACACAACATTTTAGGTAATACATTTTGGCACGCCTGGTGGGACCCGCTTCTAGGGTCATTTCTTCATGATTTTTTGCTATTTTACTTTGCAACACTAACAAAAAACTAACATTTTTTGTTGTTTGAGTATTTTTGCAAGTGTTTTTGAGTGTTTTGCAAGTTTGGGAGGAAAGAAATAGCATTTGTGTCATCATTCTCATTCTCAGTTTTCACATAGCAACAAAAATATAGTTTTGCGGGAACGCGAGTATGGTGGGTGGGATCGACAGCACGGTCGACATGATCACATTCCTGTGAAGGATCTTTCTCTTTTGTCTAAAATCTTTCTCTCTATCCCAAACTTCACTAGTTTGTTTCCTATCATAGTCTGCGATATCGTGAACCCACTACGTAGGAACGCAAGTAGTTTCTGCGGGATCACATTTGTAAAATTTGTAAGCCGTAATGCGTTTATAAATATTGAAATTTGGGTGCTCATATTCAAAATGCGGGATTGATAATTGACTTCGCGGGATTGTGTGTTGACCCTATGGGATCACGACTGCAGGTATCGCATTAAACTTGGCCTTCATTGCTCTTTGTGATTTTTTATTTTTTGACAGACCCACGGGATCGTGATATTGTTGTTTGCAGGATTGCAGGAAGGATCAATGGGAACAAAAATCAATTTAAAAAAATAGAATTTACATATTTACATTTGGTACATTAAAAAGAATAGTGAATGCACAAACAACACGCCACACTTTTTATTTGGGATTAAAAAGATCAAAGGCTAAAACAAATAATGAAACACTTCAACTTTGGGTTTAAAACAAACGAAAATCAATCTTGAGTGCCAAAGGGATAAAGAACCAATGCGTTGAACACTTCACTTTGGTGTTCAAAATTAATCAAACAAATCTCGAATGCCTAAAGGGAAGTGAGACTTATTGTTTTGCAAAAATCAAGTGTTATTTTCAAGAATTTTATTTTCTTTCCAAAAGAACTTTGCATGCTAAAAATGAGTGTTTGATATTCTAAGATAGAAAACACTTAGTCTAAATCTAGGTTCAATTTAGAATGAACTCTTCTTGGCGTGTTTGAAGGAGTGTTTTTCAACACTTCCTTAGAGCTTTTCATTTTTTTTTTGGCAAAAGCCTTGATAAAGTAAGTGACATGAAAACAATTCACTCATATCCATATCCTCTCCCCTCACCTTCGTGGATCTTGGGTGAAGATAAAGATCAAGCCCAATTAACTTGACTTCTAGCAAGGCCTGTCTAGAGAGAAGCGCTTCCTCTTTAGAGAACGACCTCAAATTGGTAATTCCTCGATCGGTATACAAATAAGGTGTTGACCAAACTCTCACCTTATCCCCTCAAGCTCAGGCGAGGCATGTTGATGGTAGCCTGAGGTAGGTGAATATCCTTATGATTTTGACATGGCCAACTAGCCTCTTAAGTGATTCATGCACATACAAACTGATTGGGGGGACGTCACGGATCTTACTAGAAGCCATTAATCAAAAGCCCACCCGATCTACTCCCAAAGGCATTAAAATATTTGTGCGAGGACTGATCCAAGTAGTTTTCCAGATCACCTGAAGATTACTCACCATCTATATTCCTCTTTTAGGATACCAAGTTGTGGGAAAAGGTTTTGATACTAGCCTATCTTTTATGTAGAAATTGCTTGTGCATGTTCTCAAAGTTATCAGACCCATTGAAAAAATTTGTTCAAACATACACAAATCGAGGTTATAGGTTATTTTCCAAGGAGATTATCTGCTTGTTCTCCCTCAAGATTGATTTATCTCTTATGGGACTGTTTTTCAAGCATCCCAAAAGAAACCCAATTTTGTCCAAGACTAAGCCAAGGTACACTTACCGTAGTCACTTCTTAGCTTGACAATTTCCAGAGAGTGAAGATATTTTTCGGACCTATGACCGGATTAGAAAAACACAAGAAATCCAAGTTACCAACACCATGTGTCTATCAAGAAAAGAAGGTTGCCGAAAGGAAACTCAAAGATTGCCAACCTATCATCACTGCAACCCAAGAGGAAGAAAAACATCAAGCAAGATTAGATAACATGGAATACAGTGCAAGAGTCAAACAATTTGCATTTCGCATTCAAGTGAACCATTGATTTGTCAGACTAGAAAGTGAAGACTAGCAGGAATAATCCCATCCCTTCTCAAAATTTATGAAGTTGTCTCAACATCCCTTCATCTTAGATCATTTCTTAGGTACATTTATGTCATCCCCCTAGAAAGCATAAGATTCAGTTAGCATCATCCCCTATCCAAATCCCAAATCATCATCCTAGATCCACATCCCATCCAAAAACCTGTTTGAGTCACTCAACCCTTATCCAAAGAATCAAAATTTTAGCTTCACCAGTTTGACTAAGCATTGTCTAGGGTAGCTAGTACTTACTTTTTTGGACCTCATCATCTTGATCTAGAGATTAGCTCACACTAGTAAGGATCCCATTGTCCAAAGATCACAAGTCTATCTAAGGATGGAAATCCTTCACATTTTGATCCCACATAAGGAAAGGTAGCTCATTTTGACCTTTAGTCACCCATCTCTTAGGACATCACTAAAATCCCTCACCATTTAAAAATCATTTCTCATCTAGGTATCTCAAGTTCGACATCTAGGTTATCCCCAACCTCATTTACATCTAAGAGAATCCTTCTGACACATCGACATCTTCCCCCATCCTAGGAATTTGCATTTCATGCCTATTGAGACACGATCAAAGAAGAGGAAAGGAATGGACCCCAACCAAGCCACTAGTTTAGCAGACCCAAATGACACTATGATAATGTATGATCCTTAACCACTGTTGGTTCAGAATGTGTGGGAAGACCCACTGAAGCACCTACCACTAATTCCATGGAAGCATTCATGTACCTTCCATTCCACCACATTTATGCCCTTTTAATCCCACAAAACTTGTCCATATCCCCACCAACGTCTACCCCACTGTCATCCAACAAATCCATGATCCCACCATGTAGATATCCCATATAGCTTCATCAATTCCTCATCTCTTGTAGCCTAGCTCAATAAATTCAAACAACAACCCAATTCATCCCTTTCTCCATCATAGGTGCACCACCTCCACCTACCTCTTCACAAATGACCACATAATCGCAAGCTTCCACACAAGCACCACCACCACCACCACACCCCACGCAAGTGATATTGATAATGATATTGATGATTCCTAGAATAAGCACCATTGGAGATTCATTATTTCTTGGATCTATCTTGTATCTTGGCTTAGCAATAACAAGCATCAATTTCACTATCTACAGCTAAGGCAAAGTAGATAGCAGCAGCAACAATGTGTTGTACATAGGTTCTATAGATTTAATAGACACCGAAAGATATTAAGGTTGAGTAGGAGAATCTAATTCCAATACTCTATGATAATACAAGTGCCATTAACATATCAAAGATCAAATCATGCACTCTAGGCCAAAGAACATTATGATCAAGTATCATTTCTTGAGGGAGAAAATACTTAAGCAACGAGTTAAGTTAGAGTATGTTGTTGAAAAGGAGAAGATTGTTGACATCTTTACAAAGCCTCTTCAAAAGAGACTTTTGAGTACTTGAGGGATAAATTGGGTGTGATGACACTCTCATCTATTCATCGAGTTCTTCTTGAGAAGCATGAGTTTAAGGGGAGTAATTCACTATCTTATTCAGTTAGCCCCAAATACCCTTTGCCATTGATGTCAAAGGGGGAGAAGTTGAGTAAGGGGGCATTCATTTAGGGGGAGGGGTATGGTGATATATGGTCCTATTGCACTCAAAGATCAATTATTTACATGGTTTCCATCAATGACAAAAGGGGAAATTGTTAAATTTGTGTCATTGATGTCAAAGGAAATAGTTGCTAAAGGAAGAATTTAAAGAAAAGTTTGTTCTAAATAGAAGAAATAGTACTTTTAGAGTTCCTCATTTCATGCTGGGCCAACCTCTCTCTAGGTGGAAACCATTTTTTTTAGCAAATTAAAAATTCCTTTAAATATTCTTCTTTAAGGGAAGTCCCACCTCGAAATAATTTAAAATTTGTATTTATTATTTTGGGTCGACCTCAAAGAGTGAGATGCCTATTTTAGAAGAAAAATTCATTTTAAATGAAAATATTTCCTTCTTGGCCGACCTACCGAAGAAGTTGCAACCATTTCATGAAAGGACGCAACAATGGGTAAAAGGTTATGTGAAGACCATTTCATCAAGCATCAAATTGAATACCATTCCTTAAAAAAAGAGTAGTTATAAGGAAAACTTAGAAGCAAGCTCAAGGAGCCTTTATGAGCAGATTGCTTGAGTTTTATTTTCAGCATGATAAGAATACCTGTATCATTATTAGGAGCAGTCTTAAGAGAAGACTTAATTCAGTCCATAGGCAAACATATTAAATAAATTTAGTCACCAAATTTTCAATTCAGAGTTGGCTCCATCATATGAACAAATTGTTGCAGACTTTAAGGGCAAATGAGTGTAGAAATCCTTGAAGAACATAAGAAAAATTGAGAAGCGTTCTTGAGAAAACTTGTGGAGGAAGATCAGATCTATCACTTATCATTTTGTTCTACTAGAGGTTGGTATCTCTTGCTGAGTTGGTGCTCAATTTTGGGGATTGGTGTCTTCAGTGGATTAGTACCTACAAATCTTCTAGACGGGAATGGTGTCTCCTATGGATTGAAGCCTACAAAGTTGTAAGAAGTTATATATAAAAAGAAATATTTTTGTAATGTTCCCGTCATTAAATGAATAAATAATAATTGTAGTTGGGTCCCGATCGATTTAGTTTATCTTGGGCCCATATTTTATTTTTGGCGTAGGTGCAGTTGTTGCCGTCGACTCTATTTGTGCACCCTCAGAAGTTAACCGACTGGTATTTATGTCTGGCATGTAGGATGAAATTCTCATGATAAATTTTTGATATTTTCTTAAATTTGTGAATTCCTATTGGAATTCTTTTGGCTGCCATTTCGGAGGTGAAAGATCCTCCCTATTTGGTATTCTCAGTTTCGGTGGGATTCAACCCTCACCCTATTCTACTTGTGCTTCTATATCAATTTAGCAAATATGGAGTATTATCATTTATATCAATAAAATTGCCTTGTGAATGTATTGGCTTGCATCCTTGTTCTGTATTTGAATATATTAATTTGCAATATTCTAATGGGCATCATACTCTTACTCCTACTGGTGACCATCATATTACACTAGGTGATGGATATCATACTCCTACTAGCGACCATCATATTCCATCAAGTGTAGGACATCATACTCCTACTAGCGACCACCATATTACACCAGGTGGCGAACTAGTGACCATCATATTACACCAGGCAACCAACATCATACTCCTACTGGCGACCACCATATTGCACCAAGCATAGGACCTCATACTCCTACTGGTGACCTTAGTCAGCTACCGTACGACCTCCAAATCACTCCATATGACCTTCCCTATTGACATCGTACGACCTCCAAAACACTTTGTAAGGCCTTCAATTATTTTGTACAGTCTTCTATCCAACACTGCATTGCCTCCCTACTTCATTGTACGACCTCACTACTCTAGTTTTCTCCCTCCATACGGTCTAGATTTGGCATGGGTAACTAGAACAATATTTTTTCTTGTGAGCTGGTGGTTGGGAGCATTATAGTGGTATCAGAGCTGGTGATTCTACTAACTTTTGGGTAGTGAATGCAAGTTTCTACTAGGAAGAGGAGAAGGTATCACTCAGTTGATAGAATGGCGGACCCCCAAGACCCTGCCACCAAAGTCATGGCTCTTTTGAGAGAGCTCACTAGGAACTAGGTATAAATTAATGACACTCAGTGTATCATGGAAGAGATACTGCAAAAATTGGCTGAAGGCAAGATATTCATTGAAGAAAGTGACAATTCTATCTCAGGAAAGGCAAACCCCCAAACTATACACTCTTGACCGTTGATGCCAAATTTCCCTCCACGGGCGGAAGAACAGCACAAAGAGCAACCAACTTTCCAAGAAATGCAAGATCAACTTCAGGAAGATTGGAGGAACACAAATATGGAAGGGGATATATCTTGCAAAGATTATGTTGATCTAAGAATGAGATACTCTGGTGGAAACAAGCATGGCTATTTTAATGACCTCAGACAGAAGATTGAAAAATTTAGTTTGTTGTCTTTTGATGGGTCTAGATCCATCATAGCTTAGGCATGGATGCAAAAGGCAGACATGTATTTCTAACTCAACCCTATGCCAGAGGATGAGGCCATTAAATTTGTTGCACTACATCTGGAAGGAATAGCCCACGAATGGTGGCATCATGGCATGGTTACTCTCAGCCACAATCAAATAACATCCTATGATAAATTCACTAAGAGACCGATCAATTGTTTTGATGGAAGAGATCCAGAAATAAATTTCAAAGAGTTGGCTCAGTTGAAGAAATTCGACACAGTCGAAGGTTACATAACAAAATTTCAAAGAGTGTCTGTCTTGGTAACAAATATTTTAGAAAGACGATTGGTGGTACTATTTATGGATGGGTTGGTAGAACCTTTGAAAGGCTGGGTGAAGGGATTCAACCCCATCACACTCATAGAGGAAATTAAGAAGGCACGTGACATGGCAACATCCTCCTCCTCTTCCACCAAGTATTAATCATAGTCCAAACCACCTCTTGCTCAAAGGGAGAAAGACAACAGACCCCCATCTAAGAAACCCTTGTTGGATGAGGCAACTTGACAAGAGCTCAAAAGGAAGAAGCTCTGTTTCAAGTGTAAGGAGCCATGGGTATCAGGACATTAATGTCTTGGCAAAGGAAAAATCCATTACATTGAGGTGTTGTCCCATTGCAAGGAGGAGCAGGCACCTGAGGCCGAAGGGGATGAACAACCAGCTTCTAGGGAAGTAAATATCAATCATGCAGAAAGAATTGTGACACACTTGAAGAGAGGAGGTGCCATTGCATCTCTCGCAAGGACTCCAAGGTGTACTGTATTCCAGGTCCGAGGTACCCTCCAAGGGCAACAGGTTGTGGACATGCTTGACAGCGGAGCCACACTCAACTTTGTTAACTCGTGGTTGGTTTGCTGACAGAGTTTGCGTACATAGGCACACCAAGGATTTGACGTCAAGGTGGTGGGAGGAAACTTGTTGAGATGCACCCACCTGGTTCTATAGCTAAGCATCACCATGGGAAACCATAAAGGCAAAATTTATCTGGTACCTGAATCTAGATTGAAGGAGGAAGTCTTGAAAGAGATGCATGATTCGCCATTAGCTAGGAATCAGGAGTACTTGAAGATGATGCAAGAGCATCCTGGGTGTAAGAGCAATCTTGCATCACCCAAAAATATTTCTATTTTTGTATTCAATAAGGGCTATCTTGTGTAGAGCTACTTTTTATGGGAACTTGCTATTTTTAGTAAGTTGGTCATACGATCTCAGAATGTTCTGATTTCACATGTGGAGGTTCATCTCAGTCATATCAGCTTGCCGGTAAAGTTTCATTGACAGATCAAGTCTAGCTTTGTAGATATTGAAGATTTTCAGTATTGGCAGCAGGGTACAGAAACTTTGAACTTAGTTTTGAAGGCTTTAGAGGCCCCGAATGAGGTCAAGAATTTGGGTGATGAGCGCTTACGCAAGTCAAGCCTATAGAGAACTTTGTGGCCTTTTCGAATTGGGGTTATAATAGTCAATCATAGCAACTGGCGATGACTTATGGTCTTCGGAAGTTGAGTCACTTGAAATGGTAGAAAATAACTTTCCTTCAAAATTTATGTTCGGGTTTCAAAATTTATTTTGAGCTGACTTTGATTTAATAAATTGTAAAATAAAATAATTCTAAGTTTGGTTGGCCCTTTGGGCTAAATTTCTGGAATCTTCTCGGGTGGTGGAAATTGCCTATATAAAGAAGGCCTGTAATGTTGTCTTAGGCAGTTCTGGGCAGTAGATCTGGGTAATAATTCGAGGCTTTGTCCTATAGAATAATGTAAGGGAATGCCCATGTGGCTTTTCATATTGTAATTCTGAAAGTTTGTAATTCCACATTTGTGGAGATAATAAGAAGCCAATTTTCTGTTCTTGCATATTGTTGTTGTTTCTCTATTTCTGTCATGTGTTTGTGGTATTAAGGGGAGAACCCTTCATAAGAAGACCTATATGAAGCTCAGAGAAAGGTTTTCATGCAAGGGCCTAAAGAATGATATCTTACAGTACTTTCAGGAATGCACTACTTGTCAAAAAAATAAATCTAAACACACTCTGCCAGTGGGTTTACTTCAACCATTACCGATTTTGGAACAAAAGTGGAACAACATCTCAATGGATTTCATCTCTAGGGTTCCCAAGGCACAAGAGAAAAACTAAATCTTTATGGTGGTTGACATATTAACCAAGTATGTGCATTTCTTTATTGTTTTAGTGCAATATCAAGCCTCACAGGTGACAAAATTATTTTTCCCAAAGGTGTTTCTCCTACACAAGCTACCTCGAAACATAGTTAGCAACATAGATAGCTGCTTCCTCAATACTTTCTAGAAAGAATTGTTTCAGCTAGTAGGGATGGAGTTGTCACCAAACACCAGTTATCACCCATAGACTAATAGACAAACAAATATTGTGAATAAATGGCTAGAAGGATATCTCAGAAACTATGTTTCCACACAATATAGGGCATGGGTCAAGTGGCTACTGATGGTCCCAACCAGTGCTGAGAGGGGAGGGGTGAATCAACACCCACTAAAACTTGAAAACAATCTGATATTAATTAACTATTACTACATGCAGAATAGATCCTAAAAAAAAAACTAGCACAAGATCATAGCAGTATACAATACCAGATGTATCACATGGAAATCCAAAGTGGGAGAAAACTGTGGTGTGAGTAGAACTCACAAATTTTGCACTCTTCTGAAGTGTGCCATGTTAAAAGCCTTCCCTATTAAGGGATTGCAAATGCACTGTTAGATGTGACCTGGTTAAGGGATTTAAGAAATAAGGCCTATAAAAGTCTGCCTTGTTAGAGGACTTTAGAACATCTACTAGATGTCACCTGGTTAAGGGATTTAATACAAGGACCTGTTAATGTCCACCCAAATTCTAGGATTTTACTATTGCAATTATCAAAGAGCAATTTAGAGGGATTGATCTTTTGAAATGGCTTTTTTGAGCCTAATAAGATTGCTATTCCATCCATTGAGAGTCATCATCGGGCACCACAGATATGATCTCTTCAGACTATTGTGCTTCCTTGCACACTCTTCTCTTCTTCATCTTCTCTTCTCCTTTTCCCTTACCATAGCCTTTCTCAGCATACAAGTTCACTCTTTCTCATTGGCAGAATGAAAGCAGATGATATTCTTCACTAGCTAAAGAATAAATAGACTTCCTTTGCCTTTCACTCTTTTTGCATGTTACAGAATCTATGAAGATCTCCTTTGGATCCATCATCCAGTCGAGTCTCAATTATGAGAAGAAACATCAGAGGCATGATAAAGGCTTTTTATCAACAAGAGATCCTTCATGCAGTCATGTTTCTATCTTGTAAAGGAAACATCAAATATGTGTTGCATACTTTCCTTTACATGAGATTCCGCCATGATTTAATGCCATAAATTTTGTTATTAAATCCTTCAACTATACCTTGCACCAATCTTTTTTGTAACACAAAATCCCATGTGATTTATGCAACAAATGTTGGTAGAAGAGTCTCTTAAGTGTTTATCAACTATGACTTTCACCGATTCACCAGTCTTAATGATATCTCACCGATCAGAGATGATCAGTTTACACCCTTCCTCATGCAGTGTACAGGTCTTTGTCGTCACCTGTCACTTTTCTTTTCTCTATCTATACCGGTTTGGTTCTGGTTATGTACTTACTAGTCAATGCTCCAGTTAGTGACCTCACAGGTCATAGTACTTCACTACACAGGTCGCTACTCTGAGCAATAAGTGCATCTCTGTTCAATGTCTATCACCGGTTTTCTAAATATTTTCTCTTGTCAACTATTTACTATTATTGTCACATGTTCCCTATTTGGACAATGTTATCTAATGACATCAATGACAACACCACTTTACCATTTATCAGTTTCATCCTTACCGGTTAATGCTAACAATCTCCCCCTTTGGCATTAATGGAAAAATACCTTACCGATTCAAAAAAAATACTACCAGTTATAATTAATCTCCCCCTTTGACAATAATGCCAAAGGCTAGGCAAATGAATAGCTTTCCTGAAGTCTTCTCCCTTCGAGAAGCAGTCCTTTGTCACCAATCCGGTTAAGATGAGGCTGATTCCTCTGTTTAAGCTTGTTGGATTGATGATCTCCTCTGTCCTTTTACTAAAGATCATGAAGGGGAACTACCCCTAATTTACCTCTGAGATACTCAAAGGTATTTTTCGGTAAAGGCTTTGTGAATATGTAAACAACTTATTCTTTTGTGGGAACATATTCCAGCTTGACTTCTTTATTATGCACTTGCTCTCCCAGATAGTGATACTTTATAGAAATGTGCTTCATTTTTTAGTGCATCACAAGATTTTTGGATATATTGATTGCACTTGTGCTATCATAAAATATTCCAATCGGTTCAGGTACCTATTCTTGGATTCCTTCCAATATTTGTTTTATCAAGATTACCTATGTGCAATTGATTGTTGTAGCAACATACTCAACCTCTGTTGTGGATTGTGAATTGCAGTTTTGCTTCTTTCTTGTCCATGACATGATTCTTTCTCCAAGAAAGAATGCACTTCCACTTGTGCTTTTTCTGTAATCAATGTTACCAGCCCAGTCTGCATCAGTGAACACTTTTATCTCATAAACTCCTTTGTGAGGAAACCATAGACCATATTCCTCAGTCCCCTTTAGATATATAAAGATTCTCTTTACTACAATCAAATGTGTCTCTTTTGGGTTTGCAGAGAATCTTGCCACAATACCTACTACATGTGCAATATCAGGTCTACTGTGCATAGCATACTATAATTTACCAATCAGTGATTGGTAAAGTGTCTCATTGACTTCTTTGGCATCATCCTCCTTTGAAAACTTGCAGTTAGTTATCATTGGTGTGCCAACTGGTCTGGATTCTTCTAAACCAAATGTTTTAAGAATCTCTTTAATATACTTGGACTGAGATATGAATATACCTTCATTGAGTTGATGGACTTGTAGACCAATGAAGAATTTTATTGCTTCAATCATGGAAATTTAAAATTCTTTCTTCATCTCCTTAGAGAAGTCTTTTCTTATTTTATCATCTCCTCGAAAGATGATATTATCCACAAATATTTCAACAATCTAGTTCCCTTCTTTTCTGGTCTTAAGATCCATATTGTTGTTATCACATGTTCTTGTGAATCCTACGGTCAGGAGGTATGAGTGTAATCTTTCATACCAACCCCTTGGGGCTTGTTTCAGTGCATATAGATCCTTCTTCAATTTGCACACCATATCAATTTTCTCTGTGGATGAGAAGCCCTCTGACTGCTCTATATACACTTCCTCTTCTAGTATACCATTCAAGAATGTAGATTTTACATCCATCTAATATACTTTAAACCTTTTATGGGTAGCATAAGCAAATAGAATTCTTACCCCTTCTATTCTTTCTACTGGTACAAAAGTTTCTCCATAGTCTAGTCCTACTTCCTGTGCATATCCTTTGTAGACTAGCCTTTCCTTGTTCCTCACCACCTTTCCTTCTTCATTCATCTTTTTGAACACCCACTTGGTGCCTATAACATTCTTGTCCTCAGGTTCAGGAACAAAAGTCCATGTTTCATTCTTTACTATTTTCTCTACCTCCTCTTTCATTGCCTTGACCTAGTTGTCATCCTCTAGAGCTTCTCAGGTAGTTTTAGGCTCTATGCTGGAAAGCAAACAAATACTTTCTCTAGCCTTTCTCCTAGTTAGAATGTTACCACGTTTGTCTCCAATAATGTTATCAGTGGAGTGATAGGTGACATACCTCGGCAGAACTGGTCGGTGGTCCCAATCTTCTATTTCCACATGAGCCACATTTCCAACAAGATTATGAACATCTTGCTATTCATCTTCTTCAATTGATCTTATGTTTAGATCCCTTCCTTTCTCAGGAACATTACCCTGTTCCATGGGTCTATTTACCTGTTCTCCTTCATCAGTGGCTATTATTTCATTGAATTCTAACTGATCACTTACATCATGGTCCTGGTGACTGACAGATTCTCCATGACTGATCTTATCCCTCAGTTCTGAATGCTCATCTATCTTCATGTTTGCACTTTAAACTATTTTTTTTGTTCTTTTATTCAGACACCGGTAAGATTTACTTTTGGTGGAGTAACCCAAAAATATTCCTTCATCACTCTTTGGCTCAAACTTGCCTGAGTAAACATCTCTTTTGATGTAATAGTTACTTACAAATACTTTGAAATAGCTTACACTGGGAGTATGACCTAACCATAACTCATATAAATCTTTATTGGTTCCTTTCTTAACTTGAACCTGGTTTAGTGTATACACAAAGGTGCTGATTAATTCTCTCCATAAGTGATGTGGTAGATCCTTCTAAATCATTAGATTTCTTGCACAGTCTATTAGAGTCTTGTTTCTTCTTTCAGCAACTCCATTTTGTTGAGAGGTTCTTAGTGCAAACATTTGCCTTTGTATCCCCTATTCTTCACAATAGTTGGTAAACTCTTGAGAGGTATACTCACCTCCTCTGTCCGATCTTAGACACTTCAAGCTTTTACTAGTCTCCTTCTCCACTTAGGCCTTGTAAATTTCAAACATATGGAAGGCCTCTAATTTTCTCTTAAGGAAGAGTGAGTACATCATCCTTGAAAAATCATCTACAAAGAGCATAAAATACCTATCTCCATAGTAGCTCTTCATCCTCATTGGTCCATATAGATCTCTTTGAACAAGATCCAATACATTTTAAGCTGAAAAATACTTGCTACTGAAGCTTGTACCTATCAGTTTCCCTAACTAACATTCTTTACACATGGCCCTATCAGACTTTATTATGTTAGGAAGCCCTCTGATTGACTTCTTCCTACTTACTTTGACTATGCTATCAAATTTTATGTGGAAGATTCCTTTGTGCCATAACCAGCTATTGTGATCTTTTGCCATGAGGCAAATTTTCTCTGTCTCCCCTTTTGTTGTAGCTATAAGGAAAGCCCACTCGGTTGAGTTTAGAGAGAACAGGTTCCCTTTGCTCTGTCTATTGATGGAAAATTGAGATCTTGATTGATTCTTGACAATACATGAACCCTGTCCAAACTCCAATAGGTATCCTTTTTTGTTCAATTGAGCCATACTCATTAGGTTGTACATCATCCCTTCTACCCAGTACACATCGTTGCAAACAGCTTCATTGCTAAGTACTATTGATCCTTTTCCTCTAATAGCACAGGGAGCATTGTTACCAAATATCACCGATCCACCATCATTAAGCTTTAGGCTGATGAACTTGTTTTTGTCACTAGTCATGTGGTGAATGAATCCACTATCAATGATCCAGTCATCACATTGGTGGGATCTAGAGATAAGCTCCATTTCACTTATCACTAAGCTTTCTTCCTTTATCTCCACAAAGGTAATTTCATCATCTCTTGATTCTTTAGATTCATTGTCAGTGACACCTTCCTCAGCAAGGTAGCACTCCTTTCCTTTGTTCTTGAATCGGTTGAACTTTTCTTTATTTTCATTTTTTGGACACCTAGTTGTAATGTGTCCTATTTTATTACAAGAAAAGCATTTTAATGGACGTTTCCATTTGTACTTCCCTTTTCCTCTTGGAAATCTCCTTGTGATGAGTGCTTCAAACTCATCCTTTTCTAATTCTTCTAAGAGCAGATTTTCAAGGAAATGACCAGACCTTCCAGTAGAACTATTACCGGTCTCTCTTCCTTTCTTGGTGTAAGCAATATTCACGAAAGACTTAAAAGCACCATCTAACATGGATAAGTTGTTATCATAATTGCTTAATTCAAAAGCAGTTAACTTACCAATAAGAGAATCAAGGGTGAGTTGTAATGTGCTCACTGATCTGAGCTCCTGTATGGCTAAGATCTTGATAGCATACTATGGCCTTAACGTCCTCAATATCTTGCTTATCACATCTTTCTCACTCAGTGTTCCTCTAGCCCTTTTGATGGAGTTCATCACTTCCTTTATTTTTTTGTTGTAGTGCTCAATGTCATCTCCTTCATTCATCTTCATGTCATCATATTTTCCTCTGAGGCTTTGTACTTTTTCTCTTTAAACATGTACGTCACCTCCGTACACAGTTTATAGCTTCGCTGACATTTGGTAAGTTGTAGTTAGATTTTCAATTTATGCATAGACATGGTAAGGCAACATACTGGCTATCATATCCATAGTAGCCATGTGTTCACTTCTGATCTTCATTTGATCAGCTATCAAGGTATTGGTGGGTTCATTGTAATCTATGATTACATGGTTCCAAAATTGATCTCCTATGGTTTTCATATATAGCTTCATTTTGTTGCACCACAGACTGAAGTTTTCCATAGAAAACTTGGGTCCTTCCTTTCTCATCATTTGATCTTTTCCTTGTTGTGATCAAGAAGCACAGAAAAAGAACTTGGCTTTGATATGAATTGATGGTCCCAACCAGTGTCGAGAGGGGAGGGGTGTATCAACACCCACTAAAACTTGAAAATAATCTGATATAAGTTAACTATTACTACATGCAAAATGGATCATATAAAATAAATAACTAGCACAAGATCATAGCTATATATAGCACTAGATGTATCACATGGAAATCCAAAGCGGGAGAAAACCATAGTGTGAGTAGAGCTCACAAATTTTGCACTCTTTGAAGTGTACCCTATTAAAAGCCTTCCCTATTAAGGGATTACAAATACACTCTTAGATGCGACCCAGTTAAAGGATTTAAGAAATAAGGCATGTTAAAGCCTGCCTTGTTAGAGGAATTTAGAACATCTACTAGATGTCACCCGGTTAAGGGATTTTATACAAGAGACCTATTAATCTCCACCCAAATATTGGGATTTTACTATTGCAATTGTCAGAGAGCAATAGAGGGATTGATCTTCTGAAATGACTTTGCTAAGCTTGATAAGATCGCTATTTCATCCACTGAGAGTCATCACCGGACACCATAGGTATGCTTTCTTCAAATTGTTATGCTTCCTTGCACACTCTTCTCTTCTTCTTCTACTCTTCTCCTTTTCCCTTACCATAGCCTTGCTCAGCGTACAGGTTCACTCTTTCTCGTTGGTAGAATGAAGGCAAATGATATTCTTTGTTGGATGAAGAATAAATAGAATTCCTTTTCCTTTCAGGCTTTTTGCATGTTGTAGAATATATAAAGATCTCCTTTAGATCCATCATCTAGTCAAGTCTTAGTTATGAGAGGAAACATCAGATGCATGGCAAAGGCTTTTTCTCAATAAGAGATCTTCCATGCAGTCATGTTTCTATTTTGTAAAGGAAACATCAGACGTGTGTCACATACTTTCCTTTACATGATATTTTGCCATGATTTAATGCCATAAATTTTAGCATTAAATCCTTCAATTGTGCCTTACACTGATCTCTTCTATAATACAAAATTTGGCGTGATTTGTGCAACAAATCTCAGCAGAAGACTCTCTTAAGTGTTTTTTCAACTATGACTTTCACCGGTTTACCGGTCTTAATGATATCTCACCGATCAGAGATGATCAGTTTAAACCCTTCCTTATTCAGTGTAAAAGTCTTTGTCTTCACCTATCACTTTTCTTTTCTCTATCTATACCGGTTCGGTTCTGGTCATTTACTTACCGGTCATTGCTCAAGTTAGTGACCTCACCGGTCATAGTACATCACTACACAGGTCGCTACTCCAAGAAATAAGTGCATCTCTACTCAATATGTTTCACCAATTTTCTAAATAATTTCTCTTGTCAACTATTTACTATTATTGTCACTTGTTCCCTATTTGGACAATGGTAGCTAATGACATTAATGACAACACCACTTTACCATTTACTGATTGCGTCCTTACCGGTTAATGCCAATAGCTACATCTAGGGGAGTAATGTAACAATACCACCTATCACATTTCCTTTGGGATGGAACCATTCAAAGCTTTGTACGGGTATGAACCCCCATCATTTGTGGACTTGGCTCTGGATGGCAATCGCGCACAAAAGGCCAAGGATTGGCTATAGGAGGGAATAGATATTTTAAGGTCCCTCAAGGAAAATCTCCAACGGGATCAGAATAAACAGAAAATGTATGCTGACAAGCATTAGATCGAGAGAAGTTTTGAAGTCAGGGATTTGGTGTACCTCAGACTTCAACCATACAGGCAGTCCTCTCTGAAGGTTTCTAGAAAGGAGAAACTGAATCTGCATTTATATGGACCCTACTGTGTGACCAGAAGGGTGGGCGACATTGTCTATGAATTGGATCTACCTAAGGGAAGCCAAATCTATAACGTATTTCACATTTCTTGCCTAAAGAAAGTTGTGGGTCAACACGTCATGGTCTCAACAGATTTTCCATCCCTTGACAATGGAGTGAAGTTAGTATTAGAACTAGAGGAGATTGTTGACATTCAGGAGAAAGGATTGAGGACACTCATGGTCAAAGAATTTCTTGTACGCTAGAAGGATCTACCGCTAGAAGATGCCACCTGGGAAGGTGAAGAGATTTTGGAACACCCTAGCTTGAAATTGCTTGAGGACAAGCAATTGTTGGGACGGGAGGACTATAATGTCCCCGTCATTAAATCAATAAATAATAATTATGGTTGGGTCCTGATCGATTTAGTTTATCTCAGGCCCATATTTATTTTTGGCGTAGGTGCAGTTGTTGCCATTAGCTCTATCTATGCACCCTTAGAAGTTGTCCGACATGTATTAATGTCCGGCGTGTAGGATGAAATTCTCATGATAAGTTTTGATATTTTCTTATATTTGTGAATTTCTACTGGAATTCTTCTGGCTTCCATTTCAGAGGTGAAAGATCCTCCCTATTTTGTATTCATAGTTTTTGTGGGATTCAACCCTCACCCTATTATGCTTGTGCTTCTGTATCAATCTAGAAAATATGGAGTATTATCATTTATATAAATAAAATTTCCTTGTGAATATATTGGCTTGCATCCTTGTTTTGTATCTGAATATATTGATTAGCAATATTCTAACTGCATCACACTCCTACTCCTACTGGCGACCATCATATTAATCCAAGCGTAGGACATCATAATCCTATCAGCGACCAACATATTAGACCAGGTGACGAACTAGCGACCATCATATTACACCAGACGCTGGACATCATAATCCTACTAGTGACCATCATACTCCTATTGGCAACCACCATATTACACCAAGCGCAGGACCTTATACTCCTACTGGAAACCTTAGTCAACTACCACACAACCTCCAAACCACTCCGTACGGCCTTCCCTACCAACACCGTACGACCTCCAAAGCATCCTTCGTACGGTTGACATTGTATGGTCTCCAAAACACTCTGTACGACCTTCAATTGTTTTGTATGGTCTTCTATCCAACACTACAGTACCTTCCTACTTCACCATAAGGCCTCCCTACTCTAGTTTTCCCCCTCTGTACGATCTAGATTTAGCGTGGGTAACTAGAACAATATTTTTTTCTTATGAGCTAGTGGTTGGGAACATTACAATTTTATCATGGTTTTCTCCCTCAAGGTTTTCCACATAAAATAGTGGGTGTATCTTCTCTTATTTTGTTAGACATTAATTGTGTGAATGCTTTGTTAATTTATTTGAGATTAGTAAATTAAAAGTTGAGAAAGTTGACCCCCCCCCTAGTATATGTGTGTGTTTTCTTTAATGTTTAGCCTTTAGATTCGAGGATAAAAATCCTTAGGTTTTGGAGACCAAAGGACAAAACTCTTTTGATTTCCTAAGGGAAGTCTCATTCAATATTTGTGTTGAAATATTTTATTTTATTTTTGAGAAACCATTTGTATATGGATTAGCAAAATATTGTGATAACATATTTGATTCATATTTATATGTTGTTTATTTGATGATATTTCAATATTCTTGAATATATTTTATTCAATTCCAATATTTTTTCCTATTGCTCATGAAATATATTGTTGCATCTTTCAAGATTATTATTTATTTGACTAATACATATAATTTTTATTCATCCACTATATGCTCTCACCTCATCTTCATGAGATTTGGTGATTTTAATGTGTTTAATAATAATATTTCCTAATATTATTCTCTCAACTATCTGTCACAAGACCTTGGTGACTTGAAAGTGGTAAATATTTTTTATAAAAAAAATGTTAAGGTCATTACAATGGTATTAGAGCTTTGAGATTACCAACCTAAAAGGTGAACCAAAATATTGATACCACCTAGTGAAAGATAAATAAGATATTTAATAAGAGGATAAAAGAAGTTGCAACAAACCCTTGATTCAAAATATGAATTAGGCAGAGTGTGATGCCCCCCTTTTGAAATAGGATTTAACAATAATATTAAAATCTAACAAGAAAATAAATAATATTTAAATTAAAATATAGAAGTATTAAGTTAAATATAATTAAGTGTAACGAATGATCAAAAGGGGTGAAATGAAAAGATGTGACTCCTTCAAACATGAGATATAAAAGGGAAAAAATAATTTCATTTGGAAGGGGAGAAGGAGAAAACAGGAAAGAAGGAAGTGGGGACTAAGGAAGGAATAATCAAAGAAGGTTGGAATGGAAATAATTGATGAAGGAATGTGACTTTTTCAAAGGGCATAAAGGATGAAGGGTTGTGACTCTCTTGAAAGGTTGTAATAGTGAAAGGTTCTGACTCTCCCATCTATTGTCGGGGAAATGGGTAGTTGGATGGTTAGTTCATTTGGTTCACCTCACATCCCCTCAAACATTATATGTATGCATTATTCTCTTTGAGAAAGACACAACAATGGTGATGTAGAAATACACTTGTACTTGCTGATTATTCTATGAATACAATGTTGTTATGTTCTCTTTACATTTCTTGTTGAATACTTTACTCTCTATACGAGGGTAAACATAGACTAATTGCATACAGAGAGTAAAGTATTCAACAGGAAATGTAAAGAGAACAAAACATCATTGTATTCATAGAATAATCATCAAGTAGAAGTGTATTTCTACATCACCATTGTTGTGTGTTTCTCAAAGAGAAGAATGCATACATATAATGTCCAAGGGGATGCGAGACGAACCGTCGCATCCGTGTAACTCTCTCGGATGGACTAACCATCTAACTAACCATTTTCCCAACAACACCATCATAAAGATATAAATAGGAGGGAAAGTCATTTATTGAAGGCAAAAAGAAGGAATCATCACAAGGAAGGTAATCATAGTAAGTTCTGCTCTAAGATATAAGACAGTTTTGATTTGCATAAAAGGAGCATAGGAATTATGGAAGGATCAATGGAAGGAGGAAGTAACTGAACCAAAGGGGCAGAAATGATGGTGGGTCATGACTCTTTTGAAGGATGGTAATTGCGAAAGGGTGGGACCATTGAAAAGGGTGGACATGGTGAAGAGTTGTAACCCTTCCTCACAAAAGATATAAAGAGGAAAGAAAGATCAATGGGGAGGAATAGAGGCTATAAAATATATTTGATACTCTTCACAAGGGAGAGATGAGAAAATAAATGAATCATTCATAGTACTGGCAAGCATTGTGTGATAGAAAATTATGCTGTAACATATCTACAAGTTTAATACAAATTTACAAAATGTTAGATCCGAATTCTATTGGGGATAATGAACCCGTATAAGGTCTAATATATACATATATCATATATGTCTATCAATAATAGTGACATCAGAATTATATATTAGTCATGTTGTGTTTTATATATACATAGTTGATTCCTTAATCACTCATTAATACAGTCAAGAAGATAGGTTGGTGTTGTGTAGGGACATGCAGAATAAAACCTCACAATGAAGGAGGAAACTCCCAAGATGGGATAAGGACAGGGTCTTCAATCCTTAAGGGATCCTACTTATAGATTGGTTTCAAGTGCCCTACGACAAGTAAATCCCCTTCCTTCTTAATCTTATTGATTGCAAGAGAAGTAAGGAAATAGGGCTTTTGTATTATGAATAAGTGATTGTTTCTTAATATAATCTAATTTGAATGCATGGTGATGTGTGTTAATCATTGGGAATTCACATTTTCCTTGTAGGGAATGTTAGAAATTGTAATTTCCAAACACAATCCAAATCCTAGTTGGAACATTACAAAGAAGAAGAAATGGAAAAGGGAGAAGAGAAAAGAAAGAAATTGAAATAAAGAAAAAGGAAGATTTCTTCCATCAAACTCTAATAGAAATTCATCAAGGACATTAAAGAATGGCAGAGTTAATGACACAAATGTTGTAATTTAAAAGCAGTGTTAGAGATCCAAACCATGCAAAAACATTTCACAAAGAGCGGAGTACATCCACAAATAACTAATATGTAGGTAGCTCCATACCAGGTCAACTAAGCCTATATTTTAACTTTTAATACAAGGAAGAAAAGAACCCAAGACTACTCCCATAGAAGAGATTGATATAATAGTTGAGTTTCAAGGAAATCTAAAGCATTTATACCAAAGTTCCAAAACTCAAACTTGGCAAGGCCGACTCAACTCATGACTCAGCTATGATTCGGCTATGACTCAACAAAATGAAAAAACCCTTGAAATTTAGAGATTTTTAACGATTTAAAACTTGTTTCATGCACCCATTATTGAATAAATCTTAATGACACTATAACATCATTAAATAGAAGCTAATTTGATCACATAGATAAACACACATCCATGATCCATCACATAAAGCTGAAGGAAATAGAAAACATAGATATATAGAATTATGAATATTGTCAAATGTATATAAAATCTATGAAATCCATGATATCAAATGTTCCCAAACATATGTGTAGACAAAAAAAAGTCTATGGCTCAAGCTCTAGCTTAGCCTTAGCCTCGGAGTAGTCTCTCTGCCTCCTACAAAGGCATGTAAGGTAGGTCCTGGATGACTGAGTAGCCATAATCTCTTCCTATAAGGTGCCACAATGATCAATATCAGTTGTGTCTATGCCAGATCGTGCTCTATCCTCCTCCTCTACCATAGCTCAGAGATCGTAATGAAGTATTGGTCCTTTTGTGTTGGATATACATGTTAGATATAAGTTATATCTAACATGTATATCCAACACAAAAGGACCAATATCTAACATTTATATCTTTATTGGTGGCTGTTTTCAACTCCCTAGGTCTAGCAAATGAAGGTTGAGTGATTTTGGCCTATTGGGAAGTCATGTCTGTCTCAGATTTGGGCGAGAGCTAAGCTAAGTTTGTCATAGAGATGGGGTCAAAACCAAGTGATTTGTGATACAATGAGTTTAAATCCTTTGAAAATACTTTTGCCAGCTTCAATTTGACCTTAGAAAGCCATGATGGATTGTGGGAGGTAACCTTGCTAAAGGCTTGCTGAATCCTGAAATTTGGCTAAGTCTGGAATTTTCCAAAAACCCCCAAAATCTAGAATTTGCATCTTAACTCCTACGAAGATGGAACCTATCTCAAACATCCTGGAAGTATTTATACAAATATAACTTAAAGTATACTTAAATGTTATATTTGTATAAATCCTCACGCCCCTGAACTAAAAAATATTAAAAAATTGTATGATCGTAATGATAAGAAAAAATATTGATAGCTTAACATCGGCAAGTCATGGAGCCATGACTCAGAGAGTTATGTCATAACTCGCATGAATCGCGAGTCATGTGAGTTATGACCCATAACTCATCGAGTCATGGAAACGAGTCGTCATGACTCATTTAGGCCTACTTGGCTCGTGAACTCACATAACTCGATGTACTCACCACAAGTTATGGACCTCTGATTTATACTGTCATACTCTTTGTCAACTACCTAGAGATCCTAAAAAAAAAAAATGGTGGAAGGAACCCTAATGACAATAGAAATTATGAGAAGAGAGGGTTGCAAAAAATAGTAAGTAAATTTAATGCTCCTACCTTTGATGGCAGTAAGAAGATATCTATTTGGCCTTGGTTACAAAAATTGCAAACTTACTTTACTCTCAATCACATAAAGGAATATGACATTCATTTTGTCATGCTATATTTAGAGGGTATTGCTTATAATTGGTGGCATCATGGTTTGGTCACATGACATGGGCTTAAATAAACCTTTGATGAATTTAGTCAAAGGATTCTAGACCACTTTGAACGAAAACATTAAAATGAGTAATTCAAGGATCTTGAAAGAATTCAATACCAAAACTCAATAGAATCATATATGATTGAATTTCAACTTGTTGTAGTTATGGTACTAGATGTCTCTAAAAAGAAAATTATTTCTCGTTATCAAAGATTTGTTTGAACCTATCAAGTGTCTTGTTAAGGCATTTGCATTCCTTCACTGCATGGTGATATCAAGAGGGCTTTAACAATTGAGCCACATGTTAAAAGGAATCATCTCAATCTAAGGCACCCACAAAGAAGACTTAACTCACATTCCTAGAAAATCACAATCTACAAAAATAAAAAAGGAAAGTGATTACACCAAAAATAAACTGAAATGAAAGAAGTTGGGTTTTTCCTACAACGAGATATGAGAGCCTAGTCATAGATGTCTTTGTAAGGAATAATTCAAAAGTTATATCTAATGATGATATAGATTTTGAAGAACCCAACAATGAATCATAGATGAGAATAAAACAGAAAATTTGGAGGATGGAGATTCAAGCAAAGGGAACAACATACTTGAAACTATTCCAAGAGCTTCTCAATATCATCCATTCGAGACTAAAAGGGCATTATTCAAACAACTCACAATGCTAATTGAGAGTGGAGCGACTGAAAACTTCAATAATAAATCCCTAGTGGTTAAGAGAGGATTGAAGGCTAAATACTTTGTTGGATTCAATTTAATTGTTGTTCATAGACTCCCTATTTCCATGCACCTAGATAATTTGATAATTCAAGCTATCTATGGATGATCATGAGGCTGCGATGTATCCTATTTTGTGGGAAATGGGATACGAACATGGTCCTAGGTGTGTAATGGTTACATTTTGTAATATACCGAACACAAATAGATGGGAAACACAATTTTTATCCCTATACGATACTCTCCTCATGAGGTGTACTTAAGGCCTCTGTACACCAACTGGCCTAAAATACCCCCTCATACAACATTTACACTCTCACCAATACTCCTATACAACTCCTTGCCCTTCTCCAACGACACCTCTTGGTACTTTACCTGTATGGCTGATAGAGCCTCTCCATACAGAAAATATATTTCCTACTTCGTACAACAAATTGTGTCCATACTGCACTCTTACTCCACACCTATCACATACACTATCTGGCTCTCACACTTGTATAGTGAGGAGTACCCTATTGTCCTTAATCTTGAATTCACAAAATTGGGGCAACACTACAAAAATTTCATAGTTTAAACTCTAAGGCATTTTCTTGGTTGCTTGTTTTGTTTTTGGATTTGCTTTTATCCTAGGTTTGTTGTATTTTGAATTCTGAGGCTTAATGAAGTTAAAGGTGATTTTTTTTAGGTTCAATATAAAGATGAAAAGAGGCATCTTGTCGTGATGTTTAGCAGATCTCTATATGAACTTAGAACCATGATCTTTGAGCTCTTCAAGTTGAATGGGGATGCCCAATAACTTGAAATAAGATTTACAAATGAAGATGGAGATGTGCTAACCATGTCCAGTGACAAGGATGTGGAACATACATTCAATCAAAGAGTATCCCCTTTACGTCTTGAGATTTCGTGGATTAGAAAAATTATATTTCTTGCACTTCTTTGCATATATGATATATAATTATATATACATGCATCTAAATGCACATGCATCCCCCCAAAAAAATTCACACATCCGCGCACTCGAATCTCACATCCGCATTCGAATCTACACCCGAATCTCACATCCGCATCCAAATCTACACCCGAATCAATAACTTAGATATAATTTGTAAAAACTAAAATATATTTGATGGAAATCTCAAATCAGTATATGTTCTACAAATTTGGTATATATGTATGTATTTTTAGGAATATTTTAAGAAATTATACATTTTCAAATGTTCAGTAAAAGTGTCGAGTTATTGCTGATGTTTTTGTCGAGTCTTAGGCAATTTTGAGTTTTTCAAAAAATTTGGGTTGGCTGAGTTATTGCCAAGTCCAAGTTTCTCAAGTATGGTTTGTATTAATGTCTAGATTTTGTACGTGCATATTTACATGTTGTGGGTCATCTATATGCCTTCAAAAGTCAAAATGAATTGTATCTGCATTGTAGATATTTGAGTAGACATTCTAGTAATCATTCCAAAGCATGTTTGGTATCATTTCAAGAAAGAACAATCAAACTTAAATATGAAACAACAAGCACAAAAGTTTCATGACAACTGTTTGACAATATTCCTTGAGGTTCAATTTTGCAACATACAGTTATTTTTAACAAGGCATATTATATGTAAGAACTCCAATAGGTTCTAACTCTGACAAACACTAAATTTCTTTACTTTTCAGAAGTTTGACATTTTTTCAAACACTTTGCATGCAAGCTCTATCCTACTGTCTTTTATTTTTAGATTATTTTTGCTTTCTTAAAATGGTTTCAAATGAAGTATAAATGCTTGCAAATGATTAGTAAGATATCTAGGCAACGAACTAAAATGCAAATGCAATCCTTTCTATCTTTTTGAATGTATACATATAATTTCTGCATGTAAAATGTGCACCTACAGCCAATGGAAATTTTCACAAACACTTGGCATGCATCTTTTCAATTCCCAAACACAAATATAAGACCAACACATGAGAAATGGATACCTATAGCTCATAGACATTAATGCGAACATTTGGCATGTAACATAGTTATGAACATTGCAACAAACACTTGCCATGCCATTTACATTTCATCATTTATTTATGAACATATTTACAATGTCAGATGCAATGCATGAAGAAAATAATATTAATAACTATTGTAGAACCTGTATCAACAATGTGTAATCTAATTGGCATCAATTATGATACCACAACCTTCTAGAAAAGAGTGGTTCTGCCCTTTCATGAACCGTGACTTCTGTAGCATCATGTTGTTGCTATATACTAAGCCAAACCTAGGTCCAGAATTGCAATTTGGTATTCTTTTTTGCCACTGAAAAATCAAAAGCAAATTTGAAAGTAAATGTTGGAATCTAAACCCAAACCCTTCAGTGTTTAAGCATAATTATGGTCTCTAAATAAGACCATCACAAACATAATTCTCTAGATAGTTTTTGTTGGCATTAAGAGATGATAACCAGTAAGCCTGCTACTAGTACATGTATTATCATTGATTGGAAAAAGAGGATAGAGATTTGTCATCTCTCTAAAGTCTAAATATCTAAGGAGATATGTATGAAAAGAGGCTGGTTTGGTAACCGGTGACAACATGCAAGAAAGAAAAGACTCTAATCGAGAGCAACTGGTCACTACACAAAGCATCAACAACCAGGTAATGTATACAGTCAAGGAAAGAAGGATTCAACTATCAGTCGAGGACCTAGATACAACTGGTGTAGACAAGCATAGAGGAAGTAAAGGTACAAACCGGTGTAAAAAATACAACCAAGGAATGTGCAACTAGTAAGCAAAGGATAGGACAGTGACAAGTCAAAGACTCTTACCTATTCACAATATGAGGATCTCAACCAATCTAGTAAAGACTCAGGTATGAACTGAGGAAGTCATAGTCAACTATCAATTTCAACCAACTCTTTGACCGGTATTTCCTGAACTAAATTCAAAAGACTTTGAGTTAACATGGTGATCGATTTGAGGCATGAGGCATGTCTAGAGGTTTTAAATCCAGAATCTATGGCTTTAAAATGAAGAGTTATCTCTTATGAAGGAAAGGTGCTTGACACATCTATTATTATAAAGCAGATAAAGTAAGGGCATGCATTGGATGTTTCCTCAGTGAACTGATACTCCACCGAGTGATGTATCCAAAATGGATCTGAAGTTAGGTCATGCATTAGAAGTGCAATTAGGGAAAGAACTCTATATATTCTTCTACCTATTGATAATATGAGTTACCTTCATTCTGCCAAAGAAAAGAGTGAACCTGAAAGCTTAAAAGAAGATAGGGAAAATTAAGAAGAGAAGAAGAGAGAAAGAAGAGTGTGTAGGGAATCACAATAGTAGATGAGACCACACCTATGACGATCGGTGATGCTTCTCAGTTGAGAAAAAACATAGATCTTATTAGGCTATGTAAAGCCTTTTGTAAAAGGTTAATCTTTCTATTGTTTTCTAGCAATTAAAATAGTTAAATCCCAATATTTGGGTGGACTCTAACAGGTCCCTTGTATCAAATCCCTTAACCGGGTGACATCTTTCAAGGTGTTCTAAGTCCTCTAACTAGGCAAGCACAAACCAACCTTATTGTAACAAATACCTTAACCGGGTTGCATCTAACAATGTGTTGTAATCCTTTAACCAGGAAGGCTCCTAACAGGGCATACTCCACAAGAGTACAGAATTTGTGAGGTCTCCTTACATCGTGGTTTTCACCCTAATCAGGTTTCCATGAGATAAATCTAGTGTCATTGTGTGATTGTTTGCTTGTTGTTATTATATGCTTGAATCTGTTTGACATACAGTTATAAGTATACTTCACCAGATTTAAAGAGAAAAGTTTTAGAGGTGCTGATTGACCCCTCCCCTCTCAGCACCGGTTGGGACTATCAATTGGTATCAGAGCCAAGTCTTATTTTACTTACTGCTTAACTGCATAAAGAAAAATTCAAGATGATGAGAATGGAAGGACCAAAGTTTTCAAAAGAAAATTTTACTTTGTGGTGCAGCGGAATGAAGTTGTATATGAAGACCACCGGAGATCAATACTAGAATCATGTAACCACTTATTACACTGAACCGTTCGGCATCCTAACACTTGATAAATAGAAGATCAAGTCTGAGCACATGGTTGCTATGGATATGATAGCCAACACACTACTTGATCATGTCTACGCTGAGATAGAACATCTAGAATCTACTTTCAAGATGTGGACCAAGTTGCAAGTGGTCTATGGAGGAGACCCAAATGTTCAAAGAGCCAAGGTTGAAAGCCTCAGAGGAAAGTATGATGACATGAGGATGAATGAAGGAGAACACATTGAGCAATACAACAACCAGATCAAAGAGGTGATCAACTCCATCAAAAGCGCTAGAGGAAAGCTCGGTGAAGAGGAGGTGGTTAGAAAAATACTGAGAACTCTTAGACCTCAGTATGTCATTAAGATCTCTGCTATTCAAGAGCTTAGATCGGTGACCAAAGATCAAGTCACCCTTGACTCCCTAATTGGTAAGTTGGCTTCTTTTGAATTAAGTAATTTTGATAATAGCTTACCCATTCAAGAAGCAACATTTAAGTGTTTTATCAACATCTCTTCACAACAAGGGGAAGAGAAACTGGTAACTACTCTACCGGTAAGATTGGTAATCTTGTTGAGAATCTGATCTCAGAAGAGATGGAGCAAGATGAGTTTGAAGCACTCATCGCTAGCAGATTTCCCAGAGCTAAAGGGAAGGAAAAAGGAAAGCTTCCTCTAAAATGCTTCTCTTGCAACAAGATAGGACATATTATTGCAAGATGTCCTAATAATGCTAATAAGGATAAGAGAGACTGGTTCAAGAGTAAAGAAAAGAAGGAATGCTATCTTGTAGAGGAAGGATTCATAGATAATGAATCTGAAGACTCTGAGGATCTAGAAATTACATTTGTTGCAATAAAAGAGGAGAGCTCAATGGTAAGTGAAATAGCACTTATATCAAGATCTCATCAGCATGATGATTGGATCATTGACAGCGGCTGCACTCACCACATGACCGGTGATAAGAACAAGTTTATCAACTTGGAGATCAATGAAAGAGAATTAGTAACCTTTGGAAATAATGCTCCCTATGCTATTAAAGGAAAAGGCTCTATTGCACTCTGCAATAGTGATGTCTGTGAAGATGTGTACTAGGTTTAAGAAATCAAGTACAATTTATTGAGTGTTGCACAATTGAATAACAAAGGATTCTTGTTGGAATTCGGACAGGGTTCCTTAGTCAAGAATCAGTCTAGAACCCTTGTTGCAACCGGTAGACAGAGAAAAGGTAATCTGTTCTACCTAGACTCAATGGAAGGATCCTGTCTCATAGCTTCAGTCAAAGGAGAATCAAACAAAATCTGTCTTATTTCTAAAGAAGACTATAGCTGGTTATGGCACAAGAGACTCTACCAAATAAACTTTGACAATATTGTCAAGATGAGCAAAAAAATTTAATTAGAGGACTCCCTGCGATTACAAAACCCATTAGAGGTGTTTGTAAAGATTGTCAGTTATGAAAACTAATGGGAACAAGTTTCAACAGTAAATTATTCTCTGTTGAAAATGTTCTAGATCTTTTGCACACAAAGTTGGGTGGATAGATGAAGACAAAGAACTATTATGGAGACCGGTACTTCATGCTCTTTGTAGATGACTTCTCAAAAATGATGTGGACACTCTTTCATAGAGAGAAATCAGAGGCCTTCCACATGTTTAAAATCTACAAGGCTAGAGTAGAAAAGGAAACTGGTAAAAGCTTGAAGTGTTTGAGCTCAGATAAAGGAGGTGAATATACCTCTCAAGAATTCACTCACTATTGTGAGGAACATAGAATAAAGAGACAACTATCTACACCAAGGACCCCTCAACAAAATGGAGTAGCAGAAAGAAGAAACAAGACTATGATCGACTGTGCTAGAGATCTACTAATTCAAAAGGATCTTCCTCATCACTTATGGAGAGAAGCCATCAACATTGTTGTCTACACACTAAACCGAGTTCAAGTAAAAAAGGGAACCGGTAAGACTCCTTATAAACTATGGTACAAACATACTCCTAGTGTAGGTTACTTTAAAATCTTTGGTAGTAAATGTTACATCAAAAGAGATATGTACTCTAGGAATTTTGATCCCAAGAGCGATGAAGGAACATTTTTGGGTTACTCTACCAAAAGCAAGGCCTACTGGTGTCTAAACAAGAGAATAGGAAAAATAGTTGAAAGAATTAATGTAAAAGTTGATGAATCTTCATAACCAATTAAGAAGACTGTTCACAATGATCACAAAAATCTTGAAGGTCAAATTGAAGGAAATACCTTTGAGTTCAATGAAGAAACAACTAAAGATGAAAGAGAACACCATATGAACAGATATCTGGAGTAGGAGACTATATTTGAAGCATAGGATGGTGAGCAAGAAGATGTTCAAAACCATGATGAAGAAATTTCTCAATCAGAAGAGCCTGACCAGGAACAACGACTAGTTCTCCCAAGGTATGTCACATATCACTCCAATGACAACATTACTGGTGACAAACATGATAATGTCTTGACCAGGAAAAAGGCCAAAGAGAATATCTGTTTATTTTCTTATATAGAGGCCAAATCCACCAGGGAAGCTCTAGAAGATAAAAATTGGGTCAAGGCCATGGAAGAAGAAATTGAGAAAATTGAGAAGAATGACACATGAGTTCTTGTGCCAAGACCATAAGACAAGAATGTCATTGGGCCCAAGTGGGTCTATAGGAACAAGCTGAATGAAGAAGGGGAAGTTATAAGAAATAAGGCAAGACTGGTTTGAAAAGGGTATGCCCAGGAAGCTCGACTACATTATGGAGAAACTTTTGCACCAGTGGCCAGATTGGAAGGAGTAATAATTCTTCTTGCTAGATGTTGCTCACAAGAAATTTAAAGTATATCAAATGGACGTCAAGTCTGCATTCCTAAATGAAATACTAGAGGAGGAAGTCTACATTGAACAACTGGAAGGCTTCACATTTGTACAAAAAGGTGGTATGGTTTGTAAGCTGAAAAATGTTCTTTATGGGCTTAAGCAAGCTCTAAGGACTTGGTATGAGAGGTTGCATTCATACCTTCTGTCCATAGGATTCATAAGAATTGGGGACAACATCAACATGTATTTCAAGACTGGAAAGGTTGGAAATCTAATTGCTAAGATCTTTTTGGATGACATCATCTTTGGAGGAGATGACGGGATGAGTAAAGCCTTTGCTAAAGAAATGAAGAAATAATTTGAGATGTCTGTGATAGGCACCATAAAATTTTTCATTGGAATACAGGTCCATCAACTAAAAGAAGGTATTTTTATCTCTTAGTCCAAGTATATAAAAGAAATTATTAAGACTTTTGGACTTGAAGAATCTAGACCGGTTGGAACTCCAATGATAACTAACCTCAAGTTATCAAAGGAGGATGATGCAAAAGAAGTGAATGAAACAATGTATCGGTCCATGATAGGAAAATTATAGTATGTTGTTCATGGTAGACTAGACATTGCACATGTGGTTGGCATAGTGGCAAGATTCTCTACAAATCCCAAAGAGACACATCTGATAGCAGTGAAGAGAATTTTCAGATATCTAAAGGGTACTAAGGAATATGGCTTGTGCTTTCCACACAAGGGATGATTCCAAGTAAAAGTATACATTGATGTAGATTGGGCTGGAAATATCGATGACAGAAAGAGCACAAGTGGTGGTGCATTCTTTCTTGGTGGGAGAATTGTCTCTTGGACAGGTAACAAACAAAACTGCATATCACAATCTATTGCAGATGCTGAATATGTTGTTGTTGCAATTAATTGTACACAAGTAATCTAGATCAAACAACTTCTAGAAGGAATCAAAGAATAGATACCTGAAATGATAGCTATCTACTGTGATAGCACCAATGCAATTAACATATCCAAAAACCTTGTCATGCACTCCAAGAAAAAGCACATTGTCATCAAGTATCATTACTTGAGAGAGTTGGTACAAGTCAAGGAGGTAAGAATGGAGTATGTTCCCACAAAGGAATAAATTGCTAATTGTGAGCAAGTGCTTTTGAGGGTACCTGTTACCTGTTTTGAAAGGCTCAAATCATTTAAACGTTAAGAGTCTAAACTAGCACGCAATCAAAACAAAAACAAAGAGCTCTAAGCAAAAGCCACCTCAGATTGAGCTAGAAACAGTTTGCACCCATGCACTGATTGATTTGCTTAGATTAGAGGGATGTGGGTGTGCTCTCTATGCACTTGGAGCATGCTCAAATGCATATAGGATGATTTGAAGCTCATGAAAACCCCAAAAATGGCACAAAACAGGTATGGAACACCTGATTTGCCCCTAAGGCTTCAAGAAGCTCAAAAATGCTTTTAATGGAGATTAAGCTACATGATGGCTAATCTAAGATTGATTTTAGACCAAATTAGATGTGATATGATGCTATGCTATGCAAAACAATAATGAAAAGCTATGTTAATCCATTATTTCTAAGCTATGATGAGCTAAAATGCTTTGAAAATAAACTAATTAAGATGATTTATGCTAAGTCTAGAATGAAAATGGCATTATAAGTTTGCTATTGCTTGAGAATGAAAGTGGATGAATTGCTCTTAGAAGTGAGGGTATTTATAGGATTTCTAAAGGCTTGGGGTAGAAGGAATGAATGGCCAAGATTGAAATCCTTAAGAGAGGCCAAGATTCATTCAAAGGAAAGCACATGGATTGTGCTAGTTTGGGGCCAATCAGGAGATGACACATGTCACAAGGTGAATGGATGAAGGGAAGGGCAAAGAGGAGTCAACAAAGGGGGCTCCAAGCTCATAACTCTCCAAATAAATGCTTGTAAGAGCAATGAATGAGCTTTAAGAGGTTTTGAAGACTTTGGGGAAGCAATTAATGCTTTGTGGTTGAGATATTTGGAAGGGAAGACTTTGCTTTGGTTTAGGAAAGTCTTAAGTTGGGTTAGGATTGCACAAAGGTTTAAGGGTAGGATTAAGGTTAGATTAGGAAGGGGATTAGGATTAGGATAGAGGCTTCTAGAAGTCTCTAGGCTTTGGATAAGGATGGAAAGATTCTAGAGAAGTCTAGAACTTTCTAGGATTCTATGGATTTAGGAAACAAATTAATATTTTATTTCTCTCAAAAGGGGAAATGAGTTTAAGGCTCATTTGGGGAAGGTTTGACTAAAAGTCAAAGAAGACTTTGGATTAGCTAGGAATCACCTTTAATTAATATTAAAGTGAGATTAGGGAAAATTAAGAGAGGTTAGGGATCCTTAGGATATTCCTAAGGTTTTGGGATTAAAATAAATATTTATTTATTTTAATGATTTTTGGGCAATTTATTAATTAAATAATTAATAAATAAGGAGATAATGTTTAAATAAGATTTAAACATTTTTGGAAGGGATTTTTTAATTAAATATTTTTAATTAAGACAAAGGGATTTAATGGCATAAAAATAAATAAATAAATTAAATAATTAATAAATTAATAAATGATGATGTTATCAAGGATTTTTCAGAAAATAAAAATAATTTATTTTCTAAAGGATTTTTAGGTGTCTACAGTTTGCCCCTCTTTGATGCAATGCCGCAAGTGGCATGGTGTCAAAGACAAGAAAATAAGATGCCCAAGGCTAGAATTGGAGGAATGAAAGGTTGTGCCCCCTCGAGAAAATAACGCAAGTAGTAAACGTTGTGGAATTTTCTCGAAAGGAAACAGGGAAGGAAGGACCTAGGAAGAAGGGGAGATAAATAACCGAACTTCCAAGAGCAAAGATGAGTGAATGCAAGATGAGATGGAATGCAAAATGCAGGATGCAGCTACATGAGAGATGCAAGATTAATCTATATGATGCAGGATGCAGGGGAGCTCCAAGTGCAAATGGGGATAGCACAACCTAGTTTGATATAGCAATGCTAGAGACCCGCCAAGGATATTGGGATCACGAGGCCTTGTCACCAGCGTTGCATAGGACTGACGCTAAAAAGACACGCAGGGTTGCCCCAACATCACACATGATACCTGAAGGAGGCATGGTGGAAACGATGCTGAAGAAACCACAAACACACGACTGACTCACAGGCAGAAGAAAAAGATCAAAAGATCCTACCCCAGATTATCCTCATTCGCAGCGCACCATGATATAAAGGATCGTGGTGACTTTGAGTAGAGAACAATGAGAAGCCGTAAAAGATTAACAAGACCCAAAGGACCAAATCCAAGGTCAAAATGATAACTCCAAAAGACAACCTTTGCCAAGGAGAGAGATTTGATTTGACTGATGGTGGGAAGATTGGTCTGAACGTGTGGAAGGATACATCGACACGGACCTAGTGTGCTGGGTGGAAGATTAGGTCAGACAGGAAGGATACAACTGAGGGGACCTGGGATTAGGCTTAGGTCAGACAAAATAGGAGCATACATCTGTGCGGACCCGATGCTGATGGGGAGAATGCTGTGTTGCTAATCGGCAAATGATGCGGTTCAAAGATGGTCATGATGATCAAGGATAGTCGACAATTGATGTTGCTGAAGTACAAGGCTGGGTAGGACAAGATTTCTGATCAGATACTGCTGCAGGACTAACAAGGATATGTACAACAAGACAGCGACACGGGCTGACGGACACAAAGGATGGGACCTAAAGACACATATGTACAAATGAGCTTAGGTGGAGACACAACTAAAGCTATGGTACAAGACTCAAGATTAGGATGTACAAAGAACCTGGGGATGAAGCTGAAAACTCCAAAGATATGCAAGACGATGCCCCAGTTGGGCTGGAAAGCCAAGACGGACTAACGGAAGATGTGTCCTGAAATGACATGGATTTGGGAAGGAGATATCCCAACGATGATGATTGGATTGAGATCAGGGCCTGCTACAAGACTAAGGATGTGATTGGATTGGTTGGCTTGATCTTGGATGTTGGATAGCTAGAGGATGTGGAGAGGATTGGAAGATGGCTAGAAGACTGCTAGGAACATTTGGATCGGGATGAATGGCATTGGATTTCAATGAGGTTAGCCTATAGCTAGATACCAATGACAAGGGAAGATACCAAGTGATGGAAAGATGGAGGAAATGCTAGGGATGAGGATGATGGAACTGCTGAGAGATCAGATGGTGGATTTTCTTAAGGATTGGATAGAGGAAGATTTGGGGAGATTGGATGGTGGATTTTCTTGAGGTTTGGAAGATGGAATGCTGGAGGAACCGCTGAGGGATCTGGATAGAGGAATGCTTGGGGAGATTGGATGGTGGATTTTCTTAAGGATTTGGGAGATGGAAGATTTTGGGTGAAGGATAGTCTCCAAGGAATATGTCACCAAGGAACAAGATGCCCCCTGCTTAGGATAGTTCATGTATTTTAGAGGCATTAGGATGGGGTACGATTGGATGGAAGATATACCAACAAGAGGATGAGGAAGGTAGATGGAAGCTAGGATGAATGGATTGGATAGAGGATATGTAGCTGAAAAGTGTGATGGATGCCAAGAAGGTGCCCAAAAGCATGTATACCTGGTAGTCTTTGTTTTGTCATCAAGGTCCAAAGGAGGATGGAGGAGGTGAGAGACAAATGGGATGGAGGAGATGCTGGATAAGAGGTGATAGAAGGGAATGGCCCCCAAATGTAGAAAGGAATTGGGGGGACCTACGCATGATGCCTGTTTGCCAGGTTTTCACCATGGTACTTGTCCAAGGCGCTTGAATTGCCAAGTTTTCACCATAGGACGAATGTTTTTCTTTTTTTCTTTTCTTTTTTGATATTTCTCTCTGATTTTTCCAATTTTTATGGATTTTCTAATTTTCTGTTGACTTTGTGCTGATCTTTCACAGATATACTGATGTGTTGACAACTTTCTGATCTTGCTGACTTGCTAACTTCTCTGATTTGTTGCTGACTTTCTTCATTGATCTTTCTGATGTGCTCAGATGTTAGTACAGCTTCGCTAGGATGGATGGATTTATGCAAAAGCACAGATTGGATGGGGTAGATGGGATATATGGTGGTAGAAAGTGTTTGGATGGAAAGATGGAAAGTGATCATGATAGGGGGATGTTGTCAGGATCAACATTGGCACATGTTGCGAGGAAGATGGATGAAGTGGATGGGTTTCGGAAGATAGAGGTAGATAGGATGGAGGATTTATGCTAGGAGATCTCAGATCTTTGGGATCCAAAATAGATTGAGGAGATGGAGGAGAAGACTAGGTAGCTGGGGGATTAGCAACTTCGGATGCCATTGTGGATATTTCTGTTAGATGGATTACATCTTTTTGCTTTGGGATCCACATCATTTTTGTTTTAGCTTTGGTGGGCCTTTGTGGCCGTTGGTATGCATCAGATTTTTCTTTTTCATTGCTAAGCCTTTGCGGCCATGTAGTGGATTTTTCTTGTGCTTTGCTGGGCCTTTGTGGCCATTGGGATGCATTGGATTGATTGATTGGATTTTGCTTTCTTTGAGCATGTCGTTTAGACTGGACATGGCAATCTTTGGATTTTTGTGGATATTTTTCTTTATGCATATTTGATATGGCATCCAAATTGCAAGGGGCATTGGATTGAATATGAGGAGATGTGCGGGATGGAGGAAATATGGATGGAGAGATGAATGGAGTTTGGTAGATAGGAGATATGGGCATGTGCCTTTGTTGATCCTGACTAGGGATGTTTGGATTTTGGATGAAAGACTGAGTAGGATAAGATGGGGGATGATATTTTGGGATGTAGGGTCCCAAAATGGATTGGGTATGTAGAGGATATGTGCTAGAAGGTTTTGGGACATAGGGACCCAAAATGGATTTGGAGGATGAAGGAGGAATGTGATAGGTTGTCCTCGGCTGTAATGAATGAGGAGGAGGAATAGCGTTTTATGCTTTGGAGGATGTGATGGTGGGTTTGAAAGGATGCTTGAATTTGGCTTTAGCTGTACCAACATTTCTGGAGGAAGTGCCTTCTTCTGATGTGTGACCAATGCCACATAACTTTGGATGTTTCTTGTCTTGGATAGGCTCCAGATTTCCTTGTTCACGGATGCCTAGGCCCTTGCCCTAATAATTCCATTTCTTGAGCATTTTATCCAAACAAGGATATTTTTGACTTGGGGAATATGATAAACATCTTGTTTCTGGTTCCCTGATGGAAGATATGAAACTAATTTCTTCTGCTTCAAGTGGACTGCCTTTGACAAATGTAAGTGATCCAAGAGGATAGAGTGATGGTTGTGGGACAGTTTGGATTGGAAGATCCTCAAGAGGAGAGGATAGGATGATGGGATTTGGATTGGGATTGGGGGATAGTAATGGATCTTCAGATGGAGAAACTGGGATGATAGGATCTTGGATTGGAGGAATTGGGACTGTAGGATTTTGTATTGGGGGTGATGGAAGCAATAGAACATGTGATGGGGGAAGTGAAAGGATTGGATCTTGATTCTCTTCTGTGAGTATTTCAACATGCTTTTGGACAAGATCTTGACATGGTAGGACTTGTGTGGAGAGAGTGATGGGGGATGTATGGATGGATTCTTCAGAGGGGGTGGATGGAAGGATGGGAGATTCTGTAGCTGTGATGTCTGGAAGAAGAAAGAACTCTTCAGATGGTATAGATGAAAGGATGGATGATTCCGCAGCTGTGATGGTAGAAAGAGGGGTGAACTTATGAGGCTCATCAGATATGCTTTGGATAATACTGGGAGGAGGTAATGTTGGTGGGGATTGGATGGAGACTTCAGATGGGAGGGTTTCAACGATGCTAGGAGATGGAAGAGGATCAATGAGTGGGATGTATGGAAGATAGATAACAGATGGGAGCGATGGATGGGCCTCATTAATGATGGCTTCACATGAAGGTTTGAGATGGCTTGGCTCTTCAACTTCAGGAGTGGGATTTGTTATTGGCTTCCTTGTAAAACTCCTTGGAGACTTTCGTGGTGAAGAAGGATTGGAATGTGGAGGAGATGGAGAGCTAGGATGGTCGTTATATGAAGATGGGGTGGATGAAGGGGAACTCTCTTGAGGGGATGATAGTGTGGACGAGGAGCTGGAGGATGGTGGATTGGGAAATAAGATTGGATGACTTGGTTTTTGGTTTTGAGAATGATTTGGAGGATGAGTGGATGGAGTTTTTAGATAAGGGAAGTAACGTGAGGTGTTTCTACGGGGTGATGGTGATTGGGGTATGACCATAGCAGGAGATGGAGGTATGAAGGATGCATATGGAGGATGTGTAGGTTTAAGATAAGGATAAGTTGTTGATGGATAAGATAATGGATTTGCCTTGCCGAGGACATGAAAGGGGGTGCTAGTGGATAAGTGTGAAGGCATGATAGGATAGTTTGGAGCAATGATTGGATGCTGGGGGATGTTTGGAGAAAACTTGTTAGGATTTTGAAAATACGCATCGTGATCTACAAGGATTTCATCATCATCAGGATAGGATGGATTGAGAGGAGAGACATAATAACCAAGCTCATCATAATAGTTTTGAGACATGCTGACTTGCAGATGAGTTGGATAAAGAAATGAAGGATGAAGAGGGATTGGAAGACTAAGACTCAGATCAGGATGACTGACAGGATCAAACTAGGATTGGATTTGGTTTAAGATTGGAAGAAAACTGACTCTAGAGGAAGATAGGCAAGGGGATGGGGGATGACCAAGATGACTCTGCTAACCTAAGATAGGAGGAAAGGATGACAAGACTGGATTGAATATGATTGGAAGACCATGACTTGAGATTTTGGACATTTTTTGGATTTTGGGAGGATTTGGACTGACATGGCTGTTCTGAGTATCGTGAACCAGGTTGTAGATCAGTTTGATGTTTCCCAATGGCAAAGGATAGATTTTAACAAAGATTTTTGGAAAAGAAATCTCCACAAGGGACAAAGCAACCTTGCGGGATACAAGCAGGATGACTAACTCTGATAAAGCTTTGAAAGTGTATGTTTCAACAATGTTTTCACGGAGTTTTTGACTATCATGCACTTCAAACAGATCTACCTAAGGAAGGTGAGTATCAAAATCGCTTGCCCACAGCTTGGTATCCCCTAGAAGGGAATACAAATGGTGAGTAATCTTGAGGCGACCCGGTAAACCCCTTGGAATCGGTCCTTGCACAAGGATTTTGATACTTTTGGATGTAGATAGGGTAGCCTCTATTTTATCAGGTTGCTAATAGTTCCGTGGAGTCTCCATACTCGGTTATGCTGATCACCCATGACTCACTTAAGAGCCTTGCCAATAATGCTGGGGGAGAGGAATATTTACCATCCCCAGTCACAGTGTTTGGCACGGACGCCCGGCGATTAGGAGATGTAAGTGAGTACTTTTTGCCTTCACTTTATTTATATACTGGCCAGGGGGGATACCGGTTTGAGGTCGTTCTCCAAGGAGGAAGCGCTTCTCCTTGGATAGGCCTCGCTAAAAGCAAAACAGGTGAACTCGTCCAAGTTCAAATGTTCCACGTTGCTTACTCTAACAAGGATTATGCAAGAATTGAAAAAATCCTACATGCACATCAAGCAGATTTGTTCATTTTCCCAATTTGATTAAGTGATGTTGTGAACTTTGAAATTGAAGACATGCGTGATTTAGATTTTGATTTGTTCCTTTCTCCAAAATGTAAATGATTTGAACGGTTGCAAGTTCTTTCCTTTTGTGCATTCAAGATTTGATTAGCGAGTTGATTTAAGAACTTTTGAAAAAGCTTTGTTTTGTCCCTTAGATCATTCAAGATTTGTTTGTTTGCTTGCTTTTGAAAATTTGAAACGAGATAGGGAACAGAGTTGTTTGTTTCCTTTAGTGCATTCGAGATTGAGTTAGCTTTTCAAAATGACAATGACACTCTAGGACCTAAGGTCATTTCCTTAATGCCATTCAAGATTTGTTTGACCTTTGCTGTAATAAAAGGAATGAAAAACCAGTCCCAAGCAACTCAAGACAAAAAAAACAAAAAGCGACACTGTCCAGCTTATAGGCGACGCTGGAAAGTGCAGAGGCGACATTTCATTGTTACAGGTGACATTCTGTACCCCCAAAGGCGACAGAAGAATCGGGCACAGGCGACAGATATTTTAAACCAGGCGACACAGAAAGGCTCAGAGGCGACACACTGTACCCTAAAAGGCGACAGAAGAATGATTAAAGGCGATAAAATAACTATCAGAGGCGACAAAAGATTGTTTAAAGGCGTGATTACAGTCTCTGTAGGCGTGAAAATTTATCTCAGGGGCATGATTTCTTTCTGTAAAGGCGTGATTTCTTAACTCAAGGCGTGATTTCTTTATTTCCAGGCGACCGAAAAGAAATCTGGGACAGAACAGAAGTTATCGATCATGGTAAAATCTCAGTTATGCAGGCGTGAAAATAGAGCTCATAGGCGTGATTTCTTTGGTCAAAGGCGTGATTTCATTACTTGAAGGCGTGACTAGATTGTTCATACGCGACATTTCTTTGCTCAAAGGTGTTATTTCTTTGCGTGAAGGTGGCATTTCTTTTCTGTAGGTGACATTTCTTTGCTTGAAGGCATGATTTCTTTAGTTTCCTGCGACAGCAAAAATGAAAAGGTGTGTTTTGATCAAGCTGATTGTGGTTTGAGTCCCACCGGGCATGCCAGAATGTGAGCAAGTTCTTTTGAGGGTACCTGTTACCTATTTTGAAAGGCTCAAATCATTTAAACGTTAAGAGTCTAAACTAGCACGCAATCAAAACAAAAACAAAGAGCTCTAAGCAAAAGCCACCTCAGATTGAGCTAGAAACAGTTTGCACCCATGCACTGATTGATTTACTTAGATTAGAGGGATGTGGGTGTGCTCTCTATGCACTTGGAGCATGCTCAAATGCATATAGGATGATTTGAAGCTCATAAAAACCCCAAAAATGGCACAAAATAGGTATGGAACACCTGATTTGCCCCTAAGGCTTCAAGAAGCTCAAAAATGCTTTTAATGGAGATTAAGCTACATGATGGCTAATCTAAGATTGATTTTAGACCAAATTAGATGTGATATGATGCTATGCTATGCAAAACAATAATGAAAAGCTATGTTAATCCATTATTTCTAAGCTATGATGAGCTAAAATGCTTTGAAAATAAACTAATTAAGATGATTTATGCTAAGTCTAGAATGAAAATGGCATTATAAGTTTGCTATTGCTTGAAAATGAAAGTGGATGAATTTCTCTTAGAAGTGAGGGTATTTATAGGATTTCTAAAGGCTTGGGGTAGAAGGAATGAATGGCCAGGATTGAAATCCTTAAGAGAGGCCAAGATTCATTCAAAGGAAAGCACATGGATTGTGCTAGTTTGGGGCCAATCAGGAGATGACACATGTCACAAGGTGAATGGATGAAGGGAAGGGCAAAGAGGAGTCAACAAAGGGGGCTCCAAGCTCATAACTCTCCAAATAAATGCTTGTAAGAGCAATGAATGAGCTTTAAGAGGTTTTGAAGACTTTGGGGAAGCAATTAATGCTTTGTGGTTGAGATATTTGGAAGGGAAGACTTTGCTTTGGTTTAGGAAAGTCTTAAGTTGGGTTAGGATTGCACAAAGGTTTAAGGGTAGGATTAAGGTTAGATTAGGAAGGGGATTAGGATTAGGATAGAGGCTTCTAGAAGTCTCTAGGCTTTGGATAAGGATGGAAAGATTCTAGAGAAGTTTAGAACTTTCTAGGATTCTATGGATTTAAGAAACAAATTAATATTTTATTTCTCTCAAAAGGGGAAATGAGTTTAAGGCTCATTTGGGGAAGGTTTGACTAAAAGTCAAAGAAGACTTTGGATTAGCTAGGAATCACCTTTAATTAATATTAAAGTGAGATTAGGGAAAATTAAGAGAGGTTAGGGATCCTTAGGATATTCCTAAGGTTTTGGGATTAAAATAAATATTTATTTATTTTAATGATTTTTGTGCAATTTATTAATTAAATAATTAATAAATAAGGAGATAATGTTTAAATAAGATTTAAACATTTTTGGAAGGGATTTCTTAATTAAATATTTTTAATTAAGACAAAGGGATTTAATGGCATAAAAATAAATAAATTAATTAAATAATTAATTAATTAATAAATGATGATGTCATCAAATTTTTTTCAGAAAATAAAAATAATTTATTTTCTAAAGAATTTTTAGGTGTCTACACTAATATCTTCACAAAGCCATTACCCAAGAGTACTTTTGAGTATCTCAGAGGTAACTTTGGGGTGATACCCCTTCGTGATCTTCAGTAAACCTACAAAGGTGATTACTAGTTCATTATGCTTTAATAGAGGACTTCACCTCATCTTATCTGAACTAATGAAAATGACTATTGCTCATAGGGGGAGCAGATATAATAAAGGTAGTCTTTCAGACTAGCCTTTGGCATTATTGTCAAAATGGGGGAGACTTTGGCAATAAATCTGCAGTGGCTATAGCAGTGATACAAAAATGCAAGCATAGAAAACTGGTGATATGATTGCCCATAAAGGTTTTTCCATCAATGCCAAAGGGGGAGATTGTTGGCATTAAGAGATGGTAATCGATAAGCCTGCTACCGGTACATGTATTTTCATTGATTGGCAAAAAAGGATAGAGATTTTTCATCTCTCTAAATTCTAAAGATCTAAGGAGATCTATATGAAAAGAGGCTGGTTTGGTAACCGGTGACAACATGTAAGAAAGAAAAGACTACAATCAAGAGCAACCGATCACTACAAAGCATCAGCAACCAAGTAATATATACAATCAAGGAAAGAAGGACTCAACCATCAACCAAGGACCTGGATACAACCGATGTAGACAAGCATAGAGGAAGTAAATGTACAAACCGGTGTCAACAATACAACTAAGGAATGTGCAACCGGTAAGTAAAGGAAGGGACGGTGATAGGTCAAAGAATCTTACCTATTCACAATATGGGGATCTCAACTGATTTAGTAAAGACTCTGGTATGAACTGAGGAAGTCATAGTCAACTATCAGTTTCAACCAACTCTTTGACTAATATTTCTTGCACTAAATCCGAAAGACTTTGAGTTAACATGGTGATTGGTTTGAGGTGCTTCTGGAGGTTTTAAAGCCAGAATCTATGGCTTTAAAATGAAGAGTTATATCTTATGAAGGAAAGGTGCTTGACACACATCTATTATTTTCTTCATAAAGCAGATAAAGAAAGGGCATGCATCAGATGTGTCGTCAATGAACTAATACTCCAACAAGTGATGTATCTGAAATGGATCTAAAGTTAGGTCATGCATGAGAAGTGCAATTAGGGAAATAACTCTATATATTCTTCTGCCTATTGAGAATATGAGTTGCCTTCATTCTACCAAAGAAAAGAGTGAACCTAAAAGCTTAAAAGAAGCTAGGGAAAAATGAGAAGAGAAGAAGAGAGAAAAAAGAGTGTGCAGAGAAGCACAACACTAGAGGAGAACACACTTGCACCGACCGGTGATGCTTCTCAGTTGAGCACAAATAGAGATCTTATCAGGCAATGCAAAGCCATTTGTAAAAGGTCAATCTTTCTATTGTTTTCTAGCAATTACAATAGTTAAATCCCAGTATTTGGGTGGACTCTAATAGGTCACTTGTATCAAATCCCTTAACCGGGTGACATCTTTCAAGGTGTTCTAAGTCCTCTAACCAGGCAGGCACTAACCAGCCTTATTGTAACATATCCCTTAACCGGGTTGCATCTAATAGTGTGTTGTAATCCTTTAACCGGGAAGGCTCCTAACAGGCCATACTCTAAAAGAGTATAGAATTTGTGAGGTCTTCTCACACCGTGGTTTTCACCCTAATGGGGTTTCCACGTGATAAATTTGGTGTCACTGTGTGATTGTTTTCTTGTTATTATATGCTTGAATCTGTTTGACTTACAATTATAAGTATACTTCATCAGATTTAAAGAGAAAAGTTTTAGAGGTGTTGATTCACCCCTCCCCTCTCAGCACCAGTTGGGACTATCAGTTTCACCAGTTCAAAGTGCATAAAAATCTGAAAGAATTATCAATTCTTCAGACCATTAAAATCTGGAAAACCCTTGGCTCTCAAACAACAACACAAGTTTCCAAAATCAAATGCACAAGAATGCCTTTTGTTTTCTCTCCAAGGCTATTTTATAATATTTCCCTAGGAATCTTCATTAGCAAGGCTCTTTAATGACTTTGATATTTTCTTATATAATAATGAGTTGACTTTATAAAATATTATTAATAAAGCATACTTTTAATCAATGATTATTAATTACTGGAGTAGGAGCACCATTCTATAGGGCTCCCACCATTGTCATTTTGTTGATTTTCTTCCTGATGAAGGCTTGTAAATACAATACGAGCCTTAGAGCTCAGTGTGTTGAGTTTAGGTCCTAGTTTGGGTCCTAGGAGGTAACAGTTGTCCTTGGTTTTGTATTTGCTAAGGGACTAAGTTGATGATGTCATCCTGATGTCACCTAGTCTTAAAAGAGGTATAAGTTCAAAAATGAGGGTTTGGGTTCTTTTGGCATGTGTGTGCATTAGTTGTGACCTAATAAAGGTCTAGAAGGATAGAAAGAGCAAAAGTTTCTCAAGCAACAAAAGTTGTAAAAAGTTGCAAAACAACTTTTCAAAGTTGCTTAGCAACTTTTACTCTAAAGGGTTATAACCCTTAACCTAGTGCTTGGAAGCCCTAACCAAGCACAAACCCTGAGTTTAAGACTTTATATACTCTAAAAAACCCTAAGTCAAGGGTTGGTGATTAGATTGTATGATAGAGTGAAGGAAAACCTAGACTATTACTATGTTTGGTATGCCAATGTGCATGGAAGGAGCAATGATTTGAAGTTAATGAATAGATCATGAGCTTTCTTGTGCTGTGAATCTTTTGTTTTATATTAAATTTCATTTCAAGTTCATAGATTAGATTTGTTTTCAATTTTGTGTGTGCATTTATAATTAGTTTGAATCTTTGATGCAAGAGCATCTTGGATCTTTGAGCAATCTTGCATCAACCAAAATATTTCCTATTTTCTGTTGTTTGAATTATAATCTTTGCATTTTTTGGTTTCGTGTTGTGCAAATCTTACATGATATTGAGGACCTATTTGGGAACCTTCTCCTATGGTCGCATAAGGATTGGATGGACCGTTTCCAAGTTATAACTATTTTACTTCCCATCAGAGTTGTATTTTCCTGCAGTTTTGGTGCTGATTGCAGGTCATGGAAATGTTGATCCTTAATGAATCAGCCTTTGTGCTCTTAGGGCCTTGAAGAGGACCTAAATTAATATCTTTTCCTAAAGGTGTGTTGGCAATTTGGCTCAGGTCAATAGGAAGATTGATTGGCATTTTGGCTTAAGTAAGGAGATTGTTTTGGATGCATGGATGTTGTCATTGTGGCAACATATGTTTTTCAGTTTTCAGTTATTTTTCATGTTGTTCAGATGATATGTTTATAGGAATCAGATTATATGTGATTGCAGATGTCAAATGTCTTACATGTCATATATTTTTGATATCACATGATTGCAGGTGTTATATATGTTTTTAGTACTTACATGTTGAATTTCAGTGAATTGACAGGGAAACAGAGGACTGTTTTGATCATAAATAATTTTATATTGAAGATTGGCTTATGCAGAGTTAATGGAAGCTAGAAAATGATGATATTTATCTTTAGTTAATAGCACAAGTCTTTATCTATTGTGGATTGAGAGATAAAGGTGATTTAGTGAAGTTCAGTGACAGACAGGCAGTCAGAGTACCTGATGGAAGATATTTTTGTAAGTTATTATTCTGATGGAATCAGACTTTGCGGAATTGAATATATTATCTTTAGGATGCATTTGAGCTATGGTTAACAGCGCATAAATATTGGAGTTCATATGTATTAGTTACAAGCTTTTTGGTGAAGATAGTATATCAGAATAGTGTTCCTGAAGAGCAGTTTTGGTAAATTGACTATATCTTTTTACTGGGATGATATTTTCATTTGCGGAGTTAGATGAAGCATCTAGACACCTTAAGGATACCTCATCTTAGAGCGCATAAAGTTATGATGTGTACGGACGAAGTTATTTTGAGATTATTGAAGACAGTTTGAGGCCGACAGAACAGTATTCAGGACAACATTTGGTAAAGAGTTTAAAAAGTTATTTAATGATATTTTTGGATGACATATGATAGAATTATAATATGGAAGCCGACCAAAATGTTTATGTAATTTAGTCATGTGTAAAGGTAGTGATTTGTACCTTGTAATATATGCAACAAGAAGAGAATTGTAACTTGTAAGTGAAATTGAAAAAGTTGATGTAAATTGTGATAGCGGTAAAGGCTATGTATGCGAAGTTGAATTTAAATACTACAGTGATCAGTGAATAACTATATTACCTGTTTGGGCAGTGGGCTCATCTGGTAATCAACATTACATGGTTGGGTAGTGGGCTCATCTTGTAATCAGATTTGATACTTGTAACCTTTAACAGGGTTAAGGCTTTTAACAGGGCCTAAAGTCCTTTAATCGGGACAGATCAACTATATGTATTGTAATTAACTCCTAACAGGGTCACAACATCCCTAAGAGGATACATTTGATTAGTGATCTCATTTGTGGGTACCATCCCCACCGGGGTTTTTCCCTTGATTAGGTTTCCTCGAAAACAAATCATGTGTTATGAGTTGTCTTAATATTGTGCTATGTTTGTTTATTAGTTTGATCATCTTTATATGCAACAAAGTAATTTGTAATATCCATAAGTGGGAAAAAGTTTCTGAAATACTGATTCACCCCCCCCTCTCAGTATTTCCCATTTCTAACAATTGGTATCAAAGCACAGTTACTCGGAAGGAAGGAATGCTTAACAGCTCGAGTAAGATCTCTATGAATATGGATCAGTTGCAGAAGAATCTTGAAGAAGCACTTGAACAAATTGATCTACTTACTGACGAAAGGAATTCTTACAAAGGAAAGTATGAAGATGCAAAAGGTCTTATTGACAAATTGAAAGGTAAGATCAAAGATCTCAAATCTGAAAAAGAATCTAAAATACTTGTTGAAGATTGTGATGATATAGAAAAAGAAAATGTGATTCTTAAACATGAATTGAATTTAGCAAACTTGAAGTATGCATGAGAGATGGGAATGAAAATATTAGATCTGAAAATGAAACCTTGAAAAATGAAAATAAAGATTTAATAACCAAGCTTGAAAAGATGAATTCTAAGTATGACAAAGTCAAAAAGGAGTATGATGAACTTGATAAGTACAACAAGATAGTGAAAGGTGAACTAACTCAGTCAAAGAAGCAACTTGAGGAGTTATATTCCAATAGTGATAAGATCTATGAGCAGATAAATTATGGCAGACCCTATTATGATAAAACTGGTCTTGGATATAGTATATTCTTTGAAAGCAAAAACTCAAATCCAGAAGCTACTGGAGATCCTGAAGTTAAGATGATATAATCAGATATAAAAGATCTATCCAAACAAGAATCTGAATCAAAAGAAGAAGGAGAATCATCTAAGCAAGAAAAAGGAGAATCATCTAAACAAGAAGGAGAAACTTTGAAGCAAGAAGAACCATCAAAAGGTATGCAATTTAAAGGTAGATGCTTTACATGTAACTCTTTTAGACACATGAAGAAAGATTGTACTGTTAGGCAATTTAGACCTCTTAATGGATATTGTTATAATTGTCATGGATTTGGACATAGAGCTATTGAATGTAAAAATACTAATATTATTGAAAATAGAATATCTAGAAGTACTAACATTGCAGATCAAAGAACATCTGATGGCATGAAAGGAAGAAATGTGATAGATGCAACAAGGTTGGACACATTGCAAGGAATTGCAGAACTCAACTGAATCATCAATGATCTAGATTTGTACCAAATGGAATGATTTTTCAAATATGTAATAAGATTGGACACATAGCAAGATTTTGTAGAATGAACACTAGAAGGTATGATCAAAACCCTAACCCTAGAAACTTTGAAAGAAGAAATAGAAATGCAGAAAATACAGTGAAAACATGTTGTAACAATGAATATGAAGTGAAATTTTTTAAAGCTAAATATCAAGCAAGTTTATTTAGTGTGGAAAGTAGTAGGAAAGGTAATGTAGGTGTTGATAAGATTGAATCTTTATCTAACTGTTCTTTAAGCACTTAATTCTGTTATTTTCAGTATTTTAAGGAACTTAGAATTAGTATAACTTTGAATCTTGGATGAATTAAGTTTTGCGGTCTTAGATGTAGATTTTTTATGGTGTACTAATGCCCCAGTTAAGAGTGCAAAAAGTTTTATGATGTTTTGCAAGGTCGAAAGAAGATTTACTGTTATAGACTCAGAAAACCAGCTTTTTGGCATTTTAGCGGAAAAATGGTTAAATGCGATGTCAGATTGAGTAAAAGCTAAGTGATAAAAGGTTGAAATCGGATTATTTGTGGACACAAAGTGATTGGAAGTGATTTGAAGGCACGATAAGAAGATTTGAAGTGATTTGCAGTCAAGAACTCAGTGATTTGTAGTTCCGAACCCTAGTTTGCGAATTTGAGGTATTTATTTTATCAAAATGATTTGAAGAAGATTATCAGCTAGATAAGATGGATGCAAGCATGATTCATAATGTTAAGGATAAGAATAGAACTAAGATAAAGAAAGAACCAGTAAAGCCTATGGATATAGATGAAAACCTAGCATTGTCAGTTGTACCTGACGGAGTTTTACACTTAGAGAATGTTCAGAGTTATTTGGGATGTAAAATCAAAAAATTGAAAGAGCATGATCTGAATGGTGATTACAAATCAGTGTACAATGAAGATATGACTATTAAACCAGGTTATGAGCACATTGAAAATAATGATATTATCAACTATTCCTTGTGTCATGAATTTACTGATGAAGAATGCACTAAGATTATCTTGAGTAGGATTCATGATGGTAAGTTTTGGATGGAAGACAGAGTCATTGACATAACTGTAGATTTGATTCATGATGTGACTAGATTGTCAAAAGAAGGTGAGATGCCCTTACAAGAGAAGAACATCAAGAACTTAGTCCTAGAAAACACAGGATCATCTTATAATGGCAGAGGCATAGTGATAAGCAAGATTCAACAAAATGATGTGAGATATTTATGCAAGATCTTAACTACTAAATTCTGTGCCAACTCTAGAGAAGATGACATGGCAGCTAGCATGGTTCATGCAGCCTACTTAATGTGTGTAGAGAAGAAGAAAATAGACCTATGTGAAATGTTGAGAATACAATTATTTGAGAACCTTGAAAAGATTAGGAAAGTGAAGAATTCTCAATTTAGATTTTCATCATTGATTACATACATATTCTTTCACATTTATAGAAGATTTCCTTTTACTACTGATTGGAATGATGGAGATTTCACAATGAATAGGATAAACACTGTCTATCAGAGAAATTTGATTGAAAAAGTGAATGAAAGTGTGACATTGGTTTTGAAAACTTTTTAGAAGGAATGCAAGAACAGAACAAGGATTCCTCAATCCTTAGTAGAGAAGTATAAAGATGACATTTGTTTTATGGTGGATACTGATTTTACTTATATTGAAGTAGTAGAACCTAGAGTTGAATTCATAGACCCTCTTGGCTATGAGATATCAGAAAATGAGGTTGATGGATATGTTGGCAAACTAATTAAGAGCAAGATTAATGAACATGAAAAAAGACTTGGAACATTTGATGAAGTTTATAGTATGTCAATTGGTGCAAGGGAAGAGAAACAATCTAAGAGAAGAGTTGAGGCTACAATGAAGAAGATATTGAAGGAAAGTGGAATTAGTAAGCATGAGTATGAGGTGGCAAAGAAAACTGCAGAGGCAATCAGATTGACTGAGACAGTGGTTGATACACCTATAGAAAGCTCAGTACTAGCTCCTTTACCAGTGAAAGTGAAAGTTGAACAACCTGATGTGGCACAAGAAGAACAATCATCTCCTGCAACCAAAAAGAGAGTGAAGGTTAGTGCAACTAGACCTGGCAAAAGACACAAAACTATTGTTCCACCTGTTCCTAGAGAGAAACCTATTGAAGTCAAAGATGATGAGTCAGAAAAGAAGAAGAAAACATGGAGACCCGGAATTGAAAGAGTAAATGAAGACATTTACATGCATGGTGATTTCACTAAAGTAAAAAAATTCTATGATTTATTCAATTATTCAGACAAGCTGAACATAGAAAATTCTATTGTAACTCATTTAGTTAAAACAGAGAAGAAGTTTGACTCAATAAAAGGGAAGATTCCCGATGACTTATATGAGAGAATGGTAAAAAGGAGTCAGAAAGCTCATGGAGAAGACATGAAAATGAGAGAGTGTATTCTGAGAAAATTTTGCACTATTACTGATGATGATCATTTGAAGAGGTTACTTGCACCTCTTGGAACCCTATTAAGGATCAAGAGAAGAATTGTCTTGATCATGGGAGGTAAATATGAAGAAGTAAGGAAAGAGACAGAACTTGCAGTAATGCAAGTAGTGGCAGATGTTGTGGCAGGAAAGCTCACTGAAATAGAGAAGGATTCTAGTTCTAAAGCTCAAGCATATTCACAAATTGATATTGGCAAGGAGTCTATGGATGTAGGAGTAAAATTAACACTAGAATCTGATGATGCAATGTTCAGTCAACTTGGTAACATTGTTGACAATTTGGGCCTAGATGATCAATCAAAACAAGCAGAGAAAGAGCAAGCAGAACAACAAGCACAACTTGAGGCAGCCCCAGTAGTGACAGAGTACATAACAAAGCAACCAACAGCAGAGAAGGTACCACAGCAAGAAATCCCTAAGCAGGTAGAAAAAGAGAAAGGTAAAGAAGTTCTTTCTGTACCTGAAAAGACACCCACTAAAGCTACTTCTATTTTTGATGAATTTTCAAAGGATGTTGATGATGATGATCAACTTAATTTGTTATCATCTTTGAACAAGATTATTAGTAAAAACAAGAAGGTCAAGGACCTTGAGGTTAAGTTATCAGAATTGACAAATAGATTACAGAGCATAATCAGCACTAAGGTTGATGAATCATAAGTTAATGAGAAAGCAAATAAGGTAATGAGCATTTTTTATTCGGAATTCACAAATTTAAAGGATATAGCTAAAGTGAAAGCGCAGGCATAGCATAAGGCTGAAGCTTTGTAGACAATAAGTTCTAACATAAAAAGTGACATAATAAGTCTTGATGTGAGCATTAAGAATTTAAGGAAGTTTATGAGATAGGCAAGACTTTGTATGTAGATTGTATGAAATCAGTCACATTGGCTGAAGATGAAGAGATCAAGAAGAAAGAAGAAGAGATTTTGGCAGCTACTAGCATTTTGATGAGTCCAAATGTAAAGATCATGTCAGTTGAGAGGACAGTTAGACAGCTGAAATCAGAAGTCAGAATTTTGTATGCAAGAAGAGAGCACAAATTGAATAGAATAAGCATTCTCAGAGAACATGTAACTACAAAGCTATCCATAATTGAAGAACAGTTGGAGGAGTGCATGAAGGCAAAGTTGGCTTATGAGAAATTTGGTTTTGATTCACTTCAAGCTTGTCAAATTGCAGCATACGGACTAAGCACATTGCTTAGTGTATCAGACTCAGTGAGGAATGCATGGGATTCAGATTTTGTAGCATGGAAGATTGAATATGCAGATTGTGTGGAGAGTTTGGCAGCCTTTCAATAGATAGCAAAACTTTGGACATCTTTTTGTCATTGATGTCAAAGGGGGAGAGAAAGAAAGAAAATTATCTATGTATATCTTTGTAAAGAGTCAGTGAGAAGTTTGTATATATGAGAAGGATATTCTAAGGGGGAGTTATGCAATACAATGTAATTACACTTATGATAAATAAAAATATCTTTTTAGCTCAATCTTTTGTGATACAATTCTTATGAGTTTTTGAAGTTTTTTGACACTTAGCCAATTTTCCCATATGTTGCCATCAATGACAAAGGGGGAGATTGTTGGCAATTTGGCTCAAGTCAATAGGAAGATTGATTGGCATTTTGGCTTAAGTAAGGAGATTGTTTTGGATGCATGGATGTTGTCATTGTGGCAACATATGTTTTTTAGTTTTCAGTTATTTTTCATGTTGTTCAGATGATATGTTTACAGGAATCAGATTATATGTGATTGTAGATTTTAGATGTCTTACATGTCATATATTTCCGATATCACATGATTGCAAGTGTTATATATGTTTTCAGTACTTACATGTTGAATTTCAGTGAATTGATAGGGAAACAAAGGACTGTTTTGATCATAAATAATTTTATATTGAAGATTGGCTTATGCGGAGTTAATGGAAGCTAGAACATGATGATATTTATCTTTAGTTAACAGTGCAAGTCTTTATCTATTGTGGATTGAGAGATAAAGGTGATTTAGTGAAGTTCAGTGACAGATAGGCAGTCAGAGTACTTGATGGAAGATATTTTTGTAAGTTATTATTCTAATGGAATCAGACTTTGTGGAATTGAATATATTATCTTTAGGATGCATTTGAGCTATGGTTAATAGTGCATAAAGATTGGAGTTCATATGTATTAGTTACAAGCTTTTTGGTGAAGACAGTATATCAGAACAGTGTTCCTGAAGAGCAGTTTTGGTAAATTGACTATATCTTTTTACTGGGATGATATTTTCATTTGCAAAGTTAGATGAAGCATTTAGACACCTTAAGGATACCTCATCTCAGAGTGCATAAAGTTTTGATGTGTACGGACGAAGTTATTTTGAGATTATTGAAGACAGTTTGAGGCCGACATAACAGTATTCAGGACAACATTTGGCAAAGAGTTTAAAAAGTTATTTAATGATATTTTGGGATGACATATGATGGAATTATAATATGGAAGCCAACTAAAATGTTTAAGTAATTTAGTCATGTATAAAGGTAGTGATTTGTACCTTGTAATATATGCAACAAGAAGAGAATTGTAAGTTGTAAGCGAAATTGAAAAAGTTGATGTAAATTGTGATAGCGGTAAAGGCTATGTATGCAAAGTTGAATTTAAATACTACAATGATCAGCAAACAACTGTATTACCTATTTGGGTAGTGGGCTTATCTGGTAATTAACATTACATTGTTGGGCAGTGGGCTCATCTTGTAATCATATTTGATACTTGTAACCTTTAACAGGGTTAAGGCTTTTAATAGGGCCTAAAGTCCTTTAACCGGGACAGATCAGCTATATGTATTGTAATTGACTCCTAACAGGGTCACAACATCCCTAAGAGGATACATTTGATTAGTGATCTCATTTGTGGGTACCATCCCCACTGGGGTTTTTCCCTTGATTGGGTTTCCTCGAAAACAAATCATGTGTTATGAGTTGTCTTAATATTGTGCTATGTTTGTTTATTAGTTTGATCATCTTTATATGCAACAAAGTAATTTGTAATATCCATAAGTGGGCAAAAGTTTCTGAAATACTGATTCACCCCCCCTCTCAGTATTTCCCATTTCTAACAAGGTGAAATTCCTAATTCATTACAAGTCAAAAGTTATGACCATTTTTTTCAGGGACCTATTTTCTGCCAGTTTACATGTGAAACATGGAGTGTGTCTTCTTGCGTGGTTCCGTGTGATGAGATGGGGCCTTGAAAAGTTAGGGACATGTTTTTGGGTCATGTGTGGACATAAATGTAAAGGCACATTAATTTTTTATCATTCTTTCATTAGTTTTGGTTAAATCTTCCAGACTGGTCCTATATTGTAATTAAATGTCTGACAGGCCAACTTGTGGCTTAGTTGGCTATATAAAGAGTCTTGGTTGATGTAGAAGGTAGGAAATAAGATGGTAAGAACATAATTATCAAGATACATCATTGGAGATGATGATAGGATGAAAGCTGAGATTCTGATTTCATAATTTTTATTGTATAAGGCCGAAACCCAGAAGGCCTCACAGACGAGCATGTTGAAAGAAATAATATCAATTCTCTATTGTTGCTGCCAGTTGCTTGTCTCATATCCATTGTGTTTTCACTAATTTCATGTGGTGTTCATATTTGTTCCATGTGCAACTTTGAGCAGGGATTGTTGTTGATTCAAGTGGAATCCATTCTGCTTGATTTTGCTTGTATCTACCCTACACCTGCATCAAGTGGTATCGGAGCAAGTTCTTTCTTATGGATTGGATCGTGGAGAACCTTGTTGGATTGGTTTTAGGGTGGTAGATCTGAGATTAACCTATAACTTGTAGAAGGTTACGATCTTGCTGGAACTTGATTATCAATATGGTTCATGGTAGAGGAAATAATAATGCTATCATAGATATGTTGAGGCAAATTGCAACTAGGTTTGAAGCTTTAGAGACAGTCTAGAGAAGAGGAGCACATCTTGAAGATATTAGTGATGAAGAAGAAGAAGCAACACCTAATCCTGAACTTGAAGTTGAACAAGATGAGGAAAGACTCTTGAGATTTTTGTCTACGACTAACTCCAAACCTACAATTGAAGTTGCTTTCTATGATGGAAGACTTGAGACCGATACACTTTTGGATTGGATCTTTGAGATGGAAAAATACTTTGAGTATGAAGGTACTCCTGATAATAAGAAGGTTAAGATAGGAGTCACAAAGTTGAAAGGTCATGCATCTCTTTGGTGGGATCATTTACAAACTGAGAGACATAAGAGAGGAAAAGAAAAGATCAAGACATGGATGAAGATGCTTGGGAAGATGAAGAAGAAGTTTCTTCCAGCTAACTACCAAGTTATTTTCATGAGAAAGATGCAAAATTTGAGATAAAAGGACATGAGTGTGAAGGAATATACTGAAGAATTTTACAAATTAGATATCAGATCTAGACATGTGGATGATGAAGTTGAGAAGGTGGCTAGATATCTAAATGGCCTAAGGTAGAAGCATACCAATTTTCCTTGAAGGTAGAAGAATGATTGACAAAAAGACATGGTCAAAGACAAAGAGGAAGAGGTGGAAAATTTAAGAGAAGTAGAGGCAAATCTTATGGAGAAAGTAGCAGATCTGACAATGCAGTGCAAGATAAAGGATGGGAAGATGACCCTGCTAGTAGAAGAGGTAATTACTCTATATGTAGGTATACTGGTTACTCTAGGAATAATAATAATGGGAAAAGAGAAGAGAAATCTTGGTTTAAAGGTACTTGTTACAAATGTGGTGAAGAAGGACATAGAGCTTTTGAATGTACTAACTCTGGAAAGAAGACTGGAGGTAATGGTAGAAATAATTTGGCATGTGAAGAAGTTGAGGAAATGTCTAATTAACTTGAACATGGTGAGAACTTGATGCTAAGAAGGATCTTGTGGAATGAAGAAGCTGATGAGGAACCTATTCTAAGGAAAAGTTTGTTTAGAACCAGATGTAAGATCGTTGATAAATGTTGCAAGGTAATCATTGATAGCGGAAGTTCTGATAATTTGGCATCCGAAGAGCTGGTTAACAAGTTGCAGCTACAAAGATTGAAACATCCTAAGCCTTACCATATTGCTTGGATCCAAAAGGAGCATAAACTACCTGTAAGTGAACAATGCCTTGTTAAATTCAAAATTGGGAATTATCATGATGAAGTCTTGTGTGATATTATGCCTATGGACTGTTGTCATATTATTTTGGGTAGACCTTGGCAGCATGATAGGAAAGCTTTTCATGATGGTAGATTGAATCGATATACTATTTGGATGGATGGGAAGAAACAAGTATTATTGCCTTTAGTAGAGAAGTTTGATGAAGGTCACTGTACTATAGTCAGAGTATGCTTGGTTGATGGTAAAACATTTACAAGAGAAATGAAATAACAAAATATTTTCTTTTCATTGAAGCATAAAAGTGGATAGTCAAATAAGGTTGATGATGCCTTGAGCCGAGGAAAAAGTTTAGTGACGGATATGAGAGTTGAGGTACTTGGTTTTGATGATTTGAAGTGTTTTTATGAAACTGACCTTGATTTTGTAGAGCCTTGGAAATCTTGTAAGGGAAAAATAGTAAATGATAAGTGGGCTGATTATTTCATTCAAGAAGACATGTTGTTTAAAGGAGTTCAGTTATGCATACCTAGAGGATCTATGAGAGAGAACATAATGAAGGAGAAACAGAGTGGTGGACTTGCTGGACATTTTGGGATTGATAAGACTATGAATTTGATTTTAGAAAGATACTTTTGGCCATAGATTTATAGAGATATATAGAGAATGGTTAGAGGTTGTAGAATTTTCCAAATAGAAAAAGGAACTAGTCAGAATTTGGGATTGTATACACCTTTGCATGTACCTAATAGACCTTGGGAAGATGTGAGTATGGACTTTGTTCTTGGATTGCCTAGAACTCGGAGAGGTAATGATTCTATTTTGGTAGTGGTTGACAAATTTTCAAAGATGGCTCATTTCATACCTTGTAAGAAGATATATGATGCATTGCATGTAGCTTAATTATTCTTCAAGGAAGTGGTACGATTGCATGGTTTGCCTAAGTCTATTGTTTCAAACAGAGACATTAAGTTTACTGGTTACTTTTGGAGAACACTTTGGAAGAAGATGAATATTGATTTGAAGTTTAGTTCTACATTTCACCATCAGATAGATGGACAGACTAAAGTTATGAACATAAGTTTGGGAAACTCAATGAGATGTTTAGTTGGAGATAAGCCTACTAATTGAGATGTAGTTTTGGCACAAGCAGAGTTTGCATATAATAATTCTATGAATAAAAGTACTAAGAGGACACCATTTGAGATTGTTACTAGATTTCATCCTAAGGGAACCACAGAGTTGAAAGATTTTCCTACTAAGACCAGAAGAAGTGCTGAAGCTGAGGATTTTGCAGTATACATGAGAACTTTACATGATGAAGTCAAAAAGAATTTGGAGGACAGTAATCTAAAATATAAACAGAGAGAAGATAAGAGAAGGAGACATAAATATTTTGAAGTTAAAGATGATGTTATGATTCATTTGAAGAAAAATAGATTTCCATTTGGTACCTACAACAAGCTTAAAATGAAGAAGTTTGGACCTTGTAAGATTTTGAAGAAGTTTGACAGTGGAAATGCTTATGAAGTGGAATTACCAGAGGACATCGATATATCGCCTATATTCAACATTGTTGATATCTTTGAGTACTTTGAATCAAATAATGAGATAGAAGATGATCTGGATTATCCTAAGAAGAATAAGGACATCATTGAGAAGATCTTGAATAACAGAGTGAGCAAGAGTACAAGAGGAAAAGACTACATGGAATACCTAGTTTAGTGGAAAGATAAGCTAGTTGAAGACAATTCATGGATTACACAAGATGAGTTGGATCTTTATGATTTGGGTCATAATATTAGGAGTTTATGATGTGGACATTAGTTCTTTATTTACCCCAGGTGTCTGATGCAGGAGCATCTTGGGTCTTTGAGCAATCTTGCATCAACCAAAATATTTCCTATTTTCTGTTGTTTGCAATATACTCTTTGCATTTGTTGGTTTCATGTTGTGCAAAAATTACATGATGTTGAGGAACTATTTAGGAACCTTATCCTATGGTCTCATAAGGATTGGATGGACTATTTCAAAGTTATAGTTGTTTTACTTCCTGTCGGTGTCGTATTTTCCTGCAGTTTTGGTGCTAATTGCAGGTCATAGAGCTATTGATCCTTAAGGAATCAGCCTTTTTGATTTTAGGACCTTGAAGAGGACCTAAATTAATATCTTTTACAAAAGGAGAAAGTCCTAATTCATTATGAGTCGAAAGTTATGACCATTTTTCTTGGGGACCTATTTTCTGCCAAATTACACGTGAAACATGGAGTGTTTCTTCTTGCGTGGTTCCGTGTGATGAGATGGGGCCTTGTGAAGTTAGGGACATGTTTTTGGGTCATGTGTGGACCTAAATGTAAATTCACATTAATTTTTTATCATTCTTTCATTAGTTTTGGTTAAATCTTCCAGACTAGACCTATATTGTAATTAAATGCCTAACTGACCGACTTGTGGCTTAGCTAGCTATATAAAGAGTCTAGGTTGATGTAGAAGGTAGGAAAGAAGATGGTAAGAACATAATTATCAAGATCCATCATTGGAGATGAAGATAGGATGCAAGATGAGATTCTGATATCATAATTTTCATTGTATAAGGCTGAAACTCGAAAGGCCTCATAGTCGGGCATGTTGAAAGAAATAATATAAATTCTATGTTGTTGCTGCCAGTTGCTTGTCTCATGTCCATTGTGTTTTCACTGATTTCATGTGGTGTTCATATTTCTTCCATATGCAACTTTGAGCAGGGATTGTTGTTGATTCAAGTGGAGTCAATTCTTCTTGATTCTGCTTGTATCTATCCTGCACCTGCGTTAATCTTCAAGGTCACTGTCCAATTTTGACTGGTTTTTGAAGATGGGTCTGTAGCTCCTATCCCCACTGTAGAAACTTCATGGGATCATGGGATATGGTAGTAAATACCTTGTATAGTGTACCATACAAAGCAAGGCCTTGGAATGTTCAAGCAAGCATTTTTAAGGCCAAGCCCTAGGCAAGCCTAGACTATGCTTGACTAGGTAAGGTCGAGTTTGCAGAGGTCCTAGAAGGAAAAGATGAAGTTTGCAGGCTTAATAATTTGGAGGATTTAAAGTATGGTTAGTGAAGCTCCATTGGTGTGAAGGAGGAGCCATAACCAATCAAGACAAGGTGGTGTAGCAAACAAACAAGTTCAGTGACCCTGTTAAGCCAAAAAGCACTTGAAAACCCTCAATTTGGATTAGGGCAGTGTACAAATACTTGGGATCCTAAAACCTAGAAAATACTTGAGACTTGGTAATTGAATAGGAGTCTCTTTGGAGAGTTATCCAAGATTTGGTAAGGTTTGCAGGAGATAGCCCTAAAAACCTGGAATGGAGGCCTAATTGGGGCACATTCCTTATAGCCCTATTTTGAGGGAAAATGAAGCAATTGGTAGGGAAGATGGATTGTCCAAGCCCTTGGGGTCACATGGAAAGCTGAAAAAACACCTTAGAAGCCATCCTCATCCTTGTTAGGACCTGAGAAGGTGTTGGTGAAGTTGTGCCCTTCTGAGCATATGTAAGGGAATGAAGCAAAGCTAATCAAAGGAGAGTCTAGAAGTTGAAGCACTTGTTCTTGGTGGTCAGATTGGGCAAGGTCAGGGGATTACCACTAGCGAAGGAAGTCCTAGAGACCATAGGGTGAAGAAGAACACTCAATTACCCAAGGAAGGGATAAAAGAGCATAGACTAGGCTAGTCTATCCCAATCTCCCCATCAATTACTCATTATCCTCAACATGGCCCCCACTTTATTATAAAGTCAATTTATAACTTTATAATATAACAAATAATTAAACATCATTCAAGGCCATTACAATATAAATATCTCGTTAAATACTCATTATTTTGACAAGTCATCTGAACCAAGGAGTCAACCACTGCATCCTTTGTTCATATGATTGCCTTACTAAAAATAGAGAGGTCCCATCTCTATCAAGTACCTTCGACAAACTATGAATAGTAATTATATAAAATTGAGCCCAAACGAAGTCCAATCTGAGTCAAACGAAGACCAAACTGAGACATGCTGAATTCTAGAGAAGACAAGAACCTCCATTAACCAAACCTCTGCCAAATAAATCCCTCTATCCACAATAATTAGCCTATGAGGAACACAATAATAGGCTAACAACTCATCCTCTAACTTTGGCTAAAAAGGGGACACTATATTATAGTGGTGAAGTTAGAACTTGTTGGGGTTCTTACATTCACCAATTTGACAAGCAAACTAGGGTGAGGAATTACTCTCACCATAACATTGATTGCCAGACTATGGAGGATCTTGCACCTTCAAAACAACACACAAATGTCAATTCCAACTAGAATCACAAATACACAATAAAAGATAACTCCATGATGATCCCCTACAGTGCCAGTCACTGCCTTATAAACAGCTCCAAGAAGTATCTAGAAGGTTACAATAGGCCAAGATAACTTAATACTTATTATTTTATTACTTTTATTTTATAATTGAATTATATGTTACTGAGTTCGGTTGTTTTATGGTTGGACCAAGTTTGGGTTCAAATCGGTTCCTGGTTCTGGTCCAGTTCGCCTGTGGGTTTGGCCAGGATTCGAACCCAAGCAGGCTGGTTCATCCAGACCAAACCAAGGTTGAACTAGGGCAAACCTAGGTAGATCAAATGCGAACCATGAACATTTCCACTAATAAATATTCTATAATTTAGTGCGGGAAATAATTATTATAGAATTTGAATAAGATCTTTAACATGACAATTTTTTTTTTCTTAAGTTCAGATAATTATTGCATCAAATTAAACTAGCCTTGAAGATTTCTTCACATGAAAATTTTATATCTAATTGCTCATAATGACCCTTGTCCAATTAATTGTAAGCAGTCTATAGTGATAAATTATATTTTAAACATAAACAATATCTTCAATAGGTGAAGGAAGCTACAAGCTACTTTTTAAACATTTTTCAAGTAGGATGTTAATTACAAACAAACAAGCTCTTTGTACAGTGAAAAATTAATAAGCATTTGAGGACATGGAAAACAAGAATGTTACTGGTGCAGTTGATCCCATTGGCATTGGCACTATTTCTGAATCAAGTAATGTCTTTGATGATGATGATGATGATGATGAAGATTTAGATAATCCATTAGATGATTGAAACTTAGGATAAAGATCCAATTGTTCAAAGTCAAAACAATGATACTTGAACTCAATATTATTATTTTAATATTTTTATGTTGCTATGATGCTATGATTATAAGTTTATGGTGTTTTTGTTATTTTTATGATACTATGTAACATTCTAATATTAATTCATGCTTCTAGGCTGCATACATGTGTGTGTGTGTGTGTGTGTGTGTGTAATTTTTATATTTTTTTTACTAACGAACCCAAACCTGAACTTGAACCCAAACCTAGACCAGAAACTTGGATTAAATTATTAAATAAAGTAGTCTTATGCTATTATTTAAATTTGGGACCACTTACCAAATTAATTTAATTAAGTTATTTAAATATGTTAGAGACATTGCACATTTCCTTGGTGAGTTTCATAGAAATATCAATTTATGGAGCTAAAGTTTAAATATGAATGGAAAATACAATGCTTAGAGGTAACTCCGATGGATCATCGCAATTGATCACAACTAAAAGAATAGAGAGACTATTTTGCAAGGGACATTTGGATAGCATGTTATTTGGCAATGCAATGAATTCATCTATGGGTAAGCACTATATTTTTACTGATATTCAAAATATTTTGAATAAGCAGTGTGGTTTAGGTGAATTACCTCAAGGTTACTATCAAATAGAGTTTTAAAATGCATCATTGTTCTAATTCTTTCATGACCACACCTTACCACCATATAAGAATTACAAAGAAGAGATAGAAAAGGCCATAAAGGAATAAATGGAGATAGTTCATATCAAGCCTACTTGTAGCCCTTTTGCATTGTTTATGAAGAGAAAAATGTAACAATAAGGATGTATATAGACTACAAAGAATTGAACAAGAAGATGATTAAGAACAAGTATCTAATTCCTTGAATGAATGAGTTTATCGATGAGTTGCCTAGAGTGGTTTACTTTTCAAAGATTGATCTATGACTGAGAACTGCCAAATCTGTGAATAAGATGTAGAAGTGCATAAGATAAAATTCAAATATCATTTTGGGTACTTTTAATTTTTGGTCATATATTTTAGCTTGACAAATACTCAAATTGCTTTCAAGTAATGTATGAAACATGTATTCACATTCAACAAAGAAATTTTATTTTTGTTTTCTCTGATGACATTGACCTACAACAAAACTCGGAAAGAACGCTTGGAGCACTTAAATACAATCCTTAGAATATTAAAGCAATAGGATCTTATCAAAAAAGAATCGGATTTGGGATATTAGATATATTGTTTGTGAGCTATATAAATAGTCCTCAAAGTGTCTCAATGGATCACCAAAATATCCAATCCATCTTCAATAGGCTAGCTCCTACCACATTAGCACAAATGAGAGGGTCTTTTGGCCTTTGCAGTTACTATATGAGATTTGTCAAGGGCTTTTATCTAGCACCACCCCTAATTAATATAACTAGAAAATGACTTTCCCATGGAATGACACTCCTCAAGAATCAAAGAGGTAATGATTTTGTTCCCTATACTTTCTGTTTTAGATTTCTCACAATTATTTTTTATTAAATGTGATTGTTCAAAAGAAGGAATTGGAGCAATATAAGTGTAGACCAGACACCCCATAGAATTTGAAAAAAAAAAGGAAAGAGTCACAAAAAGGATTCTCCATTTATGACAAAAAGATGCTTGCTATCATGTATGTTTTGGCCAAGTTCCAATAATACTTAGTTTGGGGAGGGCTTGTGGTGAAATAGATCATACCAATTTGAAGTTCTTCCTTGGCCAACACAACTTGAATGATTGAAAAAAAAAACTTGACAAGCTCCAAGCCTATGATTTTATTCTAAAAATATATAAAATAGAAAAAAAAAATACATAGTTGTTGATGCTCCTACTAGGATGCTTGCTTTCTACTACACTTATCTTATTTCTTTCGATTGGAAGGTTTCAATTATGGAAAAATATGTTAAAAATATATTTGCTACTAACCTTTTGAATGAGGGTGTAAGAAATGATAAATTGTAGTGGCATATGGCCTTGCAAGCTATATGGGAAAAAAATCTTGGTCCCTAATATTTTGAGAACACTACATTATGCTTCCCTAGCTAAGCACCCAAGATTCAACAAGACTTATAAAAATATATGAGAAAGACTTTCATGGAAGATTTTCAAGGAGGACATCCTACACCACATTAGGGAGGGCACCACTTTCCAATAAAATAAAGTAGATTGTACCTTTCCTACAAATTCTCTACAGCCATTTCCTAACCGTATTGAAAAATACGAAAGTGCATCTATGGATTTCATCATAGGTCTTCCCAAGATAAATTGTAAGGATTGCATTTATATTGTAAATGATAGACTAAGCATACACACTTCTTTTAATTCTTTATATAATTCAATGCACATTAAGCGACATTTATTTCTTAGAGGGGAGTTTAGGTTACTATTTTGCCTAAAAAATTGTCAATGATAGAGATAATAGATTTCTCAACTCTTTCTAACAATATTTGTTTCATTTGACTTGTATGATACTTATTCGTAGTACTATTTATCAACATCAAATAGATGAGTACACACAAATAATAAGTGGCTTGAATGGTATTTAAAAAACTATCCTTAATCGAAAAGCAATATGGGTCAATTGGTTGTACCTTGGAGAATACTACTACAACTACCCATCATATGTCCATTGGCTATCTTCATTGAGGATCTTGTATGCTTATGATGCACTAACCTTCATTGATTTAGCGTTTATAGATATTTGAGTATCAATAGCTAAAAACTTGGGGAATCATAACTAGATCATTCTAAGGTCACTCAAAGATCATCTCCAACAAACCTAGAATTAACAAAAGTTTTATTTGATCAACACCATGCTAGGAGATCCTTCAATGTTAGACATATGACATCCATAGCTACAAAGCCTCCTAAGAAAACTTCCATTAAGCAAAATTAGTTTACAAAGCCCAAGTCTTATTTCTATGGGCCTTAGAAGACTTGAGGAGCATTGGAGAAGTTTCTTATGCATTGGAATTGTCAATAAATAGCCAAATTCACAATGTTTTCCATGTGTCTTGCATCAAAAGGGAACTTGGACAATGTAATAAAACATTAGTAGAGTTTATACATTCTGGTTCCAAAAGCCATCAGTGATACACAAGAGAAGAACCTAAGGAATACAACAATCTCAAGATACTTGGTTCATTGGAGGAACCCACCTACAAAAGACACTACTTAGGAGGGACTAGGGATTCTTGAGCACCCAACTTTACGTTGCTTGTAGGCAAGCATTTTCAAGAAGGGTTGACTTGCAATGTCCCTTTTTAATTAGTTATCTTATATGAGCCCTACCTTTATTTTCTTAATAGAGATATAAAAAATATTTAATAAAGGTGTCATGGTTTGATAAAATCAAATGAAATAATAATTTAAAAATATGGTGGTAGGGTTTCATAAAATTAAAAAGGGTTGTCATAATATTAGACATTTGGCAACTTCTTCACGAAATGATAAGGAATTATTATTTAGTATTCATAACAAAGTGGAGGCTATTTTTATTATGAGAGTAATTGGTAAAAATTGAATGAATGATCAAGCAATCATTTATAGATTACAAAGAGACGATGTTTCCATTATGAAATAATAGTAGAATTAGAAAGTTTCTAATATATAAAAAATCTACAATATTGACCATTAAATAAGAAATAATAAAGATATTAAGAAGATATTATTCTAATACCCTCCCTTAATGGTCAATCTATCAACTACACCAAGTTGCCCCTTAAATTTTACAAACTTGTCCACACTTAGAGACTTGGAGAGAATATCAATAGTCTAATCCACAGTTAGAACATACAACAATTGAACTAATCCATCTTCAACTAGCTACCAAATGAAATGACAATGAAGGTCAACATGCTTAGTTCTCTCATGGAAGACTGGATTCTTGGCCAGTTTGAGCACCCTTTGATTGTCATAGTAACGGGGAGTAGGATCTTCTTGAGACATATGCATGTCTGAAAAAGCATCCTTCGAAGCCAAACTGTCTCACAAGCTGCCTTAACTATTCCTCGATAGGTGAATCGATGTTGTATTAAACAAAAAGATCCTTATATATATTTATAAAGATGATGTTTCTAAAAGAAACAATCGTTAACTAAAGACAAAAATAGAAACTACCTAATAAACTAAAGATTAACTAAGATAACCATTAAAGAAACATTACAATATTCTAGTACCCTCACTTAATGGTCATTGTCTAAATACCTTATAGAAGACTATACATATCTTGTGGTCATAAATTCTTCAAAACATTCTGCTACTACTGAGACCCTCACTAGATCTGTAGAATGTCAATGACCAAGAGTAGCCAAAATCTGTCAAGAAAAATTAGAGAAGGCTGCCCCCTTCTTCAAAATGCTCTGCAACAAGAGACAAGAGCCTACCATTGACTCTACCACTAAGATAAGTCTGCCAATAACCCTCCCAAGATCTAAAAACCTTATGACCAAAAATCATCACAAAATATCCAACATGATGTTGAATAATAGAGTTGTTCGCCTGTAGCCAGGGACACACACTAAGAAAAACTATCACGATTTTGAGGAAAAAATGGCAAACCCTCCATTTTTTTGAAGAAGAGCATTGTTAGTAACAAATTTGTCCTTTGAAAGGAAATACAGAATAATGACTCAAGATGCCCGAATGAAGGCACAAATGCTACCAATAGTTGGATGAGTTATCATCGGATTGATAACTCTTCTCTAAATTGTGAGGTACAAATCCCTCTTAGAAAGATTTACAATGAATAAAATAGCTGGTTATGTCTTTTACTAGAAAACAAAAAGGCTTTCTAACATTCACCCATCACTATGGGTGAATGTGATTATAAGATTTACAAACTAAATAAGGAGAGAAAGACAAGCAAATAGCTAGAGGACCATTTATTAAACCTTTCACATAATAGAGAAAATGAAAAGACTTAAATATCTTATTCTATAAAGCATGAGTATGTGAACCGACTAATCTATAGACGTATGTAGTATTGACACAATAAAATAGATCTGCATTTAAAATGGGAAGAAATGGCCACATGACCAATTTCAACCCGAGAAATAAATATTCAACCTCAGGATTTGATATATATTGATTCCTCTTTATTTCAAACACATAACAAAATAACCTTGAGATCATTTCATCTCTACTCTTACAATCAACATGCACAAAACATAAAACAAAATAAATTATTTCCCATCTTCCCTTGTTACAATCAATATGCATAAAAGTGATCTCCTTCCCCTGTAGCCTCCATACTTCCTGGAAAAGAACCCTTTATTTGAGAATCTATTCTCCTTTTATCTTCTCTTGCCTCCTGATGACAGTTATCAGTTTTTAATGACTCCTTATTTTAAAAAGTCTATTTTTCATAAATAATCTCCCTTAAAGTTTTGAGTTTTCCCTTCATAATTGATTCTTGAAAATGATTGTGTAAGAATTTGCCTAAGGCAAAGAATAGAAACCAAGATCTAGAAGCTCAAGAGATAGCACAAACAAGAGAGACAAGACAATATGATCAAATGAAGAATTCAATAATGATCAAATGATAGATAATTGATTTATTACATACAATGTAGAAATGTCTCAATATATAGGCAATGCATGATAACTAGAAGATATGCAAGTGATAAGATCGCAGCTAGACATGGTGGAATCACATGTCCACCAAAGGTGGATCATCCTCCATTGTACATGAAAGTATGAGAAACATGAGTAACAATGAGATGATGATAATGTGATAAGAGCACTAAAGGTGGATCTCACACACAAAGAGGTATGTGATGACACCTAAAGTGGAGATTCTCCTAACCATGTGCTAAAAAGAAATGCAAACTCCTAGGTGTTTCAAAGACAACTAATTATGCAAATGCATTATCCTAAGTAAACTTAAGTAAAGTGTAATTAGTAAATACTTAATTACACCAACACCCCCCCTTAAGTGCAACTTAGGGGAATGCACTTAAGCTCACAATGCAAGATGGGTCCCAGCTACTAGGCCATGTTAGGTACCCATGTACAATATGCAAGAACAATGCAATCTCTCATAAAGCGGAGGAAGAGGAAAAACCTCATGGGAAAAACCCTCCCCTAAAAAGAGAGATGAATACAATATAGAATATGAGAGAGAAGACCTCATATGAGGAAAAGATCCCCCCCATAAGCTAGAATAGAGAAGTCATGTGACCCCCCTTGGTGGAATATCCCGCACCCCTAAGAGAACTCACAACTGAAGAAACTTGCTCTCAGTGAAGGGTTTGGTGAAGATGTCTACAACCTGCTCTACTGTAGGACAATACTACATATCAATGACCTACTCATGTATCAAATCTTTGATGAAGTGCATATGAACCTCAATGTGTTTGGTTCGCTGATGTTGGACCGGATGTCTGGAGATCGCTATAGCACCCTGATTATCACAATGAATGACTGTAGGTCATGGAATATTGAAACCAAACTCCTTCAAGATATGCTGCAGCCAAATAGCCTCTGTAGCTACAGTAACAACCCCTCAATACTCAGCCTTAGTCGAAGAAAGAGAAATAGCATGTTGCTTCTTACTCTGCCAACAAATGGGGCCTAAACCAAGTTGAAATATGTAACCTAAAGTAGACTTGCGACCATCAAGATCACTTGCCCAATCTGAGTCTGTATATCCAACCAACTGAAGTCCTATACCTGCTGTATAGTGAATCCCATGCATATGTGTACCCCGTATGTAGTGCAATATGCACTTGGCTTCCTTCCAATGAAGCTCATGTGGCTCTTGCATGAAGCAAGAAACCATGCCAACTACAAATGATATGTCAGGGCATGTATGTGTCAAGTAGATGAGACTTCCAACAAGTTGTCTATATAAAGTATCATCGACAAGAGGTGTAGAACACTTAGCCTCTAACTTGACACCTGATAGAAATGGGGTGGGTGTAGCCTTGCCATCACTCATGTGAAATCGAGCAAGTAGATCAAGAGCATACTTGGGCTTAGAAAGTGTGATCCCTGCTGAGGACTGTGTGATCTCAATACCAAGAAAATAGTGAAGTAACCCCAAGTCTGTCATAGAAAATCTATCCTGCAAAGAAGACTTGACACTAGCAATGATGGATGAAGTACTTCTTGTAATGATCAAGTCATCAACATAAAGTACAAGTATCAAGTGTGAGTCATTCTGCCGAAGAATGTAGACATTCGAATCTGAATGACACTTGGTGAATCCTGCTGAGAGAAGGAAGGAATCCATCTTGGCATACCAAGCCCTAGGAGCCTGTTTGAGGCCATAGATAGACTTCCTTAACCTAAAAACCATAGTAGTATCCTAGATGAATCCCTGTGGCTACTCCATATAAATCTCCTCATGAAGATCCCCATGTATAAATGCACTCTTAACATCCATCTGATGTATAGTCCAACCATGAGTTGTAGCAATAGCAAGTGTCAAATGAATGGAGTTCATCTTGGCTACGGGTGCAAAGGTCTCGGTGTAGTCAATACCAAGAACTTGAGAGAAACCTTTTGCAACAAGTCTTTCCTTATACTTATCCACACTTCCATTTGCTACAAACTTGGTCCGATAGATCCACTTACAACAAACTAATTTTCTTCCCTTAGGAAGAGGAACTAAGTCCCAAGTTTTATTTCTCATCAAAGAGTTATACTCATCCTCCATAGCTTTGTCCCACTCAAGAATCCCTAAAGCTTCCTTGAATGACTATGGATCAAAAAAAATTTCAATATACTTGCATGTGGAAATGAGTTGTGTTGTGACCTTGTCCTCGTAGTGTCTGAAGGATTCCCCACAAGTGAACCTGTTGAATCAAGTGTTTGTTGTGCCCAACGAGGTCTAGTGGAAGAAGAAGATGATGAAGGAATGTCCTCAACTATGTCTTGACCCTACGAAGGTGGAGGCCTGCGAGTCAAGGTTGAGGGAGTTTCATCTTCCAAGTCACTATCATCACTATCATTATCCGAAATGGAGGAAGTAGGAGGAGTTGAAGAATCCAAGCTAGGACAATTCTCTTCAAAGTGAACAGTCCTCTCAAAGAAGATCTCATGTGTCTCTAGATCCATAAGCTTGTATGCCTTAAGAGTCTCGGGATAACCAACAAATATGCAAGGCTTTCTTTGTGGTTCCAATGCCTTGTGTTTCTGAGGAGGTATTCGTGCCCATGCTGGACAACCAAAGACCCTAAAGTGTTTCACAACTGGTTTTCTTCCACACCAAGCTTCAAAAGGAGTAACTCCATTCAAAGCTTTATGAGGAATTCTATTTTGTATGTGAGTGGCACAACATATAGCTTCAGCCCAAAAGGCTTGATCAAGAGACTTAGCATGAATCATACAAGTGGCCATCTCCTTAAGGGTCCTATTCTTCCTTTCTGCAACACCATTCTGCTGTGGAGTGTAGGCAACTGAATGTTGAAGATCGATACCCTCAAATGTGCAAAAGTCTATAAGCCTTGAGTTCACATATTCCCTTCCATTGTCTATTCAAAGAATCTTGATGGCTTTACTTGATTGCTTTTCAACATGAGCCTTGAAGGTGAGAAATTTTTCAAACACTTCACTCTTGTGACCAAGAAAGTAGACCCAAGTGTAGCGTGAAAATTCATCAATGAAGGTGAGTACATAACGAGCCTTGCCAAATGATGGCACTGGAAATGGGTCCATCACATCCATATGAACTAATTCAAGAACAAATGTTGCTCTCGAAGACTTCCCCTTATCAAAATTCTCTTTGGGATGTTTGCCCAATTCACAAACTGAACATACACCCTCTGAATACTTGACTTGAAGTAGACCTTTGACCATATCCTTGTTGCTAAGCTGCTGAAGATATCTATAGTTGAGATGTCCAAATCTTTCATGCCAAAGTTTACTTTGTGAATTTGAGCGTGTCAAAAAGGCATGTGAAGGAGTCTTAGGTATAAAATTAGAAAATGAGTAAAGCCTTGTATCATGATTTGCTTTTCCTATTGCCACCATAGAATCATCCTTAAGATTTTTGACTATGACTGAATCAGGTAGGAACTCAACTTTCTTTCCACCTCCATAGTGAGTGATTTGGTAAATTGAAAGGAGGTTTGTGCTAAGGTTTGGAACATAGAGAACATCTTTGAAAGCTCCATTTTCCATCTCAACTTCCCCTTTCCCTTCAACTTCCACTTGAGTATCATCTCCTACATAGATGTGAGGTACCATAGATGGTTTCAAGGAAGAAAATTGCTCCTTTGTTGCACCCATATGATGTGTGGCACTTGAATCAAAGATCCATTCCTCTGAATTAGTTGTACTTGCCACCAATTCTTTCCCTTTACCCTTTGAAGTGGAAGGTGTTGAATCCTTTCCCTTGTAGGCATTTGGCAAATCAATGTGATGCTTCTTCAGTATGTTTGTCAACTCATCAATTTGTTTCTTGTGACATTGATGCTCATCATGGTTTGGCTTCTTGCAATATGCACAAATTTTCTTCTCCTTCTTAGAATTATCCTCCTTGTTGTTGTTGGGAGAAGACTTTCCTTGTTGTGAGGAGGAAGATTGTTGATTGTCTAATTGTGATTTGGCCTTCCACTTCTTTTGCTTCTTATTGGAACCTTTACCATCTTGATTCCCTTTATTCCCATTATTAGCCACCAATGCCTTAGACTTTGAAGACTTGAGAATCCCCATACTCATCAATTTTGTTTATTCTAAGATCAACATTTCTGAAAATGACTCAAATGAAGGCTTAGTGAAGGCACTACCCATTGTTAACTTGTGACTATTGTAACTTGAAACAAAAGCCGCATATTCAGGAGGAAGATGATTCAACAAGTGACTAACTAACTTCGCATCCTTCATGGGATTACCACAATCATCAAGTTGTGCTCTATAGTCATTGAATTTGTTGAGATAATCTTAGATTGTGTCAAAGTTCCTGGGATCTAATTTGAGGAGATCAGTCTCAATTTTGAATCCCATGTCTTCATCCACTTTACCAAACAATTCTTCAAGTTTATCCCAAGCATCTTTAGCATCTTTTATGGTTTTGATGTGATACATGACAGCTTGAGAAATATTCTCTCTTAAGACTCCTAATGCTTTATAATTTTTGCTGGACCAAATTTGTGTTGCAGCAGTATCATCATCAGCGGGTTTTTTAATTGTACCATCCACATAAGGAGTTAAACCTTTAACCATTAACTTGCTCCATACATTATCTTTCCATGTAGCATAGTTATGTGGAGTTAATTTTGCAATAATATCCATGATGCAGAAATGAAAAGAGCAGAAGAAAGAGAGACACCAACACAAAATACATCCCCCCTATTCACTTAATCAAAGAACCCCCCCAAAAATGATGATTTTGGCACTTTATAGCTAGTGCGTGTACAATTGCCACTTGACAAAATGGATCAAAGTGGACTTCTGATTTTGATATTTACAACTTAAAATATGAAGCTATGTTAGACTCAAGGATCTAATCACTTACAAGTGCCACAATAGGCCAAAATAGACCATATTCTAAAAGTACTATGTCTACCCAAAATTTATCCAAACTGATACCAGATTTGGAAAGTAGACAAAAAATCATGCACGTTCAAAAAAAAATTCACCTAAAAATGTGTTCGTATGAGCCCATACGAAGCCTTTGAAGTTGCAAAAACAGGGATCAGTGAGGTACAGTCACCAAAAACTACAATTTCTACAAAATTCGTGATCCAAAAAGAACACCACCACTAAAAAGCTTAGGAAATTTTAGCCAAAATAAAAAAAAATTGCACTCAATTTGGAGTCTGGAAGACCAAGTTCTGGCCTCCCAAAGTTGGACTGCCAAATCTAAAATGCAATTGGTGAGGGCTACAAATTTTTTAAAACTGCTGATGTCACCAGTTTCACACTGTTAAATTTGACATTCAAATGACCGTCATCGCAGTGTTAAAATGCCCAATTTTGACGGTCAAATGGCCGTCAAATCATACCTCATAAAAGATGATGTGATCCATATCTTAAATTTGACATCTTACGGACCATCACCACTAAGCAAAATCTACCTCGAATGACATCCAAACGGCCATCAATTTTAAACACATAAAAATCTACCAAAATTTGAATTTTTTTTAATAAAATGCCTGATTTTCTGTGGTGCCGCCACTTGTCAGGGTTTGATTAGCCCGCATGGGCTGGCATGTATTGGGGCCGTTGTCATGTGGTGATGTGCCCTGGTGGAGGTGGCTTTCTCGGGGAGGTGCCACGCTGTAGTAGGGCCGCAGATGATGTCTGTCTTCCCGTAGATGAGGTGGGCGCGGTAGCAGAGCCGCGTTGGCGGAGGTTGGGATTGGTGGCGTGGTAGCAGAGGACATTGGTGTCGGTGCTGTCCTGCGTGAAGAGGACTGAGCGGCGTGCGGTGGGACAAAGTGGTGGGTCCGTGGCGTGCTGATGGAGTGGTGGTGTGCCGGTGTCTGCAATTTCTGATGCTCTCCGGTAGCATGATGAGGGTGTGAGGAGGTGGAGCAGCGCTGTCCGTGGAGGTGGCGGAGCGGCCCATCAAAGCACTATGCTGAGAGTGTGTGGAAGGGCATGGGATGTTAATCCCACATTGCTCATAGCAATGTGACTTTGTGCTTTATATTGCCTTGTGTTCGCTATATTAATTAAAGACCTTGATCTCCCTGCTTAGCCTAGCTCGCTTGCTTTGAGCTTGGGTGACCTGCACAATATGCCTATCACAGAGGCCTGAAAGGCCAAATTTTTGCCAAAAGTATATATATCCAGAAATGGAAAAATTTTCTCGATTTGAAAATTTACCAAAAAAGGAAAATTTTTTAGATCTAAAAATAGAAATAATTGCAAATCTGCAATATTGACATAAATGGAAATAAATGCAGATTTGAAAAATAAAAATGGAAAATAATTACCCAATTTTGTAGATCGGGCCTTAGAGGTCTGATTTGCAAAAAAAATTTGCCTCAGATTTGACTTTTGCCCAAGGTAGGCAAATTTATAGTCAAAATTTATAGAAACAGCCACCAGGATGCAATGGTGAGGTCTGATCTTGCTCAAAACACTCCCACAAAATGCTGATCCTAGATTTGGTTCGTGGCCCTCCAAAAGTTGAAGCAATGAATCGCTCTCCAATGGCTATGCAATGAAGACTCCTTTGGCTCTGATACCATGTAAGAATTTGCCTAAGGAAAAGAATAGAAACCAAGATCTAGAAGCTCAAGAGATAGCACAAACAAGAGAGACAAGACAATATGATCAAATAAAGAATTCAATAATGATCAAATGATAAATAATTGATTTATTACATACAATGTAGAAATGTCTCAATATATAGGCAATGCATGATAACTAGAAGATATGCAAGTGATAAGATCACAACTAGACATGGTGGAATCACATGTCCACCAAAGGTGGATCATCCTCCATTGTACATGAAAGTATGAGAAACATGAGTAACAATGAGATGATGATAATGTGATAAGAGCACTAAAGGTGGATCTCACACACAAAGAGGTATGTGATGACACCTAAAGTGGAGATTCTCCTAACCATGTGCTAAAAAGAAATGCAAACTCCTAGGTGTTTCAAAGACAACTAATTATGCAAATGCATTATCCTAAGTAAACTTAAGTAAAGTGTAATTAGTAAATACTTAATTACACCAACAAATTGTAATTAATCATTTCACTTTATCTTTTATTTTCAAACCGGTAACCTTCTTTCTTAGCCCTCTTATCCTTATAAATATTAGAATCAATAATCAATTCAAACAATTGGTATTTAAAATGATGACTTATATTACCAAGGATTCTTCTAGTCATGACATTTGGCATTAACAACAGCTGATCCATACGTGAGGTGGCATCAGAAAGTTTAAAAATAAAATCTTTAGTAAGCAAATAGCTGCTAGGTGTCATTTTTGGAAGATTGCTAGATGTCTTAGTTAGGATGGGTTAATGTACTTGTTCATTACATGAGTTTGTTAACCATATGGAAGCAATTAGTGATTGTCGATATTGAGTGCTCATCGAATAAATAGAAACAATATACTTCAACTATTAACCCCACCGAAATCAGTATTTTTCCTGACAGCAAAATTGGGTCTCCATGCCGGGGGCATAACTTCTCACTCCACTGTTGGATCGACCTAATTTTTGGATATGTTGGCCAAAACCTAGCTTTTTGCATTCTAACTGGAGCGATTTCTAAAATAATATGAGTCGAAATATATGGGATACTGTGTGAGGGTATAAATGACTATCATAAAATCAAACTTGCCAAAATATTGTTCTCAGTGACTTTCACATCTTCTGCTCTCAAATACACTACACCATAACTTTTCTATTTGTATGATTTTAGAAGAAATTCAAAGAGTGGATTTAAACTATCTGAGATAGAGCCACAAATTTATTTATAAAGCAAAAGATGACAACCTTGTTGTGTACTCACTTTTGCAGTGGAACTATTTTCTACATTCTTGAGAAAGTCAGAAACTACCTCAAATGAAACTTTGCAGAACCGTTACCCAAATGAGCTTGTTCTCCTTAATACGCTCTATAATAGAAATTGTGAATCTGATATGAACTTAAAAATAGATCCCCTTTCATTGATAAGGTATAGAGTAGATCGTTTAAATCCAGTTGGGAAGGCACACATTGATTCTTGGAACTTGTTGAGTTTTTGACCTGAACTCGTGTGTTGAACTAGAATTATGAACTTGCAATTTGAAACCATGGGAGATGGAAAATTGAACTTTGAACCTTGAACTTGAGGTTCAAGATTCAAGTTCAACAACTCCTCTTGCAATGCTGCCCTTTTACAAAGTATAACTTCAAAAAAGCATGATCAACAAAACCAGTATAAGGCATGAGAAAATTGAGGGACATTCTTCATGAGACTTGATTTTAAAAGTTTTGAATTTGGGTGTTAGAGGCAAGCCAACAACTGGCTCTAACTGGGGATATGGACCATGAGGGACATGAAGAATCCAACAATTTCTGGTTTGAGACCAGTGCTTAGTCATTAGGGAAACAGAGTCAAAGCAACACAGGCAATCGGGAGGGGCTTTCCAAATGACCTGAGGGGAGGAGTACAACACCAAAACAACTAGGCTAAGAAAACAACTAAACTACCAACAAGCCACAAACTACTAGAACTAAAACTATGCACAGCCAAAACTAGCAGGGACAAACTTATTTACAAGTATGCACATTGGCAGGAAACTCCTACCACAAGAGCTAGAAGCAAAGAGTACTTATACAAAGCCATTTACTGGCTGAGAAAAATAGGATCCCTTTCTGAACATTAAGTTGCATGCGAATGCAATAGACTAATATAACTTGCATGTGGTGAACTCCTCACTGTTGTAAACCAAACTAAATGTGTGCAAGAATCTTATAAACCAAACATCATGCCTGAAGAGCCATGATTCATCATAGAATTCAAATTTTTCTTGAGTACATTCAACATGAAATTATGAAGACCATTTTCAATTGGTGACTAAAAAAAGTTAGGCTTAGACATTCTTAAAGAGAATATCATGCCATTCACACGATCAACATTCATAGGACCCCAATCTTTGAAAGAATTTTCATCATTTAAAATATTTTCAAAGCAAGAAAAGACTTCATCCAGTATAGGGTGAGTACTCATAGGAATATCTTCATTGTGTTTTTCTGTAACTAAATCTGAAAACACCTTATCCAAGGTCAATGCATCCGGCAGACCCATACCTGAATTTTAATCTTTGGGATCTTCTTGCTTGATTGCTGATAAGAATCTGTCAATAATCTCTACCTCATGCCAAGAATCACCACCTGGGTAGGCCAATGATCTCTGGGACTGTGATACTTCAATAATCTCATCATCGTTAAGTGTTGCCTACATTTCAAATTTTTCTTTTCCATTAAGATCTACAGAGTTTAAAGAACTTTTAGCAGGGCACATGTTGGCTTCACTTCTAATCCAAGGCTAATAAAAATAAAACCCATCTCTCCCATAAGAATGGACTAGATATTTTTCATAGGATCAGTACACTTAAGAATACTATTTTTAGAAGAATTTCTAATATTCAAAATTTCCTCATAACATAGATTAACTTCATGTAGAATTGGGTTATCATATACTGGAAAAAATTCATCATGGTCTATTGGGACTAAGTCTGAAAACTCTTTATCCAAGACCAAAGCTTGGGATAGATCAATACTTGAATCATCTGTGGAAGAGCATCCTTGTTTAACAAGCACTTAAGATTGATCCAGCTCATTAAACACTTCTTGGAGCTGCAACACTTCTTGTTGGGTGGATAACATGAGTCTCCCCATGGTCTCCTCTCCACAAGAGGTATCCTTCAAGCCATTTAGAAATTTATAGGGTTGTGATACTTCAATTGGATCATCAACATGCTCTTTATTTTCTTTATAAAATTCCTTCCCAAGTAGATTTTCAAAGTTACCAGGTTGCTCTCCAAAGCATGATTCCACTTCACTTCCATTACAAGCTTTGGTAGAAGGGCATGGAATAACTTCATCTCAGAAAATAGAAGGTTCTACAATAGGGTCATTACATTTTTTAAGGAAAGAAGAATCTTCAGCTTCTGGTATGGAGGTAAAAACCATACATTCTGGAAACATAGAAGTTTGAAATTCTTTATTTCCTATTCTTGTTGCAGCAATATGACTCTCTAAACCTTTGAAACTAAAGCTCTAAAATTCTGAAAGGAAGGAAAAATCAAATGATTCATTTGCATCTAAACTCACCAAACTTCTAGTATTTGGATTGTCTTTTCCTACAGTTTCTTGCATCTCATGAGGCTGAAAGGTTTCATGATGTACATCTTGTTCGCTCAAAACTGAATAGTTACAATAAATGTAATTGGGTGAGATTACCAGGACTTCTTCATCTACCTCCAACTCTTTTTCAAGTTGATGCACTTTCCTTTTGTGCTCTTGCAGATCTTTTACCTTGTGAAATCTGACACAGTCTCCTCCATAGCAAGGTAGAAGTGTGGTCATCTTCAATGCTCAGGTTGGTTTTCACAACATACGAAATGCTTTCTTTGTAGTGGTCCAAGAAATCATGCAACACCTTGTCATTCATCTGAATGATCTCAAGAATGGTAGGGTTGGGTCTCATCCTTCTTGAGACCTTTCTATTTGGCATGGTCATTTCACATAGTCGCCAATCTCCTGCACATAGAGATAATTTAATAAACTAAGGAACGAAAGCACTAATCTTTCATTTTCATTTCCCCAGAAGAGTCGCCAAAAGTCTGTTAGTAAACAGATTTTTCCTTTGAAAATAAATACAAGTAATGACTCAAGATGCCCGAATAAAGGCACAAATGCTACCAACAGTTGGATGAGTTATCATCGGATTGATAACACTCCTCTGAATTGTGAGGTACAACTCCCTCTTAGAAAGATTTACAATGAATAAAATAGTTGGTTATGTCTTTTACCAGAAGACAAAAAGGCTTTCTAACATTCACCCATCACTATGGGGTGAATGCGATTATAAGATTTTCAAAATGAATAAGGAGAGAAAGACCAACAAATAGCCACATAACAGAGATAATGAAAAGACTTAAATATCTTATTCTACAAAGAATGAATATGTGAACAGACTGATTTACAAACGTATACGTATTGACACGATAAAATAGAACTGCATTTAAAATAGGAAGAAGTGGCCACATGACCAATTTCAACCCAAGAAATAAATATTCAAACCTCAGAAATTGATATATATTGATTCCTCTTTATTTCAAACACATAACAAAATAACCTTAAGATCATTTCATCTATGCTCTTACAATCAACATGCAGAAAACATAAAACAAAATAAATTCTTTCCCCTCTTCCCTTGTTATAATCAATATGCAGAAAAGTGATCTCCTTTCCCTGTAGCCTCCAGACTGCATGGAAAAGAAGAACCCTTTATTTGAGCATCTGTTCTCCTTTTATCTTCTCTTGCCTCCGAATGACAGTTATTAGTTTTTAATGACTCCTTTTAAAAAGTCTATTTTTCATAAATAATCTCCCTTAAAGTTTTGAGTTTGCCATTCATAACCAATTCTTGAAAATGATTGTAATTAATAATTTCACTTTATCTTTTATTTTCAAATCGGTAACCTTCTTTCTTAGCACACTTATCCTTATAAATATTGGAATCAATAATCAAGTTGAACAATTGGTATTTAAAATGATGACTCATGTTACCAAGGATTCTTCTAGTCATGACATTGGGCATTAACAACAGTTGAGTCATAGGTGAGGTGGTATTAGAAAGTTTAAAAATAAAATCTTTAGTAAGCAAATAGCTGCCAGGTGTCATTTTTGGAAGATTGCCAGATGTCTTAGTTTGGATGGGCCGATGTACCTATTCATTACATGAGTTTGTTAACCATATGGAAGAAGTTAGTGATTGTGGATATTGAGTGCTCATCCAATATATAGAAATAATATACTTCAACTGTTAACCCCACTGAAATCAGTATTTTTCTTGACAGCAAAATTGGGTCTCCATGTGGGGGGCATAACTTTTCACTCCACCATTGGATCGATCTAATTTTTGGATATGTTGGCCAAAACCTAGCTTTCTGCATTTTGACTGGTATGATTTCAAAAATAATATCTAAGTTGAAAGATATGGGCTACTGTGTGAGGGTATATATGATTATCATAAAATCAGAATTGTCGAAATATTGTTCTTAGTGACTTTCACATCTTCTGCTCTCAAATACACTACACCATAACTTTTCTATTTTTATGATTTTAGAAGAAATTCGGAGAGTGGCTTTAAATTATCTGAGTTAGAGCTACAAATTTCTTCATAAAGCAAAAGATGACAACCTTGTTGTGTACTCACTTCTGCAGTGATACTATTTTCTACATTCTTGAGCAAGTCAGAAACTACCTCAAATGAAACTTTGTAGAATAATTACCCAAATGAGCTTGTTCTGCTTAATATGCTCTATAGTAGAAACTGTGACTCTAATATAAACTTAAAAATAGATCCCCTTTCATTGATAAGGTATAGAGCAGATCGTTCAAATCTAGTTGGGAAGGCACACATTGATTCTTGGAACTTGTTGAGTTTTTGACATGAACTCGTGTGTTGAACTGGAATTATGAACTTGCAATTTGAACCCATGGAGATGGAAAATTGAACTTTGAACCTTGAACTTGAGGTTCAAGGTTCAAGTTCAACAACTCCTCTTGCAATGCTGCCCTTTTACAAAGTATAACTTCACAAAAGCATGATCAACAAAATCAATATAAGGCATGAGAAAAGTGAGGGACATTCTTCTTGAGACTTGATTTTAAAAATTTTGAAGTTGGGTGCCAGAGACAAGCCAACAAGCATGACACCCCAAAACAGACTATAAAAAGTTTGGAATTTTTAAGAAAAAATCACCAAACCCAAGGATTACAAATCACTATTTTTTTGGAAAAAATGACAAAAACCCACAAAGGAAACCCACACAACTTTGCAAATTACAGAATCCAAAATCAATTTTTAAGGATAAAATTGAATAACCAAACAAATAGCTAACACAAAAAATGAGACATGGATCAACATACAAAACATCATTTTTAAGGAAAAATAATAAAACTTTTCTAGAAACCAGAGAGCCCTCCCTGATAGGAGCAAACCCTCAATTTTTTAGGAAAACATTATAAACCCAAAATAAAAAATTTCAAGGGACAAGATTATTAAAACCCACCCAAAAAATTTTAAAGGAATTTTTTTTTATGAAAACCCATCAAAACATTTTTAAGGGAAAAAATTATGAAAACCCATCAGAGAAGTCTCCATGAAGCAAAACACAAGACTTTGTATGGTAGACAACATATGCAAGCAACATGAAACTCATAAAAAGAACATGCAAACATGCAAGTACAAAGAGTTTTGCTCAAACCAAGAAATTGTGCAATCAAAACCCTCAACTAGGCTTGTGATTTTCAGCAAAAATCTTTGTTCAGACAAACCACAAATTTTTCATAAAATACCTCCAATGATTTTTTTTTTAAACATTCAAAAAGAAATTTTTAGAAAAAAATTCCACATCAGAAGAGTCTCAAATTTGTCTTAAAAAATTTGCCAAATTTTATGAAATTCCATCAACCCACTCTGATACCATGTTACAAGAGTAATTGGTAAAATTGAATGAATGATCAAGAGATCATTTATAGATTACAAAGAGACAATATTTTTATCATGAAACAATCACATAATTAGAAAGTTTCTAATATATACAGAATCTACAACATTGACCATTAAATAAGAAATAGTAAAGATATTAAGAATATATTATTCTAATAATTTTTGGTAGATAGTTTCATTACTACTTTAGTTGTTATCTTTGAAAAGGAAAGTGGTGTGTTGAAAATGGGTTCTTTGCTAGTGATATATGTTGAGATGTTTGATTTTCATTAAGGAATCTACTAGTTTATTTAGTCTTCTATGTCATAGTTTGAGCCTAGTGGTCAACTCTAGGATTTGAGGACCAAAACTATTGGTTTTCAAAGATCAAAGGAAGGAACCTTATGGTTTCCTGAGCGAAATCTCATTTAAAATTTATTTTCTAGAAATAATGTATATGAGATAGGAAAAACAATATAGGAGATTTGGTTCATATTGATATGTTGTTTATTCGATGTTATTTTAACATATTTGAATATATTTATTCAGCTCCAACATGTTTGTTTTGCTCATGGATTCTATTGTGACATCTTTCAAGGTTGTTATTTATCTGAATAATATATATTAATTATTACTCATCCACAAGATTCTCTCACCTCACCCTCATGAGATCTTTTGATTAGTGAGGGAAATGATTTTTATTTAAAAAAAAATGTTGAGGTTATTTTAACATGCATTCCAACTCATGGCCTCTTTTGCATGAACAAAATTACTATAAGGGGCAATAGAGTCGTGGGCTATATAAATCCAAATCATATTGACTTGAATGCTTCTTATTTCCAACATGCTTTATTTGTGGAGTCAAATGCCAACATACTTTTAGTGCAAGTGCCAAGAGCACTACTTGTCATTCTTCTAATCTTCCTACATTATCTAATGTCAAGGAGGATGACAATATTTTCAAAGACCCATATGACATTGAATGCTGATATTGTTTTCATTTTAATATTGAACAATAATATTTATTATAACATTTGAGTTTGGCATATTGACATTGAAGCAATACTTTTTGTCTTTATGGTGGTTTTATTTATAATACGATATTATGTGTTATTATAAACTAGTCCATGTTCTTAGGCTGTAAATACGTATTTGTTTGTGACTTTTTAAAAAAAATTGTATGAACAAACCTAAATCCAAAAAAAATTACTTCATCTACATACCAAACCCAAACCAACAACTTAAGAGAATTTTATATTATTACGCATATGCATGCATGTCCATATATATGTTTGCATAAGGTTGTAGACCTCAAAATAATATATGTAGATGATATTTTCACACACACACACACACTATGCACATGTATTATATATGTATAAAGAATACAATACAAATTGACATAATAACAGAGTCATGATTGACAATAGAAGTCATATATTTGAATTTGAAACAATTTTTTAATGTAATACAAAATATCTTCAAAATTCAAATTAATAAGTAATTAGTAAAGTATATTGCAATGTTGAAAAAATGTTATACATATACAAATTATATGGTAGACTTTAACTTATCTTTCCATATTTAATTAGAATATTTGAATTAAAAATATAAAACTGTCCTTCCCAAAACAATAGTTCAAAGTGTTTTGACTTCACTCATCAAACAAGAGAGGATAGAAACAGTCCATTTCAAAGGTTTGTTTGTTGTTTTCAATTTTATTTCAACAATAAATTTTGTTTTGATTAAACCATTTTCAAACAAGATACTAGTTTATCTCTTTAGAATTTGAAGATATACTTTCTATTATATGTTTATATGTAATTCTACATTTTAATATTTGAATTAATAACCTCTTCATTTTTCATAAGATCAATCTTATATCTGTGGTTCTCTAATCTATAACCTCTTCATTTATCCTCAGATTAATCATATATTTATGATTCTCTAAGCCAATTTTCCATTTATATTTTAAACTTATTTTGTAAAAATACACTTCTCTTCAAAAACTTAAAAAGTTAGCCTTCATTGAAAAAATGGCTCATGCATCTCCTAAATTTTTTCTACTTGAGTGAAATTGAAAACTTTAGCTAACCCGTAAAAAAATAGATAGTAACTTTAAAAGTTAATATCATGAAGCATATATATATAACCTTCCAAACAAAGAGATTTCCATTCATGATGTCATGGTGAATCCATTGGAATACCAATTCCTCAAATATTCTTGTCTCATTGTTGATCATAAAACTCTAGGACTACAAGTCATCTCTTTAGAATTTGGAGATATTACTTCTCATTATAGGTTTACACAACTCTTTCTCTCATAATTCAAACAAAAAATCTCTTCATATTTATGATGTCACTGAAAGACCATTTGAAAACCAATTCCTCAAATATGTATGTCATATTGGTGATTAGAAAACTAGAACTACAAATTATCTCTTTATAATTTGAAGATATACTCTTCATTATAGTTTACACAACTCTACCTATCAGAATTCAAACAAATAACCTCTTCATATTTGTGATGACATGGATAGTTCTTTTGAGTCCCAATTCCTCAAATATTTCCATCACATTGTTGATCCAAAGACTAGGACTACAAGTTATCTCTTTATAATTTGAAGATATACTCTCTATTGTAGGTTTACACAACTCTTACCTCTCAAAATTCAAACATGTGACCTCTTTCTATTAATGATGTCATGGGGAGTCCATTTGAACACCAATTCATTAACTATTTATGTCACATTGTTGATCAGAAAACTAGGACTAGAAGTTATCTCTATAGAGTTTGAAGATATACTCTCCATTATGGATTTACAAAACTCTTTCTCAGAATTCAAACATATAACCTCTTCATATTCATGATGTCACGGAGAGTCCATTTGAGCATGAATTCCTCAAATATTTACATCACATTGTTAGTCAGAAAACTAGGACGGCAAGTTATCTCATTATAATTTGATTGTCCATTATAGGATTACACAACTCTACCTCTCAGAATTCAAACATTGATATAAAAATTCCTAAGATATACTATTGATTATAGATTTCCACAATTCTACCTCTCAGAATTCAAACATATAACCTCTTCATATTCATGATGTTATGGAGAGTCCATTTTAAAACCAATTCCTCAAACGTTATTCCAAAAATTCCTAATAACCTACTATTATATAAGAAGATATACTCTCCATTATAGATTCACACAACTCTACCTTTCAGAATTCAAACATGTACCTCTTCATTTACCATCAGACCAATCAGTTGTCTCTAGCTTTGTAGACTAACTTTCTATATACATATTAAACTTCAACATAAGAAAATCAAAAAAAGACTTAAAGAAGTCAGATTTCGCTTTTCAATTGAAACCTAAAAACAGCCATTCATCCCCACAAGTTTTTCTACTCAAAGAAAACCTAACGAATGGCAACAAATTGGAGCTTCATCTAACCCATTCTCAAAAAGAAAACATGCAGTTTTGAACATAAAATCATAAAGCCTATATTTATCTGACCTTCTGGGCATAGAGATTTTCATTCATGATGCCTTTCAGTGTCCATTTGAGCACAATCTCCTCGAGCATTTCTGCCACATTGTTGTTCCGTAGATTTCTTGGCTGCTCCCCTCGTACTACACATATCTGCAAATTCGAACTTCAAGCTCAAATAAGTTTATACAGTAGTGATTAGATAGTTGTAATCCGCCCTTCATAGATTATAAAGGAGACATCAATCTTGACGAAGAGAATGTTTTGGGTTAGTCTTCCTCGCTAAGCAAAAGAAAAATATCCTGATGGAAAGAAAAGTAAATGTTGATGTGACTGATTTGGATGGGTTATGATTCCGAATGAATGAAAAAAAAAAATCAAAGTTATTTTAATTATGCTTATCAGATTAATATAGTTAAATCGAATATAAAAAGAATTTGAAAATGTCCTGTGATTACAACTCTTCGTCCATTTTTTAACTTTATGAGACATTCTTTTTGGGTTTTCGTATTTTTGAGTTTTTATATTTTTTTCATATTTCCATCAATGTATGTTTTCCTATACATACAATACTTTTTAAGATATGCAGTTCGAATAAAAAAACTTAAGCTTGATTATATTGCCATAAAGCTTTATAACCAGAGTATATCCACAGACCACAGGAGAAAAACAAGTGCAAGTTGCAATTTATTATAAGAATGATCACTTTTTTCCCAAAAATCTTATAGCCTATTTGCATACATACATACATTGATCTATTACCATTACTATCAATTGTATGTTACTTAAACCGTTAAAAAAAATTATAAAATGGATAATACCTTTTATCATTAAGATTTTTTATATTAAAAAATATCATTTCTAGAAAGCTCTTTATTCTCATGCTGCTTTAATGGCGGCAAAGTTAAAAAGATGTACAGTACCTTACCCATACATTCTAGTTTTATGGTTTCGTAAAGTTTTTCAGAGACAGATTTCACACGTACGATATTCTCAATCATTCTCGAATATTTTTTCAAAATTTTACCTCGTACATAGTTCCAAAGTATCTTATGAAAATCAATTGATGTCAGAGAATTCAATTTAAGGGACACAATATTAATGGTAGAGACGTGCATTGCATCTGTACAGCAGAGAATTTACTTTAATGAAATCGATGGCCACAATATTATATTAATGGTGGAGAATAGTTGATTCCAACTGTACATCATATTGAGGATGGACAAAGTTTTAGAAGTAGGTAATTATTGAGAGTATTTTTATTAAGATTTATAGATTTCATATTTAAAAGTATTTTTTAAATTTTTGGAAGGTTTTTACAGATGTTTTTGTTTTATTAAAATTATTTTTAGATGTAAAAATTAGGGGAAGGGTACATCCTAACTTTGTGCTTATGTAGAGTTTAATTTATGTGTCAAATTTTGACATTTTTTTTATTGTTTTTATTATGCAAGTTGAGACCTTAAAAAATATTTCTTGGCTTCTAGTATTGATGAAACTCCCTTTAAAGATTATTGAGCATCGAAGGGTCAAAAAGTGATCTTTTTCAAAGTGTCTCCTGAAACATGTCACATTTTGCGCCATTAAGACTTCATAACTTTTTGTTGAAATTTGTTACATTGTTTAAGTATATGATTTACAGACATTGTTATAAATATTTTGGGCTTGAAGAAATCTAACAGTGATTGTATGTTGTGAATCTTGTTGTCTTCAAGTATTTTGTTTGTATTGTATTGGGTTTCAATTTCTTCTTTTTCGTTGGAGTGTTGAAATCAGTGTAAACTGAAAGACGTTAAAAGAAACATAATATAAAGTACAACAAAAAACATTTAGAATAATTAGTTACTTTTTGTTCTTGGTAATTCAAAAGTTTGAAATTGAACTTTTCTGATCTTGAAATAATTGTGAAGTTTGAAATTGAAATTTTCTAGTATTGAAAAAGTCATTGATTATTGAAGTTTGCCTATCCTACATTATTTTCACACCTTTTGTAATTAAGCCCTTGTAGTCAGTGAACGAGACGATATTAGAATTCTTTTATGATTAGCAATTTGTTAGAGATGGCAACACTAATACATTTGGGCCATTTTTCCAACAGCCAGTCGTCGGTATGTCGACTCTGGTTCATCGGACTATCGACATTGTAGGTCATCGAAAACTTTGTGTCATAAATTTTGACACTAGTTTATTGCATTGGAATACAGACGCCAAAAGTGTTGCACAATTGACAGGATGTTGCAACTGAGGTTGTATAACCAATTGTTAATGCGTCAATGAAATTTTCACAGCCGTCAATAGTCTGACACATGATGTCACCATATTGACACCCTTGAAAAGGTGCAAGACCAACGGTCACGCTGTCGGACACACAACATCGACGCCAGTTGTACAACTCAGCCCCATTGGAGTGTCGACTCCACCCATGCACTACATTCAACGAAGATGTTGTCACATACACAACATCCTTGTCGATTCAAGTCCACTGGGAGTCAAAATGCCAACACCTATCATGCACTTGGTCCAACGGGGAGGTTTTCGTACATACAGCATCCTTGTCGGTTATTTTTGACTTGGAGTCAAAAATCCGATGACATATTGAATTTTTTTTTCAAAAAAAAGAGTAAAAATTGACAGCTTTGAGCGGGGGTATTAATGAGCATATTTTGGCCAACTAGAATATATACCCAACGAAACTAGGTCCTAGTAAAGTCTCAATTCCCTTAGTCTTTTCCTTCTCTCAAAACTAATTAAGATAAATAGCATTCATTTTTACAATCCCATAAAACTATTGTGCTTTCTTGGAATGCTAGGAGTCTGAGTAGCATCCCTTGACAAAAAGGTTTCTTGTGACCCTATCTATTAACATAAGATAGATATTATTTTTATTCAAGAAACACAATTGTATTTAAATGATATGGCGAGAATCTCTTCTAGAATTGAAAGGGCTCTCAATGTTTATGTATTGAGGCTCTTGGTAATGAGGTAGGAATGGCAGGCTTATGGGACCCTTATAGCATTGCCCCTTCTTGGAGCATGGGGAGCATGAACTTGTTTTCATTGGTAGCTTCTTGTTTCAACACTAGAGAGGCTAAGAGACTATATTATTCACAAATGTGTATGCTCCTTCGGGTTTCTTAGGTAAAAAATCCATGTTTAAGTTATGTCATGTGCACTTTACATATTGATGTGGCAATGATAATGTGAACTTCCTAGGTGAGCAAATGTAGAAGAAGTCTAATAGAATAGATAACCCTTGCAACTCATTGCTTCAAAAGGATGTACATTCAAATTATATTTCACTCAAATTGATAAGATTGTCCTAGAAAAATAATTATCAATAGTTGCATTGTAATTTTCTAATAAATATATGCCTTTAAATATTCAAAACCATACCTTGCAAGCAGGTTCATCCCAATAAGGAAAGCATCTATGAGCATCTTCCGGTTCAAACTGTGTAACTGCCATATTTCTTTTCTCACCATTGATCAAATTTGTACTGAAGCATGCCAATTAACTAGTCAATTTAACCATGTTTCATGGAATTGAGAACCATCGCTAATTTACAGTTCTATTCAAATCTATTATGTGTAGTTATTCTGAACTATATTTTACTGGAATGTCAGCAATAGATTTTATTTAATTCATAGTATTTAATTGAGAATAACAGGTTTTATGGGTTGGAGTTCAAGCCCCAAATCTCAATAAACCCAATGATGCAAATGTTTGCTCTAAACAAAAGGATTGTAACATTGTACCTCTGATAAAAACCTTTCATCTAGTCATTTAAAGTTCCCTGAAATTCAATACCCAAAATTGTCGCACCATGTGCCAATGCTTCTCCAAATTCTAGGACCAATATTTCATCTTTTGCATCAAAACCAACATTGCATGGAAATAGAACCTGCAAAGGAAAAAACAATAATACATAAATCATATTTTATTACTTGGTGCCCCAAACTTTAGGTTTTTTTGCATGCTAAACCAACCCAAAATTAGTACAGAGATATATGTAATGGAAAACCAAATATTAAAGAAACCTATAAATGAAATCATTATAATTTATAGTATCCTTGAAGACTCTCTACAAGGGTGCAAACACAGCTATAAACCTTCACACAGAGATGTGGAGAGAGACAACACAAGTATGCTCTGATACCATGTTGAAGTGATCAACCTCCTAAGAGCACACACAACTATAAACCTTCATAGAGAGATAAATAAATCATTAGAAAGGTAAATGTATTGAGATGAGATACAATGTACAAGAACTCTACTTATATAGGTAAGAGTGAGAAAGATGAGAGAACACAATAATGACATGTAACTCAATGAGATGCAAGGGTTGGTAGGGAGTAGTAAGAACCCAACTAATCAACTACTATATGGCACACATATTAATACAACATAGGAAAAAATGATATCTTAGTTCACTTAAAGCTTAAGGGGGCATTAGGTTGATGGTCCACTATCCCTCTGCACCAAGGTGCCATCATAAGGAGGCATTAGGTTACATTGGTCCATTGATCCCTACTGATAATAAGTGATCATGGATTGGAGTGACTAATTTCATTATTGAGAAAAGTGTGTTATCTTAATGAGCTTTTCTTTGTTTTAAGAATAGTTTAATATTATCTACTTAACAAGGCCAACCACGTCAAGGTGGAAGCTCATTTTCCCCGCCCTAACGTCACTCTAAATTTCCTGTTAACATCTAACATTCATTCATTCATTCATCCATTAATAAAATTTAACATTCATTCATTATCACATGACATTCATTAACACATAACATTCATTAGCATTCATCAACACACAACATTCATCAATACTCATTAACACATACCATCCATGAACATTCATTAGCACATAAATACATTCATTAACCAACTCAGGTTAACAAGGTAAACACGGACTTCCAAGACAAATGTAACCAAATGCACAAAGAAAAGAAAAGATAAATTAAACAATCTTTAGAACATAACCATGTTAACAAAAACAAGTACTTTGAATGATATATCTAAACATACCTTGAATAACAAAGATAAAAAAATCAAGATCAAAATATTGTTTAGCTCAAAAACCCAAAATTCTTTATGATAAAAAAAAAGTTTATACCCTTTGAAATGTAATAGAAAAATAAGAAAACCTAACTAGGGTTATCCTAATTTGTAAATTACAAAGACTAGTGCTGGAAAGACTCATGTTAGGGTTTAACATTTACATATTTTTGAAGTATTAATTGATCTTACACACAAAGCCTTAGATTATAGTTTAACACAATGAGAGAAACATATCTTTAAAAAAACTATGATAAATAAGAAATTAATATAGGATAGGAACCATCTTATTTAGTCCAAAAGAAAAAAAAACTACCATGTCAAACCATCAAACACTACCCAACTATCTAAGTTTTTCCCATCTATCACATTCAAGAATGTCAAATATGTAATATGTGTGTGTGTGTGTATATGTCAGTATGTACTGACATATGTATACACACATATATATTTAATTATATATATTCATGTCATCATTTGCAATAAATTATGGAAATCAGTGATCTCTTATATAACTGATCAAAATCTACTATATTCCAAGTATATGATTGATCTACATTTAGAGGTTATTACTTGCAAATTATTGACATTTCATGTTTCATTTAGGATATATCTAAACATGTACTTTGAATGATATATCTAAGCATGCCTTGACAAGTGTTTTGTCCCAAATAATTATACTTGAAAACAATGTGTGCCCTCATTAAATGTTCATACCTTATTTGTATCCATTATCAAATCCACATAACTATTCCTAGTTTCTCAAATACTTATCATTATTGGTTAAATATGATTAAATTTATTTTAGATTTGGTCTATTTATGGCTTTTCTATTTGCAGAATATGATTCTGATAATCACTCTACTTTCTTGCAGATTATAATTAGAATATTGAACTTGATAAATATGAAGTTTATGCCAAATCAATATTGATAAATATTGAACATGAATTCACAAGTCTGAAATTTTCCTTAATGGTATTCGATCTATAAGAGTAGAACATTTATTGATTTTGATGTCTCCAATTGTGGATCAAATCTGCATTAAATATATTTCGAAGAGACGCATCCCATGGGAGGACATGTCTCCACAAAGTGGAGGCATGTCCATTCATGATATGTCTCATGAATTATTCCTTTTCATCTTAACTAAACACCTGATCTCTAATCGAGGTTTGTAACTTAATAAACATGAATGCTTACCAAGTTCGATATGTATTTATCTTGCACAAATAAATAATATCCAATCTAGAAATGATCATTGATAATGATGCTCGATTAGGATCCTAAATGAAACATGAAATGCCAATAATCTGTAAGTAATAACCTCTAAATGCAGATCAATAATATACTTGGAATGTAATAGATTTTGATCAGTTATATAAGAGATCATCGATTTCCAGAATTTATTGCAAATGATGACATGAATATATATACAATTAAATATATATGTGTGTATACATATGTCTGTACATACATACACACACACACACACACACACACACATATTATCAAATTCATCATCACTTCTATACTTGACTGAAGCTACCATATTTAAACTCTTGTGATAATAAACATGATGGGATGGCTACTAAGAAGCAACAAGATACAAGGTGGAGTTACATTACCAAGGAAGGGAAAACCTAAGGTGAAGATGAGGGATACAAACAAGAAGGAGCAAGCATGGAGCAACAAGGTCAAGCATGAAGACCTATTCAAGCCTAAGGTGAAAATGAGGCATAAATTTTCCTCTAGGCACAAGTGTTTTTAAGTATCATTATTTGGGACAAAACACTTGTTTAGATATATCATTCAAAGTACTAACATGCCTTGACTAACATATCTATAATGATAAAAGGTATAAAAAATAGACTTGTATTATTACCAAGATGAAACATCATTGATTGATAAAATCAAGAGGATGTACCAAAAAAAAAATTGTTACAAAGGTATACCAATCATGAATCAAGTATCATTGTCATATGTAAACCAAATTCTAAACATGGCAATACTTTCAATAATGAACATATAATCAACATTATTAATCATGCATCGAACTAACATAATGATGCATTAAAAATTGATCATGCATCAATTATTACTACTGATAAGTATGAGTATCATGCAATATCACTATTAGATGTCAAGTATACCTATCAAGTATGTCTACTATGGATGTATGTCCAAATATCAAGAACCAAGCATCTGACCATATGTACCAAGTATGTCTACTATGGATGTCTGTCCAAATATCAAGAACCAAGCATATGACCACATGTCAAGATATCAAGATTTGTGAATCTGTGACATCAAGGACAATAACTAGGAGAAAAAAATCCAAATTTGTCCTTGATATAATTATAAATATGAAATGCTAAGCATGTTTTTTTCAATGAGTTATGTCACTATACTGAAGCAACATTAGATTTTATGTTTAGAACTTGTACTATCAAACTTATTTCTCCAAATAAAAAAAAACTATGTGCAACCAAACATACAAACAATTTCATTACTACTTACTTGCAATATTTCTTCCTTCCGTATCAATTTGCACATCTTCTCTTTTACCTCATCAGTTGGATTATCTATGGTTGACAAACCAATAACTTCTATAGTAATTTTTTAATATGCTTGTTAATAATCTAAAATGGGTTTGCGGAAAGTATGATGTCATAATTGTCCAACAATGAGTCCAGCTCTATTGGGATGTCTTGAGATATTTCATGTGCCTTTCCCTTTCCCCGAACATCCGTTTGTGACAAGAATATTATTAACACTATCAAAATTACTCCAAAACATTGAAGAAAAGAACATAAAAATACAACATTTTGCTTCTATCTAATTTGTACAATTACAATGAGGTTTACCTTCTCAGTAGAAGGGTTGGGAGTAACATCCATGTCTATGCTATATGGTAAATCTATGATGTTGACATAGTGCAAGGCCAAGAGAGTCCCCAAAGGAGATGACATAGTGAAATGAAATTTGTTACATTGTTTAAGTATATGATTTACAGACATTGTTATAAATATTTTGGGCTTGAAGAAATCTAAGAGTGATTGTATGTTGTGAATCTTGTTGTCTTCAAGTATTTTGTTTGTATTATATTGGGTTTCAATTTCTTCTTTTTCGTTGGAGTGTTGAAATCAATGTAAACTGAAAGACGTTAAAAGAAACATAATGTAAAGTACAACAAAAAACATTTAGAATAATTAGTTACTTTTTGTTCTTGGTAATTCAAAAGTTTGAAATTGAACTTTTCTGATCTTGAAATAATTGTGAAGTTTGAAATTGAAATTTTCTAGTATTGAAAAAGTCATTAATTATTGAAGTTTGCCTATCCTACATTATTTTCACGCCTTTTGTAATTAAGCCCTTGTAGTCAGTGAACGAGACGATATTAGAATTCTTTTATGATTAGCAATTTGTTAGAGATGGCAACACTAATACATTTGGGCCATTTTTCCAACGGCCATCCGTCGGTATGTTGACTCTAGTTCATCGGACTATCGACATTGTAGGTCATCGAAAACTTTGTGTCATAAATTTTGACGCTAGTTTATTGCGTTGGAATACAGACGCCAAAAGTGTTGCACAATTGACAGGATGTTGCAACTGAGGTTGTTGTATAAACAACTGTTAACGCATCAGTGAAATTTTCACAGTCGTCAATAGTCAGACACATGATGTCGCCATATTGACACCCTTGAAAAGGTGCAAGACCAACGGTCACACTATCGGACAAACAACATCGACGCCGGTTGTACAACTCAGCCCCATTGGAGTGTCAACTCCACCCATGCACTACCTTCAACGAAGATGTTGTCGCATATACAACATCCTCGTCGATTCAAGTCCACTGGGAGTCGGAATGCCAACATCTATCATGCACTTGGTCCAATAGGGAGGTTGTCGTACATACAGCATCCTCGTCGATTATTTTTGACTTGGAGTCGAAAATCTGATGACATATTGAACTTTTTTTTCAAAAAAAAGAGAAAAATTTGAAAGCTTTGAGTGGGGGTATTAATGAGCATATTTTGGCCAACTAGAATATATACCCAACAAAACTAGGTCCTAGTAAAGTCTCAACTCCCTTAGTCTTTTCCTTCTCTCAAAACTAATTAAGATAAATAGCATTCATTTTTACAATCCCATAAAACTATTGTGCTTTCTTGGAATGCTAGGAGTCTGAGTAGCATCCCTTGACAAAAAGGTTTCTTGTGACCCTATCTATTAACATAAGATAGATATTATTTTTATTCAAGAAACACAAGTGTATTTAAATGATATGGTGAGAATCTCTTCTAGAATTGAAAGGGCTCTCAATGTTTATGTATTGAGGCTCTTGGTAATGATGTAGGAATTGCAGGCTTATGGGACCCTTATAGCACTGCCCCTTCTTGGAGCATGGGAAGCATGAACTCGTTTTCATCGGTAGCTTCTTGTTTCAACACTAAAGAGGCTGAGAGACTATATTATTCACAAATGTGTATGCTCCTTCGGGTTTCTTAGGTAAAAAATCCATGTTTAAGTTCTATCATGTGCACTTTACATGTTGATGTGGCAATGATAATGTGAACTTCCTAGGTGAGCAAACGTAGAAGAAGTCTAATAGAATAGATAACCCTTGCAACTCATTGCTTCAAAAGGATGTACATTCAAATTATATTTCACTCAAACTGATAAGATTGTCCTAGAAAAATAATTATCAATAGTTGCATTGTAATTTTCTAATAAATATATGCCTTTAAATATTCAAAACCATACCTTGCAAGCAAGTTCATCCCAACAAGGAAAGCATCTATGAGCATCTTCCAGTACAAACTGTGTAACTGCCATGTTTCTTTTCTCACCATTGATCAAATTTGTACTGAAGCATGCCAATTAACTAGTCAATTTAACCATGTTTCATGGAATTGAGAACCATTGCTAATTTACAGTTCTATTCAAATCTATTTTGTGTAGTTATTCTAAACTATATTTTACTGGAATGTCAACAACAGATTTTATTTAATTCACAGTATTTAATTAAGAATAACAGGTTTTATGGGTTGGAGTTCAAGCCCCAAATCTCAATAAACCCAACGATGCAAATGTTTGCTCTAAACAAAAGGATTGTAACATTGTACCTCTGATAAAAACCTTTCATTTAGTCCTTTAAAGTTCCCTGAAATTCAATACCCAAAATTGTCTCACCATGTGCCAATGCTTCTCCAAATTCTAGGACCAATATTTCATCTTCTGCATCAAAACCAACATTGCATGGAAATAGAACCTACAAAGGAAAAAACAATAATACATAAATCATAGTTTATTACCTGGTGCCCCAAACTTCAATTTTTTTGCATGCTAAACCAACCTAAAATTAGTACGGAGATATATGTAATGGAAAACCAAATATTAAAGAAACCTATAAATGAAATCATTATAATTTATAGTATCCTTGAAGACTCTCTACAAGGGTGCAAGCACAACTATAAACCTTCACAGAGAGATGTGGAGGGAGACAACACAAGTATGCTATGATACCATGTTGAAGTGATCAAGCTCTTGAGAGCGCGCACAACTATAAACCTTCATAGACAGATAAATAAATCATTAGAAAGGTAAATGTATTGAGATGAGATACAATGTACAAGAACTCTACTTATATAGGTAAGAGTGAGAAAGATGAGAGAACAAAATAATGACATGTAACTCAATGAGATGCAAGGGTTGGTAGGGAGTAGTAAGAACCCAACTAATCAACTACTATATGGCACACATATTAATACAACATAGGAAAAAATGATATCTTAGTTCACTTAAAGCTTAAGGGGGCATTAGGTTGATGGTCCACTATCCCTCTGCACCAAGGTGCCATCATAAGGAGGCATTAGGTTACATTGGTCCATTGATCCCTATTGATAATAAGTGATCATGGATTGGAGTGACTGATTTCATTATTGAGAAAAGTGTGTTATCTTAATGAGCTTTTCTTTGTTTCAATAATAGGTTAATATTATCTACTTAACAAGGCCAACCATGTCAAGGTGGAAGCTCATTCCCCCCCCCCCCCCCCCCCCCTAGTCACTCTAAATTTCCCGTTAACATCTAACATTCATTCATTCATTCATCCATTAATAAAATATAACATTCATTCATTATCACATGACATTCATTAACACATAACATTCATTAACATTCATTAACATTCATCAACACACAACATTCATCAATATTCATTAACACATACCATCCATGAACATTCATTAGCACATAAATACATTCATTAACCAACTCAAGTTAACAAGGTAAACACGGACTTCCAAGACAAATGTAACCAAGTGCACAAAGAAAAGAAAAGATAAACTAAAAAATCTTTAGAACATAACCATGTTAACAAAAACAAGTACTTTGAATGATATATCTAAACATACCTTGACTAACAACGATAAAAAAAATCAAGATCAAAATACTGTTTAACTCAAAAACCCAAAATTATTTATGATAAAAAAAATAGTTTATACCCTTTGAAAAATAAGAAAACCTAACTAGTGTTATCCTAATTTGTAAATTACAAAGACTAGCGCTGGAAAGACTCATGTTAGGGTTTAACATTTACATATTTTTGAAGTATTAATTGATCTTACACACAAAGCCTTAGATTATAGTTTAACACAATGAGAGAAACATATCTTTAAAAAAACTATGATAAATAAGAAATTAATATAGGATAGGAACCATCTTATTTAGTCCAAAAGAAAAAAAAACTACCATGTCAAACCATCGAACACTGCCCAACTATCTAAGTTTTTCCCATCTATCACATTCAAGAATGTCAAATATGTAATATGTGTGTGTGTATATATGTCAGTATGTACTGACATATGTATACACACATATATATATTTAATTATATATATTCATGTCATCATTTGCAATAAATTCTAGAAATCGGTGATCTCTTATATAACTGATAGAAATATACTATATTCCAAGTATATGATCGATCTACATTTAGAGGTTATTACTTGTAGATTATTGACATTTCATGTTTCATTTAGGATATATCTAAACATGTACTTTGAATGATATATCTAAACATGCCTTGACAAGTGTTTTGTCCCAAATAATGATACTTGAAAATAATGTGTGCCCTCATTAAATGCTCATACCTTCTTTGTATCCATAATCAAATGCACATAGCTATTCCTAGTTTCTCAAATACTTATCATTATTGGTTAAATATGATTAAATTTCTTTTAGATTTGGTCTATTTATGGCTTTTCTATTTGCAGAATATGATTCTGATAATCACTCTACTTTCTTGTAGATTATAATTAGAATATTGAACTTGATAAATATGAAGTTTATGCCAAATCAATATTGATAAATATTGAACATGAATTCACAAGTCTAAAATTTTCCTTAATGGTATTCGATCTATAAGAGTGGAACATTTTTTGATTTTGATGTCTCCAATTGTGGATCAAATCTGCATTAAATATATTTCGAAGAGACACATCCCATGAGAGGACATGTCTCCATAAAGTGGAGGCAGGTCCATTCATGATATGTCTCATGAATTGTTCCTTTTCATCTTAACTAAACACCTGATCTCTAATCGAGGTTTGTAACTTAATAAACATGAATGCTTACCAAGTTCAATATGTATTTATCTTGCACAAATAAATAATATCCAATCTAGAAATGATCATTGATAATGATGCTCGATCGGGATCCTAAATGAAACATGAAATGCCAATAATCTGCAAGTAATAACCTCTAAATGCAGATCAATAATATACTTGGAATGTAGTAGATTTCGATCAGTTATATAAGAGATCATCGATTTCTAGAATTTATTGCAAATGATGACATGAATATATATACAATTAAATATATATGTGTGTATACATATGTTTGTACATACTGACATACACACACACACACACATATTATCAAATTGATCATCACTTCTATACCTGACTAAAGCTACCATATTTTAACTCTTGTGATAATAAACATGATGGGATGGCTACTAAGAAGCAACAAGATACAAGGTGGAGTTACATTACTAAGGAAGGGAAAACCTAAGGTGAAGATGAGGGATACAAACAAGAAGGAGAAAGCATGGAGCAACAGGGTCAAGCATGAAGACCTATTCAAGCCTAAGGTGAAAATGAGGCATAAATTTTCCTCTAGGCACAAGTGTTTTTAAGTATCATTATTTGGGACAAAACACTTGTTTAGATATATCATTCAAATTACTAACATGCCTTGACTAACATATCTATAATGATAAAAGGTATAAAAAATAGACTTGTATTATTACCAAGATGAAACATCATTGATTGATAAAATCAAGAGGATGTACCAAAAAATAAATTGTTATATAGGTATACCAATCATGAATCAAGTATCATTGTCATATGTAAACCAAATTATAAACATGCCAATACTTTCAATAATCAACATATAATCAACATTATTAATCATGCATCGAACTGACTTAATGATGCATTAAAAATTGATCATGCATCAATTATTACTACTGATAAGTATGAGTATCATGCAATATCACTATTAGATGTCAAGTATACCTATCAAGTATGTCTACTATGGATGTATGTCCAACTATCAAGAACCAAGCATCTGACCATATGTATCAAGTATGTCTACTATGGATGTCTATCCAAATATCAAGAACCAAGCATATGACCAAATGTCAAGATATCAAGATTTATGAATCTGTGACATCAAGGACAACAACTAGGAGAAAAAAATCCAAATTTGTCCTTGATATAATTATAAATATGAAATGCTAAGCATGTTTTTTTCAATGAGTTATGTCACTATACTGAAGTAACATTAGATTTTATGTTTAGAACTTGTACTATCAAACTTATTTCTCCAAATAAAAAAAACTATGTGCAACCAGACACACAAACAATTTCATTACTACTTACTTGCAATATTTATTCCTTCTGTATCAATTTTCCCATCTTCTCTTTTACCTCATTAGTTTGATTATCTATGGTTGACAAACCAATAACTTCTATAGTAATTTTTTAATATGCTTGTTAATAATTTAAAATGGGTTTGCAGAAAGTATGATGTCGTAATTGTCCAACAATGAGTCCAGCTCTATTGGGATGTCTTGAGATATTGCATGTGCCTTTCCCTTTCCCTGAACATCCATTTGTGACAAGAATATTATTAACACTATCAAAATTACTCCAAAACATTGAAGAAAAGAACATAAAAATACAACATTTTTCTTCTATCTAATTTGTACAATTACAATGAGGTTTACCTTCTCAGTAGAAGGGTTGGGAGTAACATCCATGTCTGTGCTATATGGTAAATCTATGATGTTGACACAATGCAAGTCCAAGAGAGTCCCCAAAGGAAATTTCCAAGCCTCCAGCTAAACAATCACACAACGAAATCACAACAAGAAGCCAAGATCTGATAACAATCTAAACTCCTTATTCATAAATAATTGATTACATGCAATGTGTCAGGTTGTAAGGCCTTCTTGTTTAGGGCCAAAAGCAAGTAATAGTTCTGCAAGATCCCCCAAAATCTAATCCACACTCTAACCATAGCTATCTAGATCTGAACAACACGTCAATCTGGTAGAAACATCCATCAATATCTAAACTTGTGCAACCAGCCACCAAGCAATCTCCTTATTCCTAGGTCTCATCCACTAGCTCTGCTCATAAATTCATAGCATCATATTTCTCACTTGAATCTCTTCTCTTCTACCTCTTTTTTTCTACAACTCTACCCGAACCTCCTTATATACTACTTCTTCAGCCACAAGTCGGCTGGAAGAAAGAAATAACTCCTAAACCAAGTCAGATCCAAAACAAAAAATATTAAATACAACACAAGTCGGCTCTCAAATAGTCTTACAATTAATTAATTCTCCATGTCGGCCTCCAGATCTACTTAGGAGAATGCAACACATGCTACACAAATTAAATGCATCAAGTCAACCCAAAAAATCCTCAAGAACACCAATCGACAATCCCAAACTATTGAGTGTCGGCAAAACAACCAAGCAAGCCATGCATAACCAAGCACAAGTCGACCGATCGCCAGAAGCATTTCCAAGCACAGGCTCTACTGAGCACCAGAAGTGACTGAGTCCTTCAGAGACCGAGCTCCTCGGCCAACACTGTAACCGAGTCACACCTCTTCGACTGAGCCCCTTGTCGAACATTATAATCAAGCAACATAGGGACAAAACACCCCAACATGCAGGATTGTAAACTTCCCTAGGATGCTCCTACATCAGACACCCTAGGTGCAAAAAGATGTTCTTAAAGACTGGAAGAACATCTTACGGGATTCAACACATAAACCCTGAACTGGTTCTTCACATATATGTCCTCCAAGTCTTCAACTTGAACACTCTTCCACTTCTGCTTTCTCTTCCTTTTCAAGTCTTTCCTTGACAATACACATGCCTTTTCTCCATATTGACCTCCAACTCTTTCAAGATCCTTCAACTCAACTTGGCTCCCAATACTTGGGTTCCGTCTACCGAGTTCTTGATTTTGCAAAGGAATCAGTGAAAACTTCCTGCCATCCTTCTCAACAGTAAATTTTGGAATTCTTATTTGGGGAAGTGAGATACTAAGAGGGGGGTGAATTAGAATCTTGCAACTTATACACTTTGAAATGATCAATTCAACATATATATCATAAATATAAACTTTAATGTTGAAATGAATCTAACATGCTAATCACATTCATGAAATGAAACACATAACACAAAGATTTGGTAACCCATAAACCCTTGAAAGGTAAAATTGGGGTGGGGATGACACCCATAAATCTTCACTACTATAGCAATAAAGTGTGCCTATTAGGGCTACAAAGTTTTGATCACTTCTGGTGATCTACCCTGTGAGGTGTCTACCCTGCTAAGAGCTTAAAGACTTATACAATCTACCTTGATTAAAGGATTTAAAAATTACAACTAAGTAAGTTCTTTGTTAAGAGATTTATAAAGCCCTATTAGGACCACTCTATTAAGAGATTTACCCCGATTCACTTGCTATAATGTATCAGTACTTGATCCTTCGGTTTGAACTTCAAATGTTGATAACATATCTCCTCTTTCCAATACTTATATGATCTCAAAATCAAATATAACTCTATTCTATCCTTCACTACTTTGCTCGGTCATTATGCTTGATCTTTGAATTTGACAATTAAAATACTCCTTCCATTTGCATACATGAGATCTCTTGACTATTACTGCTTGATAGGGTTTTGATGTCACCCTATATAAATAACTGATCAAGCTCATAGATCAAAATCAACGATCTCGATTCATTACTTATGTCGCTTGAGCATTCCTTTTTTTGATTGGTTACATTTCTTGCATAGGGTTAATGATTGAAATCACAACGTGTAATCAACTCCTTAATTCTCTCAACAATCATTAAATCAAGCATAGAAGTCAGCCAAAATAGTTTACCTAGGTGTTTGTGCCATTACAAACACATATATAAAAACTGGTTTACTCGGCATATGATGTCTCTGATGTTTGGTCAAAACTGTTCATCATATACTAGCACTCAGAACTGACTCTTCTATACAACTCAACATATATACTTCTCAATAACTACTGAAGTACTCGGCAACCTCTGACTTGCTCAGCAGTAACTATTGCTCAGTACATATACAAAATATAAGTCTATACATAACTCGGCCTTAATAGGATGGCTCAATTGTAGTGATGACCAACCAACATTGCCTTGATAATGACTAAGTGTTGGACACTAATAGACAACATGAATTGGAGATCAACAATCTCCCCCTTTGACATTAGTGGCAAAAACAATTTGTCATGACTTCACATTACATAACCAAAATATTACTTTGTACTTGAGTACTCCCCCTAAGACTGTGACTTGGTCTTCATTACATTTACATGATATACATGAATCTGACATACAGTGAGTTTACATTACATTTCAAAAATAGTATGTCGTACCTTTACATTTTTTCTTCTATTTCCCCTTGTTCTACTCTATATCCCCCTTGATATTTGTATATACATGACTCATTTCTCCCTTGTTTTTGTCACTTTGAGTTGTTGGGGTGTTGGGGTAAGAAAATACTTAGCCAAAGATGGTTTGTGGAGTTGAAGAATCATTTCTAAAGCATTGTCCCATCCAGATCTTACAAACTCCAAAACATGTACATCTTAATTTATAGCTGAGCAGCTAGATCAACCAAACTCTCGACAATAGAGAGATGAGGATCTCTTTGTACTAACTCCTTTTTCAATGCCAATTCTCTCTGCATAAGCTCCAAATGAGATGTCAACATTGTTTGTATAGAGATTAAATTGGCTCTTATCCCTCCATTATAAACCATCAACTCAACTAATATCCCTTGTGCATGAAAAAATCTGGTGAAATGAATAGAGTAGGAACTTACATCCATGCTTAGTGAATGTCATGTTGATTCCAAGCCTATTTGCAGCTTCTCAATAAGCTCTTGATTATCCTTGGTAAATGTCTCTACATTATATAGATCTTTTTGTATAAAGAATAAACATTTTATACAACCTCTTCTAAGTTACTCACTAGGTCAGAAAGTTGTACCTGCTTCACTGCAATCTTTATTGAGACCTTTTCAAGTACCCTGGTCTCAAAATTTCTTTTAGACCACTTCATTAACTTCTCATTTGCTTCACTCTCATCATTGTTCACTTTTGTGACAATATGTACCAATTGTTCTAGTATAGGTGAAGTTTCATTTACATCACCTAACTCAAAAGCCTCTACGAACATGTCCTTAATTTCATGTAGTACCTGCATTTTTTGATGTTCTCTTCTAAGTTCCTCTTTCTTTCTCTTCTTCTTCAATAAATCTTGCAATATTTTCTTCTATTCATATGTTAAGTTATCAATGTCCCACTTTGGGATCACTATAACTTCATCTAATGTTACTTGTGTGCTAGGAGACTTGTCCTTTTTCTTATGTTTCTTCTTCTTCTTTGGTTTTGGTGTGCTACTACTCAACAATTGTACTAAGGCTTGAATAGCCTCTTGCTCTTTAGGTTCTTGACTCTCCTTGGTTATTTTATGCTCAGTCTCCTTTTCTTCAACATGAGACCCTGAAAATTTTGGTGTAGACTTATTTTCTTGTTCTTGTATGCTCTCCTCTCCTTCTCTTGTATTGATTTCAATATTTACCTCAGTAGGTGTATTCTCTATTGATGTTATCAGCTTACCCTATTCCTTGACACTTGTTCCTTATGTGAATTTCTCTTCAATTATGACTGTGTTGGACCTTGTAGGTACTGAGTCCATAGTTGATGCACTTTCAATCAGTGGATAATCATATACTTGTATTAGAACTGGATTGGTGTTTGGTAGAAGTGGATCTGAGGCTGCCTTGGTAAGAATTTGACTTTCAATTTCTTCCTTGGTCAAGGCATTAATGTTCACTAGTGTATCTTCAGGTACATCCTCAATGGTGATAACATCCTATTTTTCACTCTCTTCTACCTTTTTCCTTATCTCTTCTTCCTTATTTTGTGGCTCATTTATATCCTCGGTATTGTCCAGTTCAACTTATCTAGATGTTCCTTCATCTTTATGTGCACTCTTATCAACTATCAATCCAAAGATTATCTTCCATATTTGTGTGCTCTGTGTAACAACTTCCTCAACATTATTTTTTAATATGGAGTAAGCCCTCAGTTTAGGAATAAACCTATTTTAATGTTGCTCCATAAATTTTTCTATCTGCTTTAGTGTCAACTCAGGCATGATCTATGCTAGATTGCCTTCTCTGATTTGTCTCTCTGTCATGATAGCATACTACCATCTTTCATCAATTTTTCTGAAAAACCCATCAGGGATCAAATTTCCTATCTCCAAAGGTGTCATCTTAAATGTACACAATATTTCTATCATAGCATCTTCAATATTTTCCTTATTAGTTTTTCCTAACTTTTCAAATTTAATAAACTTAAATCCTATCAAACCTGTTGTGCTCTTGATATTGTGGTAGATTTCATCCACATTAATTAGATTCCTATGTGTTTCCACCATGAATTTGTTATTGGCATCTGTATCAGTCATTTCTTCATCATCGTCATCCTTTTGGAGTACCAATTTCCTTATTGGCTTCTTCTTGGGATTGCTCAGCACAACATTTGTTTGAACTTGTTTCCTTTTCCCCGAGCTCTCCCCTTCAGTGTTTCTTACTAGTGTCTTCTTTTGTGGCTCGACAGTTGTAGCAGTTGATGTTTCACGTGTTCTAGGTCTTGTTTCTACAGGAGTAGGCTTTTGTTTTTTTTCTTCTTCTTACTGGACTCAAAAACTATTATCTCTTTGCCTTTCTTTTATGTATCTACTTCCTCCTCTTTACTTTCTGCAGACTCACTAGATTTGTCCTCACCCAAACCTTGTGTGATTTCCAGAGGTGCATTATCCTCTTCTCCTTGGCCTAACATTTTCTCAAGGTTTTTAACTAGCTTCTTTCGCTTCCTTTCTAGGGTTGCAAACTTTAGGCCCATTGTAATCTTAAACTTTTCTTCTTCATAATTCCCAAAAACCTTGGCTTTACTATCAATCTCTTCTTCAAGTAGAGCTGTAATAGATGTTGATTTTTCATTTATGTGTACTTCATAGGGAAATGGTCTCAACCATGCTACCCTAGGCATAATAGCTTGTACATAGGTGTTGTCAGTATCCACAAGAAAACATACATCATCATATAATTTCTCTACTAGGGATACTAGAATTCGGCTTCTCTTTCTCATTTTCTTCTTAAACTTTACAAAGTAACTCTCCATCACACTATCAAATTTATCTCCTAATTGTTAAATAAACTCATTAATCTATTATGTCACAGGTTGGTACTGACTCCATACTACATCTCCTATTTTAGGAAAAGTATTTTGCACATAGAAAATATATAAACTATCAGGGATCCAAACTTACACATTAAGTTCTTCGCTTTTCTAATTGATGTTAGGTTCTTGGCAAGTTGTGTTAGCTGCATCTTGGCAAGATCATATGTATGATCTTTCTTCACAATTTTCTATACTTGGTCCACTGCAATACAAGGGACACTATCCAGTCGACTTGACTCGTAGAACTTGTGAGTAATTACCCTAATTGAAAAATCAATCTCAGGATATGTGATTGTAGAGATAGTCATTCCACATTTATTCCATACTGCCATGGTATTCACCTAGATCACTTCTTTGCTCTGGCATCTCATTGTCTTCTTCCTAGTAAGAGTAGGGTAACTAGTGACTCGGTGAATTATGTCCTTAGTTATCTTCACCGGCCCATTTTCCAACCATAATTGCATGTCATGAACTTGACTCAAGACAATATTAATCCATTCTATCTTGAAATTGTGAGGGAAGTCTAGGGTACACACTAACCCTTTCTCAGCAATGTGTTGATTCTCTACCTTCAAAACTCCATTTTCACAAATATTTTGTAAGCCTCCCCTAGCTTGTAGTCTCTAATCTCACTGATCTTACACATGTAGCATGCGCACACATCGTGTATCATCAAAACTTTAGGTGAAATTGATGACAGGGCTCCCGAGAGATCTCACTTCACTACACTCTCCGATACAGCTTGGAATTTTGGTGGTTTGCATGCATCACTCTTGACTAATTGAACATTCTATATCTCTTTTCCTTGCTTCCTTACTGTAACAAATGAGCTTGATGCTATTTTCCAAAATTAGGGTTTGTAAAATGAATGTTGAAAAGCTCGGTAATACCTGATTTCAATAGTTCTTCACAATTTTTTCCAATGACACATTGTATGAATCTTCACAAAATAACTTCACACAAATCACTCCTCTTAATCACCTTTGAATCACTCTACAAATTCTCAAATCAATGATCACTTTAGGTCTTCAATAAATGCTTTGTACACTAGTAGGTGAAATACAGTTGTCTCGACCTTTGCATGATAACTTAGTGAACACATACCCATACTCGATCACAACCATGATTCAAACAATAATGACATTTCCACTTTAGCTCGATCGATATAACATCTCGGTCATTATAGGATCTCAGCACATACTAAGTGACTCAGTCACTATAGACATAAATACTAATGCTCGACATCAATTATACAAAATAATTATTTTCTCAAATCTATCCCAATACATCTTTACTCATGCAAATATGACTTTAACACATCTAATGTTAGGAACTAGTGTAAAATATAGCATTTGAAAATTCAGTTCCTCACATACCTTCTTTTCTTAGTTAGAAGTAGTGTGATCACCTAATCCATTGGATTGGGTGACCTTAGGTTCACTGGCTCCACTACTACTTTCTTCCTCTATCTTTCTTCATGTCTGGTTCATCTAGTTCCTTATCTGTTCAATAGTATCTTCACCTTTGCTTTGTTCATTACTCGGTGCTTGTGCTTTACAGTCTCTTTTTATATGACCAATATTTTGGCATGTGTAACAAACCAAACTTTGATTCATCCAACTCTTGGATTTACCTCTAAAATTTGTCCTTATGCAATTTTCTCCAATATGACCATATTCTCCACAATAATGACAACTATACCATGTATTGTAATTCCAATTGAATGTGTTACCTTTCCTAGGTGCATTACCCTTCTTCTTGGATGTCCACTTTGGTTTTGCATTGGATTTGCATTCTTGTTCTCTATGACCATATTTTTGACAATTGTAACAATCTCCTTGAAATCTAGGTGCAGTAGGTGTATTACTAGCATTTAACCTGCATTCATGTGCCTTATGTCCATGCTTATTACAACTAAAATAATATCCATTGAATTTGGGCTTAGGATTGGACTTACCATTCTTGCTTCTGCAAATGTTTGTTGTGTGTCCTAGTTTCTCACAATGATGACATGTAGATTTGTTGTTCTTTGTCTTTGCATTCCTTTGTTCTCCACTCTTTGATGATTCTCATTCTTCAGTGGATGATAGGTGCTCATTATGTCCTAGTCCAAAGGTGTCACTGGATCTTCTTGGTGACCTTATCAACTCCTCAAATTATTTCATAGCTTCATTAGTTTTTTTCATCCTCTCATTGAGCTCCTTTTCAGATCTTAACTCATTCTTCAGTTGATTTTTCTCCGATCTTAAATTTGCAAGTAACAGTTGATTTACCATGTCCAATTGGTTGTTTGTCAACTTCTGCATATCACATGTGCTTTCATCAAGTCTTGCATCCATTTTTCTCTTGTCCTCTTCTGTCATTGTCTTGTCTTCTTTAGGTTTCTTTTTCTATTCAATCACTTCAAATAGTCTTACTGATTGGAATTCCTGTTCTCTCTTCAGACTTTAGACTTCTTCATTTAGTGTGTTATTTTTATCTAATAGATATGCTATTACTACATCACTTTCAGTGGAGTTTCTATTATCAAATAGACCTTTAGTATCCTCTTCCTGATATTGAGTGTCATTCAATTAGATTGCCAATTATTTCCTTCTCTTCAAATATTTATTCAATTATTCTCTTGTTGCTTCAAGCTGGTGCAATGCAAGTTGGATGTTGATCTTCTGATTCTCTATAATTTTTCCCAACTTATAAACCTCCATCTCCAAGATCTTAATTCTCAAGTGGTTGGACTTCTTTCTAAGAGAACAAAGCTCTGATACCAATTGTTAGAAGTCTTATTTGGGAAAGTAAAATACTAAGAGGGGGGGTGAATCAGAATCTTGCAACTTATACACTTTGAAACCAATTCTAAATATATATCATAAATATAAACTTTAATACTAAAATGAATCTAACATGCTAATCACATCCATGAAATGAAACACATAACACAAAGGTTTGGTAACCTGGAAACCCTTGAAAGGTAAAATTGGGGTGGGGATGACACCCAAAAATCTTCACTACTATAGCAATAAAGTGTGCCTGTTAGGGCTACAAAGTTTTGATCACTTCTGGTGATCTACCCTGTGAGGGTTCTGCCCTGCTAAGAGCTTAAAGACTTATACAATCTACCTTGATTAAAGGATTTAAAACTTACAACTAAGTAAGCACTTTGTTAAGAGATTTATAAAGGCCTGTTAGGACCACTCTTTTAAGAGATTTACCTTGATTCACTTACTAGAATGTATCAGTACCTGATCCTTTAGTTTGTACTTCAAATGATGATAACAAGTCTCCTCTTTCCAATACTTATCTAATCTCAAAATCAAATATAATTCTATTTTGTCCTTCACTGCTCTACTCGATCACTCTTCCTGATCTCTAAATCTGACAATCAAAATACTGCTTCCATCCGCATACATGAGATCTCCTTACTGTTACTACTTTTTAGGATTTTCCTGTCACCTTATATAAATAATTGATCAAGCTCATAGATCAAAATCAATGATCTAGATTCATTACTTATGCTGCTTAAGCATTCCTTTTTCTGATTGGTTATATTTCTTGCATAGGGATTAATGATTGAAATCACAACACATAATCAAATACTTAATTCTCTCAGCAATAATTAAATCATGCATAAAAGTCAGCCAAAATAGTTTACCTAGGTTTTTGTATCATTACAAACACATATATAAAAATGGGTTTACTCGACATATGAAGTCTTTGATGCTCGATCAAAATTGTTCTTCATATACTAGCGCTCAACACTGATTCTTCTATACAACTCAACATATATACTTCTTAGTAACTACAAAAGTACTCGATGACCTCTAACTTTCTTGGCAGTAACTACTACTCGGTACATATACAAAATACAAGTTTATACATAACTCGGCCTTAATAGGATGGCTCGGTTGCAGTGATGACCGACTAGCATTGTCTTGATAATGACTAAGTGTTGGACACTAATAGACAGCATGACTTGGAGAAACACCTCTTCGACCAAGCCCCTTGACCAACACTATAACTGAGAAACATAGGGAAAAAACACTCCAACGTGTCAGATTGCTAACTTCCCCAGGATGCTCCTGCATTAGACATCCCGGGTGCAAAAAGATGTTATTATAGATTGGAAGAACATCTTATGAGATTCAACACATAAACCCTGAATTGGTTCCTCACATACATATCCTCCAAGTCTTCAATTTGAAAACTCTTCCCTTTGTTCCACCTCTGCAAATGCTTTTCATCCACAAAGAATCAAATAGGAGCATTACATCAAATGTATTATTCATAATATCTGACAAATTGATGCAAAGGAGGTCACACTTTAGGAGTTGCCTAAAGTTGTGAAGATTAAAGCACAAGATGTTGATCAGTCATAAGCAAGATGATAGAGGGAGTATGAAGTTCACAGAACTGACTAGAAGATATCTACATGGTGAAGATGAAATTTTCTTTGGCATTGTTGTCAAAGAGGGAGAGATTTAGTGAACTTGAGGGAAATATTCAATAGAAGTTACCATGAATAAGATGAGGGATAAATGTGGTAAACTGATGAATAGACAAAGGGAGAAATCTATATAAGAGGGAGATGATATTTGGATGAGAATCAGAATGAAGCTAAGGATATTATTAAAGATTGGATCATAGAGAAAGTTGACAGACATGGCTTCATTACATACTTTTTGGATTGTTCGGTAACTTGCATATGGTATTGCATGTGGTGTTTCCAGTAATGCCAAAGAGGGAGATTGTTAGAAACTACAATTTTAAAATTTTTTATATTGTCATTGATTTCAAACCTTAACTGGTGAGACAATTTCTATCTAGTAAAGTACCATATCTTTTGATTGATGAAGAGGATTTGAAAAGAGGAGATAACAAGAAGACCTATTGGAAAGGTTGAGTTATGAGAAACTACAATGGGTACTTGATTACTTGGCACATTCGCAAGGTAATGAGTTGTTTATCTTTAACACTAAGTGAAGAAGTCAGTTGATTTGAAGCTTAGAAGAAATGAGGAAAGAAGGTCTGAAAGTTTAGCCTTAACCGAGAAAAAGAGAAGAAGATAAAGAAATTTTAGTTTAAGATGAGTGATGGTAGTGTTTACCGAGTGTCAGTATAAGTTGAGAAAATTTAGCTTCAACTGAGCATCAGTAAATGTCAACTATCAAACAATTAACCAAGCGAAGACAGTAATTGCTAAGAAGAACAATTTTAGCAATGACCGAGCTATCCAGTGATGACCAAGCATATGAACATAGTATTGGCCGAGTGTCAGTAATTTATAGTTTATGAAAGAATTGACATTCCCAGCCAACATAGTTGAATTCTTGGGATATGTAAAACATGTTGAAGATAAGGATGAATGACCTAGAGCATTTAATGCATGGTAAACCATTTTATTATGGATTCAAGGAGAATTTTTGAGAAGTATCTAGAAGGATAAGGAGGAGAACAAAATGTTGGAAGGATTTGATGAATCTGACCAAAACCTAAGATCTACGAAGAAGATTAAGAGACAAAAGATTAAACTACCTAATTCAAGGAGGTATAAGGATGACCTAGTTGTAGGTTATGCAGAGTGAGGAAGAGGTTGATGTTATTGATTGGTGAACCTATGCAAAACATTGAGAAGAGATGAACATAATTGTGGTGATTGCTTGTAGGGATTTCTGAGTAGACCAGAGATGGAGATGACAATGAAGGCCAATTAGTAAATCAACATATGATCTTATTGGATCTGTATTTGCAAAGTGAGTTGTATGTTTCAGATCAAAACCTAATGTTACTTTCTAACCATTGTATCAGTTAAAATCCTTTAATCAAGGTTGACCTAACATTCATTTGTAAATCCTTTAATCAAGGTGACATTATAATGGTATTTTCTTAAGCCCTCTAACAAGGCCACTTCGAACAAGGTGATTAAATTCTTTAACAGGATCACACCTAGCAATGTGTATTGTAACCTTTAATAGGTTTGGCTCCTCACAGAGCTCACTTTAGGAGAGTGAAAATTTGGTAGCATGTTACTGGTGGTTTTTCCCAAATTGGGTTTCCACGTTAAATCCTAGTGTCATTTTTGTGTGAATGTTATTTGATGTTTTATGTTTTATATTCTTTAAGTTGATTACTTTTAGACAAGTGGACTGCAACTTTTATATTACTAGATATATTCTAAAGAGACCGAGTGGATCGCTGAATAGATCTAAGTTGGTTAAAATGTTGAAAAGTTCAATTGGTACATCTGACACTATAACATTTGGGATCAAATTTTGATGCCAATTTGTGATGACACTACCATTTGTGTGTGATTTTTTTATGTTTTTTGGTAAGTACCCTCAATGCCATCGTAATACTGATAGTGCCATCATTATTTTGACACCCGCATGATTATAAAGAAAAAGAAAAAGAAAAAGAATGGCTCATCCCTAATTTTCCCCAAATCCTAGTTGCAGGCGCGAAGAGGTGGAGGCCACATTGTCTTGTAGCTTTTCATTATGAGATCTTCTTTGAGCTAAATGAACCTATTACTCTAGAAAATTATCTAGAGAGGCTTTGTTTGAATGACAATATAGTGCATGGTTCTAGGTGTGGGATTCACTAGATCGTTGTTGATGGAATCAGTGACAAGGGAGGATTGGTCATTCTTTCCTCCCAGGACTCTGCGGCAATGGCACAATTTTCTAGTCTCTACCGGTCCATTTTCCAGTTAGGGTCACACTGCCAGCAATCATCGATTAGATTTCCTATTCCATAGTTCACATAGCTCAGTTGTCATTGTGAATCGTTAATGCTCCTACACATCCATTTTACAACACTAGTACTATTAGAAGCAGGTATAGTAGTAGCATTTTCTATTAATTGAAGCCCATTAAATACAAATGCTTCAGTCTAGACATTAGGTTTTGATTTTGGAATGAAATCTACACTAGAAAACAATACTCAGAGGTAGAACATACATCCAAATGGGAGATTTTAGTCTAGTCTTTGCTTATCCATGGAGATTTAGGGTTTTTAACATACAAATGCTCGAGCATAGAAATGTGGCTTGACTGTACGATTTTTGGCAAATTTAAGGTTGGAAAGAACCAAATGGAAAATCACATAGGATTATACCAAATTGAAAGACCAAATAGTCCACGAGACAATTAGGGTTTAATAGGGCACAACTACCTTAAACAAAACAAGGCAAACTACAACGAGAGTGACGCTTTCAACATTACGATCAATATCAAATCAATTAGGACAATTAAAAACCATTTTTATGCATGGGATTAAAATGCATCATGGATCATAGAGTATGATCAGAAATGTACAAATGTTAATGAAGCCTAAAATGAAATTAACAGCTAATTAGAATTAGACAGGTATATCGCCAATTCGTATTCCTGCATAGACACAGAACTCAATGTTTGCATTGCCAAAGGTGAGGTTTATTTGCATTTAAATTCCCTAGACAATGATTAGAAAAGAAGATCACAGGAGCACCTTGACAACATTTTTGGTACTTTTCTTTATCTCCAATAATAGAAGAAAGCTTTCAATAGCCACAAATAAATGATATTACTAGTTCTGTTACATTATCTATTGCTTTATTTCTTCTCAAACAAACAATCACATTTATTTCTATCCTCCTACATTGATCTTACATAAGCATTAAAGTCATTTGAATCCTATTGTAATGTATAGAAACACTTTGACTAGATAAAACTTGAAAAGTCTATTCCTAACAAGGCCATCAAACTTTATATAGGCATTTTACAATAGGGCCCAATGCATTTTATACTTTTTTTTCTATAGTTTCTAGCAGTTTGATTATATCTACATAATTAACTTCTTGTGTATACATTTAATAGTGAGGTATATTTTGAGCTTTGTTTTGTGTATATTGTGAATATTAGGAGTAGGGGAAGTCTTATATGTTGTAAGTCATATCTAGATCCAAAAACTGATAGTCTGGTATCATACAATATGTAGATCCAAAAATATATAGTCTGATATTATATATTATAAAAACATAATTAACTAGTGAATGAATAGAACTACTAATGTTCTATATAAGAATTGTACAGGTCTTATTCAATGTAAATTTTTAATTATCTTGATAGTAATTTATTTCAATTATTTAGTTTTTGTTCAAAAGTTCTACATTAAATTTGGATTTCTCCTAACAATGTTTGTTATAGCTTTAAGATGAGTTTTTTCTTTTAAATTGTATTTTTTAAGGATTTCATTTTTTTATAGAAAGCATAATTTATCACCCTCATCAATAATACTCGACTAATTAAATTACAATCCTTAAATTTATAATTAATTTTATTTAAATTCTACTTTATACTTATCAAAGTCCAATATCTCATATATTCCTTATTGGTGCTTACTATTAGACTTTTTCTCATTTAATTTGAGAATAAATTGTTCAAAATCAGTGGCCAATGTAGTTAGATTGATGCCCATCAAATAAAGGCATAACCAACAAGCCATTATAGGATTCCAATGGGGTGTCCCTCTCATATGAAGATGGGAGCAGTATAAATTTGACTTATTTTTCTTTGAATATGATTCACTTCTACTTGCTGTATATACCCAATATATAACATACATAGAAGATTGCCATATTCTGTATAATCAGAACATTTGTTAATAGAAACAAATATATAGGTAAATATTATTAATGATATATGTTTCCATCGGCTCTAAATAGATTGGTAGTTCCAAATATATCACAAATTTTTGGGTAGAAACAATGCTCCTATCAATTAATTGGGAGTTTTCAAATCAGGAAGTAATTTATCTAGTCATGTACGGCCAAAATCTGAGGTTAAGGTCAAAAGAATACAACAATGTAAAGATAAGAGTGATGTGAGCTTCCCAATTGTTAGTTGTTAAAATTTACACACTAATTGTCCTTCTTTATCTTTTTAACCCTGAATGTAATCTATCCTTTTGCCTCTACCAAAACAAAGAAATACTGCACTGGGAAGGTCCACTTTCCATGCAGGTTTTGTCTACTCGTCTTTGATGGCTTTGAAAAAAGAGACATTTCCATGCTTAATAATATTTTGCATGTGCTATCTGTCTTCCTTTCTTCCAAAGAAATCCTTGATTTTAGTAGCATTGATGAATATTTAAATAATTCACTTTTGAAATCATGTTATTTAGTGCCCAAGAACTCATCCAACAAGAGGGCACAAGTTCAAATTTAAGGGGTAAGGTAGTATAATTAGATGTCTCTAAGAAGAAGTATAAGGTAGTAGAATAAGATAGTACCAATATTACTGTAAGTCATTTGTATTCTCATATACAAACTTTGAAGTATTATAGACTAAAAGAATTTGTCTTTCTTTCTTTGGTTCTTACAAAAAAAGACACTTCCTATTTTTAAAAAGCATGTGATTATGATGGACCTAGTGATCATCTTTAAATGTATTTAATTAAGAATTTTTAAAATAGTCTAAATATTTTTTGATAAAGTTATAGCTATAGATTATTATAGTGAAATATTTAAAATACACCAACTGATTATAAACAAAAAAAAGAAAAAGAATGGCTCATTTCTAATTTTCCCCAAATCCTAGTTGCGCGTGCAAAGAGGTGGAGGCCACATTGTGAGGGCAAAGTTGAGCTAGGCAAGGACAGAAACCCACTCCCTCTTGTTGTTTAGTATGTGCTTTGTCTAGTCATTACTTTCCTTGCTGCAATGTTCGATGATTTGAATTCCATTCCTTTGGGTTGCATCCAATTTATTTGGGTTTCACCCTTGTCTTAGATTGAAAATGTTGGAAACTGCAATTGAAACAATTGGTGTATTGTCATTGATGTGAAACCGTAACTAGTAAGATTGTTGCTACTTAGGAAAGTACTATATCTATCTGAGTGTTGCTAAGGGGATAGGCAAGGTTGGTAACAATAGAACCTAAGGGAAAGGTTGAGTTATCTTGATAGTACAAAGTGTACTTGACTATGTTGTACAATGATGAGAAAATGTATTGTTTATACTAGTAAGACTGAAGACTAAACTGGTAGGCTTGACCGAGAAAAGAATGGAGATAGTGTATGCCGAGCAAAAATCTAGTGTCGACCGAACAACAGTTAATTGTCGAGGAAGACATTGTAAGCCGAGGAAACATTTTTGGTATGACCAAGCTTTCTACATGAAGACCGAGTAGTTGATCACAGTATTGACTAAGCATCAACAATTTTATATTTGAAGAGAATTTAGTTTTGGAGCCAACATTATTGAATTCTTGGATTATGTAAAACATGTTGACTTTATTTATTGATTGTTTGAAAGCATTAAATGCACTGTAGAATGTTTTATTGTAAATATTTAAGAGATTTGAGATGATTCTAGAAAAGGAGCCGAAGAACATGAAGCGGATAGATTCAATGAATCTGACCTAACCCTAAGATCTATGAATGAGATTGAGTGGCATAAGATGAGTTAACCTAATTGAGGAAAGCATAAAGGGAACCTGAGCATTTGGATATGCAAGTGCATTGGTGAACAGAGAATGCTGGAAGATCAGTAAAGTTTTATTGACTGTATAAGCAAAAAAGGCTGAAGGAGAATTGTGATGGTTGCTTGAAGAAAAGTTCCAAGTAGATCAGAGATGGAGATGACAAAGTTTTAAAGTTAGTAAACCAGCATTAGTCTACGGAATCGGATCTCATATTTGCAAAGTGAGTTGTATATTTTTCAAATAAATATTGCTGCTACTTTCTAACCATTGTAATAGTCAAAATCCTTTTAACAGAGGTTGACCTAATAGTCATATGTTAAATCCTTTGAACAAATTTGCATTCTAATGGAGTGTATGTAAGTCCTATGACTAGGCTCACTTTTAATAGGGTGATTGAAATCCTTTAACTGGGTCACACCTGACAGTGTGTATTGTAACCTTTGACAGGGTTGGCTTTTTACCTAGCTCACTTCAGAAGAGTGAAAATAATAGTAGCATGTTACAAAGTGGTTTTTCTCAAATTGGGTTTCCACTATAAATCCTAGTGTTAATACTTGTGTGAATGTTTTGGTTTGAACATTTATATGTTTTACAAGTTAAGTTACAGCTAGGTAGTGGACTGCATTGTTATATGTTTCTATTATTGAATCAGTGATGACCGAGTTTGTTTTGGTTATTGGATCTAATTTAAGGAAAAGTTTTTGAGATTGTTTTATACATCAGGACCTGAGAACAAATAATTCACCCCCCCCTCTCTATTGTTCTAAATCATATTAATAATTGGTATCAGAGCTTTGTTGCTTATTATTAGTGTTTACAGAAATCAAGTTTAAAGGGGCTTGAAGAAAATGATCAGGATGTATAAGGAGGTACCGAAGCTGAATAAGGAAAACTTCCCTACATGGAAAAGCTTGCTGAAGCTGCATCTAGCCAGTATTGGTGACTCTGCAAAGTACTACATTGAGAATAGCTATGTCTCACCTGTCGCACCTTTGACTACCGAAGAAATGAGAGCTAAGCAAGAACATAATCAGGCAATGCTAGAAATTGGATCTGCCCTAAGCTATCCAAAATTTGAGGACATTAAGGATTGCACAACTGCTAAGGATATGTGGGACACTCTTGCAAGAATCCATGGTGGTGACTTGAATGTACTAAAAGCAAAGGCTGAGAGTCTTAGAGGTAAGTTTGATGAAATGAGAATGTAAGAAGGTGAAAACATTGCACAATATTGTGGTAGAATAAAAGAAGTTGTGAATGTTATTAGAGGAGCAAATGGGGCTATTGATGATGAAACTATAATTGGGAAAGTACTAAGAACCCTACATCTTATATATGCTATTAAGATCTTAGCTATTCAGGAATCTAGATGTAACTCTGCTAATGTGCTTACTTTGGAAAGTTTAGTTGGTAAGCTGACTACTTTTGAACTCTCTAACTATGATAATTTCATTGTTGGAAGCATTGGTAATGTTGAATTTGCTTTCAAGTCACAGCTAGTTCTGAACAAGCCAAAAAAAGAAAAAGAAAGATGCATAAGTGAAAGTGAAAGTGAAAGTGACAGTGACACTTCTGATGAAGAACTGGAAGATCTAGAAGCTCTTATGGCTAGAAGACTGAGAAGAGGAAAAGGAAAGTATAAAGGTAAACTCCCTATTATATGTTTTGCATGTAATAAAGTTGGACATATAATTGCTAGATGTCCTAACAAGAAGGATAAAGATGATGACAAAAGCTACCAATGGAACAAAGACTACAAAGGAAAAGATAAGAAATCTTGTTACATTGCTGAAAAAGAAACTGACACTGATAATGATGATTTTGAAATTGAGGTAGTCTATGTTGCAATGAAAGATGAATCTGATGAGGATGAGAAAATTGCATTGATATCCTATGTGAAAAAGAATGATAAATGGATTATTGATAGTGGTTGTTCACATCACATGACTAGTGACAAAAATAAGTTTGAGACCTTACATCATTACAGAGGTAAAAGTGTAAAATTTGGTAATGATGCACCGTGTCCTGTTAGAGGAAAAGGTTTGATTAAACTAATTGATAAGATATCTTGCGAAAATGCATATTGGATTGAAGGTCTTAATTATAATTTTTTAAGTGTTGCTCAGCTTAACAAAACTGGTTATTGACTGGAATTTCATCACAAGCAAGCTAAAATATTTGATGCTACTGGAGAACTAATTGGAAGTGGAGATCAGACTAGAGGTAATTTGTTCTATCTTGACCTATCTGAAGAAACATGTTTAATTGCACAACTTGATAATATTTGGTTATGGCATAAAAGGCTATGTCATGTTAACTTTGACAATCTAGTAGAGATAAGTAAGAAGAAAAAGGTAAGAGGTCTACCTAGATTGAAGAAACCTAAGAATGTGATGTGCAAGGAATGCCAGTTAGGAAAAATGACAAAGTCAAGTTTTAAGAGAAAATCTTTTACTTCTGAAAACATTTTAGATTTGGTTCATACTGACCTTTGTGGACCTATGGGTGTACAAAGTTACTGTGGTGCTAGATACTTTATCTTATTTGTTGATGATCATACTAGGATGATGCATGTAATGTTTCTAAAAGAAAAATATTAAGCTTTTCAATTCTTTAAGTGGTATTTGGCTAAGGTTGAGAAGGAGACAGGTAGGAACCTGAAATGTCTTAGATCTGACTGAGGTGGAGAATTTACATCAAATGAATTTAATCTATTTTGCAATGATAGAGTAATTAAAAGATAGATGTCTGCATCTAGAACACCTCCACAAAATGGTATAGCAGAAAGGAGAAATAGATCTATCTTGGATTGTCCAAGGACATTGTTGATTGAAAAGAATATGGCACAGAAATACTGGAAAGAAGCTATAAGCACTACTATCTACACTCTTAACCGGGTACAAATCAAGAAAGGTACAAACCTAACACCCTATGAATTATGGCATGGGCATGCACCGAGTGTTAAATACTTTAGAATCTTTGGAAGTAAGTGCTATATATTAAAAGACACTAGGAATGGAAAGTTTGATGCTAAGAGTGATGACAACATATTCCTAGGGTATTCCACAAAAAGTAAAGCTTATAAGTGTTTGAACTCTAACACTAACAAAATTGTGGAAAGTGTGAATGTCAAAATTGATGAGTATGTAGAAAGAAATGAAGCTGACAACAAAAGAGAACCAGAAGATTATAGATCTTTTGTGTACATTGAGGAAAAAGAAGAGGCAAGTAATAGACTTGCACCTGATGCCGAATCTCAGGTAAGCAATGCCGAGCAAAAGATAGATGCTACCGAGCATCAGGAAAATAGTGCCAAAAGAGAACAAGAACATGCCAAGCTACAAGAAAATGCTGCTGAGTATCAGGAAGAGGTTGCTAAGCATTCAGAAGTTGAATCTGAAAATGTTGTTGGGAAACCTGATGAAATAGAGGAAAAAGGAGATGAACCTGTTTTGGCAAAATATGTAAGAAGACATCACAAGCCTGAATAGATAATTGGAGACAAAAATACTGGAATTTAGACCAGAAGTAAGACTAAGGATCCAACATGCCTACTATGTGAATTTGAACACAAGTCAACTAGAGAGGCATTGGAGAATGAAGACTGGATACAAGCAATGAATGAAGAGATTGACTCGATTGAGAAGAATGATACTTGGACTCTGGTGCCAAGACCTAAAAACAAAAATGTTATAGGGAAAAAGTGGGTGTTTTGGAATAAGATGAATGAAAATGGTGAAATAGCTAGGAACAAAGCTAGGCTGGTATGCAAAGGCTGTTAGAGTAATCATACTTTATGCTTATTAATTAAATCACTTTGGTTTAATTAATTAATTCATTTATTACTCTATTTACTTAAGCTATCTTTTAGGTGCATTATAATTAATATATTTATTAATTATAATGTGCAACCTAGCTTTATTTTTTGCTTTATAGCTTTAGGGTTTTATTGTTCACCTATATGGTTGAACCCTTTGTACATTCTTTTTAGATAATCTTGGAATACAATTGCTCTTTACATGTCCATAAGATGTCTCTGGCTTTTTGGCCTCCATAGATTTTTCTTGCTTCTGTTCTTTGCTTCTTCCATGTGACAGGGTTATGCATGTAGGTGTTCTTGGGAGATTAGTGTTTCACCTAATCTAACAAAGGCTACACACAAGAAGAAGGAATAGATTATACGGAGACATTTTCCCCTGTAGCTAGATTGGAAGGAGTAAGAACTCTACTTGCATATGCTACTTATAAAGATTTCAAGGTATATAAAATGGATGTCAAGTCTGCATTTTTGAATGGTATACTAGAAGAAGAAGTTTACATAGAACAACCAGAAGGTTTTATTGATCCAAATAGAAGACACATGGTGTGCAAACTGAACAAAGCACTATATGGATTGAAACAAGCTCCCATAGCATGGTATGAGAGGTTGCACAACTACTTGATATAGATTGGATTTTCAAGAACAAATGACACAAGCAATCTGTACATGAAAGATGAAGAAGGTAAAGGTATCCGGTTGGCAAAAAATTTTGTGGATGACATTATTTTTGGTGGACAAGATGCATTGTGTAAAATATTTTCAAATGAAATGCAAACTAAATTTGAAATGAGTATCTTTGGTGAGATCAAATTCTTTGTTGGTTTACAAGTATATGAGAGGAAGAATAGAATTTTCATTACACAGTCTAAGTATGTTAATGAAATACTGAAAACTTTTGGGATGGAAGATGCTAAACCAGTGAATACTCCTATGGTTACTGGACAAAAGTTATCTAAGAATGATGATGCTATAGAAGTGAATTAGACTTTGTACAGATCCATGATTGGAAAATTATAGTATGTTGTACATAGTAGACCAAATATTGCACTAGCTGTTGGGATTGTGGCAAGATTCTCTACCAATCCTAAGGAAACACACATGATGGCTATGAAAAGAATTATGAGATACTTGAAAGGAACTACTGACTATGGTCTATATTATACGAAGGATGACAAATTTGAACTCAAAGTTTATACTGATGCTGATTGGGTAGGAAATGTAGATGACAGAAAGAGTTCTAGTGGTGGAGATTTCTTTCTTGGATAGAGATTAGTCTCCTGGACAAGCAAGAAACAAAATTGCATTTCCCAATCTACTGCCGAGGCCGAGTATGTTGCTGCTGCAGTAAAATGTTCAAATTTGGTATGGATAAAACAATTGTTGATAGGCATGACAGAAGAAATCACTGAACCTATTGTTATTTTTTGTGACAACACAAGTGCTATCAATATTTCTAAGAATCCAGTGATGCACACTAAGACCAAGCACATATCAATCAAGTATCACTACTTGAGAGAATTAGTACAAGATAAAGAAGTCTGAATGGAATATGTGAATACAAAAGAATAATTAGCAGACATATTCACTAAAGCTTTACCCAGAGAAGCTCATGAGTATTTGAGAAGTCAATTGGGGGTCCTTCCCCTAACTGAGGCTGCCTAGACAAGCTAGGACCACAGCATCAAATGTGCTACAACAAAATATTTGACAAATTGATGCAGAAGATTGTCACACTTTAGGGCTGGCCTAGACTTGTGAAAAGGAGCAAAGACAAGGAATCAATCATAAGCAAGACGACAGAGGGAGAAAACACTAAGTTGCACAGATATTATCTACATCTAATGGATGTATGTTTTAGTTGCTACTTTGGCATTTTTGTCAAAGAGGGAGATGAATTGATATGATAACACATGACACTGAAAAGTAAGGATGATGAATTGAAATGAAGGATTAGGATAGGGGGAGATCTAAATACTTCTAACGGTCACATAAGTGAGGCTTATAGGATTCTGAATCAGAATGAAGCTAAGGATATTATAAATAATTATCTAATGAATAGATAAGTTTTTGGATTGGTTTGTAATCCATGTGTTATTTAGGTAATATTATATGGTGTTTCCATCAATGCCAAAGAGGGAGATTCTTGGAAACTGCAATTGAAACAATTGTTGTATTGTCATTGATGTCAAACCTTAATTGGTAAGACTGTTGCTACTTAGGAAAGTACTATATCTATTTGAGTGTTGCTAAGGGGATAGGCAAGGTTGGTAACAATAGCACCTAAGGGAAAGGTTGAGTTATCTTGATACTACAAAGTGTACTTGACTATGTTGTACAATGATGAGACAATGTATTATTTATACTAGTAAGATTGAAGACTAAACTGGTAGGATTGACCAAGCAAAGAATGGAGAAATCATGTTTAAGCCGAGTAATGTTAGTGTCGACCGAGTCAGTGTATGTCGAGCAAAATTCTAGTGTCAACCGAACAACAGTTAATTGTTGAGGAAGACAGTGTAAGCCAAGGAAACATTTTTGGTAATGACCGAGCTTTCTACATGAAGACCGAGTAGTTGATCATAGTATTGACTGAGCATCAACAATTTTATATTTGAAGAGAATTTAGTTTTGGAGCTGACATTGTTGAATTCTTGGATTATGTAAAACGTGTTGACTTTATTTATTGATTGTTTGAAAGTATTAAATGCACTGTAAAACATTTTATTGTAAATCTTTAAGAGATTTGAGATGATTCTAGAAAAGGAGCCGAAGAACATGAAGCGGGTAGATTCAATGAATCTAACCTAACCCTAAGATCTACAAATGAGATTGAGTGACATAAGATGAGTTAACCTAATTGAGGAAAGCATAAAGGGAACCTGAGCATTTGGATAGGCAAGTGCATGGGTGAATAGAGAATGCTGGAAGATCAGTAAAGTTTTATTGACTGTATAAGCAAAAAAGGCTGAAGGAGAATTGTGATGGTTGCTTGAAGAAAAGTTCCAAGTAGATCAGAGATGGAGATGACAAAGTTTTAAAGTTATTAAACTAGCATTAGTGTATGGAATTAGATCTGATATTTGCAAAGTGAGTTGTATATTTTTCAGATAAATATTGCTACTACTTTCTAACCATTGTAACAGTAAAAATCCTTTTAATAGAGGTTGACCTAACAGTCATATGTTAAATCCTTTGAACAAGGTTGAATTCTAATGGAGTGTATGTAAGTCCTATGACTAGGCTCACTTTCAACAGGGTGATTGAAATCCTTTAACTGGGTCACACTTGATAGTGTGTATTGTAACCTTTGACAGGGTTGGCTTTTTATCGAGCTCACTTTAGAAGAGTGAAAATAATAGTAGCATGTTACAAAGTGGTTTTTCTCAAATTGGGTTTCCACTATAAATCCTGGTGTTAATACTTGTGTGAATGTTTTGGTTTGAACATTTCAATGTTTTACAAGTTAAGTTACAACTGGGTAGTGGACTGCATTGTTATATGTTTCTATTATTGAATCAGTGATGACCGAGTTTGTTTTGGTTATTGGATCTGATTTAAGGAAAAGTTTTTGAGATTGTTTTATACATTAGGACCTAAGAACAACTGATTCACCCCCCCTCTTTGTTGTTCTAAATCATATTAACAGAAAATTGTATATATTATAAATTTATCTTTCATATTACTGTTTGTACCTTTGGTTGTAATATAGTATTCTATGCTTGGGTATCCAAGATATGTAACTCTCAACATAGCTCATTAAGTTGTATAGAGGCTATATATGGTTGGAACTCAGACAATTTATCTTGACAAATTGGCCTCATCTTGACAAATGAGTAGCAAAATACTTTACCTGGTTGGATAAGAACAACATTTCCTTTAAAATAATTGTAAACCTTACCTTTTCTCTCCTATCGGCATATACTTTGAACACCCTATAGATGTAAGTGATAGTTTTCTTCTTCTGTTAACATTTACATCGTCTTCTCTTTGGAAAGAATGCATAAACAATGTTTTTGAGGATTTCTCACACTTCTGTTATGAGTTGCATTTATAAAAAAACAAGTCAAGGTGAGACACTAATTTTTTTCTCGAATAAGTACCAATGTCACATAGATTTGAATACTTCTTCAATAGTCAAATCAATGTTGGAATAATGTGATTTTAAATTGCAAGTTGAAAATGGGGCTTAGTAATGTGAAGTGGTCCATTAGGTCTAAATCCTATCTAGGATTTATAAATTTAAATTGTATTACACACAAGTGTTAAATTGGTGGCAAATGTTGTCCTTGGGTGTAGTCATTTAATCTTTGGTTTATATGTGAAGCCAACCAGACTGAATCAAACTCTCATTGTATGCTCAATGTAGGGCTTGGTAATGGCCCATTGCCTGTGATTCTATCCAAGTTTTATATTTTACATTGGTGTAGACATATATTTTTAGTCAAGAATTATAAATTGATGATTAAATTTGTACAATATATGGATCTCATCCTTCTCTAGCATTGAGGGTATCAAACTATTAAAGTAAGATTCTAATGTTGATCTGTAGATCATCAGCACGCAGAGATGCACAAATAATTTGGGCACAAAAATTCTTGATAAAAGGAGCATATCAAACTACTATAGTTGTGCAGTAGTATTCGCAACTGAATCCAACTAATTAACTTATGTCAAAACTCTCCGCAACTAACATAAACTAATTGCAATGTTTATTATCTTTAGCAAGGAACTTAGCTATAGATATAATCACCAGTAGTCCAATGATATACTACTACACAAGAAAGGAGGTTGCAGAATAATGAAGAGTATGTCATTGAACTAGAAGCTCCACCCATCAAGAAAGGAAATTTGTAGAAAATTTGATGAAGAAAGGAAATTGAGGCTATCACCTAACTAGAAAGCCAAGAAAAATTTCTTGACTAGAAAGTTAAGGTGATTCAAGAATTGTCTCACCCAAATTTGAAGAAAACTCATTGCCAATGGATGATTTATATTAGGGGAAGCTACAACCAAAAGTAAGTTCATCACATTAGACTTCAATTGACAATAATAGAATACTCACTTGGTAACCCTTTGGTTGGCTACAACTATGATATCAGTATTAAGAAATAAAACTTGGTCCTTTTGCAACTCTTTTTTGCTATGTAATCACAAACAAGAAAGCCACTAGAACAAATGACACAGGAAGTCATTTAAGGGTTCATGTTGGGTAAATTAAAACATCTATAAACAAAGATAGAACAAAGCAATAAAAGTATTTAAATCCAAATTCTAAACATTCTAACTCACATAAACCTTTGTTTGAGCATTGAATGTGGATGTGGTTTGGGTTGGGATGATATGTGGGTTCTCTCAACATTGACAACATAACAATAGCATTCTTTGGATGATTAGCTCGACAAAAAATTATCATATTGGAAATGGATGTCTGAAAATGCTGGATGAGGGAAAATTTATATATTTTCAAGAGAATGATGTCACATCCCAGCAGTCAATATCCAAGTTGTCTGAAGATATTACATTAGGATATGAGTTGTAATTATGAAGAAAGGGATGCAGGTATACAGGATGCAACCAACAATTAATGAGGTGTGGTGTTCATGTCTTAGGCCATCCAATATGGCAGATCATGTGGCAAATAAAATTAAGGTGTGGCATCTTTAATTTGCAGTTGGTCATCCAATAAACCTTCAACAACTATTGTGCCTTATGAAACATTTGTTAAAGAGCCCATTTTAGCTCCTTAATTGATGAGTAGGACATATATTCCATAACAAGTCAAATTGTGATATTGCTATCAAGATTCAACTATATTGTTTTTGAGTCAAACTCATTGACCCATGTTTCATGACTAGAGATTCGCATAAACCCATCTCTTCACTTCCAAACAATCTACTCCACTTCTAAACATCATAATATTTAGCAGAAGATTCTAGACATGTTAACAACTTTATACATACTCTCTGCTCAGCAGATACTATCTACTCATAAGCATACATATATTCATTAAAAATTCAGTTTCCTGTTAAGAAATTGGTATTCTTGATCTTGGAGTATATGTTACTTAAAAGGTGCAATTACCAACAACTTCAAAGATTGATGTTATGTTAGAATAACTAAGAGGGGGGTGAATTAGTTATCTACAGTCCCAAATACAAAATGTATAACTTCAAAAAAAATTTAGCTTATTCTATAGCTCGATAAACAATAATACTGAACTGTCTGTGCATTTTACCGATTACCAGTTAATTGTCCATAGTGATTACCAACCAAATTAGATATGCAATATGTAAAGTATGACAATCCAACAATCACCACAATAAACACATAACACAAGAGATTTAACGTGGAAAACTTGTTAAGGGAAAAACCACCTGGGACCGGTAACCCAAAAACTTTTCACTCTTCTAAAGTGAGCTCGATGAAGAGCCAACCTGTTAAAGGTTACAAACACACTGTAAGGTTTGACCTTTTTAGAGGATTTAACACTAACAGTTATCATCCAACCAACATTCACTATGGGGTTGACAGGATAACAATGTACATTCTATGAATGACATATAAGACTTTCAAGTCTACTTGGTTAAGAGATTTCTCTATATACAATGGTTAAACTGTAACAATAGTTGATCTGAATACAATACAACTTGATTTGTAGATGTTCAGATCTATTCTTAAGCTCATAAAAATCTTTGATCAATATTCCTTATTCAGTTCATCAACATTCAATAACTTACTGTCCCTCGATAAATAGCTCTCTAACGCTCGATTAACTTTACAGTTTAGTTCTCCTTCAACTAGTTTGATTATGCATGCATGAAGCTTGTTCATGTGATATCTCTCTAGTTTTCCTTCGTCTGACCTCCTTATTACAATGAAATCACTGTCTCTTAAATAGACAAGTAAACCATTTTCTTTTCATCCATCAGATTTTGCCGCTTAATCTCCTTTGTTGATTTTTTCTCTTAAGCTTTCCTTGGTAGTTGTGTCAGTAATACATTTTGATTCCATCCTTTAGATCTTCCTTACATTTTGCTAGCCATTGATCTCATAAAAAACTTTATCTTTCACTCTGAATTCATACACTTTACAGCTCATCAATTTTTGTTGGCTAAACTAATCATTTAGTTCTTTTGTTCATACTCGGTCAACAAAGAAATGCATCGGTGAACACAAGCTTGGTTTATAATGTGCTCGTCGGTATACACTACATTGCTCGGTGTACACTAGAATGCTTCATTAACTGACCACACTACTTTGTAACAATTTTCTTCTATCTCCATAATAGATTAATGCAACATAATCAAGTCAACAATATAAAGTCATAGACTCATCAATAAGTTACCAAGAGTAGTCATTTTCCTCATCTGTCATATCCATCTTCTTCAATGTAGATATCTCAGTTCCTTACCTTTTCATTCCTTTTTACAGATGTGTAGATATTTGCAACTACCATGATAAGTACTATCAAAATTAGTTAAACATCAATGACAACATAAAACTGATTCAATTATCTTTACATAACAATTCCCGTGCTCGGTAAGTGATCACCAATCACTTGTAGTTCTTCAATCATGTTCTCAATCAGTTGTAGATCAACAATCTCTCCCTTTGGCATTGATGGCAACACAAATTATGAAATAAGTCATGCGCATACCAGCATCTATTCTACAACTATATGAACAAATGTTGTAGTACTGTGAGCTTTCCCTTAGCTTGACATTTAATATGTTTAATCACTACATTACTCAACAACATTACCAGTGCAGACTTTCTTCTGCGGATTAGATCTTTTCAACTTCTTGTTTCCTTCTGTTCTTAGCAAAAAATCTTCAATGCTCTCCATGATGTTGTTTCTTCTCTCCTTGTCCTGTTTCATAATGTTTCATCTCTCCCTTTGACAATAATGCCAAAAAGAAAACATAAAACATATAGCTTTGTAGTAGCCATGTAACTCTCTGTTGTCTGGATACAATGTTTGCATCAAATGTATCTTTGTATACTGATTATGCCAATCTGTGTTTAGACTCCTCAAATATTTCACAACTTTAGACATAATCCAAAGTGTGAACTATGCTACGTCAACATGTATGATCTTATGATAAGATTAGGCTAATGCAACCTCTAGATCATATTAGTGATCGGTAGATAGGGGACGAACCCCAAGTCTAGTCCTCAAGTATTCAAATGTATCCTTCGATAGAGGCTTGGTAAATATGTCTGCAAGTTGCTCTTTTGATGTAACATATTCCAACTTAACTTGCTTCTCATGTACTTGTTCCCTTAAATAGTGATACTTAATAGATATGTGCTTTGTTTTTTAATGCATCACTGGATTCTTTGAAATGTTTATGGCACTTGTGTTGTCATAGTATATAATCACTAGCTCAATGATTATCTCATTCATCCCTTACAACACTTTCTTGATATATGCAATATTTGAATAGTTTGTAGCAGCAACAACATACTCTGCTTTGGTTGTAGACTAGGAAATACAAGGTTGTTTCTTACTTGTCTAGGTAACAAGTCTTTCACCAAAGAAAAATGCTCCTTTGATTGTACTTTTTCTGTCATCTACATTTCTAGCCCAATCAGCGTCGGTGTAAACTCTAAATTCAAACTTTCCATCCTTAGGATACCATAATCCATAGTCCTATGTCTTTTTCAGATATCTTAGGATTCTTTTTGTAGCAACCATATGTGACTCCCTAGGATTTACAGAAAATATTGCAACAATCCCCACATCATGTGCAATATCTGGTATACTATGCACTACACACATCAACTTACCAATCATGGATCAGTACAGTGTCTAGTTCACTTTTGTAGTTTCATCTTCCTTAGTTAGTTTGCAGCCTATGACCATTGGTGTTCCAATTGGTTTTGCATCTTCCATGCCAAATGTTCTTAGTACTTCCTTGATATACTTGGATTGTGTGATGAATATCCCATCATTTTGCTAAATAACCTGTAGTCCTAGAAAGAACTTAATATCTCCAAACATAGACATTTCAAATTCTTTTCTTATTTCATCAACATATGATTTACATATTTGATCTTGTCCTCCAAAAATAATATCATCCACAAATATTTTAGCAATTAAAATAGTATCATTAGACTCACCTTTCATATACAAATTGTTGTTCTCACTAGTTCTAACAAATCTAATACTTAACAAATAAGTATGCAGCCTTTCATACCATGCTCTCAGTGCTTGATTTAAACCATATAAAGCTTTATGTAATCTACATACCATATCTTTCTTGTATGGATCAACAAACCCTTCTGGTTGTTCTATGTATACTTCTTCTTCAAGTATCCCATTCAGAACTGCAGACTTAACATCCCTTTGATAAACTTTAAAATTCTTGTGTGCTGCATAAGCCAGTAACAGTCAAACTCCTTCTAGTCTAGCAACAAGTGCAAAAGTTTCACCATAATCAATTCCTTCCTCCTGAGCATACCCCTTGCAAACTAGTCTGGCTTTATTCATTGTAACTTCTCCATTTTCATTCAGCTTGTTTCTGAAAATCTATTTAGTACCGATAACATTCTTATCTTTAGGTCTAGGTAGTAAGGTCCATGTCTTATTTTTCTCTATATGTTCAATCTCCTTAGTCATTGCATTTATCCATTCCTCATTCTCTAATGCAACTTTAACATTCTTCGGTTCAAATTCACAAACTAAGCATGTACCTTGTCTTGACTTACGTCTTGTTTGCATGCCAGCTTGCTTGTCACCAATAATCTGGTTCTCAAGATGGTGTCTTCTGATAAATCTAGCCAATATATGATCTCTTCTTTCTTGTTCATCCTGTTCAGGTTCATTTACTTGCTCGGTAGCCTCTTCCTGATCGTCGGTGTTGTTTTCATGTTCCTCGGTGTTATTTTTCAGTTGACCGGTTGACACAGTTTGTGGCTTCGGTAGATGCTATGGATGTTCAATGTATTTGAATCTACCATAATCTTCCAGTTCCTTGGTGCTCTCTTCATCGTTCTTATTATCAAACTCAACCCTGACATTAGTACTTTCAATCATTTTATTAGTCACTTTATTTAGACACTTATAAGCTTTGCTTTTAGTGGAATATCCAAGAAATATCCCTTCATCACATTTTGAGTCAAACTTTCCATATCTTTCATCTTTCAGAATAAAACATCTACTTCCAAAAATTCTGAAATAACTTACAATCGGTTTGTGACCAAACCATAACTCATAGGGTGTTTTGTTAGTGTCCTTCTTCGGTTGTACTCGGTTCAGAACATAAATAGATGTGCTAACTATTTCTCTCCAGTATGTCTAAGCAACATTCTTCTCTATCATCAGTATCCTTGCGCAATCAACTATTGACCTATTCCTCCTTTCAGCAATACCATTCTGCTGAGGTGTTCTCGGTGCAGAAACCTATCTTTTTATTCTATGCTCATTACAATAGTTAGTAAATTCATTAGAAATAAATTCACCACCTATGTAAGATCTCAAACATTCCAGTTCCTTACTGGTTTCTTTTTCTACTTTTTCCTTGTACCATTTAAACATCTTAAATGCTTTTGATTTTTCTTTTAAGAACATCATAATCATCAACAAACAAAATGAAATACCTATCTCCATAATAGCTCTATGTTCTCATGGGACCACATAGGTCGGTGTGAACTAGCTCAAAAATTTTCTTTGTTGAATGGTCTTTGCTCTTAGAACTAGATTTTGTGATCTTACCTTTCTGACATTGATGACACATTGCATGATCAGGCTTTGTTAGGCTAGGAAGACCTCTAACCTTTTTCTTTTTACTGATCTTGATCATGTTATCAAAGTTTACATGACATAACTTTTTATGCCACAACCATGCATCTTCATCTTTCATCATTAAATAAGAAGATTGATCATTATCAAGATAAAACAAGTTACCTTTTGATTGTGCTCCTGTTCCAACAAGTTTTCCTCCTTCATCAAATATTTTTACCTTTTTACTCTCAAAAGCTACATGATGGCTTGAATTGTTAAGTTGTGCCACACTTAGAAAATGATAATTTAGTCCTTCTACCCAATAGGCATTGTCACATCTAATTTTATCATTTATTAGTAAGGTTCCTTTTCCTCTAACCATACAAGGTGTATCATTGCCCATTTTCATAGATCCTCCATTATATTGCTCAAGATGATCAAATTTTTCTTCATCACCAGTCATGTGATGGGTACATCCACTATCTATTATCCATGTATCATTTTTATTAACTTTAGAGATAAGAGCTATCTCTACATACCTATCTTCTTCCTCAGATTCATCCTTCATTGCAACAAACACTACTTCAACATCATCATCTGTGTCGGTCTCGGTATCATTTTCTTCAACAATGTAACATACCTTCTTTCCCTTATCATTGTTGTCTCAGTTGTTTCTATTGTGGTGTCGATAACTCCTGTTAATTCTTCTCCCATAGCTTCCTTCCCCATATCGATCTTTGTTTCTATCATCATCTTTCTTGTTTGGACATCTAGTAGCAATATGACCAACTTCTTTACAGTTAAAACATTCTAAAGGTATGATGAAGGGTGCTCCCCTTAATACCACAAACACATAACAAAAATAGAAAAACAACAACAATATGCAAGAACAGAAAATGGGCTTTTTATTATCTCCACAAATGTGGAATTACAAACTTTTAGAATTACAATATGCAAAGCCACATGGGCATTCCCTTACAATATTCTGTAGGATAAGGCCTCGAATCAATACCCAGATCTACTACCCAGAACTGCCCCGAACTGCCTAAGACAACACTACGTGCCTTCCTTATATAGGCAATTTCCACCGGCTGAGAAGGTTCCAAAAAACTAACCTTTAAGGCCGACTATACATAGAATTATTTTATTTTCACAATTTTTACAATAGGGTCGGCTCAAAAGAAATACAAAATATGCTTTTAGGTAGCCTAACTTTTAGAGGCCATAACTTTTTAACCGTAGCTTCATTTTTCTATTGTAACCACTTTTCAGAAATGCCATGACGAGATCTACAGTGCTTGACAAGTGCTAGCGCCAGCCAGCCAGGGGTTGATTGTGATCCAGAGCCTCTAAGGCTTTCAAAATTGACCTGAAAGATTTTGTACCCAAAATTTCAATAACTTCAACAATACAAATGATGTGGCAATGAAACTCAACTGATAAGTTGAAATGACTAAGATGAACCTTCAACTGTGAAATCAGAACATTCTGAGATCATATGACCAACTTACTAAAAATAGTAAGTTTCCATAAATAGCAGCTTCGCACAAGATAGCCCTTATTGAAACAAAACCAAAAATATTTTTGGGTGATGCAAGATTGCTCTTACACCTAGGATGCTCCTGCATCAAACACCCGGGGTAATTTGAGAAGTGACCTTGTCACAACTCAGGTGTGAAGAGGAAAACCAAGATGGCTAACCTCCTCCCTTGATAGCCATGATGAATCTTCAATAGGTCATCCTTTCCATTTGACCAGATATTCTTCATATGTCCTATTCCGTGTGCTTTTTCCAACACAACTATCCAGTATGTCCTCAATCTCTTTGGTATCTGAACTAGTTGCTCGAATACTCCACCATGTTGCTGTGATCTCATCTTCAACATCTCCTTCATGATACTCTATCAAATTTGAAATGTTAAATACTGGTGAAATATTTAGCTCAGTAGGCAATTCTACCTCATATGCATTTCCTGAATCATGCTTCTTCAGTATCTGACATGGTCCAAACTTCTTTATTTTCAACTTGTTATATGTACCAACCATAAATTTTTCCTTCCATAAATGAACCATGACTTCATCTCCAACCTAAAATTCCTTATGCCTCCTTTTCTCATCTGCCTTAGACTTATACTATACATTCATTTTGGTAATATGCTCCCTCACCTCTTCATGGATGTTCTTCAAATGTTCTACAAAATCCTCAACTTTAGCACTACTTATTTCTCCTTTATCTATCTTCCTCAACTCAGATGCATTTCTGGGACTACTTCCATATACAATCTTTGGATGATGTGATGAACTGAACTTCAAATCTATCTTCAACTCTTCACTTTATGCTAGTGTCATTCCATGTGCTACCTTATTTGGCAAACTGGCTCCTAGAATCAAGTCTATCTGATGACTAATCTTTCTTATTGGTGGTAATTCATCAGGCACATTATCAGATACAAATATAGCCCAAAACTCATTCAATAATTCTACAACTTCTATAAGTACATCTTTTACTTCCTCTTTCCCAGCCTTTGGAATTAAGGTAAAACACATATGCTCATGTTGCATACCATCTAAAAAAAATTCTCTATCAACAAAAATTATTCTTGCATTACCACATACCTTTTCTTCTATTTCCTTCAATGGTTTTAGCTTATGTCGCACTCCATCCTTTATCAGGGAATAGGTATTCGCATGACCATCATGTACAACACATCTGTCAAATTGCCAAGGTCTGCCCAACAACATATGACATGCATCCATAGATATGATATCACATAGTACCTCATCATGGTACCCGCTGATCTTGAACTTCACTAGGCACTGTTCACTGACCATGACTTGTGGTCATCTGCACCCAAGCAACCCAATATGGATGTGGATGTTTCTGCCTCTTGAGCTTCAAGTTGGTCACCATCTCTTCTGACACCAAATTATCAATACTGCCACTATCAATAATCACATCACAACACTTACCCTCACACTTGCACCTTGTGCGAAACAAGCTCCTCCTTTGTTCAGGTTCATTCTCACCACTCAGCAAGACTCTTCTGTTAATCAATATTTCTCCTCTTTCAACATCTTCAGAATTTGAGGATCTGATATCTTCATCTACATGTGCCACTCTGGCCTGGCCTTCATTCCTCCTATCCATCCTTCCTTGGTGTTGAGGACATTCAAATGCCCTATGACCTTCTTCTCCATAGTGAAAACATGTTCCATGGAAGCCTCCTCTTCCAGATCCTTGTCCTCTTCCTCTTCCTCTCTGATATCTATTATTCTGATCATGGAAATGATTGAAATTATCTCCTCTCTGATTTTGACTGTTATTGACCTCATCTTTTTTTTTTCAGATCTTCATTTCGATCTCCATATGACCGTCCACCAGATCTTCCATCACGACCCCTTTCGCTTTTTCTGCTCTCAAACTTCTTGTTCACCTTTTCCTCTACTTTTAGGGCAAACTGATATGCCTCTTCAATACTATTCATTCGAACCAGATTCAGCTCCTCTTGAATGCTTGGCCTCAACCCATTAAGGTAACGGGCAACTTTCTCCTTATCAACTTTTGCATGGCCTATTCTGATAAGGATTTGATAGAACTCCTCTGTATACTCCTGAACAGATCATCCCACTTGATTCAAATTTTGCATTTTTTTCAGTAGGTCAAGCTCATAATCAATAAGGATAAACTGTCACTTCAATTTATCCACCATCCGCTCCCATCTAGTGATTTTATCCTTTCCTCTTCAATTTCACTCCAATTGAATCTCTTGCCACTAGATCTTCGCATGGCCCTTCAATCTGGCCTTCACAAACTTGACCCTATCAGGATCCTCAATATCTTCATAGTCAAAATATTTTTCACATTCATTGATCCAGTCGATCAACTCCTTTGGATTAAGATTTCCTGAAAATGCAGGAACCTGATTCTTAGGTCTTTTCCCGATCTTGGAAATGGCTTGAAAAAGTCTTTCTTCCTCCTGGTTCATAATTTTGACTTCTCCTTCTTGATCTTCTTCTTTAGCTTCATCCTCGCTTTCATCTCTAACATTAAGATTCATTCCTCTGTGAATCTCCTCTTGCAATGCTCGCACTTTTCTCTGCAGTTCCCTAACCTCAGGTGTTACAACACCAACTCTTCTGCCATGTTCCCTTTGTGGAGGTATTTTTATGCTTCTCGCTGAAACCCTAACCACGGTCCTGGTGCAAAATGCCTCACAGTCAGTGATTTGTTTACACAGAAACCCTAATCCACGGTCTTGGTGCAAATTGCCTCATAATCGATGATCTGTTTACACACTCAAAAACTCCTCTGATACCACTTGATGAAGGGTGCTCCCCTTAATACCACAAACACATAACAAAAATAGAAAAACAACAACAATATGCAAAAATAGAAAATGGGCTTCTTATTATCTCCGCAAATATGGAATTACAAACTTTCAGAATTACAATATGCAAAGCCACATGGGCATTCCCTTACAATATTATGTAGGACAAAGCCTCGAATAAATACCCAGATCTACTGCCCAGAACTGTCCCAAACTGCCTAAGACAACACTATGAGCCTTCCTTATATAGGCAATTTCCATCGCCCGAGAAGGTTCCAATAAATTAGCCTTTAAGGCCGACTATACATAGAACTATTTTATTTTCACAATTTTTACAATAGGGTCTGCTAAAAAAAAATACAAAATATGCTTTTAGGTAGCCCAACTTCCGGAGGCCATAACTTTTTAACTGTAGCTCTATTTTTCTATTGTAACCACTTTTTGAAAACACCATGACGAGATCTACAGTGCTTAACAGGCGCTAGTACAAGTTAGCCGAGGGTTGATCATGATCTGGAGCCTCTAAGGCCTTCAAAATTGACCTGAAAGATTTTGTACCCAAAAACTTCAATAACTTCACCAATACATATGATGTGGCAATGAAACTCAAGTGATAGGCTGAAATGACAAAGATGAACCTCCAACTGTGAAATCAGAACATTCTGAGATCATATGACCAACTTACTAAAAATAGTAAGTTTCCATAAATAGCAGCTCCGCACAAGATAACCCTTATTGAAACAAAACCATAAATATTTTTAGGTGATGTAGGATTTCTCTTACACCCATGATGCTCCTGCATCAAGGTAATTCACCTCTATATCTTCTTTTTCCTTTAGGTAACCTTCTGGCCATAAGAGCTTCAAGCTCATCAAGCTCATCATCAGTACAACTGTCATTATCATCATTATTGCTTCTACTACTAGATTTACCGATCTTCAGAGAAGTCATGAAAGCAGACTCAACAGACAATACAACACTATTATCAAAGTTATCAAGTTCAAAAGTTGTTAGCTTACCGATCAAACTATCAAGAGTGAGAGTGTTGTTGGGTGCAGACCTCATTTCATGTATTGCAGATATTTTGATAGCATAAATAGGCAATAAGGTTCTCAAGATTTTGCTTACCACTCTATCTTCTTCAATAACTCCATTGGATCCTCTGATAGCATTAACTACTTCCTTTATTCTATTGGTGTACTGCACTATGTTTTCTCCCTTTTTCATTTTCATTTTCATTTCATCCAATCTTCCTCTTAAACTTTCAGCTCTGGCTCTTTTGATATTTGCATCACCACTGTAAACTAGAGCAAGCTTGTCCCACATTTCCTTTGAGGTAGAACAATCTTTGACATCTTCAAATTCGACATCTGTAAGAGTAGCAACAATCCCCATCATGCTAATGTTATGCTCATGTCTATCTCTTAATTGGTCAAGAGTCAAATGTCCTGTAGGTGGTGCAAGGTAGCCATTATCCAATAGAGTGAGGGCAGAATTCCCAATTCCATATATATGAAGTCTCATTCGGCTTTGCCATATTGTAAAGTTGTCCTTGTTCAACTTTGGCACTTCCCTCTTATACATTTTCTGATCTTTATGCTTAAGTCCTTAAAACTTTGTTCTAAGAAACCAACTTGGCTCTGATACCAATTGTTAGAATAACTGAGAGGGGGGGGTGAATCAATTATCTACAGTCCCAAATACAAAATAAATAGCTTCAAAAAATTTTTAGCTTATTCTGCAGCTTGATAAACAATAATACTAAACTATCTGTGAATTTTACTGATTATCAGTTAACTGTCCATAGTGATTACCAACCAAATTAGATATGCAATATGTAAAGTATGATAATCAAACAATCACCACAATAAACACATAACACAAGAGATTTAACATGGAAACCCTGTTAAGGGAAAAACCACTTGGGACCAGTAACCCAAAAAATTTTCACTCTTCTGAAGTGAGCTCGGTGAAGAGCCAACCCTTTTAAAGGTTACAAACACACTGTAAGGTGTGACCTTGTTAGAGGATTTAACACTAACAGTTATCATCCAACTAGCATTCACTATGGGGTTGAGAGGATAACAATGTACATTCTATGAATGACATATAAGACTTTCAAGTCTACTCGGTTAAGAGATTTCTCTTTATACAATGGTTAAACTATAACAATAGTTGATCTGAATACAATAGAACTTGATTTGAAGATGTTTAGATCTATTCTTAAGCTCATAAAAATCTCTAATCAATATTCCTTATTCAGCTCATCAATATTCAATAACTTATTGTCCCTCAGTAAATAGCTCTCTGACGCTCGGTTAACTCTGCCGTTCAGTTCTCCTTCAACCAATTTGATCAGGCATGCATGAAGCTTGTTCATGCAATATCTCTATGATTTTCCTTCCTCCAACATCCTTATTAAAATGAAATCCTTGTCTCTTAAATAGAAAAGTAAACTGTTTTGTTTTCAGCCATCAGATTTTGCCGCTTAATCTCCTTTGTTGGTTTTGCCGCTTAAGCTTTCCTTGGTAGTTGTGTCAGTAATACATTTTGATTCCATCCTTTAGATCTTCCTTGAATCTTTCTAGCCATTGATCTCATAACAAACTTTATCTTTCACTCTGAATTCATACACTTTACAGCTCATCAATTTCTGTCGGCTAAACTAATCATTTAGTTCTTTTGTTCATACTCGGTCAACAAAGAAATGCGTCGATGAACACAAGCTCAGTTTATACTGTGCTCATCGGTATACACTACACTACTCGGTGTACACTAGAATGCTTCATTAACGGACCACACTACTTTGTAACAATTTGTTTCTATCTTCATAACAGATTAATGCAACATAATCAAGTCAACAATATGAAGTCATAGAATCATCAATAAGTCACCAAGATTATTCCTTTTCCTCATCTGTCATATCCATCTTCCTCAATGTAGATATCTCAGTTCCTCACCTTTTCATTCCTCTTTACATATATGTAGATATTTGCAACTACCATGATAAGTACTATCAAAATCAGTTTGACATCAATGACAACATAAAAATGATTCAATTATCTTTACATAACAATTCCTATGCTCGATAAGTGATCACCAATCACTTGTAGTTCTTCAATCATGTTCCCAATCAGTTGTAGATCAACATGTTGATCACCCAATATGAAGTCAAGCTATTTAATACAAGAACAAGGAAATAATCGAATAGTATATGACATCAATAATAATATGATCTTGTATTTTGGACTATCTCCATTGATAGAGCATAAATTATGAATTTATAAACTAACCCTTATGCTCTTACCACACACACACACGTATATCTCTATGCATGTGTTCAAGAGTAGTTCAAAACATTTATTAAGCACTAACTAGCAGTCCACATACTAAAGTCTAAAATATTGTGTACTTTTATTTTGTTATTTGTGTTCTTTTTGTTGTACATTATTACTATGCTTGCAAGCTAAAGTTATAAAACTAAGCCATGTAAAATTTTAAACAAATAGAGGATAAAGTTAGTTTATTTTTCACACTAAAATAAGTAATAGGACTCTTCTTTAGTGTATTGGGGGTTTTGCTAGCAAGGCTAGTTTTCAAGCCTCTCTTTTGAGCAGATTCCCCCTCAAGGGTCTCAATTTTAGCAGGTTGGGGTTCCTCGGTTTCTAAGCCACAATCCACAAAAGTATCCCATCTAATTTGGGGTTTTATAGTAATAAGGTCATGTATGAAAAGAAGTTTGATCAAGCAATATAGGCCACGGAGTTAGCATGTCCTTCTCAATAGTGATTGCATGCACATTTTAATGATTACAAGCATGTACTTGATTACGCAGCTTGAAATATGGATATCAGAAAGAGAGAATCATTTCTTCCATATTGGTTAGAAACATATCAAGCAATTAGGATGGTTATTAGAGGTAAGCTTAAGAAAATGTATAAATCAACCTTAACAAAAAAATCTCAAGCCATATAAGATAAAGCTAAGAGAACTGAAGTAAAGGCGTGGCATTTGGAAGGAGTAGGAAGATACCTAAAGAAGATATTCCATATAAGATAATTCCAAGAGAACCAAAATAAAGGCTTGTTCACCAATCTAAATGCACAACTTAATATTTGAATTTGATACAAGCCTGATGTTGTCAAACTCTACAAATGTGACTTGGAGTGATTCTTGGAAGACGAGTAATATCATTAATAAACTCTGAAGTGACTTAGGGGAAGGCATACTTGGCAATGCGTGATGTAATTGAAAAGTTGAATGACATGGGTAAAATAATTATTATGCAGTAAAGTTAAATTTACAAAGTAGCATATCATTTATAAAACCTAGCGTAAGATGTCATTTTTTGTTTGACATTTTTTGTCACAACTGAAGAGTTCTCACCACGAGCAAATAGAGTGACCATTTGCTATCAAAACCATATGTGCAGATATAAAAATTAAGTACAACATGTCCATTTTTTTTTGCAGATATACACATTAAGGATCATTTCAAATAATACAAGGGAATTCGATCAAAATAGGGAGATAATCACTAGATTGTTGTCTAACTTTCAAAGAGAAGGTGATGACAAATGTTATTGTCCATGCAATAGTTGTAACGACTTAAAGACAAGAATAATCAAAATCAAAACAACAAAGAGACATTTTAGGGAGAATGGTCACGTTGAAGGGGGGTTTGATTATCATCCATTGGTAAGTTGTTTGTTATATTATTTTCACAATGAATATACATATGAACTATGGAAGGAGGTTTGATTATCACATTGAAGGGGGGTTTGATTATCATCATTTTTACATAGGTCGATCTCTACAGTGTAGTACATGATATGGAACATGAAATCTAAGAGGAACATGGGGGTGTGACTATAGAGGAACATGGAGGTGTGAGTATTGAAGCTGAAGATCATGATCCCATGGAAGATGACGACCATGTGCCAGAAAGCACATTTGAAGATGATGGTATGAATGCAGTAATCGTTGACACATTTGGTACTGGTGTTGCTGCTGATAATTATGATTAGGATGATATTAACATCGTCCATGATATACCTCTACTTGAGAAGGTGAACATGATCCTTTACGAAGGCTCCCAATCTACTCTTCTCTCTGTTGTATTGTTATTGGTGAATTTGAAGGTTATGAATGGTTTATCCAACATATAAATGTCACATATGCTAAGGTTTTTCATATACATCATTATAGTCTATAAACGTTGAAACATGTACCATTAAGATTGTTTATACTAATGACTTATATTTTTTTTCTGTAGATTGATAGGTGATTTTTTGTTACCACCATCAAATGGTCTCCCTCACTCATATTGAGAATTATGTGCCACTATGAAACATATTGGAATGGAGTATCAAGCAATAGATGCTTGTCCCAAAAATCATGTTATTTATCATAAAGAACATGAAAAATGCAACAAAATGCCTTGAATTCCATACGAGTAGATATCGAGATGATCAAATGACAAAAAAGGTGCCTCACAAGGTTCTTCATTACATCCCCATTATTCCACGTCTAAAATGATTATTCAGGTGCAGTAGCTTGGCACAATTTATGGATTACCATGCACCTGGTAGGAGTCGAGATGACATTATTCAAATGTCTATGGATGGTTCATCATTTATGGATAGAGGAAAAGTGGCCACACTTTAAAAAAGAACCTCGAAATCTCAGGCTTTCTCTGGTAGCAGACCGTATCAATCCATTTGGAGAGATGAGATCTATTTACTCGGTGTGGCCTATCCTTGTTATCGATAATAACCATCCTCCATGGATGTTAATAAAGAGGGAGCACATTATGTTGGCAATGATTGTTCCAAGTATTTTATTATTTTATAGTTATCTACATGTAATTATAAGTCTTGGAGTGAAATGACCACAATAATTATCTGATGTTGTTGTTAATTCAACTAGGTAAGGACCAAGTGAAAGATATGAATGTTAGAAAGAAAAGATCCCCAAGATAACTGAGAGGGGGGGGGGGTGAATCAGTTATCTGATACTTAATCAATTTAATTCCTTTTTCAGTAATTAACAATATAACCAATGCAATAATGAAAAAAACCATACACAATTTGCACAATGACACAAGATATGTTCTCCAGGAAACTCAATCAAGTGAAAACCCCATGTGGGAATGATACCCACAAAATGATGTACTAATATGAAAGTTCCTTGTTAGAGGATGGACCCTGTTAGGAGTCTTATGAAATACATTCAGTACATATAAATCCCTATTATTAGATTTTGAATCCCTGTTAAAAGATTCTGACCCGGTTAAGAGTCTAAAGAACAAAAAGAAGACAGATGGACCCACTGCCCAAACAGCTTCAAGGCAAGATCTCTGAACTCACTGTCCAATAGACCTTAAGATTATTCATTATAATAATATGGAACAAAGTACCTTCAACTTACTGTGCCCAAACTGCACTCACAACATCATAATACCTCAAACTCTGATCTTTGCACTCACAAATCATCAAACACTGCTATACTGACCCTTTTCTTCACTTCATGCCTAGATCCGCAACTCTCTCATCAGATTTACTCATCATCATATATCCTTTCTCATATCCATACATAAAATAATGAAAAACAATCCTCCTTATATACCACACTCAAATAATTACAAATGAGTCGGTCCTCAAATACAAAATAATAGTTCTCATACGTTACATCAAAAATTACATAAAACTGTCAGCTTCCAGGTGCTATAACTTTCTCAAAGCTTATCCAAACTTTATGCTCTCTTAAATAAAGTATCCTTAGGGTGTCTAGATGCTTCATCTAACTCCGCAAATGAAAATATGATCCCAGTAAAAAGATATAGTCAATTTACCAAAACTGCTCTTCAAGAACACTATTCTGATATACTGTCTTCACCAAAAAGCTTGTAACTAATTCATATGAACTTCAATCTTTATGCACTATTAACCATAGCTCAAATACATCCTAAAGATAATATATTCAATTCTAAAAAGTTTGATTCCATCAGAATAATTACTTACAAAAATATCTTCCATCGGGTACTCTCACTGCTTGTCTGTCATTGAACTTCACTAAATCACCTTTATCTCTCAATCCACAACAGATAAAGACTTGTGCTATTAACTAAAGATAAATATCATCATTTTCTATCTTCCATTAACTTTTCATAACCCAATCTTCAATATAAAATTATTTATGATCAAAACAGTCCTCTGTTTCCCTGTCAATTCACTGAAATATCACTATGTTGACATCAATGACAATCCAGTCATGAATGCAACACTCCACTGCTACAGAATGATCACAAAACATATCCAAACAATATCTCAATGCATCACAAACTCTTCATGCACTCATTTTGCATTCATTCCTAACAATCTCCCCCATTGGCATTGATGGCAACACGGATGAAAAACATCCAATGTTCCAAAAATCCAACAAAGATTTATAAATTGAATTTCTCAAATCTTGCTTCATTTTCCTATTAATCTTTCACATATACAATGCTTACTTTCCCTCAAAGACATCAAACAATATGAATCTCTCCCCCATAACATATGCTGCATTACTATGATGTTTTTCATGAATCTCTCCCCCATTGACATCAATGACAATGTCAAACAATAGCTCAATGTCAATAGACACTATTTTGAAAAATACATGCACTAGAGTCCTCAATGACTCAGCTCAAACACAAATGCTCCCCCATTCAGGAAGTACCATCATCCGGTCCAGAAAAAGATAGATACATAAACCACTGGACGGATGCAATTCTCTGCATCTTCTACTCAATAGAAGGTTGGGGAATGACCCCAAGCATACCTCTCAAATACTCAAAAGTATCCTTCGGCAATGGTTTAGTAAATATGTCTGCTATCTGCTCATGGGTACTGATGTACTCAAGTCTGATTTCTTTCTTCTCAACTTTCTCCCTCACAACATGATACTTGATCTCTATGTGTTTTGTCTTTGAATGTAATACTGGATTCTTTGACAAACTGACTGTACTTGTATTATCACAATCTATGGTAATAGGTTCTTCAAACTTTATCCCAATGTCCTTCAACATCTGCTTCATCCTAATAATCTGATTACAATTGTTTGCTGCTGCAACATACTCTACCTCTACTGTGCTTTGTGAAATACAATTCTGCTTTTTACTTAGCCATGAAACCAATCTTCCTCCAAGAAAAAATGCTCCACCACTGGTGCTTTTCTTATCATCAACACTGCCTCCCCAATCTGCATCAGTGTATGCACATAATGTAAAATCATTAGAATTGTCATACCACAGTCCATAATTCATTGTTCCTCTCAAATATCTCAGAATTCTCTTAGCTGCTGCAAAATGTGTTTCTTTAGGTGCTGCTTCAGTTACTGATCTGTTCCTTCTTTTTGCAATTCCATTTTGTTCAGGTGTTTTAGGTGCTGAAAACTATCTCTTAATGCCATTCATCTCACAAAAATTATCAAATTCTTTAGATGTAAATTCACCTCCTCTATCTGATCTCAAACATTTAATTCTCATTCCTGATTCAGTCTCAAGTTTATTCTTAACAATATTAAACTTATCAAATGCCTCAGACTTTTCTTTCAAAAATGCAACCCACATCATTCTTGTAAAGTCATCAACAAAAATCATAAAGTACCTTTCACCATGAAATCCTCTAGTTCTTGTAGGTCCACTCAAATCTGTATGAATGATCTCCAACTTCTCAGTAGATGCAAACTTCTTGCTTGGAAATGAACTTCTTTTCTATTTTGCCATCACACATTCTTTTCAAATCATGTTAGTAGGGTTCATAATCTTTGGTAAATCTCTCACTGCAAATGTAGTACTCACTTTCACAATGTTATCAAAATTTATATGACAAAACCTTCTATGCCATAACCAACTGTCATCAATTTTAGTCATCAAACATGTTATTTCAGTAGGATTCAGCTGAAATACATTACCTTTGGTTCTAGACCCTTTTCCAATCATATTTCCATCCTTATCTTTAATCACACAAGAGCTTTCAGTAAAAGAAACTTGATAACCTTTATCAACTAGCTGTCCAACACTCAACAAATTGTGCTTTAATCCATCAACAAAGTAAACATCATTAGTGTTAGTCCTTCCATCAAGAGTAATAGATCCTATACCTTTGATTAAGCAAGGTGCATTATTACCAACTCTGACTACTCCTCCATCATAATTGCTATATTTTATGAATTTTCCTTTGTCACCTGTCATGTGATGTGAACATCCACTATCTATAATCCAATCTGATCTCTTTTCTACTTGTGAAACTAGGGCTTTTTCTTCTACAACTTTTGATTCAGTAGTTTCTTCCTTTATAGCCACAAATCCTATGTCATCACTATCATTATCACTGTCACTTAAATGTCTTTCAATTCCTTCTTCAATTTCTTCATCATTAACATAGTAACATTTATCAGGTCTTCTAAATTTGTTTATGTATTTCTTAACTCTCTTAGGACATTTAGATGCATAATGACCATATTCTTGACAAGTCCAACATTTAAATATTTTCTTACCTTCTGGTTCTCTTTTCATGAGTAGTGCAATACCTTCTTCAATCTTCTTATCTTCTTCAGATCTGATTTTGCTGCTGCTTGCATAATCTTCATTCATGCTTGTACTTCTTGACAATGTAGGTCTGATACTCAGAGCACTCAATGCTGTCTCCATTCTGGGTAATTCTCCTGACATTTTCAAACTCATTTTTGCTGCTTCCAATCTTCCAAGAAGGGTTTCTTTTGAAAATTTCAGTGTGCAAGGTATCACTTGTTCAATCATTTGTGTTGTCTGCTTGAATACTCGTGTCAATGTTCTCAAAATCTTCCATATCACTTCATGCTCTATCTTTGTTCCTCCACAAGACTTAATTCTTGTAACAATCTCAGATACTCTTCCCATATAGCTTCTAATTGATTCATCTTCTAACATTCTTATATCTTCAAATGCACAAATCCAATTATGTAATCTAGCTTGCTTTGCATGTACATCACCTTCAAAAGTAATATGTAAAGCTTTCCAAATATCATGAGCTTTAGGTAGATCTTTTACCTGACCATATTCATTTTCTGGTAGGGTTGACAAAAGTGCTTCCTTTGCAAGTATGTTACACATAAATATGTCTCTTTCCTCAATTGAACAACTTTCAAGCCTTTCTTCACTAATGACTTCCTTCTCTTTGCTTGTAATCAATCAATAACCTGGTCCTAAACATAAGAGATGTACCTTGATCTTCTTCTTCCAGCTATCAAAATTTATTCCGTCAAACTTAGGGCTTTCTTTCCTGAAATTTGCCATAGATCTCCTCAAGTTGTTAAACTTTTCCTTCAAGGACCTGCTGCTTTGATACCAATTGTTAGAAAGAAAAGATCCCCAAGATAACTGAGAGGGGGGGGGGGGGGTGAATCAGTTATCTAATACTTAATCAATTTAATTCCTTTTTTAGTAATTAATAATATAACCAATGCAATAATGAAAACAACCACACACAATTTGCACGATGACACAAGATATGTTCTCGAGGAAACCCAATCAAGGGAAAACCTTGTGTGGGAATGATACCCACAAAATGATGTACTAATATGAAAGTTCCTTGTTAGAGGATGGACCCTGTTAGGAGTCTTATGAAATACATTCAGTACATATAAATCCCTGTTAGGAGATTTTGAATCCTTGTTAAAATATTCTAACCCGGTTAAGAGTCTAAAGAACAAAAAGAAGACAGATAGACCCACTGCCCAAACAACTTCAAGGCAAGATCTCTGAACTCACTGTCTGACAGACCTTAAGATTATTCATTAGAATAATATGGAACAAAGTACCTTCAACTTACTATGCCAAAACTGCACTCACAACATCATAATACCTCAAACTCTGATCTCTGCACTCACAAATCATCAAACACTGCTATACTGACCCTTTTCTTCACGTCATGCCTAGATTTGCAACTCTCTCATCAGATTCACTCATCATCATATACCCTTTCTCATATCCATACATACAATAATGAAAAACAATCCTCCTTATATACCACACTCAAATAATTATAAATGAGTCGGTCCTCAAATACAAAATAATAGTTCTCATACGTTACATCAAAAATTACATAAAACTGTCGGCTTCCAGGTGCTATAACTTTCTCAAAGCTTATCCAAACTTTATGCACTCTTAACCAAAGTATCCTCAGGGTGTCTAGATGCTTCATCTAACTTCACAAATGAAAATATGATCCCAGCAAAAAGATATAGTCAATTTACCAAAACTGCTCTTCAAGAACACTATTCTGATATACTGTCTTCACTAGAAAGCTTGTAACTAATTCATATGAAATCCAATCTTTATGCACTATTAACCAAAACTAAAATAAATCCTAAAGATAATATATTCAATTCCATAAAGTCTGATTCCTTCAGAATAATTACTTACAAAAATATCTTCCATCAGGTACTCTCACTGCCTGTCTGTCACTGAACTTCACTAAATCACCTTTATCTCTCAATCCACAATAGATAAAGACTTGCACTATTAACTAAAGATAAATATCATCATGTTCTAGCTTCCATTAACTCTACATAACCCAATCTTCAATATAAAATTATTTATGATCAAAACAGTCCTCTGTTTCCCTGTCAATTCACTGAAATATCACTGTGTTGACATCAATGACAATCCAGTCATGAATGCAACACTCCACTGCTACAGAATGATCACAAAACATATCCAAACAATATCTCAATGCATCACAAACTCTTCATGCACTCATTTTGCATTCATTCCTAACAATGAATGTATATATTGCGCCTCTTATCGACGAGTTGTTGGTGTTATGGAATGGTTTCACTATGTATGACATCTCTAGACCAATTGGACAAAGACAATTTCAATTCCATGCAATGCTTGTGTGGAAAATTAATGATGCTCTAGGGTTGACACATTTTTTTGGTATGTTATGGTGAATTCTAGTTGTACGCGATAATTCTAATTCTAAAAATTAACATATTTAATACAATTGTATCGTTATCTTGTAGGTATTCAAACAAAGGGAAAGTTTTCATGTCCAATGTGTGGTCCAAAGATGAAATCTCATCATTCGAAAAGTTTAAGAAAGCAGGTGTTTGATGAGTATAGGCACTTCCTCCATAGAAATCATAAGTATCGAAGTGTGAAAAAACATATTTTCAGTGGGAAAGAAGAGACTACATCAAAGCCCTAAAGAATGACACCTCACCTATGGCAGTTGGAATATAATAGAATTGGAGGTAATATCATTCCACCTAATGGTTTATGTTTGAAAATTATATATTTTGATTGTGTTTTATTGGCTAATTATGTAGTTGGTGGTTGTGAAGGCATCATTGACCACCTTCTAAAGGGACTAAAATGTTATCCCAGAGAATTTAGTAGGCTACCCTACTATGAGCAGCTAAAAATTATGTATTTGTTTGATACTATGCATATTGGAAAGACCTTAACAGAGACACTCTGGAAAATATTGGATGGAAGGTGTGACAAAGAAAAACTTGGCAAAATTTGTAGTGACATTCATGATTCCAATCATGCAATGAAAAATATCATTGAATCAAATAGCAATGGAGACTGGATTAATGCAAGTGCTCTTCCTTGGTTATTAATAGAGAAACAAAGTAATGCCATAAAAGAAGTCATACGAAAAATTTGATTTCCTACAGGATTTTCTACAAATATAAGCAATCTCATATCAAAGAAAAGTGATTTTTGGTCAGGGATGAAAGTGCATGATTGGCATACCTTCATCAAGGTAAGTCACAGTCTTTTGTATTTAAAATATATTTGTGTAACTGCATTCAATTTTCATTGTATGAAATGATTAATTGACAATTGTTGCAGTATGTGCTACCCCTATATCACTCCAAGAGAACTTCAACAATAATATCAAACAAGTGATATATGATCTTAGAAAATACATGAGGTAAGCAATGATATTTGTTCAATATATCAAACAAGTAATATATTGTAAAGTCTCTTATTTATATATTTTTGTGTCTTGAATCCCTTGTAGGTGGTTGTCATCTAAAGAAATCCATAAAGTTTTCAAGAGCACTAAAAGTGGCTAAATGATGTAATTGAGTAAAATTGGAAAAATAGGCCTAAAAGGCTCATGTATGGGGTTTAAGAGTGATTTAAGGGTTTTGAGTGTTAGGATAGAGACATAATATCCTTTTGAAAAGTTTATTACAATGCAAAAAGTTAAGGAGTGGTCGAATTGACAGCAATGTTGTCAACTAGACAACAATATTAAACAAAAACTAATTGCAAAAAGTCATAACTAACTGTAACCGGTTAAAGGAAGTTGCAAACCAGTTGGGAAATGGTATTTGGGCAGTGTGGGCATGATTTTTATAAAAGGGGAGTGTAGGGGAGTTTATTGGAATCTTGGCATGACAAAGAAATGTTTGTAATAATTAAAGTTTCAATGCAATAAAATTAAATTCTTTGCAAAGAACCTACTTGCTGTCATGAGGGAACAATCCCTTAATTTGTGTTGTTAACCTTTTTATTTCTATGCAAAATAGTTTGGAAATGATTTTATATTATAGTTTTTAAAGTTATTAATCATTTCCATGCACTTTTTTATGGTTTTTGTGAAGATTTGCTCAAGGAAAGTCAATAGTTTGTTGATTGTTCCATGCGTATTGGTGTATGCAATTAGGAATTTTCTTTGAAGACACCATGAATGAATAGGGCCTCCTCACTTACTATGGTTAATGTGATAGTGGGGAGAGTCTATAATATGTACCATATGTTTCCATACATGTTTGTGTGTATGAATGGACAAGGGATTGAAGAAATGGATCAGACATTGTTGAAGAATGTTGATTGGTTGTGATTAGAGAATACTTTGCATGATTGAATTCCCCAAATCATTATTGGAAAATTTTTGAACATATCCAAATAGAATACTTTGTGCCTAACATACTTAAATGGAATACACCAAGAAGTACCAAATGATGAATGCTCAATTGTTGTAATGGAAAATCATCATAATCGTCCATTTCTAGAACTTGATTTTCTAGTCTTAATGATTTTTCTATAGTCCTAATGATTTTTCTTATTTATTGTCATTTGTCCCTTTTTGATTTCCTATGTTTGTGCCTTGAATTTGACTTTACCCATGTCTGATTTTGTGCCAATTATGGATTTCACCTTCTTTTGATGGTATATTTCATTCACTCTATGTGGAATACTATTTTGTTAAATGTTTTATTTCAGCTTGATATTTCATTCATTTTTCATATACACAGAGAAATGGATAGTTCTGAGACAGGTTTTTATGGCTATGATAAATTTCCCTCTATGTTGACAAAGTTAGAGTTGATAAAATGGTTGTTCAGTGACTGTATCTGCCATTAGAGCCACTTCATATGCACAGGTGATGAACATGTAGATTTTCCTAAGAAGTACTAGGAGATGACCCAACAACACATGTACTATTGTGAAAATCATCGCAAGTCCATTTGTTTCTAGGTCTAGTTCCCATAATTTTTTGGTCAAATCTGCATGTTTTTCACCTCTTCATTTACCAAATGGTGAATGCTCAATTGCTATAATGGAAAAGCATTAGAATCATCTATTTCTAGAACTTGATTTTCTATAGTCTTAATGATTTTTCTATAGTCCTAATGATTTTTCTTATTTCTTGTCTATTGTCCCTTTTTTATTTTCTATGTTTGTGCTTGGTGACAAGATTTTGAACATTGTTGACAAAGTGTGTTTCTTTTTTTGATTATTTGATAGATCCTCTCACCTTTCCTTTGTAAATTCTGTTGTCTCAATCAAGTTTTGCAATGTTTTTTATTAGCTTTCATGTTTTCGATTGTGGGGTTCCACATTGTTTGTTTCTCTTGATAAATTAGGCCTTGAATTTGAATTTTTGTTCACTATTTTATTTCAACTTGATATTTCATTCATTTTCATATACATAGAGACTACACATGTTGATAAAAAATGAGCTATTTGATTTAGGTTTACTATTCATGATTGTAAATGGTCAATATTTATGATGGTCCTCCTTGGTGTATTGGTAATGAGTCATTCCATTCAAGAAAGACCATGTCTAAAAATATCAACCTAGAATAAAATAAGGAGTATGCAGAATTAGTTTTGCAAAATTGGCCATGTTGATGATGATTATAAAGAAGATTTGAAAATGTTGGTAATTTGAATTGGATCAATCATCATTTTCAAGTCTTCTTCATCAATCACCATCAGTCATTTGGTGATGATCCTATGCAGTTCCACATAGACACAACATGTTCCTTAGAAGACTTTTAATCTCACAATAGCTGAGAAACATAAATGTACGCATCATGGTCACAATTTTTTGGAGAAACGACATAATTGAGTGGTATACCTAGATGATGCAACGCAACCTCTATCTATCCTCTGGTTGAAATACAAGGCTATAGTATGGATCAACAACCACATGATAAACATGATGATGATGGTTCTCATGGGACTTCTTCTCGATGGGTAAAACTCATTGTTGTTGCACAAATGCACATATGCGTATTTTTTGTTATGTTTTATTCTTCACTACTATTTTGGATTGCTTTTAAATAAAGTGCTGATAATATTGTTCTTGTTAGAATAATTGAGAGGGGGGTGAATCAGTTATCCATAGTCCCAAATACAAAATGTATAACTCCAAAACAAATTCAGCTAATTCTGTAGCTCGGTAAACATAAATACTTAAACTTTTTGTATCTTTACCGATTACTAGTTAATTACTCATAGTGATCATCGACCAAATCAAATATGTAACATGAAAAGTATGATATCAAAACAATCACCACATAAACACATAACACAAAAGATTTAACGTGGAAACCTTATAAAGGAAAAAACCACCTGGGACCGGCAACCCAAAAATTTCACTCTTCTGAAGTGATCTCAGTGAAGAGCCAACCCTTTTAAAGGTTAAAAAATGCACTATAAAGTGTGACTTTGTTAGAGGATTTAACACTAATATTCATCGTCCAACTAGCATTCACTATGGGGTTGATTGGATAACAATGTACATTCTATGAATGACATATAAGAATTTCAAGTTTACTCGGTTAAGAGATTTCTCTGTATGAAATGGTTAAACTGTAACAACAATTGATCTGATTACAATACAACTTGAATTTGTAGATGTTCAGATCTATTCTTAGTCCATTCAAATCCTCTGATCAATATATCTTATTCAGTTCATCAACATTCAATAACTTACTATCTCTCGGTAAAGCTCATTGACGCTCGGTTAACTCTGCAGTTCGGTTCTTCATCAGCCAGTCTGATCAGGCATGCATAAAGCTTTGTTCACATGATATCTCTGCAGTCTCCTTCCTCTGACATCCTTTTCACAATGAAATCATTGTCTCTTAAATAGACAAGTAAACTATTTTCTTCTCATCCATCAGATTTTTCCGCTTTATCTCCTTTGTTGATTTTGCCACTTAAACCTTCCTTAGCTATTGTGTCAGTGACACATTTTGATCCATCCATTAGATCTTCTTTGAATTTTGTTAGTCATAGATCTTCATAACATACTTTATCTTTCACCTTGAAATCATACACTTTACATCTCATCAAAATTTGTCGGCTAAACTAGTCATTTAGTTCATCTGTCCATTCTCGGTTAACAAAGGAATGCGTTAGTGAATACAAGCTCAATTGAAACTATTTGCTTGTCAGTATACACTATATTGGCTCGGTGTATACTAGAATACTTCATTAACCATCCACACTGCTTTGTAACATTTTGCTTCCTTCTTCACAACTGATCAATGCAACATAATCAAGTCATTAAAATGAAGTCACAGCCTCGTCAATAAGTTACCAAAAGTATTCCTTATCCTCATTTGTCATATCCATCTTCCTCAATGTAGATATCTCGGTTCTTTATCTTTTCTCTCCTTTCTTAGATGTTTAGATGTGTAACCAACATGATAAGTACTATCAAAACTAGTTGACATCAATGACAACATATCAACTAATTCAATTATCTTACATTCCATTTCCTATGCTCCTTTGTAGTTCATCAATTAGGTTCTCAATCAGTTGTAGATCAACAATCTCTCCCTTTGGCATTGATGGCAACACAAATTATGAAATAAGCCATGCACATACCAACATATATTGTACAACTATATGAGAAAATGTTGTAGTACTGTGAGCTCTCCCTCAACTTGACATTTAATATGTTTAATCACTACATTACTTAGCAGCATTACTAGTGCAGACTTTCTTCTATGGATTAAATCTTTTTAGCTTCCTAATTCCTTCTATTATGATTATCTCTCCCTTAGATAATGTTCCATTTGTGTTCTTCATGAACTTCTCTCCTTTATATTTCATGAACTTCTCTCCCTTTGATAGTAATACCAATGAAATATATATAGCTCTATATTAGCCAAGTGACTCTCTGTTATCCTGTTCCTATACTGTATCTCTGTATCTCAATATACCAATATGCCAATCTATGTTCAAATCTTTCACAACCTTAGACATAATCCAAAGTGTTAACTATGATGCATCAACATGAGTGATCTTCTAATAAGATTAGGCTGATGCAACCTCCAGATCACATTAGTGATCGGTAGACAGGGGAAGGACCCCAAGTCTAGTCCTCAAATATTCAAAAGTTTCCTTTAGTAGAGGCTTGGTAAATATGTTAGCAAGTTTGTCTTTTGATGTAACATATTCCAACTTAACTTTCTTCTCATGTACCTGTTCTCTTAAGTAGTGAGACTTAATAGATATGTGCTTTGTTTTTGAATGCATTACATGATTCTTTGAAATTTTTATTGCACTTGTCTTGTCACAATATATAATTACCAGCTCAGTGATTACCTCATTCATACCTTCCAACACTTTCTTGATGTAGGCAATCAATATTTGAACAATTTATAGCAGCAGCAACATACTCTACTTCGACAGTAGACTGAGAAATACAAGGTTGTTTCTTACTTGTCCAGGTAACAAGTCTTTCACCAAAGAAAAATGTTCCTCCGGTTGTGCTTTTTCTGTCATCTATATTTCTGGCCCAGTCTGCGTCGGTGTAAACTCTAAGTTCAAACCTCCCTTCCTTAGGATACCATAATCCATAGTCCTCAGTTTTCTTCAGGTATCTTAAGATTCTTTTTGTAGCGATCATATGCGACTCCCTAGGATTTGCACAAAATCTTGCAACTATCCCAATAGTGTGTGCAATGTATGGTCTACTATGTACCACATACATCAACTTACCAATCATTGATCAGTATAGTGTCTGGTTCACCTCTGTAGTTTCATCTTCCTTAGTCAGTTTGCAGCTTATGACCATCGGTGTTCCAACTAGTTTAGCATCTTCCATGCCAAATGTTCTCAGTACTTCTTTTATATACTTTGTTTGTGTGATGAATATTCCATCATCTTGCTGAATAACCTGCAATCCTAGAAAGAATTTAATCTCTCCAAACATAGACATTTCAAATTCTTTTCTCATCTCATCAGAAAATGATTTACATACATTATCTTGTCCTCCAAAAATAATATCATCCACAAATATCTCAGCAATCAAAATAGTATTATCAGTATTTCCTTTCATATACAAATTGTTGATCTCACTTGTTCTAACAAAACCAATACTTAACAAATAAGTATGCAAACTTTCATACCATGCTCTCAGGGCTTGCTTTAAACCATATAAAGGTTTGTGTAATCTACATACCATGTCTTTCTTTTCCAGATCAACAAACCCATTTGGTTGTTCTATGTAGACTTCTTCTTCTGGTATTCCATTCAGAAAAGAAGACTTCACATCCATTTGATATACTTTAAAATTCTTATGTGCTATATATGCAAGTAACATTCGTACTCCTTCAAGTCTAGCAATAGGTGAAAAAGTCTCACCGTAATCTATACCTTCCTCCTGTGCATATTCCTTGCATACAAGTCTAGCTTTGTTCCTTGTAACCTCTCCATTCTCATTCAGCTTGTTTCTGAAAATCCATTTAGTACCGATAACATTCTTATCTTTAGGCCTGGGTACCAAAGTCCATGTCTTATTCTTCTCTATCTGTTCTATCTCTTCATTCATTGCATTTATCCATTCCTCATTCTCCAATGCAACTTTAACATTCTTCGGTTCAAATTCACAAACTAAGCATGTACCTTGTCTAAACTTACTTCTTGTCATCATGCCAACTTGCTTGTCTCCAATGATTTGGTTCTCAAGATGATTTCTTCTAACAAATCTTGCCAGCACATGATTGCTTCTTTCTTGTTCATCCTGTTCTAGTTCATTTGCTTGATTGGTAGGTCCTTCCTGATTGTTAGTTTCTCCTTGTTGTTCCTTAGTGTTCTCTTCCTAGTGTTCGGTAGGTTGTGCCTACAGTGTCAGTAGGGGTTCTAGATGTTCAATGTAAGTGAATCTACCATAATCTTTTGGTTCTTTAGTGCTTTCTTCACTGTTCTTTGTATCAAACTCATCAACCCTGACATTAGTACTTTCAATCATTTTGTTAGTCACTTTATTTAGACACTTATATGCTTTTCCTTTAGTAGAATATCCAAGAAATATTCCTTCATCACCTTTAGAGTCAAACTTTCCATTTCTTTCATCTTTCAAAATAAAGCATTTGCTACCAAAAATTCTGAAGTAACTTACAGTCAATTTGTGATGAAACTATAACTCATAGGGTGTCTTGTTTGTGTCCTTCTTCAGTTGTACTTGGTTCAAAACATAAATAGTTGTGCTAACTACTTCTCTCTAGTATGTTTGGGGTACATTCTTTTCTATCACCAGTGTCCTTGCACAATCTACAATTGATCTATTCCTTCTTTTAGCAATCCCATTTTGCTGTGGTGTCCTTGGTGTAGAAACCTATCTTTTTATTCCATGCTCATTACAATAGTTAGTAAATTCATCAGAAATAAATTCACCACCTTTGTCAGATCTCAAGCATTTCATTTCCTTATTGGTTTCTTTCTCTACTTTTTCCTTGTACCACTTAAACATCTTAAATTATTTTGATTTCTCCTTTGAGAACATAACAATCATTAATCTAGTATAATCATCAACAAACAGAATGAAGTATGTATCTCCATAGTAGCTCTATGATCTCATGGGACCACATAGATCAGTGTGAACTAGCTCTAAAATTCGCTTTGTTGAATAATCTTTTCTCTAAAAACTAGATTTTGTCATCTTACCTTTTTTATATTCATGACACATTACATGATTAGGTTTTGCTAGGCTAGGTAGGCCTCTAACCTTTTTCTTTTTACTAATTTTAATGATGTTATCAAATTTTAAATGACATAGCCTTTTATGCCATAACCACACATCCTCATTTTTCATCATTAAACAAGAAGACTCTGCATTATCAAGATAAAACAAATTACCTTCTGATTGTGCTCCTGTTCCAACAAGTTTCCCATCATCATCAAATATTTTTACCTTTTTGCTCTCAAAAGCTACTCAATGACCTAAATTGTTAAGCTGTGCCACACTTAGTAGATTGTAGTTTAGTCCTTCTACCCAATAAGCATTATCAAATTTTATTCTATCATTTATCAGTAAAGTTCATTTTCATCTAACCATACAAGGTGTATCATTACCCATTTTCACAAATCCTCCATTATATTGCTCAAGATGATTAAATTTTTCTACATCACGAGTCATATGATGTGTACAACCACTATCAATAATCCATGTATCATTTTTATTTACTTTGGAAATAAGTGATGTCTCTACATACCTTTCTTCTTCCTCAAAATCATCCTTCATTGCAACAAATACTACCTCCACATCTTCATCGGTGTCAGTATCAGTGTCATCTTCCTCAGAAATGTAACACACCTTCTTGCCTTTGTCATTGTTGTCTCGGTTATCTTTGTTATAGTGTCGGTAACTTCTATTGCTTCTTCTCCCATAGATTCCTTCACCAGATCGATCTTTGTTTCTATGATCATCTTTCCTATTTGGACATCTAGCAGCAATGTGACCAACTTCTTTGCAATTAAAACATGCTAAAGGTAACTTACCTTCATATCTACCTTTACCTTTAGGTAACCTTTTGGCCATAAGAGCTTCAAGCTCATTAAGATCTATTAGACTAACTAAGAGGGGGGTGAATCAGTTATCCAGTGTCCCAAAACAAAATGTATAATCCAAAATAAATTCTTCAACTTTTGCTACTTGGTAAACATAAAATACTTTCACTGTCTATGCTTTTACCAATTATCAGTCTAAATTTTATAGTAGTTACTGATCAAATCTAATATGTAATATGCAAAGTATGATAACAAACAAATATCACAATCAACACATAACACAAGAGATTTAATGTACCTTGTGAAGGGAAAAACCACCTAGGATTGGCAACCCAAAAATGTTCACTCTTCTGAAGTGAGGTCGGTGAAGACCCAATCCTGTTAAAGGTTATAAACACACTATTGGGTTTGACCTTGTTAGAGGATTTTAGACCAGAATTTATCGTCCAACTAGCAGTCACTCTAGGGTTGATAGGATAACAATGTTCACTCTATGAATGAAACATAAAAAGACTTTCTTAGTCCACTTGGTTAAGAGATTTGACTGTGTACAATGGTTAAATATGTAATAGTAGATAATCTACTTTGATACAACTTCAATTGTAGTTTACAGATCAATATTCAACTCATTCAAATCTTTTTGATCAATATATCATTTCAGATTCAATACTATATCAACTTACTATCTGTTGGTAATTACTCTCTATAGCTCGGTAATTGTTCTGCAGTCTGGTTCTCACTAACCAGTATGATCAGAATGCATGAAAAATTATTCACATGATAATTCTGCAGTATCTCCTTCTTCTGGCATAGTTTCAACAATGAAACCAATGTCTCTTATATAGATGAGTAAATCATTTTCTTTTTGTTCATCGGATTTTGCCGCTTAATCTCATTAATTGATTTTGCTACTTTAACCTTCTTTAGCTAAACTAGTCATTTAATTCCTTTTTGTTCTACTTAGTTAACAAAGAAATGCATCGGTGAACACAAGCTCAGTTAACACTACACTCGGTATACACTACACTTTGTCAGTGTATATTGGAATGCTTCATTTATCGACAACACTGCTTTGTGTCTTTCAACTCTATTCTTCATCATAGATGAATGCAACATAATAAAGTCAATACCATCAAGTCATAGACTCATCAAAAAGTTACTCAGTGTATTCCTTATCCTCATCTGACATATACATATTCCTCATGTAGATATTTCTATTCTTTATCTCTTTCACCTTTCTTCAGATGTATCGATATAGTAACTTACAAGATAAGTACTGTCAAGCTAGTTGACATCAATGACAACATAATACTGATGTAATCATCTTACATATCTAATCGACAACTCCTCAGTGATCTTTAATCACAAATTCTTCATTCAGGTTCTAAATCAGTTGTAGTTCATTAAGCTCATCATCAGTATTACTGTCATTACCATCTTTATTGTTTCTACTACTAGACTTACCGATCTTTAGAGAAGATATTAAAGCAGATTCAACAGATGGTACAACACTATTATCAAAGTTGTTTAGCTCAAAAGTGGTTAGTTTACTAATCAGATTGTCAAAAGTAAGAGTACTACCAGGTGCAGACCTCATTTCATGTATAGCAGAAATTCTGATTACATAAATAGGCAATAAGGTTCTCAAGATTTTGCTTACCAATGTATCTTCTTCAATAACTCCACCGAATCCTCTGATAGAATTAACTACCTCCTTTATTCAATTTGTATGCTGCACAATGTTTTCTCCTTCTTTCATTTTCATATCATCAAATCTTCCTCTTAAAATTTCAGCTCTGGCTCTTCTGACATTTGCATCACCACTATAAACTTGAGAAATTTTATCCCACATTTCCTTAGAAGTAGTGCAATCTTTGACATCTTCAAATTTGGCATCAGACAAAGCAGCAAAAATCTCCATCATAGTAATGTTATGCTCATGTCTATCTCTTAATTGATCAAGAGTCAAAGGTCCTATAGGCGGTGCTAAGTAGCCATTATCTAATAAAGTGAGGGAAAATTCCCAATACTAGATATATGCAGTCTCATTCGGCTTTGGCATATTGTAAATTTGTCCTTGTTTAGCTTCGGCACTTCCCTCTTATACATTTTGTGATCTTTATGCTAAAGTCCTTAAAACTATGATCCACACAACCAAGATGCTCTGATACCAATTGTTAGAATAACTAAGAGGTGGGTGAATCAGTTATCCATAGTCCCAAACACAAAATGTATAACTCTAAAACAAATTCAGCTAATTCTGCAACTTGGTAACCATAAATACTTAAACTTTTTGTGTCTTTACAGATTACCAGTTAATTACTCATAGTGATCACCGACCAAATCAAATATGTAACATGCAAAGTTTGATATCAAAACAATCACCACATAAACACATAACACAAAAGATTTAACGTGGAAACCCTGTAAAGGGAAAAACCACCTGGGACCGGGTACCCACAAATTTTACTCTTCTGAAGTGAGCTTGGTGAAGAGCCAACCCTATTAAAGGTTACAAAACACACTGTAAGGTGTGACCTTGTTAGAGGATTTAACACTAAAATTTATCATCCAACCAACATTCACTATGGGGTTGACATGATAACAATGTACATTCTATGAATGACATATAAGACTTTCAAGTCTAATCAATTAAGAGATTTCTCTGTATACAATGGTTAAACTATAAAAATAGTTGATCTGATTACAATACAAATTGACTTTGCAGATGTTCAGATCTATTCTTAGTCCATTCAAATCCTCAAATCAATATATCTTATTCAGTTCATCAACATTCAATAACTTACTGTCTCTCGATAAAGCTCATTAATGCTCAGTTAACTCTATAGTTTGGTTCTTCATCAACCAGTCTGATCAGGCATGCATGAAGCTTTGTTCATGTGATATCTCTATAGTCTCCTTCCTCTAGCATCCTTTTCACAATGAAATCACTCTCTTAAATAGAGAAGTAAATCATTTTCTTCTCATCCATTAGATTTTTTCATTTTATCTCCTCCGTTGATTTTGCCACTTAAACCTTCCTTGACTATTGTGTCAGTGACATGTTTTGATTCCATCCATTAGATCTTCAAAAAATTTTAGCCGTAGATCTTCATAACATACTTTATCTTTCACCTCAAAATCATACACTTTACAGCTCATCAAAATCTATCAACTAAACTAGTCATTTAGTTCATCTATCTATTCTCGGTTAACAAAGGAATGCGTCAGTGAATACAAGCTTAGTTAAAACTATTTTCTCATCGGTATACACTATATTGGCTTGGTGTATACTGGAATGCTTCATTAACCGATCACACTGCTTTGTAACATTTTTCTTCCTTCTTCATAACTGATAAATGCAACATAATCAAGTCATCAAAATGAAGTCATAGCCTCATCAATAAGTTACCAAAAGTATTCCTTATCATCATCTGTCATATCCATCTTCCTTAATGTGGATATCTCGATTCTTTATCTTTTCTCTCCTTTCTCAGATGTTTAGATATGTAACCAACATGATAAGTACTGTCAAAACTAGTTGACATCAATGACAACATATCAACTGATTCAATTATCTTACATACCATTTTCTGTTCTCCTTTGTAGCTCATCAATCAGGTTCTCAATCAGTTGTAGATCAACAGTTCTCACAAATGAGTTTTGATCAAAAAAAGGGAAAGGAACAAGTAGTCCATGAGGAGCTGTAGTATGAGAAGAATCCAATTATTATTAATTTTACATCAGACATTGATCATGTGGTTGCACTACAAAAGGTCCTCTGTGCACTGTCAAGAGAGTTAACTCGATTGGTAGAGATTCGACCTCAGACTCCTCAAATACAGATGAGAGAGGATGAGTTGATTCACTTGGTTTAGACTTATACAGTAAGTATTAATGCAATTTTTAATTATAAAAAAAGTTCAATGATGGTTTTAGATGTTAACTGTGACAATCTCTTGGCTTTAGGCAATGCAGAAGGAGGTGCCTAATTCAATATGCAATCTCAATTCATATGCATAGAATATTAGGTGGAGCTAAAAAATGCAACAGGTTTGCATTTTTGATAGAGGTCTTTAATTAGGTATTTTATGTTATAGACCTTCACGAACATTGTAATTTTGACTCTTATAGGCAGGGGTAATGTCCTCAACATGCAAGAAAATCAAGAATTTTTATTTGCTGGCTTGTTGAGGACATTCTCTCACCCATAGCTGCTAGAGTTATAACATTCACGATGGTCTATAAATTAAAAAAATTAGAGACATATTAAACAAATGTAAATGTGGTGCATTTTTTCAACTCCACTTGTTATCCATGCATATTCTACGCAGCTGCATGTGCATTCTCAATTCAGAGTGGGAAAATCTTATTTTGGATGTGAGGGAGAGAAGCTAGACACATAAATAACATGCAAATAAACATGATAGATGAGAAACATAAATTTAGATATTACAACAGCTGAGAAACATAAATGTAGATATCATGGTCATAATTGTTTGGAGATGAGACACAATTGAATGGTATACCCAGATGATGCAACACAACCACTACTCCTTCAGTTCCAAGTTGACATTGTGGGATCCAAAAACCACAGATAAGGAGTAAATTTAGAGAGTGGAGGAGGGCCATAATGACGAAAATAATACAGGGTCCCTATATTATTTTGGTTGTTATGGCCCTCCTCTTCCACTCTCTAAATTTCTTCCTTATCTATGGTTTTTGGATCTTGAAGTGTCAACTTGGAACCAGAAGAGTAGTGGTTGTGTTGCATCGTATGGTTGTACCACTCAATTATGTTGTGTCTCCAAACAATTGTGACCACGATGCCTACATTTATGTTTCTCATATGTTGTGTCTGAGGACCCCTTATGACCCTTTACAATCCCTAAGAATACATCTTAGAGGTCTTAAAGTATTTTAAAGGGTCATAAGAGTCTCCTAGGGGGGTCCAGATGAGCTTCCACCTTCGTGTGGTTGGCCATTCTAAGTAGAGATTGTTAAACTATTCTTGAAACAAAGAGAAGCTCAATATTTTAAGGTCTCACTCTATGCATGACAAATACTTTTTTTTATAAATATAGCATACCATCACAATTATGAAATTCATCAGAGAATGACCGACAACAAAGCACTACACATGACATCTATCTATTAGAAATATCTGATAGGTAGACGTCGCATGTACAACATATTCATTGCTTATGCAGGATCTTCATCATAATTGTGACAATAATAAGGAGTTTTGACGGCATGTTGGCCATCTCTGACCATGTTGGCAGGCCCTCTTCCTATGCATATTACGACAGTCAGATCCATCGTAATTACAATGGACATCCTAGCCGTCGGTGATTTTGACACCAAAACTGCAACATCAATCGGTGTCGCTTGATCGATGGGTTAGTGTCAAAATTGCAATGCATAGAAATCAGAAAAAGGACTCAAATGTACTAGTGTGGACCTAAGGATAATTGATTCACCACCCCTCTTAGTTAAAATCAGAACCTATTTTAAGATACTAGTGTGTTGAGGTAAAATAATACTTATCCAAAAATGGTTTGTGGAGTTGAAGAATCATTGCTAAAGCATTGTCCCATCTAGATCTTACAAAATCCAAAACCTGTATCTTGATTTCTAGTTGAGCAACTAGATCAACCAAACTCTTGGAAATAGAGAGATGCAAATATCTCTGTACTAACTCCTTTTTCAATGCCAATCCTCTTTGCATAACCTCCAAATGAGGTGTCCACATTGTTTGTATTGAGATTAACTTAGGGCTAATCTCTGAATCTGAAAATCAAAATACTAAACCAGAAGCATTATTGAGCATAGGTTCTGCCGAGCACCAGAAGAGATTGAGTCCTTCAGCAACTGAGCTCCTTGGCCAACATTATAATCAAGTCACACCTCTTTGACTCATCCCCTTGGCCAACACTGTAACCGAGAAACACAGGGACAAAATAGCCGAACATGTAGGATTGAAAACTTCCCTAGGATGCTCCTGCATCAAACACCCCAGGTGCGAAATGATGTTCTTAAAGACTCAAAGAACATCTTATGAGATTCAACACATAAAACTTGAACTATTTCTTCACATATATGTCCTCCAATTCTTCAACTTGCACACTCTTCCACTTCTACTTTCTCTACCTTTTCAAGTCTTTCCTTGACAATACACAAGCCTTTTCTCCATACTGACCTCCAACCCTTTTAGGAACCTTCAACTCAACTTGACTCCTAATTCTTAGGTTCCTCCTATCAAGTTCTTGATTCTACAAAGGAATCAGTGAAAAATTCATGCCATCCTTCTCAACAGTAAACATGTTCTTGACACAATCATGCATAGCCCTACAATCATACTGCCAAGGTTTACCAAGCAATATGTGACAAGTACTCATGTTCACAATATCACATAATACTTGATCCTTATACTGGTCAATCTGAAAGTCAACAAGACAGTTCTCCCTCACTTCCAAAGCATATGCATCTTGCAACTAACCAATCCTATAAGGACAAGAATGTCTCACTCTTTTCAAACCAAGTTTCTTAACCATCTCCTCAGCTGCAAAGTTATTAGTACTATCACCATCCATAATCACATTGCAAATTTTACCAATAGACTTACAATGATTCCTGAACAAATTACTCATTTAACAAGGTTCCTGTACTAGCTTACCAAACAATACTCACCGAGCCACCAAATTTGCTCCTCCCTATTTAGGTTCATTTTTAAATTCTTTAGCCTCATTCACCACAACAGTTCTTCAATCACCAGCCTTCTAGGGACATTCAAAAACTCTATTTCCTTCTTTACCACAATGAAAACAAGTACCCCTAAAGGCAACCTTACTTGTCCTTTTCCTTGGCTCAACAAGTTTTGGTTCATCTTCAACAGTAGTCTTATCCTTTACCAAGTGATCCTATTTCTCCTTCCCTTGGGAATTACCATGTTGTCTCCTCTTCAACTTATCTTTTTCCTTCAGAGAATATTGATAAACATTCTCAACTGAATCAATTGTCAGGATACCAATATCACCCTGAATATTGAATCTCAAACCATTCACATACCGAGCTACCTTTTCCTTACCGAGTTCACTGTGTCTAGACCGAATAGTCAACTTATAGAAATCCTCGGTATAATCCCTCACAAACAAATCCTTCTTTTTAGATTCTGCAACCTCTTAAACAACTCAAGTTCATAGTCAACAGGTATGAACTTAGCCTTTAACTTAGTCACCATCAACCTCCATATAGTGATCTTCAATTCACCTTCTTCTTCTCTATCTCTCTGTAATTATTTCCACCAAAGAGCAGCATGTCCTTTCAGCTTAGTCTATGCCAATGTCACTTTGAGTGGATCACCGATATCCTCTAACTCAAAGAAGTCATCGAATTTACCAATCCAATCAATTAGGTCTTCAGGATTCACAGTATTTGAGAAATTAGATACATCCATCTTTTGCTTCAACTTTGGCTGAGTGCCAGATCTATCCAACCAATCAGCTCTATCATCCATAGATCTTTCCACACAGTCAGTTCTATCCTCTCCACTAGATCCAATAGCTTCAAAGTTTGTAGAAATTCCTCATAGATACCCTCAGTGTCCACATTCTAAGGTACACCAATCATATCCCTCATGATCTCAATGATCATGTCATTCTTCATAAATTTTGTCTCAGATCTAAAATCTACTTTAACCTTCTCTATAATCCTTGACTCTACAACATCATAGAGATCTGCAATCTCCCTAGGGTCCAATCTTCTTGGAGGTATAGATAATGATATTTTGACTATGGGAAATGAAAATGCAAATCACAGATACAAACATCAAAACCTGTGAGTTCACTTCCCTAGACACTAGTCAGGTTGTGAACAAAAATGTGAATACATGATGTTAGTATAGAACACATTCATCCTATATGGAATAGTATAGGTTTTGAGGTAAAAATACCAAGAAAGCTAAAATAAAAATATTAGCTAGAATGTAGAAATATAACTAAACTAACTAGTGGGAGATGGTAAGAAAAACTAGGCTAGTGAAAACTAAGGCTAGATAAATAGATGTAAGACAAATAAAACTTACAAATAGAGAAGACTAATGAGGTTGAAAATTTATTCCAAATCTTCTTCCAACTGATCTACAAACATAGAAAAAAAGGAAAATGTTAGTATTATACAACACTAAGAGGGGGGTGAATCAGTGCATCTACAAATCTGAAACCTTTAATTATAATATTCCATAACATCCAATGTGAAAATGATAATATAACATAGAAGCATAGAAAATAAAGAATTCACACACACTGAACACAAGAAACAAGATTTTTCCTATGGAAACCCTTGTTAGAGGTAGAAAATTGTGTGTGGGAATGATGCCCAAAAATTTCACTAGAGCAACACTGAAATCTACCCTATTAGGAGCAATTAACTGGTGCAATCAAGACCAGAGAAGTCTCCAAAGGGGATGTCCAATCTTGTATAAAGAGTCAACACAATAGAAAATAGAAAAGAATCACATAGATATAACCAAGTAACAACAACTTTATTACCAAGTAACATCAGATTACATCAAATTGGCTTCAAACATGTCAGGTTGTAAGACCTTCCTGGTTATTGCCAATACAAAGAAATTAGTCTAATATCCTATTTCAATTTGTCTCAGCTACTCTCTTCCCCAATTGCCTAAACAAGAACTACTACCTATCTTATATACAAGATCTCCAACCACAATTTGGCTTATTCGATCATCAATCCCAAGATAAGGAAAATGGTTTATAAATAAAATCCCTAAGAAAAATCCACAAATAAGTATATCACGATGTTTGATTGTACAAGGAAGTTGGCCATGAACACAAGAACATTAAATGATGTACCATGAGAAACCACAAACCATGAATCTTCATCGCAAGTTGGATCTTGCCACCTTAATTGTTAGAACATGAACCCAATATAGGACCAAACCAAACATAAGATAACTTCATCTGGAAACATCAGATTGAGATGCGATCATAAACATAAAATATTTATGATGTCTAGAACACACTATAACAACCGTATAAGATGACATGCCAATTGAATTCACCACACCTAGAAACACCATAAACTACCCAACCAGAATTGTAAGAAAATAAACTGAAAGGAAAATATTTTTGGTGATGCAAGATTTCCAAGAACTCAAGATTCTCCTGCATTAGAAACCCAAGGTTAATAAGAAAGTGAGCCTCTCACTTTGATGATGAAAATAACTTCACATCAGATCTTCAATCTTCATTTTGACCTTTGGTTTCCTATCCAACAAGGCTAACAAGATGATTCTACAAATACTCACTCTCTGACTCCACCAATCAGATCTCCAAACCCTCTACACTGCAACACACTAGCTAACAAACTCACTAATAAGGCCAAACCGACCAAGAACAAAATAATGCATTGTATTTGCACTCTCCTTCTCAAACTCTCTACAAAAATTCTATAATTCAATTCTATCTTCAACACACATTTGATTACTCTCAACCACCACATCATCAACAATAAGGAACTCAAGAATTCCACCACCTCTATCTATTATCCACACATCCTCAATCAATAACACAAACTTTTTCAACCCAAACTTTATCTTCTCTTCCAGAGTATCGATCCTCAAGTCCAAGTACCAATCCCTTCCAAAGGAACTCTACTCTACCTTCCAAACGTTCTCTACAACAACAAAATCACAACCAATCTCATCAACATAGACAAGGTAACTCAAATCCTTACCTTCACATCCAAAAATCAACCTCTACAATAAGTTGACATCAAGCTGAAATAATTTAGTATGTGACCCTTGAATCACAACAAGATCATCCAAAGCACTTTCATACTGCTCTATAATTGTATCATCAAAAACCACACTATCAACCAACGTGTCAGATAGAACCATAAAAATTTCACCAAAAGGAACCTCATAATCAGAAACATCCACAATAGCAAGGAACTCACCAACTTGTTCATCACATAGAGTTAACTGACTAAGGAATTCATCAATAACCCCTTCTTCTTCCATAGACATCTTAGAAGCAAGAAAACTTACCGGTGTACTTTCCACAACAAGCTCCTCCTCTAATATAGAAAGATCCACCAAGACTTCACTAAGACTTCTTTCCTCTACAACATTCATATTAACAACATCTCTTATGCATTCAACAATCTTAGGTTCAGCAAAACACTCCAGAGAATCCTCTTTCTGACAAGGAAATATTCTCTTCAATCCCATCTCTATTTCCTCCACTTGTCTCTTCAACTCAATCATACCAACTCTTATCTCTTCTCGCTTCCTCTCTCTAAATTTCTCCAACCTAGGAATTTGAGGAATCCACCTAATGACAAAGGTCATCTTCCTCTTTCTCTTCTTCATCGCATTCCTAGTCCTCTTCACTAGCATCTCCTCTCTCCTTATGTGCAACTGCCAAATTTGGTGATCGAATTGCAAGATTTCAATTGTCTCTCCATTGGTGATCTACTAAAAACCTTTGCAATCTTCCTTTAATTAGAAACATGTTCACCAAATAGATACATGAATCCATAGCAAGTGCAAGTTAGATCCACTTTCTTCTACCCTACAACAAACACCTCATAGATTAGCAAGATCAAGAACAAACATCTATCACTTAAAGATCTAAAAAATCACTCATATCATCATAACAACTCAAGATTCCAGTAGAAAATACCTTTTGACCACCTTATGCAAGCCCTTTGCTAATGTGAGTTAGGTCTACACTCTTCCACCTAAAAAATAATGCCCTATAAGCTTTGGAAGTTCAGACACCAAGATTCACACCACCACAAGATCAAACCATCTCTGATACCACTTGACGAAGTCAAGACAAGATAACTCTCCAAAGGAGATATCCAATCTTGCACAAAAAGAGTCAACATAGTAGAAACTAGAAAGCATCACAAAGATATAACCAAGTAACAACAACTTTATTATAAGGTAACAGTACTAGATTACATCAAATTGGCTTCAAACATGTTGAGCTATAAGGCCTTCCTAGTTATGGCCAATACAAATAAATTAGTCTCATATCCTATTTCAATCTTATTAGCAAAATGGTTAGTGCTCCCCTTAGGATTTGTGACATGGTTTAACCACCTCCTGTGTCTTCTATAAGTCTAGTGGTTGTATTAGGCATTAATAGGTCGATCTTTTGGTTCAACAGTAACCACTACTTGTAATAAGTGGTATCAGAGCTTGGTCACAGGTTTGAATCCATGCAGGCCACAGTGAGTGATGCCGGGAGGGAGATTGTTGGAAAAATGGTCAGTGCTCCCCTCAGGATTCATGACATGGCTTAACCACTTCTTGTGTCTTCTATAAGTCTAGTGGTTGTATCAGGCATTGACAAGTCGATCTTTTGGTTCAACGACAACCACTACTTGTAACAAATCTATCCCAGCTACTCTCTTCCCCAGCTGCCTAAACAAGAACTACTACCTATCTTATATACAAGGTCGTGAGCCACAAGTCAACTTATCTAATTATAAATCCCAAGATAAAGAAAATAGTTTATAAATAAATAGGTTAGGACCTAAATCCCTAAGAATAATCCAAAAATAAGTATATTTTGACATGCTATTTTATAAGGAATTTGATCACAAATATAAGAACATTGAACAAATTTACCATGATCAACCACAAACTATGAATCTTCATTGCAAGCTAGATCTTACTACCATGACTGTTAAAATAAGAACTCAATATAGGACTGAACCAAACATAAGATAACTTCATCTAGAAACATCATATTGAGATGTGGTCATAAACATAAGATCTTTATGATGTCCAGAACACACTATAACAATCATGTAAGATGATATGCCAACAGGATCGACCGCACCTAGAAACAACATAAACTGCCCAATTAGAATAGTAAGGAAACAAATTGAAATAAAATATTTTTGGTGATGCAAGATTTCCAAGAACCCAAGGTGCTCCTAAATCAAAAACCCTTCTGAGGTTGTACCCAGTTAAGAGTACTTATAGCCTTGTTAGAAGCTACAAAAGTCTTGTTAAAGACTACTCGATTAAGGGATTTCAAACTCCTTCTGAGAGTCAAATTGTTAGAGGATTTATACTTTAGATCCTATTAGAGATCCTTCTAACTCTATTAGGAGTGACCTTGTTAAAGGATTTTACCTGCAAACCTTTTAGGGCTTGCCTTGAGATAGACCAAAGAATGATTGATTTAATTATGACACTTCCTGTCTAACATATTTTTTTGGATTCTGATCATAGTGCCACCTAAACATGCAAATCTCCTTTCTTTAGCTTTACAAAATCATAACCACCTATCACAACATCACATCCACCCTAAAAAAAGATTTCAACCTTCTTATATAAAACAATTTTCCCAAGTCAGCATTTTACCAAAAAATGTTTTATCCACCGACATAGAAATCAAATCTGATCACACCAAATTGTATTGGCCAACTCAATAAAGTCAACACAACATCAACCATGTCATAAATAAAAAATTTCTAACTCTAAATTGACTAGTTTGTTGATCTATCCTAACTCACTTTGTCTGTCTCTTGTTCTTACTGCCAGTGTCATTTTAATCCTCAATAACTCACTGCATTCTTTAGTCTACTTTAGTCTAACTGATGTGGTCATAGATGTATTTAAATATGCCTTTGCAGATGATATATTCCCAATCGCACATCTTAACTCGATCTCCAAATCCAAATCTAGATTCATGTACCTCGCATATTGTCCTCTTTCTGATTGATTCTTGTAATGCCCCGCCATGGAACCCAGGAGAACTTAACCTAAACATGCAGCTAATTTTATAGGATATTTTTTTTTAAAGTGTTAACAAACAATAACAACAATAATTTACCATGCGGAAGCAATACAATATAATATACAACTCACATACATTACAACTCTCAAGGGTTTCTTGATGTGGATTATGTAAGCATTAATTCATTAATTTAGATTAGATATAATTACAAATCTCATCTGAACAAATGAATGATAAATATAACATCATATAAAAGATAACATAAATATAAATGGTACCATAAGGTATCCATAATAATCTACATCCACTGCACATGTCGCAGGGTATATGATATAATAATTAAAATAAAGTACAACATGATATCACCTGAATAATTGATACAATGATACAAGGAACATATAATAAGAAGATAAGAACACATCTCCATAAATGAAGAAAAAAAAGAATCAACTGCTACAGGGATCATCCAACATTGGTACACGAACGTCAAAATCCCAAATGGTAAAATAATCACTACCACCCAACCTCATGGAACCTAAATGATCCATTCCCACCATGATGAGGAGATAACAATAGATCCCACTTGGATAACAAACATCAACAAACACAAGCTAAGGAAGAGATCCTGAAATCTCTCTAACTCCAGGTGTACAAAAGATAGTGATAGGTAAGACTCACTAATCCAGAGGCAACCAACACATGTAGGATAACTAGAATGTGTATAGGAAGGTGTCATCATGTACGTCTAACCCTTAAGTTTTATCCTAGTAGTCTCTCTAGACCCTGACACTCAAGTGACCATACACGGTATCAATAACTTCTCATACAGACAAAGCCATTAACAATGCTAGACACACACCTCTCAAGGTGGAAAGCATCATCTCATCCTCCATCTTAGTCTATACTAGCACTCAATAATGTGTGAGGAAACACATCTTATTAAACTCATTTTACTACCCCCCAATGACATTAATTATCACTTGATTAAGATTACTTACAATAAGTGATCCTGGCAGCCACTTCTGGGCCCCGACGCTTATTGCAAGCCACCCCATACTACACATCTAAGTAACCTACCCTAGGCTCATAGATCCCACATAACATCACAAGATAATAATAATGTCCCACACAACTATTCCAGAAAACAACAGGAACATGCAACAAGTCTCTAACCATAATACAAAACACTCTCCAAGTATCCACAATAAATATACTCCTGATCCCATGGATAGGACATATAAAGTCAACACCATATTCCCCCATGTAGAATATGAAACAAAACAAGGTTATACAAAATATCACAGAAGAGAATCATAGAACAATCTCACATAGGATTGGGTCAAATCAATCGAATACAACAAAGTATAAAAGGCAAACAACCATAATAAATAAAACATCCAATTCCCACCTCCGGCTTACATTCGCACCGGTTGACAATTCTAACCCCTTAAATTAGCACATAGGGTAATAAAAGACTAAACAAGATTTAATTAAACAGACTAATTACCTCCATAATTGATTCAAATCAAAATAACGTTATCATGAAGAAACTGCCTAAATTTAATCAATCATATTGTCTTAAAAGTCAATTTACATGATTTGACATTCACAACTAAAGTCCAAGGGCGAAAACATTTCCCAATTAACCACACATGCAAAAAAATAATCGAACGCCATGCAAAAATAATCACTTTGATGTCCAGAAGAAAACCATGCAAATTTAAATTAATAACTAACTACATAAAAATATTGCACTGTAGTACCTATATTTTATATTTTAAATATAAAAATAAGTAACTATATATTAAAACAAATCCCATGAAATTTAATTAACAACCAAATTCTAACTTTGAACAAAATTACCCATTTTAACAAAATAATAATAATTATTAAAAATGCCACTTAAAAATAAACCAAAAAATAATCATTATTAAACTGCCATTTAGAAATAAACCAAATAGTAATCATTATTAAACTGCAATTTAAAACAAATAGTAAAAATAAATACATAATTTACATATATACCTTCCTCCATATTTAGATTACCAAAAATAAATTACTCATAACATAATTACAAGTAATAATAAAATGTATTAAATCATTTAACATTCCTTTTAAAAAATAATAATAACCAAACAAACTTTATATTTTTTTAAATATAAAAATAAAAATCATAAAATAATAATAATAATAATAATAAATAAAAAAAAATACTTAATGCAAATCTTTTTGCTTTTGGGGGACCCACGGGCCCCACGTACTACCTACGGTAGTCCTAGGTCCTACCACAACAGTCCCTAGAGACTGTCGTCGGCAGCCAAAGGCTGCCACACAACAACCCCTAGGGACTGCCGATGACATCCTTAGGTTGTTGCTGATAGCTCTTTGGGCTGTGCGGCTGGGGGGGGTCGGGGGTTAAAAACTCCGCCTCCCCTTAAAATATATTAATTAATTTTAATTTTATTATTATTAAATTTATTGTTTATCTTATTAAATTTTATTTTATTTAAAACCAACACACACACAACAACACACACATATATATATTCCTTTCAAATAACATATTCAAAATTTTAAAACAATTCATTTCTACAAACAGGGGTATTTTCAACGTAATTTAATCCAATTTAATTCTATAAATGATTGAAACCTTAATTATTAATAATTTAATCATAATTTCACAAAACTCAAACCTTAATAAATTCTATTCCAAAATTTGAAAGCAATGAATATACGCAACAAAGATTCTCATGCAATCAATTTTAGAATATGGAGAGGAATAGAGAGAAAATTCTTTGAACAAAATTTCAATCTTGATAATCAATAGGCACAAAGAAGACAATCCTTTTAGAGTTTAAAACAACATAACCATAAAGAGAATTAAACCCTACCTCAAACACCGAAGAATATTATTCGAACAAAGACCAGATCTGAAGACGAAATCCCAAAACTTTGAAGCTTTCCAAAATTGAATTCTCAACAAAAATCCTTCCACCTGCCTGCCAAAATTCGTCAACCTATGTCCTCACAATTATGACCAAATTTTCAATATGTAGGAATTCCCATTCCACATGCAAGGGTTTGGAACACAACTCCACCAAAAGGCTTTGCATAAATTTAGACTTTGATTTGTAGTTCAATTTTAGTTGAACTCAAGTCTCTCCTCCACTTTCCTTTTGTTGAAAACACTTAACCAAACTTTAACTAATACCTTTAGTTTAATTTGATCAATTCTGATTGTGCAAATTAATGCATTTAATTAATTAAAAATAAAACATTTAATCACATGCTAAATTAATTCTTAAATAAACTAATGCATTTTAATTGATTAAAGGTTAAATTTACAATTAAATGATTCTAAGGTGAAGATATTTAATTAATCGTCATTAATTATTTTTATTTTTATTTTTAAATAAGCTCTACCTAGGGGGCAGTACCCTTTGTATTGCTGAAATAGAACTTACATATGATATAGGAGCTATCTCTCCATTTACAAAACAAGTTGCAAAAACAAGCTATGCTACCCGACTCAATGATAAAGATACTCAATCCCTTTGCCAATTGAAATAAGCCTAGTTGCTACTTCTGTTGGGAAGAGTTTATCATTAGCTTGATAGAAGACCTCAAACTTGCTCATATCATACTCCTTCACGATGCATGTCTTGTACAATGCCCAGGCCTTCTTCATAAGCTTCTTCTTTCCTTCAGCTTCTAGATAAAAAATACCCAACATACCACCATCAGAGAGGTTGGTGTCTATCAAATCCAAAGCATGAGTCACCTCCAAGTAAGTCTCCTCTGCAATCATTCCGTGAATCATGCCATTTGCAATCACTGGATGGCCCAGGACTTGGATGATGGGTTGAAAAAGATCAAACACGAGCTTTCCATCATGAACGTGGCCTCCTACCCAGTATTCAACTCCCAGTAAAACAATCATGGTCACCTTCTCTTATTCGTTTGCATGTTTGAAGATCCAATTGACTTTCTCTTCTAGCGTCTCCACCAGCACCTCCTCTTGCTTGCACCTGTAGCTAATGCCCATGAAACTCACCATCTGTTGTTGTGAATTGGTGAAGACACTCTTCCTTAAAATGAGCTTAGGAATGTCTTGCCTCTGTTACCGTCCTGCAAAAATCTCTAAAGCAGATATGAAGAACTGAAGTAGAGTGGTCGAGGGCCATGTGACTAGTACTAGGACATCTATGTCTGACTACCACCTCCCTCCTGCCAAGCCGTCAACTCTATCTATTCTCTACAGCGGTCCTTGAGTGAAAGTTTACATCGAATATGTATGTGGAAGTGAATGTTAAATATCTCACGGGTTATTCCACTTCCATCAATCGGAGTGACAACTCTCCAACTTTAACCTATGCCTTTTCTCGTGAATGTCCCTAGCTCTTTTGTAATTATCTCCTATAAATTCATCGGCATGTGATCACCATACTCAAATCCCATCTCCTCATTGTTGTTGATCCCCAAATTTGCCAAGAGGCCCGCAACCTTGTTACCTTCTCAAAAAACATGTTGAAGATGATATTCTCGTAATGTTTTCAAATGTTTCAAGATTTTCAGGATCCAATCTTCTAGTCTCCATGATTGGAAAGCCCCTTTCGCTATTCCGTTAATGATGACCTACAAGTCTCCCTCGATGACTAATTTACTTATTCTATTTGATGCACACCATTTGAGACCAGTTTCCAACGCAAAGATCTCTGCAACATTGTTAGAAGTAATGCTAATGGGACCTATTATTGCTTTGATCAGCCTCCCTTCTTTGTTCTGAATGATTACACCTATCCCGCTCATTCTTGGATTACCTCTACTAGCCCCGTCAAAATTTAATTTCATCCATCCCTGTTGAGGAGGCTGCCATGTTACCGAATTTTTGACCACCTTCCTATCTCTCATGAGATGATCCCCTTTGGTTTTGAGGGACCATAATTTCTCCATATCTTGATCCCATTTAGATTGGTATCCATAAGTCAGCCCTTGAATTCTATTATTAACTACTTCTTCAATGGCATCTTTAATCTTTTCCTGCAACAATTATACTCCCATCTCTTTGTCTTCAAAAATCCTTCAGTTTCTCTCCTTCCAAATATGCCATACTAGCATAGATGGACTCACTATCCATAGAACTCCCCATTTTGAAAATCTCCTATCAGTCAACCATGATAACAAGAAATCTATAATCAATTCGTTCCTGACTGCAAACCATTTCAACTTTCCTAGCAACCACTCCCAATAGTGCTACGCAAAAGGACACCAAAATAGGAGATGGTCCACTGTCTCCTCTTCTTCTTTACACAAAATGCACTAGCACGGTCCCTCTATTCCAATACTCTTCAAATAGTTACCTATGAGGATCCTGCCATGAAGTGCAATCCATAGGAATGCTCCTACTTTTGGGAGCAACCATTTACCCCACCAAAGGATCAAAGGCCATTCAATGTCTCTGGTTCTGAGCCTCTACAACTCATAACCAAGATTGACCTTATATTCCCCTGATTTTGATGCACTCCATAGCAGCTGATCTTCTAGATCCGAGGGGATCACAATTTTGGCCGATAGGAGATCTGATAATTTCCTCTAATAATCTGAGTGACCCGTCCCCACTGATTTCTAGCATACCAAAGATAAATTCTCTTGACTACTGAAATAGTCTGCTACTCTATCCCCCATCACTGCTTCTGTTTCAATCACCCAATTTTTATCCTAAAAAAAAAAGATTAAAGGAGGATCTCCATTCCAAGAATTGCACCAAAACTTTGCTCTACGACCATTTCCTACTTTCCAAGTAAGATGTTCAATAATTGAATACTTCTATGACATAATAAACTAAACTTAAGAATCACATTTAATTAATCTTCAATTAATTAAATAATCTCTCATAGATAAAAATAGCAAAGATTAAATTTATTAAAATTACAATATTTAATAAAATTAAGTAATCTAAATATAGAAAACACACCAACAACCAAAATCAAATGAACCTATAGACCCACATTCATACTCAAGCAAGGGGTTATAAGCTCACATCAACTAGATGAGTTTAATAGGGTAGGATAACATAATCTTTTCCACTATTTCAGGAAAATATCATTGCTTAGGTTAGGATTTCGACCTGTGTTATCTCCCCTCTCTTACCATTTGAGATATTACGATAGGGCACGCTCATCCTGAAAATTTAGGGAAGTCAATGCTCGGTACCTACAAACCTGCATACAAAACCCGCATGTACATACATATATAAATATATAATAGACAATGGCAGGGATTGACTGATTGTGTGGATCTCACAAGAAAGTAACTACGACTCTGTCCCTCAACCACATCCAGCATGTCAAACAAAAATATAAAACAAACACATCAACCATACACATACAAGTATGGGGTTAGTAAAACCATAGGCATCAATGATTTCCTAACATATATATCATCATCCTAAAATAACCATAACATATAGAAAATCAGACTATGGGAGGGGTATTACATCCACCTCCCCTAAAATTACGCTTACTCCTAGAAGCCTACAAATAGATAAGGATATGTATCCCTCAAGCACGAAGCATTTACTAAACAAAAGATGAAACAACATCTAAAAACAAGCCATAAAGTAAGAACATGATATATAGTCATTAAGGACAATATAATTCTGGTTTAGGAATAAATCAAAAATCACATTGATCAATCATTCATTAATAATTGAATAGGTTTGAACCCTTATTAATTCATCATTATAGAAAATATCTAGTAATCAATTGCATAAGGAACACATTCGTATTTATATCAAAAGTTAAAAAGGTTCATGCAAACATAACTAATGCAATACTCATATAAAATACAATCCACACACACAAGTTTAATATCATACCTCTAGGATTATAGGCAATTGTCTGAAATACAAAAGAGTCATATGTCTAAGTTTGGTTTCAAGTTTTGATAGCTTAAACATCTAATGGGCGCACAACTTACCAATGTAGAGACTCGGGCTTTGATACCAAGTGTAATGCCCTGCCAGGGAACCCATGAGAACTCAACCTAAACATGCAACTAATTTTACAGAATAAATTATTTTTTAAGTGTTAACAAATAATAACCACAATGATTTACAATGCACAAGCAATACAGTATAGTATACAACTCACATAGATTATAACTCTCAAGGGTTCCTTAACATGGATTACGTAAGCATTAATTTATTAATTTATATTAGATATAATTATAAATTTCATGTGAACAAATGAATGATAAATAGAACATCATATAATAGATAACATAAATACAACTGGTACCATAAGATATCCATAATAATCTACATCCACTGCACATGTTGTAGGGTATGTGATACAATAAATAAAATAAAGTACAACATGATATCACCTGACTAACTGATACAATGATACAAGGAACATAGAATACTAAGATAAGAACACATCTCCATAAATGAAGAACAAGAAGAATCAACTGCTATAGGGATCATCTAGCACTGGTATATGAATGTCAGAATCTCAAATAGTAAAAGAATCACTACCACCCAACCTCATGGAACCTAAAAGGTCCACTCGCACCATGTTGAGGAGATAACTATTACTCAAAAATACAACATACAATACAATAAGCATAAGTAGGAAAAGGTTGCATTTGTTTGTCTAATTAAAACTACCTTACAGGTTTTGTTAGTATATATGTCATTATTGCATTCATTCTAGATGTCATCATTGTACTCTAAGTATTGATTATTATTCCAAAGATTCCAAAATTCATAAATAATCATTACATTGTGCATTCAAATTGAATGTAATATACAAATGTCCTTTCTTGTTTCATATTTCATATCAATAAGTAGAGTACATTGTAAAATTGAAAAAAAGATTGAAGTATGGAATAGGGGTCCCATGCATTGCCTTTGTATTGGTTTGTGTCAGCTCGTTGTCTACTAGGTTTCTCTATTTAGGTCTTCATACTCCGGGTCTTCATCTGCATCTAGATCTTTAGGGTTCATTTCTGCATGAGAGAAAATATGGTTAGATCCTGTTGGATCTAAGTAATACATGAGAAACAAATAACATACTATAGGAATCAAGTTTTCAATACTGCATATCAATCTAGAAAACTAAATGTAATAAGGAAATGTACACTAAAACGCACTGCAAGGTAGTGTTAAATGGACTTGTTTTTGACATGAAACCTTTTACTACTTATGATCATTGTGGTGTATGTTGTCCTTTTTATTAACTAGGTGTCTGAATTAAAGGGACTTAGTATGTTTCAAACTGAGAAACCTTTTTCAGATAATGCATTTGATAATGATGTTATTTGAGAGCTTAACAAATAATTTTGCAGATAATAGTTGACTGGTTTTCACATTTAGTCATTATCAAATATATGATGCAGATCAAGTTGGATTTCCATGATAAAAGTGCTACATAAATTGCCAATGATTGCCAATATTCAAAGTTCAAATTATAATTGAAGCCACAAAAATAATGGTATAACATGTCCTTGTTGTTTCAAAGATACATTTTCAAACTAATAACATTATTGTTGCTGAATACAGAAAGACCGCTTCAAGATTGAGCCATAAAGTCATAAAATGTTTATAGTTTGTTTTTATTGAGTGTCATGAACCTGTGTTCAAACCTCATTAAGTAGCATTCTGGTGTATTTGAGTGTCATGATCCCGTGCTCAAACCTCATTAACAATGAACAAACATTTTCATCTTGTTGTACTTCTCATATTTTAAGTGCAGAATCAACATCAAAGAAAAAATGTTAACAATGGACATACTGCAGGAGCTATAATCCTAAAAGCTGAAATTTCAAGTTACAAAATCAAGTGGAATTCAAGGTGTAAAGTAACAATGAAAATAGAAAGTACAGGAAATTGCAAATCTATCAGTAAAGAAAGTTTAAAATACTTATCTGTTATGGGCATAATGACTTTTATTCCTTGATGCTTTTCAGTCATTTTTAGTCAACTCCCAAAGTTTGTGAAGCTTATGACTGAAGGATGTCATAATAAAATGAAATACATATGTCACATCTTTTAGTCACAAGCTCACAACTTTGATGAAATAACTAGATAAGAGTGCATGAAGTGCAATGCTGATGGATTTTTTCATTCATCTCAGAACGGTTTTATAGTTTCAGCTTGGATTGTTTTCAAAATGGCTCAGTTTCATTGCTCTGTCAGAATGAGTTCACCAGTTCATCAACTTCACTACTCTTGTTACACATATTTATCCATATCAGCAGAATGAAACAGTGTGGTTGCTATATGTTACAATCACAGTTTATGTACAAACTGTAGAAAGCTGTTAAAATCAATTTCTAGTAATTGCTTGTTTATACAAAGTGTTTTTATGAAGCTAATCAGAAAAGAGCAATTATTTGCTTATGTTAGAAATGTCTACCAGTCAAAGGCTCAAGCTAGTCAAGACAAGCACAAATGATCTGAATAATTCAAGTATATAAGCTGAGTTCATTCTTAGACAAAATGTGCAAAGCAAGCTTTAGTTACAAACAAAGATTCATAGAATGGGCACACAAAATGAAAGGAAAACAATTGACTTCACTTAAAACATGCAAGCTATATACTAGACTGCAAGATAAAAAATGGTATGTGGATCTTGAACAGTATTTGTTAAAAATTCAAGAGCCCGTGACTTAATAACAGTCACGACTTTATATTCAAAATAAAGGAAATCAATAGTCAAACAAGCCGTGACTTTTAGTAGGTCACGATGTGAAGACTCATGGTTTTGTGCCAGTTACAAATGGTCGTAGATCATATAAGATGTATTCACTACTGTATTAAAAAGGTAAGCATCAGTCTCAGTTTGGTATACCTAGATTTCCTCATGCAAAGTCGTGATTGCTATTAAAAGAGGATTGAACAGTTTTGAGTTCATAAGCTTCAAAAATGAAAAAGGAATGAAACAACAGTCAAGGCTGAGAATCATAGTGTGGAGCCCGTGGAAACAAAGAGCAGTTCAATAGCATAAACAATGAATCAAATATATGGTGCAAGGTTTGAGTCATAGCTCGTAATCTAAAAATGGAAATAAACTAAAACGATGACACCGGTTGTATGACTATTGATACAAAGTCATAGTGAAGCTCGTGTCTTGCAAATAAATGAAAAGAAAACTCTCAGGAAAGCATGACTAAGTTTGTGCATGACATATACCAGTCAACCATGACATATTCATAGTCTCATATTATCAAAACAACAGTCACATTCTAAAAATACCAGTGAAGGAATATATAACAGAAAGAGAGGGATTGAGCTCGAAGATAACTTACAGTTGAATGCCAAATCATATTTGTTATCGATGAGGAATATCAGTGATATTTAGTCACAGTAAGCTCAAGTTCAACAGAAGGATGCAATCATAGTCAGCATGCTGAGCTCCTTCAAAAAAATTTTTAAAAAAAACTTTCATACAAGTTAGGGTTTCATCTTCCCTATTCTTCTGCAGGAAGAATGAGATAAGCACAACTGTCGAGAGTGAAAAATGAAGATAAAAATTTGGATTCCGCAAGAATAATGACATTCAATGCCATTAATGCAAATGTCACATTCATGTAGAGTCTTGAAAACCACAACATACCACCTCACATTTTCATCTCATTGTTTTAAAATTGAATTGCAAGTGGATGGAACAGTCATGTCAACTTTCTCCGCTTTGCATATATTTCACACTTAGTATTTTTTATCTATGTTAGGAATTGAGAGTTAGATTATTTGATATTAGATTTTATCTAATATTAAATAAATATTAATATTGGTTAGAAATTGTAAAAGGATAAATTCCTTATTAGAAGCCAATATCAAGGGGCACTTAGACTTGAGCTTTGATAGGCTTAATTATTGGCATGTTTTTTGCCAGTTTGAGGGGCAATTTGTGAGGTTTAGATTTTTGGATTTGAGGCATAGGTAGGCTATAAAATTGATTTTTGATGATCAATTAGGGGCTATATATTTTTGAGAGAGGGCATATAGTGAACTCATTGTTCCTAGGTGTTTTATAGGCCATTTTTGTAATTGTTTTTGGGAGATTTTAGAGAAAATAAAGTAGAGATTTCGATTCATATTTGTGGAGTTGTTTTTGATATTGAATCCTATCTTCATCTTTTCTAACAAGTGCTAAATTCATTTTTGTCCAAAGAAAGTGAGTAGATTTCTATTCCTTCTTAGGGTAATAAATTTCTTCAAGGCCTTGTGTGAGAAACGTATGTCTGTTGACTATCCAAGCTATTCGTGGTAAAACCCTAATAGTAAGTTTTGTCAACCTATATGTTGAGCAGAGATTCATAGTGTTGAGATCTTCATTTATGAGTTATAATTGATGTTTTATCTTTTCTACAAAGTCTGAAATATTTCTTGGTGTATCACCCTAATCTATTTTTAGTTATAAGTATTCTTTTCCCTTTTCCCAACAAGTTACAGATCAGGAAAGTGATATTCCATATTTAATCTGGATTCCTCCTTATTTAGAGTCTACCCACAGCTCGAGGACGTTTCCATTGTGAGGATAGAATTGTTGTATAGCCCTAATGCATGAGTTAGGTTGACAATTCTAAATCTAAATAGTTTTTGGCACACCGATTGGAACTACGAACTGCTTCTTAGTTCTGAGCTGCTAGATCTATGGTTGTTTCAAATTTCAGTTGTAGCTCTCAGCATGGATTTTAATGAGTAGAACTCCAAGAAGATCAAATAAGGAGGGTTTCGTGTATCAAGAATTACAATCAAGTAGAAGGGGGGGAAGATCATCTAGAGGTGGAAGAACATCACATGATCCAAGAGGTACTTCTTTGAATTCAGATTTCTCATCATTTGATAATCCTATTTTTTAAAATCAACTGGAAAATTTGGAAGAACTTGAGGTTATTATTAAAGAGCTCAATCTCCCTGAAGATCTAGATGTTCCTAATCATACCAGATTAGAATTTCCAAGTGTTGAAAATTTATCTATAGATAATTCTATTCTTGGAGCTTCTACAAGTGGTACTACAACAACTCCCTAGAATCTAAAGACTTATCAAAGGAAGGTAGTTTAGCTGCCCAACCTTTTGTTACACCAGCTATTCAGCACCAAGCTCCTCCTCATCAAGCAATGGATAGGAATCTACGATTTGTTACATTCAATCAAGGCAGTCCTTTGAGGATTGCAAATCATAATAATGTTCCATTGGCTTCTCTTAAAGGCTTGCCATTATTTATTGGAGAAGGACCAGTAACAACTATTGAACACATTAGAGATGTTGCAACTCTTTTCAATGTTCATCATGTTATGAAAGAGGATGTAGCTTTGAAGTTGTTGACTGCATCACTCAAGCGTAAAGCCCTTGATTGGTTTAGAACTCTCCCAGTAGACTCTATTGCTACTTGGGATGTCCTGGGTGATAGGCTATCTAAATTTTTTGAGGAAAAATTTGATAACTTGTCCCTTGTGGAGCAACTAACTACTATCAAGAGAGCCCTACAAGAAGAGATGAATGATTTTTATCTTTATTTTTAGAAGACTTGAAATTGGATCCCTGTTACGGTAAGACCTTTAGCTGAATACACATTTTTATATTATTTGAAGAGTTTGAATAGTGATATCTCTGTAATGATTCAATCTATGGGAGGTAATACTTCACCTCAAGCTTTTGATATTGCTATTAGGGTAGAGAATAGTCTTATCCAGGTAGGAAAGATAGCTCCTAGGCCTCCTATGCCTTTCTTTCCTAATATATTGTCTAATATGTCATTGGTAGTTCCACCATTATCTGTTGTTCCATCTTATAAACCATCAGAAATAGCTCCTATAGCTCCTCTGAATGAATTATAGACTATTAAGGATAGTAAAAAAAAAATTAAAATTTTGCTGCAATCTTTTGGTAATGATTTAGTGGCCCTTAAGAGGAATCAAGCTCAGGAAAACCCTGCTATTCAAAATTAGTTTGCTGGTTCTTCTTCACAATATCCTAATCAGCCTAATTTTTAGGCTAATAGGCAGAATTGGAATATGAGACCAAATAGACAGTACAATCCAACACCTCTCAATACTGTTAGGGATATTGTTCCTACTAAGAATAACATTGCTACTGACTGGTGTTTTCCATGCAATGAGCCACATGATCAGTCTACATGTTCCAATGGGATTCATAATCAAGCCCTTATGGTACAAAATTCAATGAATTCACATCAGAATGTGTCTGTTGAAGAGGTCCAAAATAACCTAGACCAAAGTGCTACAGATACTGGATTCTTAAACTGGCAAGAGGAAAAATTTTGTGGACTTAATGAAGATTCATCAATTGCAAAAAATACAAGAGCGAACAAGAGAGCCCTTGAAACAAATCAATCTATTGGTAATGTTTCTTCTCCACCAGTTTCTATTTTAAAGAATCCATCAGTTTCTGCTAATAAAGATCAAAGTCACAGGAATGCTGATCAGAGTTCTCCTAGGTCATCACATAAGGTTCAATTTACTATTCTGTTCAATATTGATGATACAATGAAAAAAACAAATGTTACTTTGTCTTACATGGGAAACTCTGTCTATTCCAGGACAGATTGAGATTTTAAAAGAAGAATTGTCCAAGCTGGTAGTTAATTCACATCAAAAAGTACGACAATCATCAAGTGTGGTCATGACTAATTCTAAGCCTCCAAAGGTTCAAGAAAAGGTAGTAAGAGAAGAGAAAAAGCTTGCTAAAGTTCAATAGCCAGCACTACCAGAAGTCAAGAAGACTGCAAATATTGAAAAAATAGCAGTAACTACTGATAAGAAATTGAAAAATGTACAAAAGACATTTGAAAAGGAAGGTAAGAAATCTACAAATGAAAAGCCTCCTCCTTTTTATGTCTCTTTGATTATTGGAAACAAATTAGTTCATAATTATATGGTTGATAGTGGTGCAACTAGCATTGCCATACCTAAGAAAGTAGTAGATTTGCTAAATTTAAAATATGAACCTCTTGAGAAGGGTGTAGTCCAGCTTGATGAAACTTCAGTTAAGACCTTAGGAGTCATTAAGAATGCAAGTTTGACCTTACATTCCTGCCCAAAATTTTCAATACCTCAGGATATATATGTTATTGATTTACCAACATATTTTGCAATGTGTTTGTCCAGAGACTTCACAGCCAAAATAGATGGCTATTTTTCAGTAGATTGGTCACATTTGTACTTTAGAACTAGATATGGTACTAAAGTAACCATAAAATTAGAATCACTGGCCAAAAATCACATAGAGCCTTATAATCCAAGTCCTATTAATGCAAGTTGTGTGATTATGGATCAAGATGAAATACCTTATTATTCAGCTTATAATACTCAAACTAAAGCATATCTAGATATTATTCTAGATGAATGGGCTACTAGGAATGAACAGAATGATGACATGTTTGATGCTGGTTTTTGAAACTACATGATTTTAGAGCCCGATTCAGTAGTGCCTAATTTGATTAAAGATCCAGAATCTGAATCTGATTACCTAATCATCTTTGGGATTTGTATTTTGATGGGTCAAGGAATAAGGATGGAGTTGGTTCAGGGGTTATGTTGGTATCACCTGATGGTGATAAATTTTATGCTATATTTAAGTTCTCTTTTCCTTGTTCTAACAATGTGGCTAAATATGAGAGTTTGATTCAGGGATTAGAGTGGGCAAGATTGAGAGGTATTAAGTGTTTGAGAGCATTTGGAGACAATGAGCTTAGTGTTAAGCAGGTGAGAGTTATTAATACTGTTAAAAATGATCTGCTTAAGATGTATAAATCTCGATTTTTTGACATTCTAGATGAATTTGATGCTTTCAACCTGATTTCAATTCCTAGAAGGGAAAATCTGCATGCTGATAGGTTGGTTGGTATTGGTGCTCATATTGCAATAACAGAAAATAAAGGACTGATTTCAGACAAGTCACATATTAAGATAATTCTTAGGCCATCCATTCTGGATAATGACACTTATTGGCAAGTTTTCAATACTGATGAACATATCTTAAGTTTTTTGACAGAAACATATGGTTTTTTAGCTTCTAGAGGTAACAAAAATATTCAGCAAATGGCAGACCAGATTATTCAGTTGAAAACCAATAAGCTTCCAAAGGGATTAGTCAGCTTGGAATTAGCTTTCAACTCTTATCATCTGTTTAGAAAGGGTAAAACCAGCTTGCTGATTAAAGAAGATCATTATGAGGAAGTGGAAATTTTCAGAGACAAGCAGTTGAAGGTTGGTAAAATAAATTCTCTTGAAGAAAAAGAATTGTTCATTGATCTTTTTAGAGAATATAATGATGTTTTTGCATGGGATTACTCTAATTTGAAGGGTTTTGAACCCCAATTAACCCAACATACTATAGAATTCGAACCAAATGCTAGGCCAATTAAACAAAGGCAAAGGCCTATAAACACCAAGTTAGAGCCATTAATGTTAAAAGAGCCGAGAAAACTTCTAGATGGTCGTATTATATTTCCTATTAAGCACACATCTTGGGTTTCTAACTTAGTTCCAGTAAGGAAGAAGAATGGAGAGATAAGACTTTGTGTAGACTTTAGAGACCTTAACAGAGCATCTCTGAAAGATAGACACCCTCTTCCTTCCATGGAACATATTTTACAATATGTTTTAGGTTTTGAGAGATTCTCACTCTTAGATGGATATTCTGGTTACAACAAGATTTTAGTCAAAGAATCTGATCAATTTAAAACAACTTTTACAACTAAATGGGGTACCATGGCTTACAGAAGAATGTCATTTGGGTTATCAAATACTGGAGCCACTTCTTAGAAAGCAATGGACATGGCTTTCAAGAACTTAATGTATAAGTGTGTTCTAGTGTACCTAGATGATGTGATAATTTATAAATCAACACATTGATCATTTGAGATAGATATTACAAAGATGTAGAGAATTTAGAATTTCTTTAAATCCTAAGAAATCTATGTTTGTAGTTCATGAGGGAAAAATCCTAGGATACCAGGTGTCTAAGGAAGGAACAATAATAGATACTGAAAGAATTCAAGCAATTCTTGAGGTTTCATTGCCTAAAGACAAGAAAGGATTGCGGAGTTTTATTGGGAGAATTAATTTTGTAAGAAGGTTTATCCTTGATATTGCAAACTTGTTAAAACCATTGACTACCATGCTTAAAAAAGATATTCCTTTCAGCTGGACTGATGAAGGAAAAAAGAATTTTGAATTCATCAAATAGGCTTTGTCTTCAGCTCCTACTCTTGTTAATCCTGATTTTACTAAAGATTTTATTTTGTATGCCTATGGTGGTTATGATACCATTTCAACAATGCTCATTCAAAAGAATGATGAAAAATAGGAGCAGCCAGTTGCTTTTTTCAACAAAGGTATGGATGACTATGAGAGAATGTACACTTTTATTAAAAGAATGTACTAGCTATTATTAAAGCTTTGAAGAAGTTTAAGCATTTAATTTCTAAAAATAAAGTACACCTTATGGTTGCTCATCCTAGTATCAAAGAGTTTTTATTAAACAAAGATGTTAATGAAAAAAGGGCTGGTTGGATAACAAGAGTTATGGAGTATGATGTAAAGATTCATGTGTCTAAGCTGATTAGAGGCAAGGGCCTTTGTGCTCAAATGGAAGAAGAGGAAGAACAGGTTGAAGCTTCTTAAGAAGCTGAAAATTTACAAGGTGATGTTATATTATTTAATGATCCTACAACTTGGTTATTAAATATGACAAGATTCTTGCAAATTGGACAATGCCCAAACAATCTTGATAAGATAAAGAGGACATACTATAGGTTAAAATCTATTCCCTATGTTCTTATTAATGGTGTACTATATAGAAAAGACTATTCAAGAATGTTTCTTAAATGTATTGATTCACTAGATCAAGAGATAATTTTATCTGAATTTCATGATGGATCTTGTGGAGGACCTTTCAGTACTAAAACTACAGCCTAGAAAATACTAAAGGTAGGCTATTATTGGCTTGATTTATTTAAAAATGCTCATGTTTGGGCCATAAAATGTCAGAAATGTGCAATTTTTGCAGGTAAACAAAGGCTGGCAGCATTGCCATTAAGGCCAATTGTGGTTGATCAACCATTTGCTAAGTGGGGTATGGAATTTATTGGTCCTATTAATCCTAATTCTAGTGTAGGTCGTAAATGGATTTTGACTGCTACTAATTATTTTATGAGATGGACTAAAGCTATTGCACTAAAAGAGGCTACTGGACCTACTATGTTAAAGTTTTATGAAGATATTGCAACCAGGCTTGGAGTTCCTCAATCAATTATCTCTGATAATGCTATGGCTTTTATTGGATTGACTATTACAAAATGGGCTGTGAAGAATGCGATTTATTTGAATACTTCTTCTAACTATTATCCTCAGGGTAATGGTCTTGCAGAATCTACAGATAAAAATCTTATCAGAATTATCAAAAGGACTCTGTAGGAAAATAAGAGAGAATTACATTCTAAATTAAAGGTAGCCTTATGGTTGGATAGGATTACACCTAAACAGGTAATTAGGAATTCTCCTTATGTCCTAGTTTATGGTAAAGAATCCAGATTGCTAGTTTCTACTGAATTTCCAGCCTTGCACCCAGCTGATCAGATGTTACTATTTGAAGAAGATGATTCCCTTAAATTAAGGTATGCTGATTTGCTCCAGCTTGAAGAGGAAAGGAGAAAAGCATTGGAAACAATGGAACTTAAGCAAGCACAAACTAAAAGATCTTTTGACAGGAAAGCTAAGTTTAGAGAATTCAAGGAAGGAGATTTAGTGCTCAAGTGGGATGTGCAAAAGAGCATGCCAGGGCATCATGATAAATTTGATAATTTTTGGTCAGGCCCTTTTGTTATAACAACCAGTAAGGAGAACAATGCTTTTCAGTTGTCCACAACTGAAGGGGAAGATTTGCATATTCTAGTTAATGGAATACACCTCAAGCTTTTCTTTAAGGGTTAGGTTAGTTTCAATTTTTCAAGTTCAATAAGTGCTGTCCAAAGCACTGTTGGAAACTGCAATTGAAACAATTGTTGTATTGTCATTGATGTCAAACCTTAATTGGTAAGACTGTTGCTACTTAGGAAAGTACTATATCTATTTGAGTGTTGCTAAGGGGATAGGCAAGCTTGGTAACAATAGCACCTAAGGAAAGGTTGAGTTATCTTGATACTACAAAGTGTACTTGACTATGTTGCACAATGATGAGATAATGTATTGTTTATCTTAGTAAGACTGAAGACTAAAATGGTAGGCTTGACAGTGTAAGATGATGAAACAATTTTAGTAATGACTGAGCTTTCTACATGAAGATTGAGTAGTTGATCATAGTATTGGCCGAGGATCAGCAATTTTATATTTGAAGAGAATTTAATTTTGGAGCCGACATTGTTGAATTCTTAGATTATTTAAAATGTGTTGACTTTATTTATTGATTTTTTGGAAGCATTAAATGCACTGTAAAACATTTTATTGTAAATCTTTAAGAGATTTGAGATGATTCTAGAAAAGGAGCCGAAGATCATGAAGTGGGTAGATTCAATGAATCTGACCTAACCCTAAGATCTACGAATGAGATTGAGCATCATAAGATGAGTTAACCTAATTGAGGAAAATATAAAGTGCTGGATTGCAAGTGCAAAGGGAGAATAGAGAATGCTGAAAGAGTAAAGTTTTATTGACTGAATAAGTAGAAAGGCTAAGGAGAATTGTGGTGATTGCTTGAAGAAAAGTTTTGAGTAGATCAGAGATGGAGATGACAATGTTTCAAAGCTAGTAAACTACCATTAGTGTACGGAATCAGATTTGATATTTGTAAAGTGAGTTGTATATTTTTTAGATAAATATTGTTGCTACTTTCTAACCATTGTAACAGTAAAAATCCTTTTAACAGAGGTTGACCTAACAGTCATATGTTAAATCCTTTGAACAAGGTTGCATTCTAATGCAGTGTATGTAAGTCCTATGACTAGGCTCACTTTTAACAAGGTGATTGAAATCCTTTAATCGGGTCACACCTGACAGTGTGTATTGTAACCTTTGACAGGGTTGGCTTTTTACCGAGCTCACTTTAGAAGAGTGAAAATAATAGTAGCATGTTACAAAGTGGTTTTTCCCAAATTGGGTTTCCACTATAAATCGTGGTTCTGATACTTGTGTGAATGTTTTGGTTTGAACATTACTATGTTTTGCAAGTTAAGTTATAGCTGGGTAGTGAACTGCATTGTTGTATGTTTCTATTATTGAATCTATGATGACCGAGTTTGTTTTGGTTTTTGGATCTGATTTAAGAATAAGTTTTGAGATTTTTTTATACATCAGGACCTAAGAACAACTGATTCACCCCCCCTCTCTATTGTTCTAGATCATATTAACAAGCACTAGGTCTCTAGGTTGCATTGAGTCTAGTTTAAGTGCATTTTCATTTCAATAAAGGTTGCATTCATGGTTTCAGTTTTCCTAATTTTCTGTTGCCCTATCATTAGTCTACAGATCATGTCTAGCAGGCAGACATCCAACAGAAGTTGCAAAAATTGTTACTCACAAATGCAATTGTAGACACCTAAAAATCATTTAGAAAATAAAGTATTTTTATTTTCTGAAAAATCCCTGATGACATCATCATTTATTAATTAATTTATTTTTATGTCATTAAATCCCTTTATCTTAATTAAAAATATTTAATTAATAAATCCCTCCCAAAAATGTTTAAATCTTATTTAAACATCATTCCCCTATTTATTAATTATTTAATTAATAAATTGACCAAAAATCCCAAAATAAATAATTTATTTATTTTTTGCCCAAAACCTTGCCAATTTCCTAAAAACCACTAACCTCTTCTAGAATCTTCTAATCCCTCTTTAATTTCGATTAAAGGCTAATCCCATCATTTCCTAAGCCTAATCTCAACTCAAAAACATTTATCAATTATTTAATTAATAAATTGACCAAAAAAAACTAAAAAATAAATATTTTATTTATTTTTTCCCAAAATCTTAGAAATATCCTAAGGATCCTAAACCTCTTCTAGAATCTTCTAATCCTTTTTTAATATTGATTAAAGACTGATTCCATCATTTCCTAACCCTAATCCTAACTCAAAAATATTTAATCAAATTAAATATTAAATCCTCATGTTTATTAAATATATTTTAATAAATATCTTCAAAACTTAAAACCTTTTGAAATAAATAAATCTTTATCTATTTCCTAAAATCCTAGAAAAGCCTAGACTCTTCTAGAAAGTCTTTGTCCTCATCCAAAAGCCTAGACTCTTCTAGAAGAAGTCAATCCTTATCTTTGACCCAAACTCAACCCCTAACCTTACCCCAAACTCTGACTCATCCTCCTAACCCAAGCCCTTCCCAAATCCTATAAATACTCCTCCTTCTAAAAGCAAAATATTAATTAGCTCTCATCATTTATGCATTGTTATCATGAGCATTTTTAGCTAGATCATCTTAGCATACATCTTAATTGTTAGATTTCTTCATGTTCTTCATGTTTTCTAACACATCTTAGAATAGCTTAATGGATTAATCTTAGTTCATATTTCAAGCTTTTCTTAGCATTTATGCATCATATCCATCATCCTTAGTATGCATTAGAAGCAAGCTCCAAGTGCTTTGAGAGCACACCCACATCCCTCTAATTGAAGCAAATCAAACATTTGCTCTATAGCACTTATTTTTAACAACAATCTTGAGGTGGCTTGGTTTTATATTTGTTTATGCTTTGAATTGATAAATGCTAGATTAGTCTAATGTTTGAATGTTTCAGCCTTTCAAAACAGATAACAGGTTCAAAATCATAGTCTACATTCTGGCATGCCCGGTGGGACCCACTTCGCGGGTTCTTTGCAAACATTCTGATGGATTTTGGAGTGTTTTCAGATTTTTCAAGCTTATAGGTGGACGGAGCACTTTGAATTCTTCTTCCTCTTCTTGTCTATATTCTTCTTCTATTCTGTCTACTTCTTCTTCTTGTGGGATCTTGGCCAATTTTTTTTATTTTTTATTTCTCAAAAAATATCCAAAAGGAAGCAAAATCATACACACCTTGTTTTAGTGCTTAAAATGAACCCCCAAATCATTCTTGAATGTGTTAAGGACTAAAATTTGCAAAATTTGTTCTAACAAACAAGAAAAATCAATCAAAACATTTGCATCCTTGCAACATCGAGGTTTTAGATGCATTCATGCAAAAATTAGGAATATTTCAAGTTTTGGGTACTTAAAAAGAAAAAAAAAGAGAGAACCTCAAATTTGCATCTCATTTATAAAAACATTCAAAATCAATCCTAAAAGTGCATGCAAAAGTTCCTAAAATTAATCCTAAAAACTTTGTTTTTATTGAAAACTAACTTCATTTTGCAAAAATCTTGAATGCCTTCTTTCTTAAATTTCATGCATCAAACTATATCTAGGAAACTTTGTTTTGAAGTCTAAAATGGAGCCAACAAATCTTGAATGAAACTAAAGGAAAGAACTTAAGTCCTAAAGCATCATTATCCATTTGAAAATCAAACCCAATCTTGAATGCATTAAAAGAACAAACATCTCTATTCCTTCCTTTTCAGTTCAAGAAAACACATAATCAAATCTTGAGTTCCTTAAAGGATCAAAACAAAGCACTTCAAAGTTCTTAAAACAACATGCCAATCTCAATCTTGAGTGCTCAAAGAAAGAACTTGCAACCGCTCAAATCGCTTACTTTTTTGGAAAAAGAACAAATCAAAGCCTAAGCACTTGTGTCTTCAATTGTTCAAATTCAAAAATCACTTAATCAATTTGGAAACAAGAACAAACTTGCTTGATGTGCATCTAGGAGCTTTACTTTTTCTGTAAAATCCTTGTTAAAATAAGCAATGAAGAACATTTGAACTCAGACAAGTTCACTTGTTTTACTTTTAGCGAGGCCTGTCTAGGGAGAAAAGTGCTTCCTCTCTGGAGAGCGACCTCAAACCGGTATCCCCCCTGGCCGGTATATAAATAAAGTGAAGGCAAAAAGTACTCACTTATATCTCCTAATCCACGGGCGTTCGTGCCAAATACAGTGACTGTGGATGGTAAATATTCCTCTCCCCCAACATTGTTGGCTAGGCTCTTAAGTGAGTCACGGGAGGTCAGCATAACTGGGTATGGAGATTCCACGGGACCATTACAAAACTTGATAAAATAGAGGCTACCCTATCTACATCTAAAAGTATCAAAATCCTTGTGCAAGGACTGATTCCAAGGGGTTTACCGGGTTGCCTCAAGATTACTCACCATTTGTATTCCCTTCTAGGGGGTGCCAAGCTATGGGCAAGCGATTTTGATACTCACCTTCCTTAGGTAGATCTACTTGAAGTGCTTGACAGTCAAATACTTCATGAAAACATTGTTGGAACATAGACTTTTCAAAGCTTTATCAGAGTCAGTTATCTTGTTTGTATCCTGCAAGGTTGCTTTGTCCCTTGTGGAGATTGCTTTTCTAAAAATATTTGTTGAAATCTATCCTTTGCCATTAGAAACACATCAAACTAATCTACAACTTGGTTCAAGGTACTCAGAACAGCCATGTCAGTCCAAATCCTCCCAAAATCTAGAAAATGTCCAAAGCTTCCAGAATCTCAAATCATGGTCTTCCAGTCATATTCAATCTAGTCTTGTCATCCTTTCCTCCTATCTTAGGTTAGCAGAGTCATCTTGGTCATCCCCCATCCCCTTGTTTTTCTTCCTCTAGAGTCAGTCCTCTTCCAATCTTGAGCCAAATCCTATCCTGGTCTGATCCTGTCAGTCATCCCAATTTGAGACTTAGTCTTCCAAACCATTCTCAACCTTCATCCAACTCATCTGCAAGTCAACATGTCTCAAAACTATTATGATGAGTTTGGTTATTATGTATCTTCTCCTGCTCCATCCTATCCCAATGATGATGAAAGCCTTGTAGATCATGATGCATATTTTCAAAATCTTGGCAAGTTTTCTCCAAACATCCTTCAACATCCAAACATTTCTCCATACTATCCTATCATACCTTCACACTTATCCACTAGCACTCCCTTTCATGTCCTTGGCAAGGGAAATCTGTTATCTTATCCATCCACAACTTATCCCTATCTTAAACCTACACATCCTCCATATGCATCCTTCATACCGCCACCTTCGTCTATGGTTGTATCCCAACCACCATCTTCCCCTAGAAGCACTTCACGCTACTTCCCTTATCTAAAACCTCCATCCACTCATCCTCCAAATCACTCTCAAAACCAAAAACCAAGTCTTCCAATCCTTTTCCCCAATCCTCCATCCTATCTCGATCCACCATCTTCTATTCCAAACCACATTTCCTAAAACCCCTTCCCACAAGCAGAGTGCATCCTTCAAACCACTTCATATCTTGTACCTCAATCCATCACCTCTACCTCTTTAGCAACATCATCCCCTCAAGAAAGCTCACAATCTTGCACCCCACCTTTATGTGAGGACCATCCAAGCTCTCCATCTCCTCCACATTCCAATCCTTCTTCACCATGAAAGTCTCTAAGGAGTTTCACAAGGAATCCAATAACAAATCCCACTCCTAAAGTTGAAGAGCCAAGCCATCTCAAACCTTCATGTGAAGCCATCATTGACGAGGCCCATCCATCGCTCCCATCTATTATCAATCTTCCATACATCCCACTCATTGATCCTCTTCCATCTCCTAGCATCATTAAGTCCCTTCCATCTGAAGTTTTCATCCAATCCCCACTAACATCACCTCCTCCTAGCATTATCCAAAGCATATCTGACGAGCCTCATGAGTTCACCCTTCTTCCTACCATCACAGCTATAGAATCTTCCATCCTTTCATCCATACCATCTGAAGAGTTCTTCCTTCTTCCAGACATCACAACTACAAAATCTCCCATCCTTCTATCCACCCCCTTTGAAGAGTCCATCCATACATCCCCCAACACTTGATCTACACAAATCCTATCATGTAAAGATCTTGTCCAAAGCATGTTGAAATACTCACAGAAGAAAATCAAGATCCAATCCCTTCACTTCCCCCATCACATGTTCTATTGCTTCCATCACCCCCAATCCAAAATCCTACAATCCCAATTCCTCCAATCCAAGATCCTATCATCCCAGTTTCTCCATCTGAAGATCCATTACTATCCCCCAATCCCAGTCAAAATCCCACCATCCTATCCTCTCCTCTTGAGGATCTTCCAATCCAAACTATCCCACGACCATCACTCTATCCACTTGGACCACTTACATTTGTCAAAGGCAGTCCACTTGAAGCAAAAGAAATCAGTTTCATATCTTCCATCAGGGAACTAGAAATTGGATGTTTATCATATTCCCCAAGTTAGAAATATCCTTGTTTGGATAAAATGCTCAAGAAATGGAATTATCAAGGCAAAGGCCTAGGCACTCATGAACAAGGAAATCTAGAGCCCATTTAGGATAAGAAACATCTAAAAATATGTGGAATTGGTCACACATTTGACAAAGGTACTTTCTCTAGAAATGTCGACACAACTAAAGCTAAATTCAAGCATCCTTCCAAACCCACCATCACATCTCCCAAAACATACAACTCTATTCCTCCTCCTCCATCATTACAGCCTAGGACAACCTATCACATTCCTCTTTCATCCTCTAAATCCATTTTGGGTCCCTATGTCCCAAAATCTACCAGCACATATCCTTTATGTACTAGATCCATTTTGGGACCTTACATCCCAAAATATCATCCCCCATCTTATCCTACTCAGTCCTCCATACAAAATCCAAGAATCCCTAGTCAGGATCAACAAAGGCACATGCCCATATCTCCTATCTACCAATCTCCATTCGTCTATCCATCCACATTTTCACCATCCCACACATCTCCTCATATTCATTCCAATGCTCCTTGCAATTTGGATACCATATCAAATATGCATAAAGGGAAATATCCACAAAAATCCAAAGATTGCCATGTCCAGTCTAAACGACATGGTCAACAAAAGAAAAATCCAATCAATCAATCCAATCCATCCCAATGGCCGCAGAGGCCCAGAAAAGCACAAGAAAAATCCACTACATGGCCACAAAGGCCCAACAAAGAAAAAGCAAAATCTAATGGATAGCAACGGCCACAAAGGCCCACCAATGCTAAAGCAAAAATGATGTAGATCCCAAAGAAAAAAGATGTAATGCATCTAAAAGAAACATCTGCAATGGCATCCAAAGTTGCTAATCCCCCAGCTACCTATTCTTCTTCTCCATCTCCTCAATCCATCTTGGATCCCCATGTTACAAGATCTCCTAGCACAAATCCTCCATCATTTCCACATTTGTCTTCCGCATCCCATCAACTTCAGCCACCTTCTTTGCAACATGTGCCAATGTTGATCCTGACAAAATCCCCCTATCATGATCACTTTCCATCCTTCCATCCAAACACTTTCTACCACCATATATCCCATCTACCCCATCCAATCTATGCTTTTGCATAAATCCATCCATCCTAGTGAAGCTGTACCAACATCCGAGCACATCAGAAAGATTAGTGAAGAAAGGCAGTCACAAAATCATAAAATGTCAACAACAAATCAGAAGATCAGTGAAGAAAGACATCAACACATCGGAATATCAGAAGGTCAGCATCTAGTCAGCATAAAATCCATAAAAATTGGAAAAATCAAGAGAAAAATATCAAAAGAAAAGAGAAAAAAATTCATCCTATAGTGAAAAATTGGCAATTCAAGCACCTCGGACAAGTACCATGGTGAAAACCTGACAAACAGGCATCATGCATAGGCTCCCCCCAATTCCTTTCTACAATTGGGGGCCATTCCCTTCTATCACCTCTTATCCAACATCTCCTCCAACCCATTTGTCTCTCACCTCCTTCATCCTCCTTTGGATCTTGATGACAAAACAAAGACTACTAGGTATACATGTTTTTGGGCACCTTCTTGTTATCCATCACACCTTTTAGCTACATATCCTCTATCCAATCCATTCATCCTAGCTTCCATCTACCTTCCTCATCCTCTTGTCGGCATATCTTCTGTCCAATCATACCCCATCCTAATGCCTCTAAAATACATGAACTATCCTAAGCAAGGGGCATCTTATTCCTTGGTAACATATTCCTTGGAGACTATCTTTCATCCAAAATCTTCCATCTCCCAAATCCTTAAGCAAATCCACCATCCAATCTCCCCAAGCATTCCTCTATCCAGATCCCTCAGCGATTCCTCCAGCATTCCATCTTCCAATCCTCAAGAAAATCCGCCATCCAGTCTCCCCAAATCTTCCTCTATCCAATCCTCAAGCATTCTTCCATCCAAATCCAAATCTTCCTCCATCTAAATCTCCTAGCAATTCCATCATCCTCATCCTAAGCATTTCCTCCATCTCTCCATCACCTGGTATCTTCCCTTGTCATTGGTATCTAGCTATAGGCTAACCTCATTGCAATCCAATGCCATTCATCCCTATCCAAACTTTCCTAGCAGTCTTCTAGCAATCTTCCAATCCTCTCCACATCCTCTAGCTATCCAACATTCAAGATCAAGCCAACCGATCAAATCACATCCTTAGTCTTGAAGCAAGCCTTGATCGCAATCCAATCATCATCGTTGGGATATGTCCTTCCCAAATCTGTGTCATTTTAGGACACATCATTTGTCAGTCCATCTTGGCTTTCCAGACCAACTGGGGCATCATCTTGCATATCTTTGGAGCTTCAGCTTCATCCCCAGGTTCTTTGTACATCCTAATCCCGAGTCTTGTACCATAGCGTCAGTCATGTCTCCACCTCAGCTCATTTGTACATATGTGTCTTTAGGACCCATCCTTTGTGTCAGTCATCCCTTGTCATTGTCTTGTTGTACATATCCTTGTCAGTCCTGCATCAATAGCATTTGATCAAAACACTTTGTCCTACCTAGCCTTGTACTTCAACAATATCAATTGTTGACTATCCTTGATCATCATGACTATCTTTGAACCTCATCATTTGCCAGTGAAATAACAAAATCTTCCATCAATCAGCAGGTCCTTGAGGATGTATCTTTCCTCCTGCCTGACCCAATCTTTCACCAAGCACACTAGGTTCGTGTCGATGTATCCTTCCACACGTTTAGACCAATCTTCTTGCTATCAATCAAATCCAATCTCTCTCCTTGGCAAAGGTTGTCTTTTGGAGTTATCATTTTGACCTTGGATTTTGTCCTTTGGGTCTTGTTAATCTTTTACGACTTCTCGTTGTTCTCTACTCAAAGTCACCATGATCCTTTATATCATGGTGCACTGCGAATGAGGATAATCTAGGGAAAGGTCTTTTGACCTTTTGCTTATGCCTGTGAGTTAGTTGTGTGTTTGTGGTTTCTTCAGCATTGTTTCCACCATGCCTCCTTCAGGTTTCATGTGTGATGTTGGGGCAACTCTGCCTATCTTTTTAACATCAGTCCTATGCAACACTTGTGACAAGGCCTTGTATTCTTTCATAACCTTGGCAGGTCTCTATTGTTGCTATATCAAACTAGGTTGTGCTCTCTAAAAGATAAAAAGCATGGAGCTCCCTAAATCCCCCATCCTACATCATATAGATTAATCTTACATCTTGCATCTCTCATGTAGCTGCATCCTGCATTTTGCATACCATCTCATCTTGCATTCACTCATCTTTTCTCTTGGAAGCTTGGTTATTTATCTCCCCTTCTTCCTAGGTCCTTCCTTCTTTGTTTCCTTTCGAGAAAATTTCACAACGTTTACTCCTTGCGTTATTTTTTCGAGGGGGCACAACCCCTTATTCCTCCAAATTCTAGCCTTGGGCATCTTATTTTCTTGTCTTTGACACCATGCCACTTGTGACATCACATCAAAGAGGGGCAAAATGTAGACACCTAAAAATCCTTTAGAAAATAAAGTATTTTTATTTTCTGAAAAATCCCTGATGACATCATCATTAATTAATTAATTAATTAATTAATTTTTATGTCATTATATCCCTTTATCTTAATTAAAAATATTTAATTAAGAAATCCCTCCCAAAAATGTTTAAATCTTATTTAAACATCATTCCCCTATTTATTAATTATTTAATTAATAAATTGACCAAAAATCCCAAAATAAATAATTTATTTATTTTTTGCCCAAAACCTTGCCAATTTCCTAAATACCACTAACCTCTTCTAGAATCTTCTAATCCCTCTTTAATTTTGATTAAAGGCTAATCCCATCATTTCCTAAGCCTAATCTCAACTCAAAAACATTTATTAATTATTTAATTAATAAATTGACCAAAAAAAACCAAAAAATAAACATTTTATTTATTTTTTCCAAAATCTTAGAAATATCCTAAGGATCCTAAACCTCTTCTAGAATCTTCTAATCCTTCTTTAATATTGATTAAAGACTGATTCCATCATTTCCTAACCCTAATCCCAACTTAAAAATATTTAATCAGATTAAATATTAAATCCTCATGTTTATTAAATATATTTTAATAAATATCCTCAAAACTTAAAACCTTTTGAAATAAATAAACCTTTATCTATTTCCTAAAATCCTAGAAAAGCCTAGACTCTTCTAGAAAGTCTTTATCCTCATCCAAAAGCCTAGACTCTTCTAGAAGAAGTCAATCCTTATCTTTGACCCAAACTCAACCCGTAACCTTACCCCAAACTCTGACTCATCCTCCTAACCGAAGCCCTTCCCAAATCCTATAAATACTCCTCCTTCTAAGAGCAAAATATTAATTAGCTCTCATCATTTATGCATTGTTATCATGAGCATTTTTAGCTAGATCATCTTAGCATACATCTTAATTGTTAGATTTCTTCATGTTCTTCATGTTTTCTAACACATCTTAGAATAGCTTAATGGATTAATCTTAGTTCATATTTCAAGCTTTTCTTAGCATTTATGCATCATATCCATCATCCTTAGTATGCATTAGAAGCAAGCTCCAAGTGCTTTGAGAGCACACCCACATCCCTCTAATTGAAGCAAATCAAACATTTTCTCTATAGCACTTGTTTTTAACAACAATCTTGAGGTGGCTTGGTTTTATATTTGTTTATGCTTTGAACTGATAAATGCTAGATTAGTCTAATGTTTGAATGTTTCAGCCTTTCAAAACAGATAACAGGTTCAAAATCATAGTCTACAATAACATACAATACAATAAGCATAAGTAGGAAAAGGTTGCATTTGTTTGTCTAATTAAACACTACCTTGCAGGTTTTGTTAGTTTACATGTAATTATTGCATTAATTCTAGATGTCATCATTGTACTCTAAGTATTGATTATTATTCCAAAGATTCCAAAATTCACAAATAATCATTACATTATGCATTTGAACTGAATGTAATATACAAATGTCCTTTCTTGTTTCATATTTCATATCAATAAGTAGAGTACATTGCAGAATTGAAAGAAAGATTGAAGTATGGAATAGGGGTCCAATGCATTTCCTTTGTATTGGTTTGTGTCAGCTGGTTGTCTGCTAGGTCTCTGCATTTAGGTCTTCATACTCTGGGTCTTCATCTGCATCTAGGTCTTTAGGGTTCATTTATGCATGAGAGAGAAAATATGGTTAGATCCTATTGGATCTAAGCAATACATGAGAAACAAATAACATACTGTAGCAATCAAGTTTTCAATACTGCATATCAATCTGGAAAACTAAATGTAATAAGGAAATGTACACTGACACTCACTGCAAGGTAGTGTTAAACGGACTTATTTCTGACATTAAACATTTTACTACTTATGATCGTTATGGTGTATGTTGTCCTTTTTATTAACCAGGTGTCTAAATTAAAGGGACTTAGTATGTTTCAAATTGCAAAACCTTTTTCAGATAATGCATTTGATAATGATGTTATTTGAGAGGTTAACAAATAATTTTGCAGATAATAGTTGACTGGTTTTCACATTCAGTCATTATCAAATATATGATACAGATCAAGTTGGATTTCCATGATAAAAGTGCTAAATAAATTGCCAATGATTGCCAATATTCAAAGTTCAAATTACAATTGAAGCCTCAAAAATAATGATATAACATGTCCTTACTGTTTCAAAGATACATTTTCAAACTAATAACATTATTGTTGCTGAATACAGAAAGAGTGCTTCAAGGTTGAGCCATAAAGTCATAAAATGTTTACAGTTTGTTTTTATTGAGTGTGACAAACCCGTGTTCAAACATCATTAAGTAGAATTTTGGTGTTTTTTAGTGTCACGAGCCCATGCTCGAACCTCATTAACAATAAACAAACATTTTCATCTTGTTGTACTTCTCATATTTTAAGTGCAGAATTAGCATCAAAGAATTTTTTTTAACAGTGGACATACTACGGGAGCTATAATGCTAAAAGTTGAAATTTCAAGTTACAAAATCAAGTGGAATTCAAGGTGTAAAGTAACAATGAAAATAGAAAGTACAGGAAATTGCAAATCTATCAGTAAATAAGGTTTAAAATAATTATTTGTTATGGGCATAATGACTTTTATTGCTTGATGCTTTTCAGTCATTTTTAGTCAGCTCCCAAAGTTTGTGAAGCTTATGACTGAAGGATGTCATAATAAAATGAAATACATGTCACATCTTTCAGTCACAAGCTCACAACTTTGATGAAATAACTAGATGAGAGTGCATGAAGTGCAATGCTGATGGATTTTTTCATTCCTCTCAGAAGGGTTTTATAGTTTCAACTTGGATTGTTTTCAAAATGGCTCAGTTTCATTGCTCTGTCAGAACGAATTCACCAGCTCATCAAGTTCATTGCTGTTGTTACACAGATTTATCCATATCAGCAGAATGAAATAGTGTGGATGCTATATGTTACAATCACAGTTTATGTACAAATTGTAGAAAGTTGTTAAAATCAATTTCTAGTAATTGCTTATTTATACAAAGTGTTTTTATGAAGCTAATCAGAAAAGAGAATTTATTTTCTTATGTTCAAAATGTCTACCAGTCAAAGGCTCGAGCTAGGTTGAGACAAGCACAAATGATCAGAATAAGTCAAGTATATAAGCTGAGTTCATTCTCAGACAAAATGTGCAAAGCAAGCTTCAGTTACAAACAAAGATTCATTGAATGGGCACATGAAATGATAGGAAAACAATTGACTTCACTTAAAACCCACAAGCTATATACTAGACTGCAAGATAAAAAATGGTATGTGGGTCTTGAGTAGTATTTGTTACAAATTCAAGAGCCTGTGACTTAATAACAATCATGACTTTATATTCAAAATAAAGGAAATCAACAGTCAAACAAGCCGTGACTGTTAGTAGGTCATGATGTGAAGACTCACGGTTCTGTGCTAGTTACAAATGGTCATAGATCATTTAAGATGTATTCACCGCTATATTCAAAAGGTAAGCATCAGTCTCAGTTTGGTATACCCATATTTCCTCATGCAAAGTCGTGACTACTATTAAAAGAGGATTGAACAGTTTCAGGTTCATAAGCTTTAGCAATAGCAAAGGAGAGAAACAATAGTCAAGGCCGAGGATCATAGTGTGGAGCTCGAGGAAACAAAGAGTAGTTCAATAGCATAAACAACAAATCAAATATATGGTGCAAGGTTTGAGTCACAGCTCGTAATCTACAAATGGAAATAAACTACAAAGATAACACCAGTTGTATGACTGTTAATACAAAGTCATAGTGAAGCTCATGGCTTGCAAATAAATGAAGAGAAAACTCTCAGGAAAGCATGATCGAGTTTGTGGATGGTATATACTAGTCGACTATGAAATATTCATAGTCTCATATTATCAAAACAACAGTCACATTCTTTAGGTACTAGTGAAGGAATATATAACAGAAAGAGAGGGACCGAGCTCAAAGATAACTTACATTTGAATGCCGAATCATATTTTGTTATAGATGAGGAATATCAGTGATTTTAGTCACAGTAAGCTCAAGTTCAATAGAAGGATGCAGTCATAGTCAACATGCCAAGCTCCTTCACAAATTTTCAAAAAAAAAACTTTCATACAAGTTAGGGTTTCATCTTCCCTATTCTTCTGCAGGAAGAATGAGATAAGCACAACTACCGAGAGTGAAAAATGAAGATAACAATTTGGAGTCTGCAAGAAGAATGACATTCAATGCCATTAATACAGATGTCACATTCCTACAGAGTCTTAAAAACCACAACATGCCAGCTCACATTTTCATCTCATTATTTTAAAATTGAATTGCAAGTGGATGGAACAGTCATGTCGACTTTCTCCACTTTGCATATATTTCGCACTTAGTATTTTTTATCTAACTTAGGAATTGAGAGTTAGATTATTTGATATTAGATTTTATCTAATATTAAATAAATATTAATATTGGTTAGAAATTGTAAAAGGATAAATTCCTTATTATAAGCCAATATTAAGGGGCACTTAGACTTGAGCTTTGATAGGCTTAATTATTGGCATGTTTTTTGCCAGTTTGAGGGGCAATTTGTGAGGTTCAGATTTTCAGATTTGAGGCATAGGCAGGCTATAAAATTGATTTTTGATGATCAATTAGGTGTTGCAGATTTTTGAGAGAGGGCATATAGTGAACTCATTGTTCCTAGGTGTTTTATAGGCCATTTTTGTAATCACTTTTGGGAGATTTTGGAGGAAATAAAGCAGAGATTTTGATTCATATTTGTGGAGTTATTTTTGATATTGAATCCCATCTTCATCTTTTCTAACAAGTGCTAAATTAATTTTTGTCCAAAGGAAGTGAGTAGATTTCTGTTCCTTATGGTAATCAATTTCTTCAAGGCCTTGTGTGAGAAACGTATGTCTATTGACTATCCAAGCTATTTGTGGTAAAACCCTAATAGTAAGTTTTGTCAACCTATATGTTGAGCAGAGATTCATAGTGTTGAGATCTTCATTTATGAGTTAGAATTGATGTTTTATCTTTTCTGCAAAGTCTGAAATATTTCTTGGTGTATCACCGTAATCTATTTTTAGTTATAAGTATTATTTTCCCTTTTCCCAACAAGTTACAGATCAGGAAAGTGATATTCCATATTTAATAGGAATCGGCCTAGAATCTAGAGATTCCTCCTTATTCAGAGTCTACCCATAGCTCGAGGAGGTTTCCATTGTGAGGATAGAATTGTTGTATAGCCCTAATGCCTAAGTTAGGGTAACAATTCTAAACCTGAACAATAACAACAGATCCTACTCGGAATGACAAACAACAACAAAAACAAGCTAAGAGATCATGAAAGCTCTCTAACTCTAGGTGTACAAAAGATAGTGATATGTAAGACTCACTAATCCAAAGGAAACCGACACATGTAGGATAACTAGACTCTGTATAGGAAGGTATCATCATGTACGTCTAACCCTTAAGTTTCATCCTCGTAGTCTCTCTAGACCCTGACACTCAAGTGACCATACACAATATCAATGACTTCTCATATAGACAAAGACATTAACCATGCCAGACACACACCTCTCAAGGTGGAAAGCATCATCTCATCCTCCATCTTAGTCTATACTAGCACTCAAGCATGGGTGAGGAAACACATCTTATTAAATTCATTTTAGTACCCCCTCAATGACATTAATTATTACTTGATTAAGATTAATTACAATAAGTGATCTTGGTAGCCACTTTCAGGCCCTGACGCTTATTGCAAGCTACCCCATACTACACATCTAGGTAACCTACCCTAGGCTCATAGATCCCACATAACATCAAAAGATAATAATAATGTCCCACGAGACTGTTCCAAAAAACAATAGGAACATGCAACAGGTCTCTAACCATAACAACACAAAACAATCTCCAAGTATCCACAATAAATATACTCCTGATCCCATGGATAGGACATATAAAGTCAACACCATATTCGCCCATGTAGAATATGAAGCAAAACATGGTTATACAAAATATCACAGAAGAGAATCATAGAATAATCTCACATAGGTAATAAAAGACTAAACAAGATTTAATTAAAAGAAAAATTACCTCCACAATTGATTCAAATCAAAATAATATTATCATGAAGAAACCCCCTAAATTTAATCAATCATATTGTCTTAAAAGTCAATTTACGTGATTAACATTCACAACTAAAGTCCAAGGGTGAAAACATTTCCCAATTAACCACATGCAAAAAAAAATCGAACGCCATGCAAAAATAATCACTTTGATGTCCAGAAGAAAACCATGCAAATTTAAATTAATAACTAACTGCATAAAAATATTGCACTATAGTACCTATATTTTATATTTTAAATATAAAAATAAGTTACTATATATTAAAACAAATCCCATGAAATTTAATTAACAACCAAATTTTAACTTTAAATAAAATTACCCATTTTAATAAAATAATAATAATGATTACAAATGCCATTTAAAAATAAACCAAAAGATAGTCATTGTTAAATTGCCATTTAGAAATAAACCAAACAGTAATCATTATTAAACTGCAATTTAAAATAAACAGTAAAAATAAATACATAATTTACATATATACCTTCCTCCATATTTAGATTACCAAAAATAAATTACTCATAACATAATTACAAGTAATAATAAACTGTATTAAATCATTTAACAGTCCTTTAAAAAAAAAAAATACAACAAATAATAACCAAATAAACTTTATATTTTTTTAAATATAAAAATAAATATCATAAAATAATAATAATAATAAATAACAAAAATACTTAATGCAAATCTTTTTGCTTTTGGGGACCCTTGGGCCCCATGTACTACCTGCGGTAGTCCTGGGTCCTGTCGTAACAGTTCCTAGGGACTGTCGTCGACAGCCAGTGGCTGCCGCACAGAAGCTCCTAGGGACTGCCGACGACATTCTTAGGCTATTGTCGACAACTCTTTGGGCTGTGTGACCATTGGGGGTCGAGGGTTTAAAACCCCACCTCCCCTTAAAATATATTAATTAATTTTAATTTTTTTATTATTAAATTTTAAGTTTAGTTTAATATATTTTATTTAATTTAAAACCAACATATATATATATATATATACACATATATATATATATACATATGTATATATATATACATATACATATAGATATATATATATATTTAAAATATATATATATATATATATATATATATGTATGTATGTATATATATAAATATATGTATGTATATATATAAATATATGTATGTATATATATATATATGTATATATATATATATATATATACACATATATGTATATATTTATATATATACATATATGTATATATATACATATGTGTATACATATGTGTGTGTGTGTGTGTGTGTGTATATATATATATATATATATATATATATATATATATATATATATATATATATATATATATATATATATATATATATATATATATATATATATATATATATATATATATATATATATATATATATATATATATATTTTAAATAACAGATTCAAAATTCCAAAATAATTCATTTCTACAAACATGGATATTTTCAACTTAAATTAATTTAATTCTATAAATGATTGAAACCCTAGTTATTAATAGTTTAATCAGAATTTTACAAAACTCAAACCTTAATAAATTCTATTCCAGAATTTGAAAGCAATGAATATACGCAACAAAGATTCTCATGCAATCAATTTCAAAATACAAAGAGGAAGAGAGAGAAAATTCTTAGAACAAAATTTCAATCATGATAATCAACAGGCACAAAGAAGGCAGTCCTTCAGAGTTTAAAATAACATAACCATAAAGAGAATTAAACCCTACCTCAAACACCAAAGAATATTATTCGAACGAAGACCAAATCTGAAGACGAAATCCTAAAACTTTGAAGCTTTCCAAAATTGGATTCTCCACCATAATCCTTCCACTTGCCTGCCAAAATTCCTCAACCTGTCCTCAAAATTATGGCCAAATTTTCAACATGTAGGAATTCCCATTCCACATGCCAGGGTTTGGAACTCAACTCCACCAAAAGGATTTGCATAAATTTAGACTTTGATTTGCAATTCAATTTTAGTTGAACTCAAGTCTCTCCTCCACTTTCCTTTTGTTGAAAACACTTAACCAAACTTTAACTAATACCTTTAATTTAATTTAATCAATTTTGATTGTGCAACTTAATGCATTCAATTAATTAAAAATAAAATATTTAATCTAAAATGATTTCCACATGCTAAATTAATTCTTAAATAAACCAATGCATTTTAATTGATCAAAGGTTAAATTTACAATTAAATAATTCTAAGGTGAAGATATTTAATTAATCCTCATTAATTAAATACTTCTACTACATAATAAACTAAACTTAATAATCGCATTTAATTAGTCTTCAATTAGTTAAATAATCTCTCATAGCTAAAAATAGCAAAGATTCAATTTATTAAAATTGCACTATTTATTCAAATTAAATAATCTAAATATAGAAAACACACCAACAACCAAAATCAAATGAACCTATAGACCCACATTCATACTCAAGCAAGGGGTTATTAACTCATATCCACTCGATGAGTTTAATAGGGTAGGATAACAAAAACTTGTACACTATTTCAGGACAATATCATTGCTTAGGTTAGGATTTGGACCTGTGTTATCTTCCCTCTCTTACCATTTGAGATATTGTGATAGGGCACACTCATCCTGACAATTCAGGGAAGTTAATGTCTGGTACCTGCAAACCTGTATACAAAATCTGCATCTACATACATATATAAATATATAACAAACAATGGTGGGGATCAACCGATCGTGTGGATCTCGCAAGCAAGTAACTATGACTTCGTCCCTCAACCACATCAGGCACATCAAACATAAATATAAAACAAACACATCAACCATACACATGCAAGTATGGGGTCAGTAAAACCATAGGCATCAATGATTTCCTAACATATAAATCATCATCCTAAAATAGCCATAACATATAGAAAATCAGACTATAGGAGGGGTATTACAATTCTTCAATTTCATCCTTCAACACCATTAGTAAAACTGATCTCATGCCTTCACTAGATCATGTTGCCAACAATGACAACACCAAAATACAATCATATGATCAAAACTCATATCACCTTCATCAAATGCCAACAAAACATGTTGGGTGGTTGTTTGGAGACCTACCTTAGCTAGATCCTTGTTTTGGTATTTTGAACTCTGTAACAGATGATTTAGATGAGATAAATGGTGATAGATAACCATAAATATAGTAGGAAAATGATAAATATTGAGAGATATTGATAAATAAGCAAGATATAATATCAAACACAAAAATAAATCAAGTGAGAGACTCCCCTTCACCACTACGAAGTCAAATCTTGATGAAGTGAAGGCAAGGGTGACCGAGAGATCATGAACAAGATGTCCCAATACAATATGAAGCTCAATCTAATGTTGCAAGATAGCTATGAAAATTTCATATGAAGTAAGTATATAAAGTGAAGAGGGATTACGAAAAATGCCCAAGTAGAATAAAAGTGAGTGAAGAAGATCAAATAAAGTGAAAGGAAGAAGATTTAAGCTACTAGTTTGAATCTTGGTCTTAGTGGGTAGGGGAATGAGGCATTACACTTGTAGGGGTGGCAGTCCTAATGCTTCAATGAGACTTTGCACATTTGCAGATTCACAAGTCAAGTGCACGCTACATAGACGTTTCTGTGACACACGTCCTTGGGCCGACTAGGTCATGTGGCCAAGAATCTGAGTGGGTGGTTGACAAGGCCAAGTGGAGGGAGGTAGAGGATGATGTAGAGTTTTGTGTTTAGGATAAGGTAGGGACATCACCCAATGGTAAACTACACTAGGGTGTGCAAATTTGTAACATTACAAAGTTTTCTTATTTTTAATTTCTGTTGAATTCCCCACAAGTATTTCACACATTTCTATTATTAACAATTTGTGAGTATTTAGTTGATAAATGAACTAAGAGTCCTTTTTTTGGCTAATAAATTTCTTATTTTAATTGATAGTTATTTTATTTTATTTGTGTGGATTAACGCAATATTTGTTTCACAAGTTTTAATCCTTATTTTTGGAAGTCTTAGTTTTCATTATAAATTAACAAGATCTCTAAATTCAAAATTATCTTTTTCAAATTTTAATATTTTTTATATTGAGTGGAACAAAGAAAAGTTATGAAATTCTTTGTAATGCCTATGATTATAAATTCAAGGCTAATATTGAGGTATATTTTTTGCCAAAATGTGTTGCAATTTAAAAATAAGTCATAAGACTACTCTTTTAGCTATATGAGAATCGAAGAAAATCAGCTCATGCATATGAAAGTTTTAAATTCATTCTTAAAACATTTTAGAATCTAGGGTTGTATAGTGGTCTAATAACCAAATCTCTAGTCAACAACCTTATTTCTTGGAAACAGGAAGATGGTTATTCAAAGGCCAATTATTTTAGTTCAAACTTTCAAAGTTTAGACAATCACAAGGTTCGTATATATTTCATTATGGAAATATATTAGAAACATTTATGCAAGTATTCAAGTGATACATTTTAAAACTTTTTTTTTTTGAAAAATAATAAAATGACATTTATAAAATTTTATCAATATAGGTGGTGCATTTTTATTTGTTGTTACATCATTTTATCACCATTTTATGAGCATGACATAATGACGCACAAACCTTAGAATTCACATAAAGAATAAAGGAAAAGAAAAATAATAGGGACACAATATTGTGGTGAGAAACAAGGCAAACCTATTGCAATAAAAACTTTTCAGTTGTGTATAAATATAAATTTAATCTCTTAATAAATGGATTACCATAAAAAATTATATATGAAAACCCATATCAAAACTTATAATTAATTATCAAACTATACTAACATAGGATTTACATTGAGAAACCCTTATTGGAAAAATGAGAAAAGTATGCATTGATCTTCAATATATAAGATAATATATCAACACACTACACTCTACAAATTAATAGTATTTAAATATCACTAACATGTTTTTATAAATAATTATTATAATCGACTATCTCATACTTCCAAAATATATGAAAAGAGCTCAAGGTCAAAAGAGTAAAAGATTTAGGTCAAAACTATAAAAGGTTTCACCAATATAATGGATACCAAAACCATGGTATCATTCATAAGAACCATGGTCACTTTGGAGAGCATCTTTTGAGAATAAAAAACTACATTAATGACTACAGATAAATATCATGTTAGATTAATCAATGAGTCCCCAAATATAAAGTGTAAACACAATGGTATCTTTGACCAAAAACTTCTTAATTGTAACGCCCCGCCAGGGAACCCAAGAGAATTTAACCTAAACACACTACTAAGTTTGGTGAACAATTTTTTTTTTCTAAAGTTAACAAATAAGATAAACAACAATGCGGAAGCATTTACCATTTACTCACATTGATATAACAACCAACACAGATTACAAGACTCAAGGGTTCCATGACGTAGAATTACATAAGAATAAAAAACAACTAGAACTAACATCAACAAAAGATTCCATAACTTATAAATTACAATTACATGATGTAACAATAAATACAATCCTCATGGACATCCATGACATATACATAAACTGACATCCACTGCACATGTCACAGGGTATGTAGTAATAAATCTAACTATGATAATACAATGTTCAGATTAGGTATCACATGCGATACACTAATACAAGATTACAAATAATGAAGATAAGAAAGAAACATCAATGAAGAAGCATCAAAAGGAAACCATCTGCAAAATCACCATCAAGCACCGGCACCAGGACGTCGAATCTCAAATGGTAAAGAATCACTACCACCCGTCTGTGTAGAACCACAAAGGCCTACACCACCGTGCTGAGGAGATAACCACAAACCCCAATCGGGTAACCAAACAATACAATGATAAAACCCTAAGCAGAAGGATCCTGAAAGCACTCTAACTCAAGATACAACATGATAAAGATAAAGGTACAACTCACTAATCTAGAGGCAACCGACACATGTAGAATAACTAGACTATGCATAGGAAGGTGTCATCATGTACGTCTAACCCTTGAGTTTTGTCCTGGTAATCTCTCTAGATCCCGACACCCAAGTGACCATACATGGTATCAATGACCTCTCATACTGACGAAGTCATCAACTATGCCAACTCATCCCTTAAAAGGGGGCTAGTCATCTTCTCAACTCCACCTTAGTCTGTACTAGCACTCAAGCATGGGTGAGGACTTATATCTTATTAGGTTCAACTAAATACCCCTTAATTATATTAGGTTATCACTTGATTACTGAAACTTTACAATAAGTGATCCTGGCAGCCACTTGTGGGCCCTGACGCTTATTGCAAGCCACCTCCTATTACATGTCAAGGTAAACTACCCTAGACCCATAGATCTCTCCTAGATCTAATCAGGTATACAACTACGTAACCTCATATCCATTTTCACACAAAAGAACTAGATATGGTTACAGAGATACCACAAATAGAATACAATATATCATGAGCCCAATGGTCAAATAGGAATGACAATCAGACAGAGTGCACACACACCAGACATAACTAATAATATGAACATCTGACTCATACCCCAGCCTTTGTATTCCCCTAGGTCATCTAGTCCCCATAAAACTGATAAACCAAACATCTAGGAAATATAAAACTATATTGAAGAAAACAACCAATTTCAGTACAAATGATGCATGTTCCAATTTCAGATAAAAAGATACTTCATACATTTTCAGCATTGAATAAAAGTCCAATTGATCTTAAATGCAACCCACAAACTAATCGCACTTAAGCTAAAATTAGATGTATGACCTAAAATTAATCAATCAGTCTAACCCTACTCTATTGACCAAATTGATTTAGTAAAGCTTACTAACATGATTAGTATACAGGGTTAGCTAAACTTATAAAGGAAGTGATAGATAAGTATAAGTCAAGTTTCCAATTACACCATCTATACTCAAAACAATACTGAAGAGAAACTACTAGTAAAGTCCACCAATAATAAATACAATTTATTAACCAAACTATTGTTGCAACACAATAATTGTTAATAAAATAAAAATAAACATAAATAACCATTAGTTCCTTTAATAAAATTTATTAAAACTAATTGACAAATACATAAACTAACAAATTTAATAAATTAATGAATTTAATATTTAACAAATTTATTAAATAACATAACATACAACTTTCATTATAATAACAAATTTATTATAATAAAATTAATACAACAAATTTATTAAATAGCTTACAAATTTGATATAACAAAAACAATATAAAAACAAATTATAACATCAACAACTATAATAAATAAATTAAACCCAACATAATTTATTAAATTACAATATTTAAATAACAAAATTTATTAACAATAAAAAAATAAAACCGTTTTAATAAAAACAAAAAAAAAACACTTTAGGAAATTGCTTTACCTCTTATCGAGGCTCGACACTGTACACAGAGGGGACCTCTGACGGACGGTACCCAAGGTATCGCTGGTAGGGTACTCCCTGTCGATGGTACCTTGAGTACCGCCCAACAGGGTCTGCGACCTCGAGATGGTGGGGGATGCGGTGGCCCCCACATCCTATTCAATTCATTTAAAAAAAAAAAACCAAAACAAATTTGTTTTTAATAAAAACTTTTTTCAATTTTATATTTTGTTTGGTAAACTTTATTTGATAATAAAATTTCGTTTGGTAAGTTATTTGTAATTTGTTTAGCTTTTTTTTTTGATAAATAAAACACTAACTTATATATTATTTTTTTCCATGTTTTGACAGGACTGCTCATTTTCGAAAATGGAAATGGCAGACTGTAAGTCTAATTTTCCAGAAATGGAAATAAAATCCATTTTCTAAAAATTCATGGAATATCCTTGTTTCTTCTAATCTTTTTTTTTTCCCTTTTAACATTATAGTTCAAAAATACAACCAATTAAAACATGAGACAATAATTTTTGTCTTTACCAGTATATTTTTTGACTGTAAATTTTTTTACAGAGAATGGGATTTTTTTTTCCAGAATGAGGAATTTTTACTCAAATTGGATTTTTAACAACAACCCACTAAATTAATTTATTCAAACTATAGAACTAACTATATAGAGATTGATTTTTCATTTTCTAGGTGTTCTAAGATGAATTTTCTCCTAAAATTTCGACAGCATAACCCTACTATGCCAAGTTTATATAAAAATATATAATTACAATTCAATGAGTTTTCTAACCCTCAATTTGAAAGCATAAATACAAAACTAATCTAAATCTAAATACCAAATCAAACATAGAAAATTGCTGAAAGTATACAGACAAAAACATAAGAAAGTTCTTCAAAATCCTACCTCAATTCCAATGCTAGAAACTGATTAAGATTGTCTAAAGAATGTTGAATCTCCCAGATTTGACAATAGGATAGCTCAACCTGCAGATTCTGAATCATAGAGCATGCAAATCCCAAATCCAAAAGCAAGCAACCTTCACCCAAAATTCAAGCTCAATCTTCAAAAGCTCAAGAACACAAGAAAGCACAAAAACTCCCAAAAGCTCTCTCCAAATTCTCCAACAACCTGATTGAATGCAAAATGAATGCCAACTCCCTCTATTCGGAAATCAATTCCACCAATCAAGCAAAACCCTAGATGACTCACAAAGAACTCCTAATCAAACTGTCCCACTTTTTTGAGAGAAAATAATAATATTTAATAATTAAAAATAAATATATTTGTGCACAACTCAACTTAGTCTCCTAAAGACAAGTTGTCACTTTTTTCAAAAAAATCACTTTTTCAATTATGCACATGTTAATAATTTAAATCTATTATTAAATAAATTAAATACTTAATGCATCATGAATTCAAGCAATTAATTATTTAATCATTTAATAATACTCACAAACATAATAAAATCTAATTCTCAATAAAATACTCAATTAAATCCAAATAATCAATTATTTGATTTTAATTAAATTTCATCATAATAAAATTAGGACATAACCAATATTAATTTCTAATACTCAATTAATTAACTTAATTTAATACCCTCAATTAAATCCTAGGAAAATAATTAACCATTAAATTCAATTATGCACCTAACAATGATATTCACATAAAATAATCTAAATTAACATAATTCGACTATAATCAATAAAGTAATAATCACCCACATAACCACAAATCAACTGAATCATGCAGAGTAAAAATCAAACACAATAAATCAAACAAACTCAGGAGAAAGGATCCACAAATTCATGCCAACCAGATGAATTCGGGTAGGGAAGTCAAACCAACACTTGTCCTATCCTAGGACAATAGCGCTTAGGTTTAGGGTTTGGGTCTGTGTATTATCTCCCCTCTTTACCATTGAGATGAATGTTTGTGGGAACGCTCACTCCTTCCAATTCAGGGAAGACGATGCCTTGTACTTGCAAACCTATCACCACAAGATGAAGCATGTACATACAATAATATATAATAGAAAATGATAGGGTACGGTCAGTCATGTGGATCTCGACTATGCAAGTAACTACGCCTCCATCCTCTACCAAAAAAACACGTCAAACTGATGCAAACACAGGATAACCATACACATGCCAGTATGGGATCAGTACCATAAATCAATATAAAACATAAACATAACATGAAATGATATCATCATCTAATCTAGGCAATAACTTGATACAAATTCAATGAGCATAAATCCATAATCATCATTTATTAATCATAATAATTGATCACATCAAAAGTGACCTAAAAGAATTCAGTCATACAACTGAGACAAAAAGAAACCTAAAAGCAAACTACGGGTGGGGTACTACATTAATGACCCACATCCTTAATTCTATCACTCTATTTTGGAGTCCACTAACTCATATGGGGCCCATTTTTTATGTCATAATTCTCCCTACTTTCTTTAGCACCTAAGAATGAGGAAAATTACTTATAAATTAAAATTAAACTCTAACCACCACCATTATACTTCATCTACACTATGAATGTATATGAAAAGTAATTACAAGATTCTTATGAGAATAAAAATACAAAGTATTTATGCAATTACACCTTAGAATCCAAGTACACCTTCCAAGAGCTTTGAAGATACATAATGTACATACATAGGATTACACGGTACACAATGCATCCAAAGGAAATAAAAATAAAAATAAGTACAAGATCAAAGGCCAGTGGCATTCCTGTATGAGGAAAACATATTTGTAGGCACTAGCGTTGTGATGTAATCTACACCATTTTTTTCAATGTCAAACTTTTATAACAAGATCTTACTATTATATACCATCTATCATACAAACAAATACTTAAGATTAGTGTATACTTAGTAAAATCATGATGCATAAGATTCCTAACTAAATAAATGACACTTTGAATATCATACCTAACTATAACAATTTTGTAATAAGAATCAATATTTATACAAATACTCTATAACCAAATCACATTCTTAGAATTTTTTGAACATCTATATACTATATATTAATAGAGAAAAAATTAATTATAAGATTCCTTCTCCTCGTCCAACTCACTACATTATCAAACAAAGAAAATACATAGCTACAAATGGACCTAAATAGCTATTCAAGTCACCTAACCAATCTATATTCATAAAGTTATGCATGTCCAATGACTTATTATATTATTTATACAAAATAACATATTAAAATATTTTAAATTGTATTATCTTAAAACCTTATTAAGATTAAGTGTATAAAGATGAAAGTTAAAAAAGGATCTTAAATGGTCACTTTTTTATGCAATCAACAAATACTCATCTTAGATAAAAAAAAGATCTTAAATGGTCACTTTTTTCTGCAATCAACAAATACCCATCTTAGATGAGAAATTGAAAATAATTACACTCAAAACATCTTGAAGATATCAAGATTTGTAGTGCTCTAAATCTATTTTCTAACCTACGAATTTTTTAATTATATTGTTAACTTATTTTAGTCTCTTGAAATAGGTAAAATAGCATGTCTAAAATTATTTTTGTTCTTTGGTCCTAATTGAGGTAAAAAGATTCAAGTCAAATACTTAAAGGAGTGAGTCTTGGCCACCTGAATGTGAAATCAATTTTTTTTATTTCTTTCTCAATATGCACCAATTTCTTTCTAGATCTCCTGTAATTGTTCTGATTAATGGAAAAAACAAGTTTTTAAGGGACTTGAAACCCTTTATAAAGAATAAACTTAAGATATAGCAATAGGAGTACACCAAACACAACAGATCAAACAAAACAAAATGCCACCATCCCCATGAAACCACCCCAAAGAACCCAGCCAAAGAAACACCCACACCACTACAAAAGATAAAACATTGTAAATCTGCAATAAAAGATACACTAACTATCTTTTTGTCCCCTTCAAATGACATCGAAGGGTCATGTCAAAAGTCAGGGAGGATTTCTTAGAATTTTTGCCTTTAACTATAATCTAGCCTTCTTCAACACTAGCAGCCTTATTCTGCTAGCACAATGAATCCTGAGATGGAGAACCAACCCCCAAAAGTGGGGTTGAGTCACCTAGAGAGACAACCAGCATAGGGCTACCATTAGATCCAGCTAAAGGGTGATCATGATATGGAGTAGTAATGTTTGATCCAACATTTAAAAAAATACCATCCTTTCCAAAAAATCTAGCACCCACTGAAACAACAGAAAATTTGGTATCACCCAGCATAGAAAGAGAAATTTTAGGTCCAACAACTGGGACAGGGATAGAGCCAGTAGCCCTAGCAGACCCATCAGGTCCAGCAACCAGGACAGGGACAGAGCCAATAGCCCCAATAGACCCTTAAATTCTAGCAACAGGGATAGGGACAGAGCCAACAGCCCCAACAGACCCTTCAGGAACATTAATATCAGGACATAAGCCAACCTTCTCACCAGCACATATAGGATTGCCAGTATGAGGAGCAACCACCAACTCAGGGTGGGATGAGCTTTTCAAGATAGTTAGGATCTCCCGTAATTGTTGAAAATAGAGTTAGGTGTTATTTTTTTATAGATTTCTAGTGTTTGTAATGGTGTTGAAGAAGTTTTCATCCTTTCACCTCAAACCAACACTTGTTTGTTCAAATGCTTCACCCACATTGAAAGTTGAAGGAGGACATGACACATTTCAACAATTTGGAGGTTCTCTAAGAGTTCATCAACTATTTTAGAGTTATAGACTTTGCATGTTTTCCCATCATGGAAAAGATGAGAATTCAGATGCATGTGCCACATGTTCTTCATCCTTAATTGCAAAAAATCCAATCTCATCTTCATCATTTGTAGAATCATCAGAAACATCCTTACTAGCATAATAACATTCCTTATCCTTCTTGTAAAACTTAGGTTTGTGCTTAGGAACTGGATATAAAGTGACCAATTTTATAGCAAGAAAGATATTTTAAGGGTAACTTTCCTTCAAAATTACCCTTACCTCTCTTTTCCCACTTAGCAATTAGAGCCACAAGATCATCTAGATTTCTCCCTTCTTCCTCTATTTCAACCTAATCATCAATGTACTCTCCAAGATCTGCATGTCTAATACCTCTGCTAGAGCTCACAAGTCTTGATAATGCCCTTTTTCCATTGTGAACAATAGCCTTGAATGTAGTTTCCACTTTAGGTAATGCCTCCTATAACTTTGCGGTCTCAAAGCTGGTTAATTTAGCAATCAACATCTCTTTGTTGAATTTCATTGTAAGTGAAATTAACTCCTCAATCACATGAACTTTTGTCTTATAAACTAGTGTCAACTATCTCAAAATCTTTGCGATCACTTCTTCATTGGTGCATGTGCCTCTAGAGTTTCCGATTCCCATGACAACCTTAGTTATCCTCTATACATATGCTCTAACATTCTCATTATCTCACATCCTCAGGTTCTCCATCTTTTCTTTCCAATTCTTAAACTTTTCTCTCTTAGTGTACATGTCTCCTTCATAAAAAGCTTCTGACCTTTTCCAGATTTTGTGTGTAGAATTAAGTTCCTTAACCTCTGGGAATTCTACTTCTAAAAGTGCAGTAATCTTCCCCTGCAACCATATTGAAATGAAACAATTTATTCTCATCTTCAGTAGCATCAACTATCCCAGATTATACCTTGATCTCTTTATCCTTCTTGATAATCATCCAGTAATCAATTCCCATGTAGATCAGATCAGGACTCATCTTGTTTTTCCAACTGTCAAAATTTTTAGCATCAAACTTAGGGCTCTCCTTCCTATAGTAATCCATCTTAGGATCTCCTCAAGTGGTTAAGATTCCTGTATGAGGACCAGAATCTCTAATACCAATTGTTAGCAATAACAATGCACCAACACAACTAAGAGGGGTGAATTAGTTGTGTGCCAAATATTAAACTTATATTCCCTTTTATCTGAATACTTTAAACAAACTAAAATAATAATATAACCATAAGAACACCACAAAATCAGAACACCATAACACAAACATTTGTTGTCGAGGAAAACCTTGTTAAGGGAAAAACCCTAGTGGGGATGGAACCCACTAATGATGCATTAAAATATTATGTCCCTGTTAGGAGACCTAGCCATGTTAGAAGATGATGATTACATTCTATACATGTCCCTATTAAAGGAAAGATCCTATTATGATTCTTTCCAACCCTATTGGGAGTCGAGTACAAAGATAGTCTCACTGCTCAAGCATACTACCCAAAGTGAAGGTTAAATCCATCTTTTAGAGGTTAAACCCACCTTTTGGATCCATTGTCTAAATAAATGTATAAGAATATACAATAACAAGAATGAAATGAATCAAAGAAACCAAATTTACCTATGCAGTTCTAATGAAGTGCTCAATGAATTAACTCTTCTCTACATCCAACAAACTTCACAACAATAAGTTTGTGATGCCAAAAACATGTACAATACTCAAGGAATGAATTTCCTTTATACAAGTTACAATAACAAATTATCTCAGCATGTTAGGACTTCCCCAATATACAAATGAGTACATAGATCCTTTCTAAGATATACACAGTATCTTTAAAAAGCATACAACAAATACAAATCATCAATTGTGCACCAAGGTCTGCAATCCACTCTAGAAACAATTTGAGCACGTTATCTCCTCTGGTCATCCCCAAATAGGTATTCGCAAAATCTCACACCACATATGACATAATCATGATCCAAACGACCCAAGAATATCAAATAATATTCTTCCATGTATCGTGTGTCAAGCCTCAAGCTTACATGCTCACATCCAAGTTATTCTGAAAACTCAAAGACTATCTCTTCTATAATCCTTTGTCACTGCACTATAACCAATCTCTACCAAATCAGCTATAACTTATGAAAACAACAAGATAATGATCTATGACCTTAGAAATAAAGTCTACACTCCTCCTTATTCACAAATCTAAGCTTGTGTACCCTGGAATGTCGTACACTATTTGTACCGCCTTGTCAGACCTGGTTGGTCCTGTCATAACCATTCTATCTGAGTATCTTGATTAAACCAACTGAAACATATGTTGAAATCAATGAAAAAAAATGAATGTCAACACCTCAAACAACAAAAAATCCAATAGATTGACCATTAGATTGAAGATATTAGAGAGTAGAAAAGAGTTTCTTGATACGGTAATTTTCCAAAAAAAAAATTGTTACTTACTTATTTTTAAAAGGGGTACCATTATCTAATATGATCGTTGACAAAATATAAAATATAGCAATTATGTTCTCATGGATGAAATTGAAAATGACATCCATCATAGTAGAGTGAAGGAGAAACCCTTCGAACCACTTAGTGAAATAATCAGTAGGAAGAAGAATATACGTATGTCTTTGAGAAGGAGGTGAAATTTTTCCAATAAGATATAATCCCCACAAATGAAAAGGCCATGAAGCTACTTGAGAGCAGAGTTCATGTGAAAGAGCATGGATTAGATTATTATGTTTTTCACATTGAGGACATCATTTGTGAAAGACAAGTGAATCTTGTTCCATCATTTTCCAATAATATATCATGCAAAGGACCTTATTAACTAAGGATTTGCCACCAAAATGTACACCATAAGATCCTAAATGATCTTCTTGTAGGGTGATGGGAATCTCAATTTTATTTAAGAATCAAAGTAAGAGGCCATTATAAGAGCAACTATATAGAATTTCAAAAAGAATGATGTATCTTGTATCAAGTTTGAAAATTTGAGCTCTAGTGTTCCTTATTGTTGATTCAAGAAAAGTACCATCTCGCAAGTAATGAAAGATGTGTGAATACTATTCATTTGAATATGAAAGGATTTTCACAAATAGAAAGATTGATAAGATTATGTATGGTAAAATGATAATTTTCAATATTGTTGTCTAACGAGATAAGGGAAGTTGTGCTCACCATAGCATCCACATGTCTATTATCTTTACAAGGTAAAGATAGAATGGAATGAGAGAGAAAATTAGCAAGTAAATATAAGGCCGAATCATGATATTGGGTCAAATTAGTATTTTTGGTCTGATATGCTCCGCTAATTTTTTGCACAATCAATTGTGAGTCCCCAAAGATGTTTATATGCTTAACCTTAAGGGATAAAGTCACTTTTAATTCAGCGATAAGGGCTTCATATTTTGTAATGTTGTTAGTGAAAGAAAAGTTAAGATAATAGGATAATGATATAGGACTATTTGAGGGAGATACAAGAATAACACCAAAACCAAAGCCTATTTTGCATCAAGATCCATTAAAGTACAATTCCCAAGTGTCACCAATGTCTATAGGTATCACAAGCTCATAAATAAAAGTAATAGGATTAGTTGAAGTAGAAGGAGCTTCAATGAGATGATCTATCAAAGATTTCCCTTTGATTATTTTTTGAGAAACAAACTTCAAATCAAACTCACTTAGCATCATAACCCATTTAGCTAGACATACTAACAAGTCAGTTTGAGAAAAAGGGGTTTCAAAGGATCAAAATTCACAATAACATTGATATCAAAATTGAGAAGATAATGTCATCATTTTTTACAAGCAAAAACTAAAGAAAGACATTTTTTTTATGTTGTAGTGTATCACATTTTGTAATCTACCAAAGTATGACTAATGTAGTACACTAGTCATTATTTTTCACTCTTGTCACTTTGAGTTAAAACAATGTCTAAAGCATAAGAAGAAGCATAAGTATATAAGAGGAATAGTTTATTAGGTTGAGTGGGTTACAAGATAGGAGGATTCGCAAGATAGTGCTTGAATTGTTCAAATGTTTGGTTACAATCATCATTCCAAGAGAAAGTAGTATCTTTCTTTAACAAGGAAGTGAAAGTAATCATACAATCCGCTAGGTTTGATACAAACCTACGAATAGCTTGTATTTTTCCTTGTAAACTACAGACTTGTGAAATATTTCATGATGGTGGGATATTAATGATAGCATCCATTTTCTCATCATCCACCTCTATACCCCTATTTGAAATCATAAATCCAAGAAGTTTTCCACTATCAACACAAAAATCATATTTTCAAGGATTCAAGTGCATATTATACTTACGGATCCATTCAAAGATTTGTCTTAGAATGTCTTAGAACAGGCACATGATCCTTATGAGAAATGGACTTGGGAATAAAGTCATTAACATAATCTTCAAGAATCTTATGAATGTAATCATGAAAGATAAGTGTCATAGGACATTGATATATAACACCTACATTTTACAATTTGAAAGGTATAACAACCCAACAAAAGATTCCCCAAGGAGTGATGAAAGTGGTTTTGTATTGATATTGAGTAGGAATTAATATTTGATTGTATCTAGAAAAAATATCCATGAAAGACAATAAATCATGCCCCGTTGTGGAATCCATAAATATAGCAATGTTTGGGAGGGGGAAATCATCTTTCAAAGAAGCTTTGTTTAAGTTATGAAAGTTAGTTACATCTAAATCTTATTATCACTCGTAGATACAGCTACAATGTTTGATATCCAAGGAGAATAATTATTAGGACATATAAAGCCAACATCAAGAAGTTTTTCAATTTCAGCTTTCACAAGAAGATCAATAATAGGATTCATCTTACGTATCTTTTGTTTCATAGGTTTCACATAAGGAAGAAGATAAATGTTATGTATAACAATTTTAAGTCAATAGTAGGCATGCCAAAATAATTCCAAGGAAATATATCAAGAAATTCAAAAAGAAGAGAAGCAATCTCTTTTCATTTGTCCCCATCTAAATACTTTTTTATTTTGATAACCTTTCCAGGGTCATGAGGATCCATTTGCACATCAAAGGTATCAATAATCAAGAGATTACTCTTTTGTGAAATATCCAAGGGAAAGGAGGAATCATGATGATATTTAGAAGTGTTGTCTTTCTCAAAGTGTGCTTCAACATTAAAATAATAAAGAAATCCCCTATTATGATGAAAAGGAGGAAGATCATCGTATACCCCCAAGTACTCAGCTAAAGCATCATCGGTAATAAAAGTATCAAAGGAATTCTTGTGATCAAAGTAAATAAGATGAGGGTTCACAAATTTCAAAGGTCCAAAAGAGATATTGTTAACATTGAGAGTAATCGGTTGTGGTTGTTTATAAGGATTAAATCCTAATCTATAAGAATGTTCATCCACCTCATTTTATAAAGGCACTTGTATTCCTTGTTTAAATTTTTTGCATCACTTTCCATTAAATCAATATTTTTGAAGTAAATGATAACCAAGTCCATGACAAGAAGCCATATTTGAAAGAGTTAGTGGAGCTTCATAGGTCACTATGTCATAGTAATTAGGTTTGATGTTTCCAAAGTTTCACTAGAAGAAGTAGCAACGAAGTTGTTACTTAGCCTATTAGAAAGAAGAGTTGTGATTATAGGCTCTTTTTCAGATTCGGGTTTAGGTTTCTTAAGTTCAAATTTTGGAACTGTTTACTCTCCAATATAAATTGGTGTGAAATCCAAGGATCCCCAATCATCATTCAAAATATTAAAAGGGCCTTCCTCATGTTTAGGATCAAGTTATTATTTTTCCTCAATAGACATAGACTTGTTGCATGATTCAACATTGAAACAACTATTTGGTCTATTGTCAGCCATAAGAGTGTACACCAAATTATTATAGATAAACTTGACTTTCCAATTAAGAGTGGAAGGGAAATCATGCATATTATGCAACCAAGGTCTACCCAAAAGAAGATTTTAATTAAGGGGTTTGGGCATCACATGCATAGGAGTGTCTAAAATAACTGGACCAACCTTAATAGGTATAAATGTAATGATACCCTATATTTTCTTAGAAATATTGTCAAAGCCATGAACACGAACGTAATATAGTTTAATAGTTGAATTATTAGCTTTGATTTCTTTCAGCATGTCCATAATACAAACTCAATCCAGATCCATTATCAATCAAGGTCCTTTGAATAAGATTACCATTAATAAGGATGGCTTCCATAAGGGCATTGTACTGATTTTGAATTTTTTTGGAAGGAAAATCATCTTGGGTAAAGACAATTTGAGCTAGAATAGGTGTAGTATGCATATATTCCAAGAACAAGTTGATGATACCTTGATTAGGGGGTGGAGTTAGAAGAGTAGTTAAAGATTTTTGCAAGGCTTCATGATATGTAGGAGGATTTTGAAGAAGTTCCCATAATGAAATCTTATCAAGAGTGGCACGTAGTTGTTTAATTAAGTCATACTCCTTTCCAATATTAGTAGATAAGCATGATGTTGGAGGAAGCATGGGTTGAGAAGGTTGTAAAGAAGTAAGAACAACTAGATTTATTGGTTGAGAATTTTTTTGGTACAATAGGTGTGATCCACTGCATAATAATCATTAACAAACACCAAAGGATTTGTTGGTTTCCCTTTGACGGTTATAACAGGCTATATTTGGAGTTTGAAAAGAACTTTGAGGATTATAACCTTTAATCATAATCATAGGTGTAGTGAAAGTTTGAGGAGAATATTTTTTATGATTACCTTTAACATATATCACATGTTTATCATGGAGAACAACTATGTTTTCTTCAATGTTGAAAACAAAGTCACTCAAAGGAAGAACGAAAAGAAATCTTTGGTAAAGGTTTGGTTGATGAGATTTAGAGGAAGATTTAGTAGAGATGGGGTCTTTATGGTCCTCATTTGTAACAACAAAATCTTCACTACCAAACACCTCATGAGGGTGCTTAAGATCAAGCTTAGTAAAGGAATCAGAATACTCATGAACAAAGAAGTCATACATATTGAAAACAAGTTGAAAATGAAATGCAAATATTTTTTTATTTTTTTATTTTAGGTTACAATAAAGAATAAATCTAAGCTAATGCAATGTGTGAAAAGGAAATATAATCACTAAATGACAATTTTTATTGTTATTTTTAATAAATTTTAAATGCATACAAGATCCATCTAACCAATATAAAAGGTAAAACACATGAAAGATTTGAGTTCACCACAATGTATAATAGAAAATGGTGAGAAATACAATGGACATAGATCACTCGCCAATTCTATTGTGTTAAGGGAACTTTGTTATACATTAGAATCAAGAAACCCTTGCCTATGGGATAGATCTAGTAAGTACAACCAAAAATTCTAGATCTATGTCTTGTTGGGTTAGATTTTTTAATTCCAATATGACAAGATAGGATATTTTTAAACCTCAAAACCAAAGAAAGAGGAGCGGATCTAAAAAATATTCCAAGTTTTGCTTCTCAGATCTACACTTGTACCTGTACTCCCACAACCTACAAATCTAGAAAATGTGTGTGTGTGTGTGTGTGTGTGTGTGTGTGTGTTTGTGGCTATGTAGGGGTTTTCCTTAGTCAATCCCTCATTTTTTTGATTCCCACCTCCATGGATAGTCATTAGAACAAGTAAAGTGTGATGTGCTCATGAATCTAAAGTATGTCTAGAATGAAAATGAGCTAGAATGTCTATATCTAACCCTATGTGTGATAGAGTGAAATGTAAGCATGTAAATATTAAGTACCAATGTATAGATATGAAAATAACAAGAAAATCATACCAAGTCCTTCAGGGAAAAAGTAATCGTAGCCATCCCCACAATCCAATTGAAACTCCATGTAGAAAATGATGTCTTAGATGCTTGATTTGAAGTTGTATATGCTTGATTGGAATGCTTGAATGAATTATTTAATAGTCAACCCTTGATTCAATGGATATCATCAAACTAGGGCTTCCACCTTGCAATTTATTGTTGTCATCAAATTGGGGTGTTCACCTTGAACTTAATTTCATTATGCCAAAATGAAGCAATTAGGTTTCTTTTATGGTGATTTTAGAAGTCAGAATTGAGAAGCCAACCACTGACTTGGAACCTACTCAGACCCCTCTAAAAGGAACCCTAAACCTAAATCTGGGAACAAACTCCTAGAACTAGGTCAAATTGACCCAAATCAACCTAGTCTAGGAGGAATTCGGTACATCACGAGGACTGGGTTATGAAGGATCTGATAGTTTGAGATGAGAATATGTAGTTGATTTCAATGATAGGATTGAATTTGGGGGTAAAATAAGGTCTGGGAGAGGAAATGAATTTTATGATTGGATGAAAAGTAAGGGAGGATGCATAGAGATTAGATCCTACCTCAATTTTTGTACAAAATAGAGAGGGAAAAGGACTCAATTTGAATTGAGTACGCATTATGTGAAATTGTAAAGTCCTATAATGAAAATACACTAAAGAAGGTGCTAAAAAATTATTAAATTGTAGAGAACGCAAGTGCTTAAATTTTAGGATGGTATAGGTGTATCACCCTCTTTTCCCTTTATACATCCTTCTCCCCTTTTCCTTCAAAAACAAAGTAGATTTAGGTGAACCGTGATTATAAAGGAAGTCATCTTTCTCTAGACACTTAACCTCACTTGTCAAGTCCCACACTTGGAGGTTATTTCCATGTTTCACATGGTCATTTAGGTCACTAACTATCACCTAAGAAAGGGTGCATAATTTTGTGACAACTATTTTTTGGTATGCCTGGTAGGACTACATTCAAGTTTTCAAAGAGGTCTACTAGTTTGTCACTGTCAAACAAAGGATTTCAACTTCTATGCTAAGGAGATAGTACTTCTCTTGGAATTGTAGCCTTTAAGAGGCTCAAATTCAAGTACTTGGCAACTTTATTTCCACATTTTGATTCTCAAACTAGACTGCTACAATTCATGCCCATAATTCAAACAAGGGAATCTTCTAGAGGTAATTTTTAGTTCATTCAACTCTCATTGTCAAGATCTATAACAAGAAGAAATTGAATTTCTCTATCACTAGTTAGGGGTCCAAAAGTAGCACCTACACCCTCTAGATCCATTTTTACCCCTCCTCTAATAAGAACACAACCTAGGGTACTCTTTGCTTAGTTAAATAGATCACTAGTTCAGATGGTTGTCTCTAGAAATCAATATTTTTCTACATTTAATGATGTAGCCCTCTCATTTTAGCCAAAAGAAATGATATATTGATGGTTGCACTTAAAATATTACTAGACTTCAATAGTGAAACCCCCATTTCCCTGGTAGAACACATACAAGAAGTTTCAAATGTATGCAATATACGTGGTATTATAGAAGATGATTTTGTCATTAGTCTTATACCTTCATTTCTAAAAGGAAAATCCTCGCAGTGATATAGAGGATTTCCACATAACTTCATTCATAATTGGGATGAGCTAGGCGAAGGGCTATGAAAATATTTTGAGCATAAAAGCATTCATCTATCACTTTTAGAGAAGATTACCATAATCAAAAGAGCACCCTATGAGTTCATGACAAATTTCAACTATAGATTTCAAAATACATGGGATAGAAATCCTGTTTTGGTGAAGCCCTCTCCTAGTAATGCCTTCTCGCATTATCTTAGAGCTTCTTTTAACAGTGATATTTCAACCACACTATAGACAATGGATAGGATTACTTTACTAACTACATATGAGATAGCCATCAGAGAAAATAATTTCCCAATTCAGGTAGGGAAGTTATCCCCAAGGCCACCAATTCCTTTGTTTCCATAAATGCCTATACATCAACCTACGATGGATCCTATTCCTGCTACAACTACAAGTCATCTTCTTATTCTTGCTGCACCATCCTCCACATATTTTAATGGGATAGATAATCTTGAAGCCATGATGGAAAATATGGATAAGAAGTTTCAAGATTAGAATTTAGTGATGTAAAACATTGGTAACAAGGTGGTGACCCAAGAAAGGTAGAAATCTCAAAGTAGTAGGCCTTTTCAGCTTCACACTCATAATTATTCATTCAATAGGCCATCATATCTAGGACAAGGTTCATGGAACCAAAATAGGACTTTCAATAATGTTGTCTCTACAAAACAAAAAAAAAATACAATAAGGACTCTTGTCCCTACACAAAATAATTTTCCTCAAGGGTGAGAATGTTGTAAAACTTGTAATATTTCCTATGATCAGTGTCCTTTCCAAAGGACATAATTCTCTCAATCTCTAACTATGCAAGAAGAAATGACAGTATTAGGACATCACAAATCAATCCAATTCCAAATCTCATTCCCAATACCAAGGGGAATTGTCCTTGGTTAATTGAAAACAAGAAGATTTTTATGTTGTCAACCATGAGGGAAATTGTGGCATAGTTTGTAACACCAAGAGAAAGAGAAGAGAAGTGGAGAGTGTTTCCCCTTCTCCATCCAATCAAGCTTTAGCTTCACCAATAACTACATCTACTACAGTGACAAGTACATAGTAGGATGTTGTTGTCGCATTAAAAAATCAGAATACAGACCAAGGTGACAAGAAGCAGAGGGAACCTTAGGATGCCTCATTAAAAAAATCAGACCTTGTTTTTGCTAAAGGTTCTACCAAGTGAAAAAACACCCCTCTCAATATTATAGATCAGATGAAGAAGAAAAGCATGCCTGTATCTGTGTGGGATGTCATCTTGATTCCACCTTAGTTGGAATTACTACAAGAGGATTTGAAGACTATCAACGTTCAAAGAGAACCAATAGGAACAAATGGAACATAAAATGAAGCAACAATTCTTGTGTAGCCTATAAAGGAGGAAAACACAAGTGAGAAGGGTAAACCTCTCCTTTTTTTATCTCTCTTTGATTATAGGAGATAAATTAGTCCATAATTGTATGATAGACTTAGGGGCTAGTAGCTTGAACATGCTTAAGAAGGTAGTTGACCTTCATTGGTCCTACATGTTTCTTCATACAAAATATGAAACAAAGGATTCTATAAAAGAAAAGTTGTTGGCTCTCAATCACATAGAGCCCTATACACCTAGCCCCATAAACATGAATTTTATAGTCCATGAAGAGGAATAATAATGCATAATTTGTGAACCTTCTTCAACATTAGAGGTTCTTTATTATCTCTTAAATGAATGGGCTAATGTTTCTCAATTTGAACTAGAAATACAGGTTGAAGAGACAAGCCTCAGAACCTATTGCATACATGAGGAGGATGCTCCTATTCCCAATCTCATAAATGAACATGAGGATGTTAATATATTATGGATTATGTTCTTTAATGGCTCAAGAAACAAGAATAGTTCAAGTACCAGTGTGTTTCTTTTTTTTCCAAAGTTGGAGAAATACTACTTTTCATTCAGATGTTATTTCAAGTGTACTAATAATGTAGTTTATTATCAATCCTTGATTCAAGGTCTCCAACTTGCACAAAGAAGAGGTATACAATTGTTACAAGTCTTTGGAGACAGTGATCTAGTGGTTAATCATATTAGAAAATAGAATGTGATAAAAAAAAACCTTCTCAAATCTTACAAACATGGAGTTTGGGATCTTTTAAAGGCCTTCGAAGCTTTCAACATTCAAAGTGTTCCTAGACATCAAAACAAGCATATTGATAGACTTACAGTAGTCGGTGCTTATTATGACATACTAGAACATGTTGTAGACAAGAAGGAAAAACACATAAAACTTGTAATAAGGCCTTCTATCCAAATAATCGTACAAATTGGCAAGTTTTTTATTCTAATCTAGAGATTGTCAAATTTTTTGCAAAAATGAAGGAAATTTCTTTGCTAAAACTCAAACTACACTACAAAACTAGTATGGAGATCAAATTATTCAACTCAATTCCAAAAAGCTACCTATAGGTTTTTCCACCCTGGAGGGTATCTTCAACTCTAATGATTAGGTAAGGAGAAAAGGTCTAAAGATAGCTACAAAGAAGGATGACTATAGACTGGTTAATATTTCTTATGGAAAGACTCTCAACCTAGGAAAGGCATGCTCTAAGACTGAACAAGAAGTTTTCATTAATTTATGTCAATAATTCAATTATGTTATTGCTTGGACATATGAATATTAAAAGGGTTTTTACCCAAGCTTGCCTCAACATACTATAGAGCTAAATGTTGATGCAAAACTAGTTAGACAAAAATAGAGATAGATTGATCCTAAGATTGAACCTTTAATGAGAAATGATTTTTCCAAACTAATAGAGTCTACAATTATTTTCCTATTAAACACTCCTCTTGGGTAGCTAATCTTATTCTGATAAGAAAGAAGAATGGATAAATCAGGTTATGTGTAGACTTTGGAGATCTAAATAGGGCTTCCTTTGAAGATTACCACCCCCTCCCTTACATAGATCATATCTTAGCTAAGGTTAGTGGTTCAAAGAGGTTCTCTTTTCTATATGGCAATTCAAGTTATAACCAAGTCATAGATCAAGATTCAGACTGATATAAGATAATATTCGATACTAAATGGGGCACCTTTTCATATTGTAAAATGCCTTTTCGGATAACTAATGAAGGTGCTACTTTCCAAAAGGAAATGGAGATATCTTTTAAAGGTGTATTAGAAAATTTTGTGTTAATATACCTTGATGTTATAACTATATTTTCCAATCATACAGTAGATCACCTTTATTACAAAGAATATGTTGTGTCCTTGAATCCAAGAAAATGTATTTTCACCACTAATCAAGGAAATAATTTGGGACACATTGTATCAAGGGATGGCTTGGCCATAGATCCAGAATGAGTGGAGGATATTATTTCTCTTCCACTTCTTAATCAAAAGAAAGGACTAAAAAGTTTCTTTGGTAGGACCAATTTAGTAAGCGGGTTCATTCCTAACCTTACTATTATGGTTAAACCTCTAACAAGTATGTTAAATAAAAACATAGAATTTATTACTAACCTTGTTGTTATGGTTAAACCTCTTACAAATATGTTAAATAAAAACATAGAATTTAGATGGACCAAGGAAGGAAAGACAAGCTTCGAGAATATAAAAATAGAAATTGCATCTTCTCCTACTCTTGTCAATCCTAATTTTGACAAGAATTTTATCCTCTATACTCTTGGAGGAGAATCAAGTATATTGATTATCTTGACACAACTAAATGAAGAAAATCTAGAGCAGCTCATTGCTTTATTTAGTGAAGGTCTTAAATACTATGAGGGTAGATATAGCTATGTGGAAAAAAAAGTTCTTTCTATCATAAGATCTCTTAAAAAGTTCAAGAATCTACTATATAATAACAAGATCCAACTCTTGGTCTCACATAAAAGTGTAAAAGACTTCCTTTTAAACAAGGAGATCAGTGAGAAAAGATTTGGATAGATCACCAAGGTCATAGAATATGACATTGAAATCATGATCACAAACAAAGTAATTTTTAGTGGTGAATTTTGGGAATTTTTTTTGCTAGAATTGGTGAATCGTGCACGGTACACGATGGCCAAAATCACCTAATGTTAACACAGTAAGGGGTAAATAATAATTTGAATCACCATTAAGATTTTTTGTTTGATGAGGTTGACTGGTATATTCGCCAAGGGTTATTAATTATGAGTTGAATATAAAATCTAAATATAGCCAAATGGTCTATATTGTTATATTGTCAATGACCTATTTCACCAACTGTTTATTAATTATTATATTGACCATGACCTATTTCACCAACCATTTGTTAATTCCTACATGTAGCATTGAACATGTCGACACATTTTCCCCAAAAGTACGGGAATTAAAAAAATAGAAATTGGAATAATGGATTGATATAAATTCAAATCAGATTTGTTAGTCTTTTAGTTTTTGTGTCCCGTTACAAAAATTTTGAAGGCCAGATTTACAAATAACAATCTTCCAATAGTAAACAGAGGATTTGAAGCATTTCAGAGAATCAAAATTCAGAGGAAGCAAGACCAAGGTAAGCAATTATTTGTTCACATTTCATAGTATTGCTATTAATTTTCTAGTGACTAGTGAGAGGTCAAGATGTTGGACAAGGGTCAAAGCTTCAGAACAATGCCCATGGTCAAAGCTTCCTAATTTCCTAGAAATTGTCAATTTGTCATACTCATTAGTCATTCCTAATTTCCTAATACTAAGAATTTACTTAATTCCTTAATTCCTTGAATCAAAAGCATTTACTTAATACCTAAATTCCTAATTTCCTAAAATAAAATATTAATATAATAATATGACATTATACATTCAATTTTAAACAAATTGCAACTGCGATCTTGAGCTCTTTACAAAATTACATAGGCATAGAAAATTAGAAAATATCCTTTTATTAACTTCCTTGAAATTTATACATCAATGATCAAGATTCAATGATCATAGTACTAGAGGCAGAGACTTCTATCAGAACATTACAAAATATCCTTTTATTAACTTCCTTGAAATTTATACATCAAATTCAATGATCAATGATCATAGTACCAGAGACTTCTATCCGAAAATTACAAAATATCCGTGTATAATTGTATTAACTTCCTTGAAATTTATACATCAATGTCAATGATCAATGATCATAGTACCAAATACTTCTATCAGAAAATAAAAACTAACATTGGAAAACAAGTTTGGAAATAGTTATAAGAGCCACAATTGGAAACTTAGATTCTTCGATATTAGTCTTGGTTTGCACCAAAGGTGCATCCACAATAGGTGAACCGCAAAGATAAGATACCCTATTTGAATTAATTGACCTCCCTCTATTGGCTCTTAATATAATACTAAAATTGTCTCAACTACTTCCATCATCCATGTCAATTTGGAAAGGCTTGAATCTCTCCAATGTTTTCCCGCACCACAATTTCCCTCTTTGATGGCCAAGTTGTTGCTCTAACTGTATCCAAGTATTCAAGGCATTTATTCCACTTGGCATCTGTTATTGCTTGAGATTTAGCAAAAAACTTATTCATGTTGATCTCCTGCTTGTACAATTCATCCACAACTTCATGAAAAGTTAAAATGTTAGCATCACCAAAAAAATAAGAAGCCACCTTGCTAGCATCCAAAATTTGGTTGAAATAATCAACCCACTCCTGCCAGTCTTTCAAGTGTCCCATTGTGTGCACGGTACACGGTGGCCAAAATTGCCCAATGTTAACACTGTAAGGGGTAAATAATAATTTGAATCACCATTAAGATTTTCTATTTGACAAGGTTGACCAGTATATTCACCAAGGGTTATTAATTATGAGTTGAATATAAAATCTAAATATAGCCAAATGGTCTATATTGTTATATTGATGATGACCTATTTCGCCAACTATTTATTAATTATTATATTGACCATGACCTATTTTTCCAACTGTTTGTTAATTCCTACATTCAACATTGAACAGGTCGACACATTTTCACCAAAAGTGCAGGAAATTGGAATCATGGATTGATATACACTCAAATCAGATTTGTTAGTCTTTTAGTTTTCGTGTCCCGTTACAAAATTTTTAAAGGCAAGATCTACAAAAAACAATCTTGCAATAGTAAACAAAGGATTTGAAGCATTTCAGAGAATCAGAATTTAGAGGAAGCAAGACCAAGGTAAGCAATTATTTGTTCACATTTTACTGTATTTCTATTAATTTTCTAGTGACTAGTGAGAGGTCAAGATGTTGGACAAGGGTGAATATCCTGAGTATCCTTAGGCTGCTGAAGGGATTGAGATATCAGGAGATGTTGAACTTGAGACTTAGACTTCTCACTGTGCTCAGGGCAGTGAAGGGATTGGAAATCTAGACAAGGGTAAGACTCATGATCCTTAGGGTAGTAAAGGGAAGGGTAAGACTCCTCAGGGTAGTGAAGGGTCTGGGAGGCCATCAAAACACCCAAAAAAAGATACTGCCATAAAGGCTTTCTTTGGAGTTGGCAATGTTTCTACTCCATCAACTTCTGCAATTGCAAGTGCAAAAGCCATTCACAGTAGCTCACTGGTACCACTACCACAAGCTAGGGTTGTCATTGAGTTAAATGAAAATAAAAATGCATCAAATGAGGATAACAATGGTGGCAAGACAAAAAGAAGATATAAGTTGTTAATCTCTATTGAGCATTTAAGGTTGTCATTAGTATCAAAGGATAGTAAACAGGTCGGTTGGTTACTTATATTGAGACAATTGGTAACTAGAAGTAAGATAGAGCAGTCAGTAAAGCCTTACACCGAGCATCACATAGTTAACCGAGCACCAGCGACACCAACACCGACGTTTAGTAAACACCAAGCATTGCAGTATACACCGAGTAGATTATATAGTGTTTACCGATGATCACAGAATACAACATAGTAATCAGAAATAGCACATTATTCTATGCAAATGGTTATAACAGATCGTAAAATAGTTTACCAAGATTGAGGAGCATTTATTGTAAAAGATATTCATTAAATGCAATGATTATCTTATTTGTATTAGTTGATCTAGGTTATTTTACATCGTAGATCTTAGGGTTATGATTATTTTTGTAATCTAATTTTTGTTTAAGTGGAAAAATAGAACACTATATATTGTATATGTTCACACCATTTTGGAAGGTTGTTGAACTGATATATATATGAATCACAGAGCACTTGAAGAGATTGCCTATCTTCAAGACAATCAGTTTACCGAGAAGAACAAAGTACAGAGGATTTCAGATTAAGCAGAATTAGTCAAGGCAACCGAGCAGATCAGAGCAGAGAACCATCACAGATAAGGTGATATTTTGATAAGAACTTATAGATCTTTTTTAGACAATTAAGTTGTCAAGTAGCAAACAGTTTACCTATTACTTTCTGACAATTGTAATAGAGTTTTGATAAATCTCTTAATAGAGTAGACTTAACAGTCTTTGTACAAATCTCTTAACCAAGTACACACTTCATATAGTGTTGTTAAATCCTATAACTAGGTAGATCTAGCTGATCTAATATGTTACTCCTAACAGGGTAAGATCACCATAAGTGATCAAAACTTGTAGCCTTAACAGGCAAACCTTTTCTATCTGCAGTAGTGAAGAATTTGTGGGTGTCATCCCCATCGCAATTTTTACCTTCTAACAAGGGTTTTTGCGTTACCAAAATACTTGTGTCATGTGATTGTCATATTGATTTTATGTTTGTTTACTTTCTTAAGTTAACTAGATGATTGATTTATGCAATTAGATTCAAGTTATTTTGATCGGTTATCACAGTATTCAGTTATAGATCAGAAAGGTTTTGCAACTAAAGTTTTGAAGGCACTGATTCACCCCTCCCCTCTCAGTACCTATCTCTCCTAATTCCAACAATAAGGGATACATAGAACCAGTTGGATGAAAATGCTAGCAATGAAGATAATAATGATGTTGGTAGGAAGAAAAGAAAAAGGGAAGTAAAAATGGGATGGGAGTGGGAAATGACAAGAAATTTTAAGGTTGATTGGGTAGCAAAGTATTGGTTCATTGAACCAATCATAAATAATGATGAATGACCAACATAATGCAGGTGTAAGATTTGTACCTAGAAAAATAAAAGAGAGAAGAAGTTGCAGCTAAAGCTTGACACTATAGAAAAGCATATTGGTAAGGTTTATGAAAAATGGGCCATAGATTGACATACAAGAAATGTCAGTAGTGAGATGGAAATCAAAGGAATAATGTCTTCATGTTAACTATGCCATAGAATATGAAGAGCATGACAAGAGAATGACAGTAATTGCTAGTAGTAAAAATCCAATCAAGGTTGGGTTTAAGCATGCAGCCAATGAAGCAAACCTAGCAAAGACTATTCAGATGAGTGTTTTTTTTCATATTCTATCCAAAGGGCGTCCTATGAGAGAATTCTTAGAATATGGTAATTTATTATCCTTTTTGAGAGTTCCTCACTATCCTATGTCACATTGGTCGACAAACGTTGGATGGGAAATAGAAAATAGTCTTTTTGAGGTGGAAAAGTAAAATTTATAGGAGAAAGTAAAATAGTCCAGATTCATTTCATCATCCATAGATGAAGTTACTACAGTAGATAACATTTCTTGGGTCTGTATGTATGTGTATACAGTAAAAGAACATGTCTGCCAAGCTCATCTACTCTATTTTTATAAAATGAGGGGCAATTCAATAGCAGAAAACTTATATTTTGAAGTGAAGAATGCTTTGAATGAAGTTGCTGGTATGGATGATTTGACAATTGGCAAGAAGTTAGTGTGTGTTGGAGCTGTAGTAATGCAAGGCCAAAAGAATGGTCTTTGTGAAAGATTACAAAATAGTATTGCACCTTACATGCTTGGCATACATTGCATGGCTCATTGAATGAATTTAGCATAAAAAATTGTAAGTGATTTTCCTACAGTGTCAAAAGTTGAAGATCCAATTCGTGAGCTATACTCTTACTTTTGCAGAAGTCCTAAACATTTTGTAGAATTTAAGATTTTTTCAAAGGGAGTAACACTAGGAAACAAGCTTCTCAAAGCAGTTGAGACCAGATGGATCTCTTGGCATGGACCAGTAGAAAGAGTTCTAATAGAATATCAATCCTTGATCGGACTAATATATGAGAAACACCTTATAGTAGACAAAGCTCCTAATTTGTTACATAAGTTAAGTGATATAGAGAATTGGTTGACTTTAGCTAGTCTTCTCCCCATGTTGGATTTAATGAACAAACTTGTTAAGAAATCCCAAGACAAAACTATGTATATCCATGAGTATAGCAGTTTTCATAGAATGACATCCATTGCCCTAGATTCTCTGTACTCAGATATGACAACAATTCAAAGCCCAATTTTTTTCAGGAGGTAGACAATTACAGATTTGAATCATGCTGAGAATTTTTTACAATTTAATGCAAAAAATGATTTATGTGTGTTTGTGAAAGGATATTAAATACCAATGCACCAATCTAAGACAAGCAAGTGAGGTAGACGACTTCCAATTAAAAGAGCTAATCTTGACAGGATTGTTAAATTTGTTAGTGATAATTTGAGGTCAATTTCCTACCAACTTTCAAGTGAGATTCATAAAAGATTCCCTCGAGAAGAAATTATTGAAGCCATGGGTTGTGTGTTTCCTTGTTATTGGACAAACGTCAGAGATAAAAAAATTGATGCACATATCTTTCATAAAAAAATTGATGAATTGATCAGATGATTTTCAAAACATGCAGATTGCAATGGACAACCAATTGAAGGAATTTTGGATTCAGCTAATCTTAAAAAATAATGTAGATAATTTGCATCCACTAATACATTTGGGGTGAAATTGCGACGGCCATTTGCGACGGTAGGCAAATGTCATGTGGTTTTGCCCTTTTTTTTTTCAAATATAGCCCGACACCGTCGCAATTTGCGACGATAATACATTTGTCACTGTCGCAATTGCGACGTTGTCGGGATATAAGCGCAAAATTAAAAAGGAACGTTGTCATGTGTGTTTTCAACAGCGCCGTAACCCTCCGCGAAATTACATCAGGATATAAGGGCAAACAAAATAAGAACGTTGTCATTTGTGTTTTCAACAGCGCCGTAACCCTCCGCGAAATCACATCGGGATATAAGGGCAAAAAAAACAAGAACGTTGTCATTTGTGTTTTCAATAGCGCCGTAACCCTCCGCGAAATCACAGCTACAATTTCTGAGTACGTTGGGTTTATTTTTCTTTTGTCATTATTATGTAATCTGGTATTCAGCTGTTAGAGAGCTAAAATACCCAGAAATGAGGACATATCTATGTTGAATTTATTGTTAGCGGCTTTGGTTATTTAGAAGTTTAATTTTATTTGTTCATCTTTCAAGCACAAACATTTTGTGGACCGTAACGTCTTCATTGTTTCGGGTATGCAGTGAAACAGCCCTAACTTGCAATTGCGATGTTGTTGGGATATAAGGGCAAAAAAAAAAAGGAACGTTGTCATTTGTGTTTTCAACAGCACCGTAACCCTCCGCGAAATCACATCGGGATATAAGGGCAAAAAAAACAAGAACGTTGTCATTTGTGTTTTCAACAGCGCCGAGAGAGATTCCCTCCGCGAAATCACAGCTACAATTTTTGAGTACGTTGGGTTTATTTTTCTTTTGTCATTATTATGTAATCTGGTATTCAGCTGTTAGAGAGCTAAAATACCCAGAAATGAGGACATATCTGTGTTGAATTTATTGTTAGCGGCTTTGGTTATTTAGAAGTTTAATTTTATTTGTTCATCTTTCAAGCACAAACATTTTGTGGACTGTAATGTCTTCATTGTTTCGGGTATGCAATGAAACAGCCCTAACTTGCGACTACCTTCACGGTACTTGTGTACATTATCATGTTGTCTTTACAGTGACTGTCCTCATTCAAGTGGCAATTACACAAGGGACAGTCACTGTGAGATGTCCTCATTTGTGACAAGGACAGTCACACTTAGGACATCTCATAGTGATATTCCCTTGTGTAATTTCCACTTGAATGTATTGCTATTGAACCACATTAATGCTTTTCTTCTTCAACAAATGAGGACAGTCACTGTAAAGACAACATGATAATGTACACAATTACCAAAAAATGATCTTGTTAATTGATGTAACACTTTGTCTTGCTCACTCCCTATCCTTCACTAGGGTCTCTTTAGGCCAATGTTTTGACTTGATAGGGTACTTAACTATCCCTACACTCTTTAGGTATCTCTACCCAAGATCCCACTCCTTCAACTAGTGCACACCAACAAGAAATACAACGAACTCTGCTCAATACCAATCTAGCTACTAGGACACTCCTAGTCTTGTCTTCACAAATTGAAACACATTCAACTAGAACTTTACTCCATGGAGAGGCTGGCCACTAGGACCTCTATTGGTTTCAATATTACTCCTTCACCTATACTTTTCATCAGTACTTCAATCCGGTTCATCAAACCATGCCAATTGCACCCAAAAATAGGCTGCTAGAAATTAGGCCTTTGTCAAGCCTTTTTGTTTATATTAAGCCACCTAAAGGCTTAGGATTCAGATGCCCTTTATTGAGAACTCCAAGATATCTAAGGTCTTCTCCTCCTAGATTTTTTATACACCAACTGCTACAGCCATGCCTGAAAACAAGTATTTTGACACAACTTGGACAGTCTGACTAAGAGTTTGTTTTCTTAGCAGCCAAAGAAACTCACCCAATCTTCTAATTTGACTTGGGGCTTCTTTAGATGTGTGTCTACCTCTCCATGAGATTTTAGTTGAAGCAACCAATGCATTCAACTTGTTGTAATCTTCTTGTAATGATTTGTCATCCCTAACTGTGCTCAACTGACTCACCTAGGACATCATTGCAAACATAGAAAATGAGCTTCCCAGGGCCCCTCCTTCCAAACATATAGTACATGGAGTCTCCTCACCCATTCCAAGAGCCCGTACAAAATTGACAATGGAATGATGAGCTAAGACTCCATTTGTTCAACCTGCCTGGCTCAAACCAATGATAGGGTACTTAACAAAAGAATTAACAAACTAGTTGGAATGCTTCAAAACTCAAAAAAAACACAACACAGAATAAAAAAACAACTTGTACTAACTTTTCCAATAGACACTGCGAGCTATCTAATCCATTAATCAACTGAAAACAAAGAAACAAAAAAACTCAAGAATTCACTAAAACCGTGTTACTCTACAAATCTTCTTAATTCCAAATGTTTTTCCCCCCAACCTTTTGCACAGATCGATGGAGGCCTCTTATAGTTGATCTGATGCCTAATTCAATGGTTTCATATAGTTACATAACCATCTTACTCGAAAATGCTCCCTTGCACAAATGTTGTCAATGTTGTGAATGACAACATTGACAACTTGTTACAACCTTTGGGATTTTGGTTCAAAACTTATTGTTCAAACACCATAAGACCCTAACCATGACTTAGTTAGGCTATTTAGACCTCACATAGGCCACTTCTACACTTCTTTGCCCAATTTGACCCCTAAATGCTTCATTCCCACTTTTGCCACAATATTGGTAACTTGGGTACAAATTGGCACTTGCCTTCAAAAAGGTCACACATGAGGACATCTCACAGTGATCGATTGTCCCTTGTGTAATTGCCACTTGAATGTATTGCTATTGAACCACATTAATGCTTTTCTTCTTCAACAAATGAGGACAGTCACTCTAAAGACAACATGATAATGTACACTCACTGTAAGGACAGTCACAAATGAGGACATCTCACAGTGACTGTCCCTTGTGTAATTGCCGCTTGAATGTATTGCTATTGAACCACATTAATGCTTTTCTTCAACAAATGAGGACATTCACTCTAAAGACAACATGATAATGTACACTCACTGTAAGGATAGTCACAAATGAGGAAATCTCACAGTGACTGTCCCTTGTGTAATTGCTGCTTGAATTACACAAGGGACAGTCATTGTGAGATGTCCTCATTTGTGACAAGGACAGTCACACATGAGGACATCTCACAGTGATTGTCCCTTGTGTAATTGCCACTTGAATCTATTGCTATTGAACCACATTAATGCTTTTCTTCTTCAACAAATGAGGACAGTCACTCTAAAGACAACATGATAATGTACACTCACTGTAAGGACAGTCACAAATGAGGACATCTCACAGTGACTGTCCCTTGTGTAATTTCCGCTTGAATTACATAAGGGACAGTCATTGTGAGTTGTCCTCATTTGTGACAAGGATAGTCACACATGAGGACATCTCACAGTGATTGTCCCTTGTGTAATTGTCACTTGAATGTATTGCTATTGAACCACATTAATGCTTTTCTTCTTCAACAAATGAGGACAGTCACTCTAAAGACAACATGATAATGTACACTCACTGTAAGGATAGTCACAAATGAGGACATGTCACAGTGACTGTCCCTTGTGTAATTGCCACTTGAATTACACAAGGGACAGTCATTGTGAGATGTCCTCATTTGTGACAAGGACAGTCACACATGAGGACATCTCACAGTGATTGTCTGTAATGTCCCCTTTTTGGCTAACTTGGAAAACAGGAACAATTACTCCACTTCTTAGACTTACTCTATCAGATACTTACAATTAAACTAAGTAATGGAGGTTACTTAAGATATCAACCGCTATTTCAGATTCAATCACAATATGTGTGCAAGATGATATTGATACCAATATGTTTAATAGCACTGTCGGATATAATGATATGAAATATGCTATGAATATGATGTTTCCTATCACTTATAGTGATAGTATAATGATGGTATGTCTGATATAAACAATATCGATATACAATCAATAAGTATTGCTTACAGCAATGTATTTGTTGTGTCTGATATGATGATGTAATTATGCAAATGTGTAATATCGCTATGAGTGATATGTTGCTATTTCAGATTCTGAATTATATGCTTGCAACTTCAAATATTGATGTTGTTTCTGACTATCCTTTCTATCTGTGCAATCATGGTGTTGTCTCTGATCTGCAATGATAAACTTGAAACCAAACTGCCAAAGGCAGATGCTCTATTGAGTATATCCAAATATGGATAAGTAAATAAAGTTCTAATGATGCCTTGAGTGACTGACGAGAATGCATTCTTATATTGTCTTTAACAAATGAAGAGATGCTATGAATGAGACGTGTCTTGTTTCTTCCTCCATGTCCCTTTGTTAATCACACCTTTCCATAATCCGACAGTTCACATAATATTATTTCATTATTTTCTGATCATAGATAACTCCCAGATTGACTCAATATCAAATCTTTTTATGAAGGTAATCTTCCCTAATTGGTAGTGCAACCAGTAGTTAACATCCATTGTGTTTGTATTAGTTTGGTCTAACTATCATTAGTATTTAGTCAATCGATATTAACTCTTGCCTTATCCCATATTGTTATGATGATATCCAATCTTTCTACTCTGATATAAGTCGATATCATTTTCTGATAATTGTCCATTTATTGGTTGATTGCTGGTAATGGAGTTTGATCTTCAAATTGACTTCCATTCCTGTTAATACTTAAGGATACATTGTACTTATTATCCATGACTGATGCCTCATTCATCAATAGCTTGTGATATAATCACTGATGCTTTTGTGTTTCTACAAGATGTGGTTTATCTCAGACAATCGATAATCTTTCAATCCTTTAGTCGATATCCTCCTATGTGGTGTCTATTGATATAGATAGTAGAATTCAATCTAGTTTATGTTATTGTCATGATAACATAGGAAGTGATGGTGCATATTTGCTAGCGGGTCTTCATGTTTGATATTGCTTTATCGGATATGTCATTGTCTAAACTTGTGCAATTAATGATTATTTATAATATATGAATGGTTATCCTTCTTGCTTATCAATACATCTTCTGAAACACATAGCGACCTATCCCTTATTCATATCATGTTGATCTTGACTTCATAGTATTTGTTTCATTAATCATCCTCTCATGTTATCGATGTGTAATGACTAGTGATTGTTGTATCACTTCTTCATTCCTCATCGTGATAGATAATGCAGATGTTTAATGTAGATGTATATCGATTACAGATATTCGATATTGCTTTAAACGTTATTATTATTATTATTATTATTAATGTTATTGTTATTATTAAATATTATAATTAATGATGTTAGTAATATTAATAATATTATAATAAATATTATTATAGTGATAACATATTATTTTATATTGAGAGGTTTATTAATATTATTTATATATTAAAATTATTATATCAATAATTGATTTAATATTATTACTTAATATATTATTATAATATAATATATATAATTTATTAATAATTATTTATTATTAATTTATATTATAATTATAATCATAATTATATTATTTATTAATATTTTAATATTATTTAATTAACATATTACTTATTATGCTAACTATATATTATTATTATCTTTTGATAATAATTATATATTATTGTTATATACCGTTAATAATAGATTATTATATATCATCTAATCATTTTATTATTATACTAAGTTCAATATGTCATGGCTCATGACATTGTCCCTTGTGTAATTGCCACTTGAATGTATTGCTATTGAACCACATTAATGCTTTTCTTCTTCAACAAATGAGGACAGTCACTCTAAAGACAACATGATAATGTACACTCATTGTAAGGACAGTCACAAATGAGGACATCTCACAGTGACTGTCCCTTGTGTAATTGCCACTTGAATTACACAAGGGACAGTCATTGTGAGATGTCCTCATTTGTGACAAGGACAGTCACACATGAGGACATCTCACAGTGATTGTCCCTTGTGTAATTGCCACTTGAATGTATTGCTATTCAACCACATTAATGCTTTTCTTCTTCAACAAATGAGGACAGTCACTCTAAAGACACCATGATAATGTACACTCACTGTAAGGACAGTCACAAATGAGGACATCTCATAGTGACTGTCCCTTGTGTAATTGCCACTTGAATGTATTGCTATTCAGCCACATTAATGCTTTTCTTCTTCAACAAATGAGGATAGTCACTCTAAGGACAACATGATAATGTACACTCACTGTAAGTGTACATTATCATGTTGTATTACAAATGGACCTTATGTTGGTCGGGATATAAGTGCAAAAAAAAAAAGGAACGTTGTCATTTGTGTTTTCAACAGCGCCGAGAGAGATTCCCTCCGCGAAATCAAGTGGGTTATCATTTGTGTTTTGAACAAAGCGGGTTGTCATTTGTGTTTTGAACAGCACCGAGAGAGATTCCCTCCGTGAAATCAAGCGGGTTGTCATTTGTGTTTTCAACAGCGCCGAGAGAGATTCCCTCTGCAAAATCACAGCTACAATTTCTGAGTACGTTGGGTTTATTTTTCTTTTGTCATTATTATTTAATCTGGTATTCAGCTGTTAGAGAGCTAAAATACCCAGATGTGAGGACATATCTGTGTTGAATTTATTGTTAGCGGCTTTGGTTATTTAGAATGCTTCCCCACAATACTTAATTACACAAGGGACAGTCACTGTGAGATGTCCTCATTTGTGACAAGGATAGTCACACATGAGGACATCTCACAGTGACTGTCCCTTGTGTAATTGCCACTTGAATGTATTGCTATTCAACCACATTTATGGGCCCGTTTGGACCACGACACACAGTAGCATCTACAGAGAAGAATATCCCAGGTGTAACAAGTTGTAAGAATATACCAACAGTTCTAAGAAGTTCCCTAGCACGTAGTAGCATCTACAGAGAAGAATATACAACATGAGGGCAGCCACTGTAAAGACAACATGATAATGTACACTCATTGTATGTGTACATTATCATGTTGTCTTTACAGTGACTGACCTCATTCAAGTGGCAATTACACAAGGGACAGTCACTGTGAGATGTCCTCATTTGTGACAAGGACAGTCACACATGAGGATATCTCACAGTGACTGTCCCTTGTGTAAGCCACTTGAATGTATTGCTATTCAACCACATTTATGGGCCCGTTTGGACCACGGCACACAGTAGCATCTATAGAGAAGAATATCCCAGGTGTAACAAGTTGTAAGAATATACCAACAGTTCTAAGAAGTTCCCTAGCACATAGTAGCATCTTCTAATTGTCTATACCACTTCACAAGGTATTGTTTGCACACATTGTTTTTGGTTCTTTTGATGACCCTTGTTTTGAAATTTCTATTAGGCCTTGTAGCTTATATGTTTTGATTGCTGGAGAGCTTCTAAAGCTAAGCAAGAAGACCATTGCACGAGTTATAGCCGCGCGCTCAGGTTTGAAAATTGTATATTTTTTAATCTAATGTATATTTTAATCCTTTTGCCATGTCATGTAATATGTCTTGCCTTGTAGCTTATATGTTTTGAAATTGCTGTTAGGCCTTGTAGCTTATATGTTTTGATTGCTAGAGAGCTTCTAGAGCTAAGCAAGAAGACCATTGCACTAGTCATAGCCGCGCGCTCAGGCATGAAAATTGTATATTTTTTAATCTAATGTATATTTTAACTAGACTTTTAAAATATTAAAGCATAGGTCTAAGAAGATTTGTGTACTTTTGACAATTTTGCTTAGTCACTGAAAGTTGTAGACCGAAGTTTTCATAGCCCAATTTTTGCTTCCTACGAAGAACGATCATGTCAGATAATATAAGTGAAGAACAAAATAGGGAGACAATCACTAGATTGTGGTCTAACTTGAAAAGAAAAGGTGATGGAAAATGTTATTGTCCCTGCAAAATTTGTAAGGGCTTAAACCGTAGAAGATTGCTAATCAAAACAGTTAAGAGACATTGTAGGGAGAATGGTCACATTGAAGGGGGGCATGACTATCATCCACTGGTAAGTTGTTCATTATATCATTTTAACAATTTATATACATATGAAATCACTTGATGATGAGTTGAAGATCATGGTTTATTTATGTTAATCAATTTTATATAGGTTGATCTCCCCAGGGAAGTACATGATATGGAGGAACATGGGGGTGCGAATATCCAAGGTGAAGATAATGATCCCATGGAAGATGACGATCATGCGCCAGAAAACACAATTGAAGATGATGGTATAAATACATTGATCCATGACACATTTAGTCCAAGCGGATCTGATCATGATGATGATGATAGCCTTGATGTACCTCTACTTGAGAAGGCATACGAGCCCCTATACAAAGACTCCCAAACAACTCTTCTCTCTGCTGTATTGTTGTTGTTGAACTTGAAGGTTATGAATGGTTTATCCAACATAACAATGTCACGTATGTTAAGGTATGTCATATATGTCTTTATAGTTAACAAAGGGTGAATAATGTACCACTAATATTGTTTATATTAACAACTTATATTTTTTGTTGTAGATTGATAGGCGAGTTTTTGTTACCACCATCAAATATTCTACCTCGCTCATATCGAGAATTATCTGCTATTATGAAAGATATTGGAATGGAGTATCAAGCAATACATGCTTGTCCCAATGATCATATTATAGATTATAAAGAACATGAATTTGCAACACAATGCCCTGTATGTCATACGAGTAGATATCGAACAGATCGAATAACAAAAAAGGTGCCTCACAAGGTTCTTCATTACATCCCCATTATTCCACGGATGCGACAATTATTCAAGTGTACTAGCTTGGCACAATTTATGGATTACCATGCACGCAATAGAAGTCGAGATGACATTATTCGAATCCCTGCGGATGGTTCGGCATTTATGCACATATAGGAAAAGTGACAACACTTCAAAGAAGAACCTCGTAATCTCAGGCTTTCATTGGCAGCGGATGGTGTCAATCCATTTGGAGATATGAGATCTGTTTACTCGGTGTGGCCTGTTTTTGTTATCAACAATAACATTCCTCCGTGGATGTCAATAAAGAGGGAGCACATTATGTTGGCAATGATTGTTCCAGGTATTTTATCATTTGATAGTTATTAATTTACATGTACTTACAAATCTTACAGTAAAATGGTCACAATAATTATGTAATGTTACTGTTCATTCAAGTAGGTAAATATCAAGTTAAAGATATGAATGTATATATTGAACCTCTTATTGACAAGTTGGTGGAGTTATGGAACGGTGTCACTATGTATGACATGTCTAGACCAATAGGACAAAGACAATTTCAATTCCATGCAATACTTGTATGGACAATACATGATGCCCCAGGGCTAACACATTTTTGTGGTATGTTATAGTGAATTCAAGTTGCGCATGATAATTCTAATTATAAAAATCAACATATTTAATAATCCAATTATATCATTATCTTGTAGGTCTTCAAACAAAGGGAAAATTTGCATGTCCAGTTTGTGGTCCAAAGATGAAATCTCATCATTCAAAAAGTTTAGGAAAGCATGTGTTTGATGAGTACAGACACTTCCTCCACAGGAATCATAAGTATCGAAGTATGGAAAAACATCTTTTCAATGGGAAAGAAGAGACTACATCAAAGCCACGAAGAATGACACCTCGCCTATGGAAGTTGGAATATAATAGAATTAATCGTCGAGGTAATGTCGTTCCACTTAATGGTTTATGTTTGTAATTTATATATTTCTATTGTGATTTTTGTTTACTAATTATGTAATTGATGATCGTGAAGGTCGTCAAGGCACTACTGACAACCTTCCAAAGGGACTAAAAAGCTATCCCAGACAATTTAGTAGGTTTCCCTACTACGAGGACCTACAAATTGTGCATTTGTTTGATCTTATGCATGTTGGAAAGAATATAACAGAGACATTGTGGAAAATACTGGATGGAAGGCGTGACAAAGAAAAAATTGTCAAAATTTGTAATGACATTCATGAATCCAATCATGCACTGAAGAATTTCATTCACTCAAATAGCAATAGAGATCAGATTAATATAAGTGCCCTTCCTTGGTTATTAACGGAGCAGCAAAGTGATGCCATAAAAGAAGTCATACGAAAAATTCGATTTCCCACAGGATTTGCTGGGAACATAAGCAATCTCATATCAAAGAAAAGTGAATTTGGGCCAGGGCTCAAAACGCATGATTGGCATACTTTCATCAAGGTAAGTTATGTTCTTCTGTATTTACAATATATTCATAAACTACGTGTACTATTCATTATGTTATGTTAGAAAATAATGAAATGATTGGTTTATAATTACTGCAGTACGTGCTACCTCTATCTCTCCCAGAGCACTTCAACAATAACATCAAACAAGTGATATATGATCTTGGAAAATACATGAGGTAAGCAGTAATATCTGTTCAATTTGTTGTATATATTTATTATATTCGCGATTTATTTTTCTTGCTATGTAATCTATTGTATATTATTTTGTAAAGTCTCGTATTTATATATTTTTTGTGACTTGAATCTCTTAATGTAGGTGGTTGTCATCTAAAGAAATCCATAAAAAAAGATATAAACTATTGGAAGAGAAGAATTCCTCAGTTATTGTGTGAAATGCAAAAGTGTCTACCTCCAACTTTTTTCAATGCACAAGAACACTACCTCATACACCAAGTTGAGGAGATTGAATTGTGTGGACCTGCACACACTAGGTCAATGTGGATGGTTGAGAGGCACTTGAAATCTTTGAAGGCTTTGGTTCGAAAAAGAGCACATCCTGAGGGTTCTATGGTAGAGGGATACATGGTATACCAGACTATGGTGTACATTACTAAATATCTTCCTAAGTTTGCTTCAAATATCCATGTAGATCGCATTTGGGATCTCGACCCTTTTAAAAAATTCAAAGGGGAGTACTTGATGGGGAAAGGTAGATTGAGGAAAGTGACAGGTAATAAATTATAAGATGTTATTGTAATAAATTATTTCTTAATCTTCAAAATAAATCGGTTGTAAGTCGTCTATTTTTTTTTTGTACAGTTGCTCGAGAGTGGGATGCACTACATTTGTATATTGCAAACAATCTTGATTGGATGACGGTATGGATTGAACGATGTCAACATTCTGGTCACACATTAACATGGGAAGGTGTATCTTCATTGGTTAAAGAAGCTCATCGTAATGGAGATTCTAATGTTACGCAAAGGGAAATAGATTTAGCATATGGTTTAAGAGATTTCTAGGTACGTACAAAATTATTAATCACCCGTATGTTTATCAACTCACGATATAATAATTTTGACATGTTTCACATATTATTGTAGGTTAAACACCACAAGGGTATGTTCTGTAATGGTCAAAAATTTCGCGTCAAAGTGTTGGATGACACGAAGAAAACTTGTGATTCTGGAATAACTGCAGTCTTTCAAGTGACTAATATTTTATCTAGAAATGACTTAGATCCTCAAGAGTCTAAAAATCAATACTATGGCATTTTGGATGATATACTTGAGTGCGACTTTAGTTCCTTCAAATTAGTACTCTTCGTTGTCAAATGGTACAGGCTACGACTTAATCCAAATGATCCTAATAGAACTGTTATTGAACATGATAATGGATTTACAATGGTTAATACAAGGTCGTTTGAGCCAGTTGGGGATGAGCCCTATGTTCTTCCAAGCCAATGTGAGCAGGTATTTTACTCAGAGGTTTCACATAAACCGGGTTGGTCATTTGTTGTTAGACATGAACCGAGAGGAAGGCCGATAAAGTATAATGCGATGGAAGAAGAAGATACCGAAGAAGTAGAAGATGATGTAGATGATGATCATGATCGACAATTATTGGATGATGTTCCTGAGACAAATTTTCATGAAGAAGAAGAAGAAGATGATGCTGCTACTGATGATGATGATGAAGATGATGTTGATGTTGATGATGATGATGTTGATGATGACGACAACGATGACGACGACGAGGACGATGATGATGATGACAATGACGAGGATGATGATGATGATGATGATGATGATGATGATGATGATGATGATGATGATGAAATTTAAAGGTATGCCATCAATCCTTAATGTATTTAATATTCATTTCTTGATAGAAATATATTTGTCTTAAATGGTTACATAGTTTATTCATTATCTATTTAAAAGCTATAAGTGTTATAATGTGTACGTTTTAATGTTTTTAATTTTTATGTGATGCTTATGATGGATGTGATTATGATTATGATGTGATTATGCTCACGATAATTGAATTACATTTGCAGGAAATTGAACCCCTTTCAAGAGCATCCCCCACAGTCTCATGGATCGACAGGTATAAGTCAATACACCTTATAGAAAGTCTATTTAATACACTTATCAATAGTAAGATTGATGTCTTCTAAGATCTCTCCCATTTGCAGGTACCAGCAAATAGGTATTTGTCAGAAGTGTCTTCCTCGAGTGAGGGAAATATAGGAATAGAAGAGGAAAGTGAGACATGCAGTTTATCTAGAATAGGGAGATTAACTAGAGGTCAAAGGACTAGAAGGAAATTCAATAAACACATGAAATTTTTCCTTGCTCAAGGGGGGTCATGTTCTTATGATGATGAGATGAAAGGCGACATCGAGGTGCCCTTGAGGTACCAACATCTACAGAAACATTGGGTACCCAAGGAACTTCCTCCAATAAACACTAATTTTTGTGTTAATGAGAGGATATATCGCATAGCACCATCATCATTACATGGTTTGGGCCTATTTTCTATGGATGGCATAAAGGTGTCTTACAAAAAAGTTTCTGAATTGATGGAGTATGTTGGACCATGTTACGATTACAAAAGTTGGATGCATATTGTTCAATATAAAAAAAGTATGCGTAGGTATGCACTCTCGGCAAATTATATACAACAGCAAGACAATAATCAAAGTAAAAGTGTGGCTATATACATTGATGGAAGGCCAAAAGCAACAGGGAATATTGCGGGTTTTATAAATAGTACACGACCTGGGTCAACTATAAAGCAACCCAATTGCATATTTGAGGCGCGCGAGGGAAATCATGTATTCATCTGTGCGATAAAATCAATACGTGCAGGGGAAGAGCTGCTTATTGATTACAATTTGAACCGCATAGATACAAACGAGGCTACTATCATGGGGGTGGTACATACTATTAAACCAACTTCTAATCAATGACTCCAACATACCATTTAGTTATTAAATTTTTGGCTAACATTTTTATACTTGATCTTTGACACAGGGGCACAATATGGAGCAACCGCCCGAAGGTGATGGTGATGATATTCCTAGCTCATCTACACATGAGCAGGTAAAACTCATTGTAATTGTGCAAACTAGATAGAAGCAAAATGTTATTTTTTTTAATGTTATTTTCTTCATTGTTTTGGAGTAATTTTGATAATACTAATACTATTGTTGTCACAGAGGGCCGGTGGTCGAAGAGAGGGAAAGCAACCTGCAGTCCCTCAGGAGTCCCCCCTTGTGGACCCTTTTTTTATTGATTTAGTAGAGACCGATGACCCGATCGGTTCCATTAAAAAGCTGCTAAAGAAAATTGGGAAAGAACTTCTACGTTTGGTATCCATACATCCTCAGACTCAGGAAATAAAAGACAGGGCAGCTGAGTTGTTGCGCACTTCTGAAAACTTTAAAGTAAGTATTAATGAAATTTTTAATTATTACAAGAGTTCAATAATGGTTTTTATGTTATGCTCTTTTATGACATTAATTAAAATATGGATGCATTGTCTTTACAGAGTTATTTGCGTAATTTTGAACCCCATTCCCATGATGAGGCCGGTATTGCAAGTGGTTCAGGTAGATCACATGTTCCATTCCCCACTTGTGTTTTCCACTGAATATATATAGGAATGATCATAATCATTGACAATACATGCTCGAACAATCTTTTTTTTTAATGCTCTAACAATCTTGTCCATGCTAGTCCACGCGTTCTATATTTATGCATGCTCTAACAATTTTATTCTTTAGCTCCTTTCCATGATGATATGACAACGCCGCCTCCATCCAGGACAGCCACAAATGTCTTGCCGACTGCCATGTCAACAACACACAGCCTAAATGCACCAACTGTTGCACCATCTACTGGTACACAAATCCCTCTTTTTCTCTCTTTTGTTATGTGTTTAAGTGTTATGTGTTTACAATGTAGATCCCTTGATTGTGTTTGTGCCATGGGTGCTCTGCACCAATTTATTTCCCTTGAAGTATTATTTCTTGGAGGCATTTGATAATGGTTTTCATTTTTTGCAATAGGAGATGCAACAAGTCCCGATGCAACATCATTTCCTGGATGTTCCTGTGTTCCTAGTACGGGAACGGTGAAGGATTGCATATTGATCATCAGCAACGATGAAGGCGTTCCCTTAAAAGTATCCAAACTTTCAGGTACTTTAAAGTTATTATTATTCTATAGTGATATAATAGTAATTTAGTTTTTGATCACTCTTCATCGACTAATGATCCCATGATTATTTTGTAGGGAATGATATTTTTTGGTGAAAACTTGGTGACGAGTGTTTGCGGATATTTGGGCCCACCATACGTACATGGTGGAACGTCATATCCTAACTAAAACCCCAAACCACTATTTTGATTTCATATCATTGCTAGAATAGTTTTCCTTTTCATCAATTTCTTGAACTATATTAAAGGTAGCTTCTCTTCATTTATGAGTCTAACATGTTTTTTTTTACTTAAAAGGTGGAATAACCAAGATAAAAAGTTGAAGGATGATCTTGTACATAGTATGACCTAGCTTTTTGGACCTCGTGCATTCGAGAGAAACAAGCTCCTTGAAAGAGCTGGTTTATGTTTGAAGTATATTAGGGACCAGTACAGGAAATATTTAGAGGTTAACCCAAGGCACGAGCGTCCGCCCTGTGTTCTTGAGGCTGAGTGGCAGGGTTTGATTTTGGATGGAAAGTATAAAGCCAACATGAAAAAAGGAATTACGCCAGTAGAGAGTAGAGCAAGGTATGTGATACTTTTGAGAATGTAATTATGTACTAATTAACCTCTAAATTTTTCCTATACTGGTCTCTAACATATTTCAAACTTTTCATAGATTGCCTGACACATCAAAGGCAACAAAGGAAAGATTAGAAAAGCACGGGACACACAAGCTTGGCTCTGGTGGTTTTTCCAAACTTCAAGCACGAGTTGTAAGTATTAGTAAATGAAAACTTGTATCAATTTTTTTATATATTGCAAGGAAATTTTTTTTGATCAAACAATGCAAGTAAAATTCACCATACCAAGAAAAAATGTAGGGGTCAGAGTTCAATAGATGCCTCACAGAAGAGGACAAGAGAATTGGCTTCCAACAAGGCTATAGAGCCGTGGCTGAACGGCTACGAGCTGAAATCAGTGTGCAAGGTTCAAATAATGATGCATCTGAGCCACAGGTAAATAAGCTAAATGAAATTTATTTCAAATTGAATACTTTACCAATTAGTCTATTTGATGTTAAGTTCTAATATAAAGTGAGTATATCTGTTTTAAGAAAGCAATGATAACAATGTGTAGGATATTGGAATGCAGCCTGACAATCCTTCTACACAATCTATGCATAATGAAGGTTCGCATGATGTGCATCCTAGTGGTGGAGGTATACATTTGCTATTAAAATTTTTATATGTAATTACAATTGGTGTTTGGATTAATGTAACATTTTGTATAGCAACTGTAGAGGATCGAGGGGTCGGTGCTCATGAGCATGTTGAGGTTGAGTCTAGACAAAATGATGTGGCCAGATCAGGTAATTAAAGAGCGCCACAGTTATGTTCTTTAAAATAATTAAATACTTGTAACAATTATAATTAAATATTTTAAATTTAACTCTTTTATTTGTTATTGTAGAGGACCCCCCTTTGCAGCAGCATAGGAATTTGAGATCATCAAGAACAAAGAACAAAACAACTGATGAGGGGGGTATTGATGATAACACTGATGCTCCTCTTAGAGCTTACATAGAAAAAAAAATTAGAAAGAGAAAAAAGAAATGATTCTCATCTAAATACCTTAATTGATAATGACTGAATTTTATGTCTCAATGAATTTAATTATGTGCTAATGAATGTTCATGAATTATGTGTTTATTTTCATATTGATGAATGTTGTGTGTTAACGAATCTAATGTGTTAATGAATGTTATCATGTGATATTGATTGAATGTTACATTTTATTAATAATTGAAAGAATGAATGAATGTTAGATGTTAACGGGGAATGTAGAGTGATGTTAGGGGGAGGGGCGTGGGGCCAAATGAGCTTCCACCTTCACGTGGTTGGCCCTGTTTAGTAGAGAATATTAAAGTATATTCTCGAAACAAAGTGAAGCTCAATAAGATACTAAATGAGTCAAAATGGTTATCAAGGTCCTCTATCCATAAGATACTTGTAGTCAAAATGGTTATTAATAAGATACTTGTAGTCAAAATGGTTATCTAGGTCCTCTATCCATTCCATAAGTTCTTCACCATTCAAACTTCCTCCATAACAAGGAATGTGCTCTAGGTTAGTCATGAAGCCTAGCATGGACTCTCTGTCAGATAGAGCCACTATTTCAGAGCCTTTTTTGTGCATTTCCTTCAAGCACTGTATAGTGTACGGATGTGAAAGGGAGGGAAGACCAGTGTGGAAGTTAGAGTATTTATATCTTATGCTTTGAGAGTTTATTTGGTAGATTCAAGACACCTTATATCAAAGTTATTCCTTTTTCTTATCTGTTGTTCTGTCAAACCCTCATTTTTTGGGTTATTGCATTCAAATGGCCTTAACTTGCAAATAAACCATAGGATATCCTCTGTTCTTTGTAAAATGCAAGTTAAGGGGGTTTATTTTCATATTTTAAAAGCTTTGGAACAGGATACTAAGCCAGAGAATTTCAAGAGCAAGCCCTAGGTCAAGAATCTCAATGTTCTTGACTAGGAGTTGATGGATTATGCAAGATCAGAGGGTAGCGGCAAGTAAAGGACCTCAAACCTTGTTGAATCTAGATCTTTAGAGCATGGTGGACATCTTCAAACTCTGATCTTGGTTTCATGCACCCATTTTCAATGCCTTGTTTTGGAACCCACACCCAAAGGCATGCATTAGGTCTGCGGACTCAATAAGGATATTGATATGCTGGAGTGGAGTCAAGGTCTGGGAGTTGGAGGATTGTTAGAACATCAAAAAGGGTACTCAAAAAACATATAAGTTCATAAGGTCCTTTGTCAAATTGAAGAGTTATTGCTGCAGAACAGGTTTTGGAGACCTACTAGAGTCACTAGGTCTATTTGGACCCGTTTGGACCACGACATACAGTAGCATCTAAAGAGAAGAAGTTTGGTATGCAATGGTCTTGAAACCTCTTGAGAAATTCTTGGTATGCATTTGTGTGGTGCAAAAGCTTCGTTGAAAGAGAAAAAGAAGAAAAGAATAGAAATGATTTTTTTTCTTTTTATGTCATATACTGTAACCAGCTACTTATAACTTGCAAAAATTATTATAACCATTTGAAATTGAAACTTAGTTTAATGTGAAACTGAGAACTGCTTTATTAGAGCTTTCTGTGATTTAGATTCAGACATCAAGAACATTGTTTGCCTAATATTGTGATTAATGTTTATTTATTAATATCTCATACTGACAAACAATTGATAATTGTAGGGAAAACGTCATTGGGGGTCTTTGAGGATCCACCAGAAGCCAAGGAGAAAATGTATTCAAATGCTAAAGATGGTGTAATAGTCCTTACAGCTGTTGAACCTTGCTGTGTAGATCATCTCCGATTCTCCAAGTTCAACAGTATTGTGGTATTCCTTTGGATACTTCTAATGGTAAATTTCAGACATCAAGTTCTTTTCGTATGAAACTACTACATTTGTAATCTGTAGTTTTAAACTTTTAGTTTATAAATGTTCATCAGCTTTAGTTCGTATGCTGCCATTTCAAGTATGATTAATGAAGTTACCTTTATCACAGGATGAAAGTGAGCAGTCAGCATACTGGTACGGAGCTGGCAGCATTGATACGGTGACTAGGGCATCGTTTAATGGTGGTATTGTGTTTTCCCGTATTTAGGGCATCGGCCTTTTGAAGCATTGCCTTCATCTTTCTTAAGTCTAAGTTTTAAGTTTGTTTATCTCTCTCGGCGCTGTTGAAAATACAAATGACAACGTTCTTGTTTGTTTTGCCCTTATATCCCGATGTGATTTCGCGGAGGGTTACGACGCTGTTGAAAACACAAATGAAAACACAAATCCCTTGTGTAATTGCCACTTGAAGGAGGACAGTCACTGTAAAGACAACATGATAATGTACACTTACAGCCCGTGTACATTATCATTGTGTCTTTAGAGTGACTATCCTCATTTGTTGAAGAAGAAAAGCATTAATGTGGCTGAATAGCAATACATTCAAGTGGCAATCACACAAGGGATAGTCACTATGAGATGTCCTCATTTGTGACTGTCCTTACAGTGAGTGTACATTATCATGTTGTCTTTAGAGTGACTGTCCTCATTTGTTGAAGAAGAAAAGCATTAATATGGTTCAATAGCAATACATTCAAGTGGCAATTACACAAGGGACAATCGATCACTGTGAGATGTCCTCATGTGTGACTATCCTTGTCACAAATGACTATCCTTGTAAAGACAACATGATAATGTACACATACAATGAGTGTACATTATCATGTTGTCTTTACAGTGGCTGCCCTCATGTTGTATATTCTTCTCTGTAGATGCTACTATGTGCTAGGGAACTTCTTAGAACTGTTGGTATATTCTTACAACTTGTTACACCTGGGATATTCTTCTCTGTAGATGCTATTGTGTGCCGTGGTCCAAACAGGCCCATAAATGTGGTTGAATAGCAATACATTCAAGTGGCAATTACACAAGGGGCAGTCACTGTGAGATGTCCTCATGTGTGACTGTCCTTGTCACAAATGAGGACATCTCACAGTGACTGTCCCTTGTGTAATTGCCACTTGAAGGAAAAAAGCATTAATGTGGTTCAATAGAAATGTATTCAAGCGGCAATTACACAAGGGATAATCACTCTGAGATTTCCTTATTTGTGACTATCCTTACAGTGAGTGTACATTATCATGTTGTCTTTACAGTGACTGTCCTCATTTGTTGAAGGAAAAAAGCATTAATGTGGTTCAATAGTGATGCAGAGTAGTCAGGGCTTTTAGAATATACAAATATACATCCTTAACTCTCATTCCACCAAGGAAGAAGGAATTCCAATGGTTGAAATGTGAGTTAAGGTCTTTACATCAGTCAAACCCTGAAAATGAGGGTTTGTAAACAATGCACAGAAAATTTGAAATAACTTAGATATAAAACAAAGAGAATCAATCAAACCAACTTCCAAAGCATCAGATGTCACTATTACAACTTCCAGGCAAATTTTATCATCCAACCACCATCCGTACAGCCGTACAGAGTTCGTTTTTCACCAGAAATGCACTAAAACAGGGTTATTTTTATTTTTTATGAAAGCAAAATGATTACAATACTGGTTCTTTGTCTGTCTTCGACCATTTGAAGCCTAAAATAGGCTCTCCAAACGTTGGTTCAACCATCTAGGTGGTTAGAACAGTTTATCCAACATTGTCAACTTTGCTAAGCAACTTTTAAAGTTGCATTACAACTTTGCAAACAACTTTGCCGAGAAGGTTAAAAATGTGTTGTGAAACTTTAGGAACCTTATTAAAGTTATTTTGGACCTTCAAACTTCTTAACAACATCTAAAAGACACCTAATAAACACTTACTATGCTCATTTCATCCAAGGACTCAAAAGATGCCCAAGGTTTATAAGTCACCAAGGGGTCTTGTGTCCAACAAGTGGATGTTTATAAGGAGATAAAATCAATCCTTAATATTTATTACAAACCAAGAAAACATCTAAAACTCCTATTCTAATTTATTGTCATTCAAAAAGACTCTGATTTGTCAATCAAAAGGACCTTTCACCAGTCAATCCTTCAAAGCTCCAAGGTGAAAATCTTATGTTCCAATTGATAGGATTTGACTCCTTGGCTTCATGGCAACTTCCTTCAATCATGGTGTCTTTGGCTTGCATTAGGGATGCCCCTGCATCAAATAGCAATGCATTCAAGTGGCAATTACACAAGGGACAGTACATGCCCATTAAAGTTGGTGTTTTGTTATCCAGCATGACAATGGAGACAACATACTCTGTGTCAATTTTACTGATCAAATTTCCCTCCGCTAGGCAAAGCAACAATCTGGGTATGATAAGGTGAAATTTTGTAGTCCTTTTGGGTATGATAACAGTTCCAGTTTCCAATAAGATGGTTCATTTTTATAATCTAGCTTCAATTTCTCTTGTGAAAATCTTTTTTTCATTTTATGGGTGGTAAAATATAATTATTATGCTAGAGGTGTGTACTTATGGATGATAATGAAACAAAATGATAAGATTTAAGACTCTTGTTTTTTTTTTAAATAGCAATTTAAGTTTCCTTCTATTATAAATTACTATTTTTCTATTTTTTAATGTATCTTTCCAAATCTTTTATATCAATTTTATTTATGAAATATAAATATATTAATAATGTTTTAGTGTTTTTAGGATTAGTTTATATCAATTCTATGTATCATCATTCGTCATTCAATTGTCAGTATTATTAATTTAGACTGTGCAATTGTAGAACTACTCGAATATGGGTTGGATGGATACTCAAGCAGGGGAACCCTCCTCAAATATCTCAAGCAGTGAACTTGGAAAAATGTGTCCTGAAGGAACCCTTTCCATCAGAGAGATAAAAGTACAAACAAGTAAAAGAAGCAGGCTCTGCAAATATGTTTTTGAGAAGAAAAATGATAGATTATTCGAGTATGGTTCATGAGGTATATCTAAAAAGACATTTTTTTTCTTATTATAATAAAAGAGGAAGTTGTGAATGTCAAAGTTGAGTGAAACAAAAATTATTTTCATCAAATTTTATTAGGCTTGCTTTTGGGAATAGTTTCTTACAATATTGCTATTAAGATTTTTATTGTGTAGTTTTTAGATTAGGTTTATAAAATTATATTTCATGAGTAGTGATTCATATTAATCAATTAACGATACTTTTGGAAGGTATTTTCAATGTGTCAAATTTTGATATTTTTACAAGAATTAGATTGTGTAATTTTTTTAATTAAAGTCATTGACTCATATTTCATAAATAATAGTTCTCATGAATCCATCTCTTATAAGATTGAATAGTCTATTTAGGAAGTATTTCTGATAGTATGTCAAATTCTGATATTACTATTACCATTAGATTGCATGGCTTTGAAGTCAACCTCGTTGACCCATATTCTTCTCTGTAGATGCTACTATGTGCTAGGGAACTTCTTAGAACTGTTGGTATATTCTTACAACTTGTTACACCTGGGATATTCTTCTCTGTAGATGCTACTATGTGCCGCGGTCCAAACGGGCCCATAAATGTGGTTGAATAGCAATACATTCAAGTGGCAATTACACAAGGGACAGTCACTATGAGATGTCCTCATGTGTGACTGTCCTTGTCACAAATGAGGACATCTCACAGTGACTGTCCCTTGTGTAATTTCCACCTGAATGAGGACAGTCACTGTAAAGACAACATGATAATGTACACATACAATGAGTGTACATTATCATGTTGTCTTTATAGTGGCTGCCCTCATGTTGTATATTCTTCTCTGTAGATGCTACTATGTGCTAGGGAACTTCTTAGAACTGTTGGTATATTCTTACAACTTGTTACACCTGGGATATTCTTCTCTGTAGATGCTACTATGTGCCGCGGTCCAAACGGGCCCATAAATGTGGTTGAATAGCAATACATTCAAGTGGCAATTACACAAGGGACAGTCACTGTGAGATGTCCTCATGTGTGACTGTCCTTGTCACAAATGAGGACATCTCACAGTGACTGTCCCTTGTGTAATTTCCACTTGAATGAGGACAGTCACTGTAAAGACAACATGATAATGTACACATACAATGAGTGTACATTATCATGTTGTCTTTACAGTGGCTGCCCTCATGTTGTATATTCTTCTCTGTAGATGCTACTATGTGCTAGGGAACTTCTTAGAACTGTTGGTATATTCTTACAACTTGTTACACCTGGGATATTCTTCTCTGTAGATGCTACTGTGTGCTAGGGTCCAAACGGGCCCATAAATGTGGTTGAATAGCAATACATTCAAGTGGCAATTACACAAGGGACAGTCACTGTGAGATGTCCTCATGTGTGACTGTCCTTGTCACAAATGAGGACATCTCACAGTGACTGTCCCTTGTGTAATTGCCACTTGAATGAGGACAGTCACTGTAAAGACAACATGATAATGTACACAAGTACCGTGAAGGTAGTTGCAAGTTACGGCTGTTTCATTGCATACCCGAAACAATGAAGATGTTACGGTCCACAAAATGTTTGTGCTTGAAAGATGAACAAATAAAATTAAACTTCTAAATAACCAGAGCCGCTAACAATAAATTCAACACAGATATGTCCTCATTTCTGGGTATTTTAGCTCTGTAACAGCTGAATACCAGATTACATAATAATGGCAAAAGAAAAATAAACCCAACGTACTCAGAAATTGTAGCTGTGATTTCGCGGAGGGAATCTCTCTCGGCACTGTTGAAAATACAAATGACAACGTTTCTCTACATTATCATGTTGCCTTTACAGTGACTGTCCCTTGTGTAATTGCCACTTGAAGGAGGACAGTCACTGTAAAGACAACATGATAATGTACACTTACAGCCCGTGTACATTATCATGTTGTCTTTAGAGTGACTATCCTCATTTGTTGACGAAGAAAAGCATTAATGTGGCTGAATAGAAATACATTCAAGTGGCAATCACACAAGGGACAGTCACTGTGAGATGTCCTCATTTGTGACTATCCTTACAGTGAGTGTACATTATCATGTTGTCTTTAGAGTGACTGTCCTCATTTGTTGAAGAAGAAAAGCATTAATGTGGTTCAATAGCAATACATTCAAGTGGCAATTACACAAGGGACAATCGATCACTATGAGATGTCCTCATGTGTGACTATCCTTGTCACAAATGAGGACATCTCACAATGACTGTCCCTTGTGTAATTCAAGTGGCAATTACACAAGGGACAGTCACTGTGAGATGTCCTCATTTGTGACTGTCCTTACAATGAGTGTACATTATCATGTTGTCTTTAGAGTGACTGTCCTCATTTGTTGAAGAAGAAAAGCATTAATGTGGTTCAATAGCAATACATTCAAGTGGCAGTTACACAAGGGACAATCGATCACTGTGAGATGTCCTCATGTGTGACTATCCTTGTCACAAATGAGGACATCTCACAATGACTGTCCCTTCTGTAATTGCCACTTGAATGAGGACAGTCACTGTAAAGACAACATGATAATGTACACATACAATGAGTGTACATTATCATGTTGTCTTTACAGTGGCTGCCCTCATGTTGTATATTCTTCTCTGTAGATGCTACTATGTGCTAGGGAACTTCTTAGAACTGTTGGTATATTCTTACAACTTGTTACACCTGGGATATTCTTCTCTGTAGATGCTACTGTGTGCTGGGGTCCAAACGGGCCCATAAATGTGGTTGAATAGCAATACATTCAAGTGGAAATTACACAAGGGATAGTCATTGTGAGATGTCCTCATGTGTGACTGTCCTTGTCACAAATGAGGACATCTCACAGTGACTGTCCCTTGTGTAATTGCCACTTGAATGAGGACAGTCACTGTAAAGACAACATGATAATGTACACAAGTACCGTGAAGGTAGTTGCAAGTTACGGCTATTTCATTGCATACCCGAAACAATGAAGATGTTACAGTCCACAAAACGTTTGTGCTTGAAAGATGAACAAATAAAATTAAACTTCTAAATAACCAGAGCCGCTAACAATAAATTCAACACAGATATGTCCTCATTTTTGGGTATTTTAGCTCTGTAACAGCTGAATACCAGATTACATAATAATGACAAAAGAAAAATAAACCCAACGTACTCAGAAATTGTAGCTGTGATTTCGCGGAGGGAATCTCTCTCGGCACTGTTGAAAATACAAATGACAACATTTCTCTACATTATCATGTTGCCTTTACAGTGACTGTCCCTTGTGTAATTGCCACTTGAAGGAGGACAGTCACTGTAAAGACAACATGATAATGTACACTTACAGCCCGTGTACATTATCATGTTGTCTTTAGAGTAACTATCCTCATTTGTTGAAGAAGAAAAGCATTAATGTGGCTGAATAGCAATACATTCAAGTGGCAATCACACAAGGGACAGTCACTGTGAGATGTCCTCATTTGTGACTGTCCTTACAGTGAGTGTACATTATCATGTGGTCTTTAGAGTGACTGTCCTCATTTGTTGAAGAAGAAAAGCATTAATGTGGTTCATTAGCAATACATTCAAGTGGCAATTACACAAGGGACAATCGATCACTGTGAGATGTCCTCATGTGTGACTATCCTTGTCACAAATGAGGACATCTCACAATGACTGTCCCTTGTGTAATTCAAGTGGAAATTACACAAGGGACAGTCACTGTGAGATGTCCTCATTTGTGACTGTCCTTACAATGAGTGTACATTATCATGTTGTCTTTAGAGTGACTGTCCTCATTTGTTGAAGAAGAAAAGCATTAATGTGGTTCAATATCAATACATTCAAGTGGCAATTACACAAGGGACAATCGATCACTGTGAGATGTCCTCATGTGTGACTATCCTTGTCACAAATGAGGACATCTCACAATGACTGTCCCTTCTGTAATTTCCACTTGAATGAGGACAGTCACTGTAAAGACAACATGATAATGTACACATACAATGAGTGTACATTATCATGTTGTCTTTACAGTGGCTGCCCTCATGTTGTATATTCTTCTCTGTAGATGCTACTATGTGCTAGGGAACTTCTTAGAACTGTTGGTATATTCTTACAACTTGTTACACCTGGGATATTCTTCTCTGTAGATGCTACTGTGTGATGTGGTCCAAACGGGCCCATAAATGTGGTTGAATAGCAATACATTCAAGTGGCAATTACACAAGGGACAGTCACTGTGAGATGTCCTCATGTGTGACTGTCCTTGTCACAAATGAGGACATCTCACAGTGACTGTCCCTTGTGTAATTGCCACTTGAATGAGGACAGTCACTGTAAAGACAACATGATAATGTACACAAGTACCGTGAAGGTAGTTGCAAGTTACGGCTGTTTCATTGCATACCCGAAACAATGAAGATGTTACGGTCCACAAAACATTTGTGCTTGAAAGATGAACAAATAAAATTAAACTTCTAAATAACCAGAGCCGCTAACAATAAATTCAACACAGATATGTCCTCATTTCTGGGTATTTTAGCTCTGTAACAGCTGAATACCAGATTACATAATAATGACAAAAGAAAAATAAACCCAACGTACTCAGAAATTGTAGCTGTGATTTCACGGAGGGAATCTCTCTCGGCACTGTTGAAAATACAAATGACAACGTTTCTCTACATTATCATGTTGCCTTTACAGTGACTGTCCCTTGTGTAATTGCCACTTGAAGGAGGACAGTCACTGTAAAGACAACATGATAATGTACACTTACAGCCCATGTACATTATCATGTTGTCTTTAGAGTGACTATCCTCATTTGTTGAAGAAGAAAAGCATTAATGTGGCTGAATAGCAATACATTCAAGTGGCAATTACACAAGGGACAGTCACTGTGAGATATCCTCATTTGTGACTATCCTTACAGTGAGTGTACATTATCATGTTGTCTTTAAAGTGACTGTCCTCATTTGTTGAAGGAAAAAAGCATTAATGTGGTTCATTAGCAATGTATTCCCAGCATCTGTACCTGCATCTCTCTTATATACTACAAGTTACTTGCCATCAGAAATTGCAGTTCCCTCACGTGACATTGATGGTGAAGTGTTCTTTTCAAAACCATCATCTGTGGTTACCAATGCTCCTGTTTTAGGCAATAAGTTTCTTGCATTCCATGAGCCATTGGTCAAGTTTCTTCTACGAGCTTCTGATGCCTCAAAATCTAAGCAGCGCCTACGCATGCCTCGTTGTGGTTGATTATCATTCTGTACATGAATTATAATGAGTAATCAGTTTTGGGCCTTGGAATCTTGTATGTAACATGCACAGGCATTTCATGGCTAAATGAATCTATTTAAAAGCATCAACTTTTCTTACATGATGCTGGATACATAAGTAGAACAAGCGTATATCAAATTGGAAGCAATCAGAACTCCACAATGACATATTATTTAGAGTACTCTTCAGTTTAAGTAATAATGCATATATTGACACTGTAAAGACAACATGATAATGTACACTCACTGTAAAGACAACATGATAATGTACACTCACTGTAAGGACAGTCACAAATGAGGACATCTCACAGTGACTGTCCCTAGTGTAATTGCCACTTGAATGTATTGCTATTCAGCCACATTAATGCTTTTCTTCTTCAACAAATGAGGATAGACACTGTAAAGACAACATGATAATGTACACTGTGAGTGTACATTATCATGTTGTCTTTACAGTGACTATCCTCATTTGTTGAAGAAGAAAAGCATTAATGTGGCTGAATAGCAATACATTCAAGTGGCAATTACACTAGGGACAGTCACTGTGAGATGTCCTCATTTGTGACTGTCCTTACAGTGAGTGTACATTATCATGTTGTCTTTACAGTGGCTGTCCTCATTTGTTGAAAGAAAAAAGCATTAATGTGGTTCATTAGCAATGTATTAAATTAATTTTGTTTTTTTAATCCACCCACGGGCGTCGCAATTGTGACGCCCACCCGTCGCAATGCGATACAGGCGCCCGTCGCAATTGCTTGGGAGGTCCGTCGCGATTGTGACGGCCCTCCGAAGCCATGCGAAGGGGGGGTGACGGCCATGCCGCTAACAAATCTTAGTCACATTGCGACGGGATATGTGTCGCAATTACGACAGCTACCCATAGACGTCGCAATTTGCGACTAAAAAACAGCGACGTCTATGGGTGTTGCTATTGCGACACATAGCCGTCGCAAAATGACCCCAAATGTATTAGTGATCATGTACGAAATTATAGTTGAAAATCTTGGAGAATCCATTTGAACCTGGTGCAATAACTGGGCTTTGGAAAAGGATAGAGCAGAGTGAAGTATTGCGTGATTAAATATTAGAATATTTCAAACTTGTTGATTTATGTCAAACAATGATATTGGGGTTGGTGGAAGATGAAAGAGTTTTCACTGCATTGGGATTTTTTAAATCAAAGATCAAAAACAAACTAGACAGAAATTTGGAAACTTGCTTGAGGTTGTTTGTAACTCAGTACAATGTTAGAGACTTTCCCTATGATAGGGCATTGGCAATTTGGAATTCCATTCATGAAAGATGAGGGATTTTGAACACTTCAAAACCTATTGGTGCTACTTCTAGTTCTGAGACAAATGATGGATCTTGGTCCCAGACTCAGAATGAAGATGAAGAATTTTTTGATTTTGAATACCCAAGTTAGAACGAAGAGGAACCTCTTGATACTAGTCAATTTCAGGAGTTGGATTCCATGTGGAATATAGAAGTGACAGACTGCTCACCAAGTCAGTGAAGTGATTTAGCATTCAGTTAATAGGTATTTATACACTATATACTTATTACTATAATTGTTAGACTTGAATATTGACAATTTGATTCATATTACAACTTACTAGTATTGTTCATGATTTTTGTAATTTGAATGTTGAAGTATAATATTAATGTATAATGTTCGTGAAATTTGAAGCATAATCATATAATGTCCTTTTCCCTCACTATAAATTGTAACTATAATTTAAAGTGTAAACGCCTCGTCCCTCAATGCCTCATGCAGCCATGTTATTTCAAGAATCAAGATTCAAAACTTAAGCTAGCTTGGTTCTGAAGTTACACAAAATTTTTATCTAACCCTGTCTCAACTTCACTACATGAAAATTAGAGGCCTTTGGAACCCTTCCAAAATTACGGTGATGTTCTTCTTAACATCTCCACTCTCATATAACCTTGCGAAGTCTCGCATAAAGATTTTTGTAACCTCTAAACTATTTAATCTTGTACCTTATTAACCTTTTCAAAGTTACGCCTATCCGCAAAATGCTTCATTTCAACTTCGTAATAGCCAAAATTAACAACCAAGAAACCTTCACGAAGTTCACCAACCACTTGAACATTACTATCATAGGTTTATAATTTTTCCTGAAAAAGTGACAAATATTAATCTGACCGTTGATACATGTCACATTCCATTCCTCTATGCTTTCCACATGGCATGCAACTAACTATCACTTTCAACACCGTTACACACTATCACTTTTAACTAACTATCACTTTAATTCCAAAGTTACGCACTTACACGTTGTTATTCGGGAGTCCCTCAGAAGTTTAGAACCCATCACCATCCTAACCAGTTAACCGTTAAGAAGTTATGAAACAGCCTGACGTTACTTCAGAACATTGCCGACGGTCAAAGCTTCCTAATTTCCTAGAAATTGTCAATTTGTCATACTCATTAGTCATTCCTAATTTCCTAATACTAAGCATTTACTTAATTCCTTAATCCCTTGAATCAAAAGCATTTGCTTAATACCTAAATTCCTAATTTCCTAAAAGAAAATATTAATATAATAATATGACATTATACATTCAATTTTAAATGAATTGCAACTACGATCTTGAGCTCTTTACAAAATTACACAGGCACAAAAAATTACAAAATATCCTTTTATTAACTTCCTTTAAATTTATACATCAATGATCAAGATTCAATGATCATAGTACCAGAGGCAGAGACTTTTATCAGGAAATTACAAAATATCCTTGTATTAACTTCTTTGAAATTTATACATCAAATTGAATGATCAATGATCATAGTACCAGAGACTTCTATCAGAAAAGTACAAAATATCCTTGTATAATTGTATTAACTTCCTTGAAATTTATACATCAATGTCAATGAACAATGATCATAGTACCAAAGACTTCTATCAAAAAATAAAAACTAACATTGGCAAACAAGTTTGGAAACAGTTATGAGAGTGACAGTTGGCAACTTGGATTCTTCAGAATCAGTCTTGGTTTGCACCAAAGGTGCATCCACAACAGGTGAATCACAAAGATAAGATACCCTATTTTAATTAACAACCTCCCTCTATTGGCTCTTCATCTAATACCAGAACTATCTCAACTACTTCCATCATCCATGTCAATGTGGCAAGGCTTGAATCTCTCCAATGTTTTCCCACACCATAATTTCCCTCTTTGATAGCCAAGTTGTCACTCTAACTGTATCCAATTATTCAAGGCATTTGTTCCACTTGGCATCTGTTATGGCTCAAGATTTAGCAACAAACTTATTCATGTCAATCTCCTACTTGTACAATTCATCCTCAACTTCATAAAAAGTTAAAATGTCAGCATCACCAACAAAATAAGAAGCCACCTACCTTTCTAGCATCCAAAATTTGGTTGAAAGAATCAACCCACTCTTGCCAGTCCTTCAAGTGTCCCTCTGTGTCCACAATAGCAGGGATATATCCTTCAGACTCTTTAGCAAAAACCTTTAGCTTTGACTGAATGTTTTGTAACTTTCCAATGAAAAATACATACAAATCCTTTACAAATAACACTATTTCCTTAACATCAATTATTTTGTCAAGTAAGTAAAATTAACCTATCAAAGAATTACAAGTATGGGCCCCAAGTATTAAATAAGGGGGTTTGTACAGACAAGGAATTAGAACATTGATATTCTTCTCCTGCAAAGAAATGAAATTACTATGAATGATTTGAGACTTCCATTTTAAAATATTTACTCTGTGCAATAGAACCTTCTTCAAAGTCTCCTTTTCAGCAATTCCAATATCAGGAGGCTGATCAACGCCCATTATTATCTTTTCTATTGCAATTTATGGAGCTAAGACCCCTCATACTTAGTTTGGACCCCACCATCACAGACCTCTGTAAATGCACTGGACTGAATTTTTAGACTATTTATTTCATCTTTTAGCTCCTTCATAGTCTTATCTAAGAGAAAATTCTTCTGCAGTTCACCTTCAAACTTTTTTCTAGTTGACACATAATCTCTTAATGTCCTGGCTAGCATGTTCTCTAAGTCCTCAACCACTTCTTTATTCATGGAGGATGCATGATGTAGGAGATTTTCTATCTTTGATCCTGTAGTGTCCTACAACCTCCATACTAATTGGCTACCCTATGTTGTGTCTTGGATGTTTACCAATCTAGGCTTATTAGATTCTGGGGCCACACACCATACTGCTAGTGTCTTAGTGTCCATATTGAATCCAAAACCCCTCTGTAGTCGATTAGGGCCAAAAGATTCATAAGCTACAACTTTATCTTGCCTCTTGATTTGGTCAATTAAGAATGAGGAGTCTAAGTCCCATCCAGGGATCAACAACATGCCACTTCTCTTCACAAGATCTCTTGCCTCCTCCACAATTAATGTTTCACTGTTGGGATCATAGGTGTGTAATTTTGCAATCATTTCAACTGTCTTTTCTTGTGATTCCCCTAGTTTCAAAGATAGTGTTAATTCATTCTGCTTAACTCTAAAGAGAAAACTTTTAAACTCATCGGACTTGATGAATTCATCATCATCTATAAACTCTTTAGCTTGGATGATCCTATCTTCCAATCTAGCTGCAGCCAATTCTAACTCATCTAGGGCCTTTCCTCCCTCAACTGCATGTGATTTCAACAATTTTTGTCTTAAGTAAACAAAGTAATGGCTATTACCTAGAAATATTTGTAGTTCCTTTTTCCTTGCATTTTGTGGTACATTCATCAACTTTTATTTCTTTTATGTCCCCTACTCAGATGTGGATGGCTCATCTTGTTCTATTTCTACCATAAACACCACATCAGGTTCAACTTCCTTAGTGTTTATTATGTCCTCTTCCTTCTCCTCAGGGATGTCTGGCAATTTAGACATAATATCTTTGTAATTCTCTATACACATGTCAATTCTTGGCATGTATTTGAGATCAAGAAAGAAACTGGGGAAGGTAGGGTTTGCCTTTTTCAATTCTTCCTCTACCCTTACAATATTTTACCATTTACGGCTTCTCTCATCACATATATCTTGACTCATCACATTTCTAATAACATCCTCATCTTCCATAGGTTGATTTAGAGCCAAATTATGATTCCTCATTTCTTTCAATGCTCCTCTAACGAAGTGTTTAGGGTCATACATCCTTGCATTAGCAGAGGGAAATCTGAATTGTCTCAGGAATTTATGGATTTGGTCCACATCTTTACCTATAGAGAAATCCCCTATTTGGAACCTCCTTGCTAGAAAGGTTCCCTTATGTCTTTGAGTGCCTCAGTATTCTTTATCCATCATGATAAACTGCCATAGGAATTTTATTATTTCCAATCTTTCTTGGACATATTTTTGTAGTATGTGTGGAGGTTGAGGGAAAGCATATACTCTCATAATAGAAAAATTCTTTAAAAAAACATATCACCCCAATTGTGCTTAATTTTATTGTCAATTTTAAATGCAAAGGGTCTAAGCAATTTTCTAACAATTAAAGGAAATATATCCATCACAATACCTAACATGTTCATTATTGGATCCACAAAATCACTATAAAAAGCAATGGCATTAGAGAAATGGTACTTATATCCCATAACCTAGTCCAGAGTTGAAGTGGAACAGTTCCTCCTGCATTCTTGGTCTCATTGATGAACTCTGGTTTGATGTATCCAATATTTCAATAGAGGATCAAGTGCATCAGCATGGAGTAGTGATTGAACTTGAAGCTTTTCAAATTAGTCTTTGCATTCATAAACTCAGTGTGCATTACATTGATTATGTGCCCCACATAATCAAACTCCAAGTGTTGGTGTACAGGTCCTGAACATCTGTAACCATGACATAAATGTCAGGAGTCACTATCAAACCTCCATCTATTCCAATAACTTTGTGTAGATTGTAGATGGTATTTTGGAAATAGGGAAAGAAAAGCTCAACATCAAATGAATCTGCAACCTTCTTCGGCAACAACCATGCCTCTTTATTTTCTCTAGGAATATGCTTTCTCATAACCCTTCCAATGTAGTAACTTTTTTGTCTATTAAGTGGGGCCTCCTCTTCTGCTAGGTCAATATCCATGCTCATAGGTCTCTGAAGGTTGAAATCTTTAATAAAAGTTGTTTTGTCTAACATGCAAAAGTATAGACTTGTCCTGCTTTTGGAAATCTTGTGTCACTGGATTGTATGCTTGAATTATCACTTTTATGAGGTCTACATCCAAAAATACCTCAGGTACTATCAACTTTCCCAAGTTCCTGTCTCATGGGTTTGAAACAGGAGGTCCTCTCAATCTATTATTATAGAAATACATGAAGATCTCATACCTAGTTGTGTTTGGGTAGATGACATCCTTGTAGAATGCATAAGTGTCCCTCTATTCATAAGTGTTAGCTAATTGCAAATTTGAGGATCTAGGCAACAATTTTATCCATTCTTCAGTGTATATGTTAAGCCTCTTTGTTCTTGAATGCACACTCTTTTTTGGTACTACAACAACCTCAGGAGATCCTTGTTCTGACATTCTTTATGTATACTCAACTCTAAGCTCCTTTTCTACACTTAAAGGTTTCAAATCTTTGTTTCTCTTCGACTCTAAAAATTATGGATGCTTTCTGAAGTGTGAACTATCTTTAATAACTGATAAGAAACTCACAACCAGCCACCAGGCCACCTACTGTATTAAAAATTAAAATCTCATCAAGCGTACACACATGAAATTATTAATTATCTTTTTCAAAAAAGTATCACTGACAACTCTGACTTCCAGCATAATTTGGTAGTGATATGAGAGTAAATAATTGGTGTGTTGCCAAAGTTATGCTACTAGTACATCTAACCCTAGGTCCCTATCTCAACTTTTCTACCTACAAATTAGGGGCCTTGGCCCTTGGCCCTTAGAATTTGAAATCCTAAAACTTTGAGACTTGCGAAGTCATGCAACACCTTTTCGAAACTTTAGGACTATTAAATTGACAAGGGAAAAGAAACCTTGAGATGTTATGACACAACCTAGCATGACTTCGGATGTCATTCTTGAGTCTTGACACTTGTACTTCATAATCATCATCACAAATGACTAAGAAACCCTAGCGAAGCTCTGCAAACATTTCATCTGTCGGCACTTTCCATGTGGCATGCAACTTACTCTCACTTTTCAACACCTTCCAAAGTTACGCACATAGTTAGTTGGGAATTTGGAACCCATAAACATCATAAAAACTTAACCATTGAGAAGTTACGAAACATCCAGGAGTAACTTCGGAACCCATCACCATCATAATAAATTAACCATTGAGAATTTAGAAACAACCAAACGTAACTTTGGACCTTGGAGTGGGTTATATACAAGTTACCCCTAGTCAATTTCAAGAATCACGAGGTGGGAGTGGGTTTCAAATTTCTATGTGCCATGTGGGATTTAGATTTTAGAAGCGTCAGACTCCTCATTCAGTCAGTGAAGTGATTTCACATTCTAATTTAGTTAATAGGTATTTATAATTTTATACAGAATCACAGTCCACAGATACTTCAAAGTTCAAGTTAATTAATAATTACAATTTACATATTTTTCAGTTTATAAAACTATTTTTCAATTTCATGATTCACGTAACATGTTACTGTATTGACTATTAAAATTTGAAGTATATGAAAATAGTGCATAAACCACTATTGAAAAAGAGTCTTCTCATATGTATTACTATTAAATTCAAAAATGATACGCATACATTTAAACTTTTAGTTTTTCTATATTTCTGCTATACATAATATTGGTAACCACACGGTTGTGGTTTCCCCAGAAGGAAAAGCGACAAGCTTCCAACCATTTCAAAAACCAAAATGAAAATTATATTCGTATTAACAAATTACAAGTAACAAAAATTATCCTAACATCCTTTCACAGGAAATTAGAAAAGCCTAGTCTGACTCCTACATATCCTAATACTAATAGTAATTTGTTAATATGTTATAGTATAATATAATAATACTATCCACAAAGAAAAAAAGACCAGTCCATGTGCAGACCAACAAATAACCAAATCATCTCCTCCTTGAACCCCTCTTGGTTGAAGTCATGATCATAAAAAATGGCACGCATCTTCGCCTTGTCATGTTCTACTTCGAGTTCAAACATGTCACTTTGGTATCTGGCATAACTGGTAGCATGATCCCATGTTGCAGACATAAGATGATTCAGAACATCTTGTTGAATCTCCTCCTCCATATCCATATTTGGTTGGATAATAGGTTCTGGGTTCTCATCTAATGATCCCTCAGCCACTGGAAGACCCATTCTGTCATCCAAATTTAGAAATTTAGAAAGCGTCCTATGTTCTGAAATTCCACTACTGAGGAGTATATAAATAAATTAATCACCAACTTGCCATATGCAATAAATTTTGAAGGAATGTTTCATGTAAGGTGGCTTGCCTCAGAAAAGGAAATTAATGAATATCGATAAAGAAAAATTGCAGACACATGTATCCTGCATAACTTGGCTCCGAAGTCAAAAATAAAAATAATGAATGTTGATGAATCACAACTCATATCCCATACAAATTATCCTTTTTAATGTCTAATCAAAATCTTGGCCTGGATTATGTACTGCCGACTTCCAACGTGACCTTGGAACCATCATATCCTAGCTATGATTTTAAATTTTAAACTGGCAACTTGGCAGCTGCATTAAATTTTGAAGGAATGTTTCACATAAGGTGACTTGGCTCTCAAAAGAAAAATAATGAATGTTGATGAATCATAGCTCATATCTTGTACACATTATCCTTTTTAATGTCTAATCAAAATCTTGGCATGGATTATGTACACTACTGAATAATTTAAAATCGTTGATAAGTATCATTAATTGCACTTCAATCTTCAATATCACTGTAACTTCATGATGAAGTTACGCAGATTGCCAGCGTGACCTCAAAACCCCCATATCCTAGCTATGATTATAACTTCCAAAGTCACACACACTGTCAACCTATCCTTTCTATATCTTTGTGGCCTTCAACTCCAAACTACCAACATAACTGCCGAAGTCACACACACCGTCAACCTGACCATTACGTATCTTCATAACTGTCAGCATCGACCCTCCTTTTAGCATGCTGAAGCTACACACATTGTCACCAGTCACCACAAACTGACCTCAGATGTGACCTTTGTGTATCTTTGTAACTGTCATCATTGACCTTCAATTTAGCTTGTCAAATCTATCCAAATTGTCAACCACAAACTTACTTGACCTTTGCGTATCTTTGTGGCCTACAACTCTAAACCGCCAACATAACAATTGAAGTCATGCACACCATCAACATGACCATTGAGTATCTTCCTAACTGTCAGTATCAACACTCATTTTAGCTTGACGAAGCTACACAAACTATCCCCACAAACTGTTCATCAGTAAATGACACGTAGCACCCAACTTGTCTTCGTCTTCATACTCAGTTTAGCTCTGTGTGTGTGTGTGGTCAAGTTTTGGTCTTATTCCTATCACTATGTTTTGAATATTCACCAATATTTTTTTTTTTTATAGTATAAATAATATTTTTTATTTTCCAATGTATACTATAAATACTATTTTTTATTCACCAATATATACTATAAATACTATTTTTATTCGCCAAGATTTTCCACATAGTTTCAGGGAGCATGAATGATTCACCAATTGAGATTATTATTTTTTCTTTGTAAATTGAATTTTTTCACCAATAAATTAATATTTTCCTTTGTAGTTTTCCAATTTTTGCCAATTTTTTACACCTTTTTTGAAGGGGGGGTTTCTTAAAGATTGCCCTGATAAAAAAACTTGTAAGAGGCAAAGGTCTATGTGAGAAAATAGTTTCATCTTTTGAGACACCTAAGGAGGCTACCCTCTTATTGCATGGTGAGCAACTAGATGAAAGTGAAAATCAGAATGATTGGTTACATGACTTTACTACCTTCTTGGTAGAAGGAAGATATCCACAAATTCTAAACAAGGATAAAAGAAGAAAATTTAGAATACAATCCATTCCTTATGCCTTGGTGGATGGTATATTATTCAAAAAGGATTTGAATGGAGTCCTACTAAGGTGTATCAATGAAAACCAAATCAATAGGTTGTTAGAAGAGTTTCATGATGGCCCTTCTGGTGGTCACTTCTCGATGAGGGTCATAGGTATGAAAATAATGAAGGTTGGCTACTATTGGCCGACCTTATTTAGAGATTCTCACCAATGGGTAAAAAAGTGTAAAAAGTGTGCCTTCTTCTAGTTTTCCTTTCTTTGCATCCTATTCAATCAAACTATCCTTTTAATCAATGGGGTTTTGATTTTATTGGTCCAATAAACACATCTTCTAGTTCTAGTCACAAGTGGATCTTGGAAGCCACATATTACTTCACTAGATGGATAGAGGTAGTTACCTTGAAGGACACCATAGAGTCTTTAGTGGTTGAATTCCTTGATGGAGTTGTAACTAGATTTGGCGCCCCTTCAACCATCATATCAGACAATGATAATTCTTTTGTCAGAACTCATATTAGCTCTTGGGGAATTTAACATGGAATATATTATAAGATGTCTTCAAATTAATACCCTGAAGGGAATGGTCTTGTTGAATCTTCTAACAAGAACCTCATAAGGAAAATCAAGAGAAAAATAAAAGATAATTAGAGGTCTTGGCACACAAAAATAAGGATAGCCTTATGGGTCGACAAAATTACACCCAAGAGAGAATTCAGCAACTCACCCTTTATGCTGCTATATGGAAGAGAATCAAGGCTACCCTTATCACTTGAGCTGCCCTCTTTTGAATTACCTCATCAATTGGAGTTGGTTGAAGGTGAAGCTATGAAAATTAGAATAGATGAAGTAATGTAATTAGAATAAATTAGATAGAAGGATATGCACACACTTGGAGAACACCAACAATAGGTCAAAAGTAGTTTTGACAAAAGGGCTACTACTAGAGTCTTCAAAGAAGGCGACCTTGTCCTCAAGTAGGATGCCAACAAAGATAAGTTAGATAAGCACTCCAAGTTTGATGCTATGTGGAGTGGCCCATATATTGTTGGAATTTTTGTTGTCTAAAGTGTTGACACTCATGTTTTGTCATTGATGTCAACATATGTTTCAGTTGGTTTCATTAGACAAATTGATTATGATAGGAACAAGAAGTTCTGACAGAGTGGTAAAGACACTATGAAATTCTAGGAAATGTGATCTTATATTTGTGATGAAGGATGTGTGTAGACCTTATGTCTAAAGTCTCCAATCATTATCTTCTCTTTTACAAAATTTATGAGTATTTTGGTGAAGACTAGTCACATTGCAGAAACAAAGGACTATGACATAGATGGTCTTTGAGTTTTTGGGATAACTTTGATGTGAGCATGAATTCTGGTATGAGAGCTTGAAGCTTGACAAAATACACTTGGAAGAACATTTTGTGAGATTCTTGGGTTGCCAAAATCATGGTGATGTCAGCTGAAGCGTGTGGTCTTGTGAAAACCTATTTGGGGCTGACAATAAGAGATAACATGTTCTGAAGGTTTCCAACATGGATTCTAGATTTTGGCACGCATTTGATCAACGATAAATTTAGTGGTGATTATTCACCAATTGGTGAATGTTGCTTGTCATCAACCCCCAATTTGGTGAATATATTAGCCATATGGGAATGATCATATCACCTCGCATTTATGAAAATTGGGTCCAATGCCTGGGATCATCGCCAATTGGTTTATGAAAATTGGGTCCAATGGCCAGGATCATCGCCAATGGCATATAATTTTTGGGGACAATATTTTTTTAACATTCGCCTATAATTTCAAAGTGGCCCCAAATGGATAGCCTATATTCACCAATAGTTATATATATATATTTTTACACGGACCCAACTTCGCCAGCCATTTTATGGATGCATGTCTCAAGCCGATTGATTTTTGCCAACTTTATTAATATTACCATGGTATTGGATTACCCATAATTGCCTAGGATATAACACTAGACATGTTATAATTAAGCGTGCTTCACCAAATATTTGGACACCAATACCTCCCACCCAATTCGCCAATAAAGATTAGTATAAATACATTCATACATCAATGTTATTGTACACAATTTGGATTGGTTCAATTTGATCGATAGCGAAGTTCAAACTATTGAATCTTGACTGATTTGGCGAGTCACGACTGTGATTGAATTTGAGGCAAAGGTAAGTGATTATTATTCTATGACTATGTAAACATTGTATATTATAGTTCTATTGTCATTTGTCACTTCTTCAACAAGTAAACATTTTTTTTACAATTTTTTTTCATTGGTAGGCTGGTAGCCTTTATTTCATTGAAGAATTGAGATGTCAAACAAGAATAAGGGTAAGTCTCTGGCATATGGGGAAAGCCAAGAGAGGCCAACAAAATATAGAATCTTATCATCATACTTTGGTCATGGTGTTGGAAATGTTTCTAGCCAAAATCGGGAAGCTACTTCATCACAAGAAGATTTTCAAGATTAACAACTTGAGGCTGAACATACGCGACATATTGAAGAAGTCAGTGAACCTGATATCTCAGATCATGATGAACTTGAAGAAGATTTTCAGTTAAATACCCAGAGTAGCCATAATGATATAATCAACTTGGATGAGACTGAGAATGTCAGAGAAGATGATGGTGTAGGGAAGAAAAGAAAATACAAATCAAAGAATGATAGAATGTGGGATTTGTCGAGGAATTTTCAAATAGAATGGGTGTCAAAGTATCCATTCATTGAACCAATGGATAATCCAATTGAAGGGGAGCCTCCGGTAGAATGCAGATGTAATATATGCAGTGAGATAAATAAGAAGGAAAAGAGGTTGCAGCTAAAAATTGACACCATAGAGAAGCATATGGGTAAAGTTTATGAAAAGAAAACCATAGATGGAGTTCAAAAATCAGTGATAAGATGGAAAACAAAGGAGGAATCTCAGCATGTTAGGAATGCAGAATTATATGAATTTTAGCATAATATAAAGACAACTTGGTGAAGTTAAAGGCTCTATTGAAGCTTGTTTTGGAAAAGCATTGGAAGTAGAACTAATTGGAAAAGCTATTCAGTTAAGTGTTGTGTTTAATATTTTGAGTAGAGGGCATTCTATGATAGACTACCCATCATTGAGTGCTTTATTACACTTTCTGAAAGTTCGTAACTATCCTAACAGTCATTGGTCAGTAAACAATGAATGGGAATGGGAAATTTGTCTTGCCAAGGTTGAAAAAGAGGATTTGAAGGAAAAAATTAAAGAGTCAAATTTTATTGCATTGTCTTTAGATGAGGTTACAGTAGTAGACAATACTTCTTGGGTATGCATGCATCTTTATACTCTACAGAATTTTGTTTGCCAACCTCATCTACTAACTGTTGCTAAAATGAGGGATAATGCGACAACGGAAAATTTATTTGAACTAGTAAAGAGTTCTCTAATTGAATATGGAGGTATAGATGACATGACCATTGCCAAAAAGTTGGTGTGTGTTGGAGCGAATGGAGCTTCAGTAATGCAAGGCCACAGGGGTGGTCTTTGCACAAGGATACAATATTCTTGTGCACCCTATGTTACTCTCATTCACTACATGGCCCACATAATGAATCTAGCTTTTGGAGTTGTCAGCAAGGATGCTTCAATACAAAAAATTGAAGCTTTAATCAAAGAGCTCTACCAATACTTCTGTCGAAGTTCAAAACAATTTCAAGGGAATTTTAACACTTTGTCAAAGGACTAACTGATGAGAACAAGCTTCTGAAGGATAATGATACCAGATGGATCTCTTTGGATGGATTGGCACATTGATTTTTTTTAGAATATCAATCGTTGCTTGGTCTAATGAACTCAAGTCATGACAAAGCAAGGCAATCAAAATTTCCTGCGCTGCTAGCAATGTTAAGTAATGTAGAGACAATGTTAACATTAGCAGGTCTTCTCCCCATGCTTGAGGAAATGAGAAATATAATGAAAAAGGCCAAGGAAAGAGCTATGTATATTGTAGAATATGTTGCGCTGCGTAAATTGACATGCTTGACACTCGATAATCTCTATGAATTATGTGTCGATAATGTAAAATTTTCCAGTTGGCTGAAAATCACAGATTTGGACAATCCTGATAACTTTTTAAAAATCAATTCAAAGGGGGAGTTATGTGTAGTAGTTCATGGAGTTGAGATACCAATGCACTACTTTGCCAGGATCGAGTATGAGGAACTAGGAAAGAACCCTAGGAGGCGAGTATCAAGTATTAAAAGGGAAGACTTTATCAAGATCATTGAGTCTATAATAGCTTCTTTGAAGCACATTGCCTTTGATCTTTCCGCACATATTAGAGAAATATTCCCTCCAGTCAAACTACTTGAATCCATGGCTATTGTGTTTCCTTGATATTGGAATATGAACATTTCGAAAGATTTTAAAACTAAGCTACTAACTCTCATAGATCATTTCTGCAAAACCAAAGAGTTAAATGGAGTAACTCTAAATGGAATTTTAGATGCAAATTATTTGAGAGAGCAATGAGGTCATTTTTCACAGATAATGAGGGAACAATATAATATTATGTAGAACCCTTACGAAGATGGATCAGTATCAAGGATTTGGAAAAATCTAGCTGAGAGTGAATTGTTGACTGATTCAATATCAGAATATTTCAAGCTTGCTGATTTATGTCTGACCATGATATTGGGGTCGGTGGAGGATGAGAGAGTTTTTAGTGCTTTGGGATTCCTAAAGTCAAAGCTAAGAAACAAACTAGACAAGAATCTAGAAAATTGCTTGAGGCTCTATACATCCAGGTATGAAGTCAATACTTTTCCTTATGAAAGGGAATTGAAATTGTGGAGGAACAAATGTCAGAGAAGAGGGATGGGAAACATTTCAAACCAAAGTGGGATTGGGAGTGGGAATGCTAGAGGTAGAGACAATGATTTAATTAACTCATTTACTGGTACTAGTACTGCTAGCGGTGAACATCAGTTAAGCAGTGGTATGCAGAGTGAAAAAAACATATTGAAGAACCAAGGAAGCTATGAAGTTGATGGCGCTGAATCCGATGATCTCAATGATGATATGATGTGGCAGCTTGAAGTTGAACCGTTGTAGAAGTAGCAGATCCTAGGTATTTATTAAGCTTTTTCCTGAAGTCTACTGTCAGTTTCTGTATCTCATCATCAATCATGCATAATAGCATATTCTAATGTCAAAAACATGAATGTGGTTGATAATATCATCAAGATTCAATTCCATAATTAATAATGGTTTTCATTTGCATTATTCAGATCATATGGTACAATTCTTGTAAATTTTTCATTATTCTTTTTGACAACATATCAATTCATATGTTACAATTCTTAGAGTTAGAAATACCGATTCTCATTAATTTAATTACAAATATGATACAATGCCTCAATACAGCTCTTTGATTTTGTTTACAAAAGTCAATGACTTAATACCCATTGGCAATTTGGCACATTGCCCAATTTCAATTTCATTACCCTAACTCTAAGCCAATGACCTTGAATTCCATTTTATAGAGACAAGGGAGCAACAACAGCTTCAGGTCGATTTACCTAATGTGAAGTGAGAAGTCTAAAAATGTAAATCAGTAAGACAACTAAAAGTATACAACATCTCTACAACTTTAGTTGTACATTTCTACATTTGACAGGCCAGTTTAGTAAATTAGCATCTACAACTGCAAGACTACAACATTGATCCTGTTCAAAAAACAAAGTTCAAACTTGTTACTTTAAACTCAATTCTAGACTCTAGTATTTAGGATAATATCAAAGATATATAATAAAGATATAGAGATGATTGAAACTGAAAGTACTTCCACATACTATGATTGATGAGATCAAGATGATTTTGTTAGTATCTTTAGTATGCTCCATTCTTCGTCAGTTGGAAGGGAAAATTTCTAATGTTATAGTAAATGACCTGCAACTTTGTCAGCCATCCATACTTGGAAGAGTGAGTTGAAAGCAATGTTCCTTCCATTACTTCATTCAAAATTGTGAATGTTTTGATGCACTTTGCAATGCCTTCATGAGTTGTGTCTTGAGGAAGGTTGCCTAAATCAGACGTCATTGTGTCCTCCAACTTTTTTTTGTAATCTTCTCTTTGAATGAACTTCATTGATGAGTTATCAGGTCCAGGACTTCGCAAACCAAGAGATATCAATTTGGTTGTTTTACTATTCATCTTGGTGAGCTTTGGCCCGAATAAGGCAAGAGTTTCATTTGCTTCTATTAGTTTCTAACATATTTGAAAGATAGAGGTCACCTTTATTATTGCACCAACGCGGTCTTGAATTCCCTTGCTTACCAAATGCCTGTCGCTAGCTTTGTTGATTTCTTGTATAATCTACTTTGTAGTTTTCTGTCTCTGACAAAAATTTTTGTTCTTTGCAATGTGCTCTTTCAGCTTCCCATAAACATATGTAATAGTTTCATTTAGTTCAAACCAATCACACAACCTATCACCATACATCTTTATTTGCCCCCAGAAGAATTTTTTTATTTGTCTGATTGTATTATTTACATTGTCATTCAAGATGTTTTCATAATTTTTAATTGTATTATTTGCCTTCTTTAGGTCTTCTTTCATTTCTGAGAACTGGTGTTCACCATGTTGTCTTATTTTCTCTGCTTTCTCTTCCCACTCTTTTTCTTTCTCTTCCCATTGTTTTGTTTTTACCCTCTCATTCTCCAATTCATTCTTTAAGTTATTGGTTACATGTCCCACATTCTCCAATTTTTTGTAGAAACTTAATGAAGAGGCTTTTTCATCCTCAAGTTTCTTTTCGCTCTGTTCCAATTTTTCCCTCAGAGTTTTCAGTTTTGTGTCCATATGTTCTTGTTGTTCAATTGGTTCTTTAGAGGATGAATTTTTTATCCTTCTCTCTAATTCTTTGCACCTATTGTCTGCTACTTTCTCAGTTGCCTTTACATTTTCTAGGTCTACCTTTAACTTATCTATTATGCCTTGAAGCTTTCCTTTCTCTCTCTCCAACTTCATCAGTGAACTATAGACCACTTGGTTGGTCATTTTCAACACATTTATCTTGTCCGCATTTTTAATTTTGGATAAATCCAATTGGGGGGTGCTAACTTAAAATTGAGATGGATCTAACTGACTCTCTGGTGGATTGTTATCTCTAGCTGGGGGCATAACAACCATGAATTTCATCATATCTTTATTTGGGTCATATGTGGGAAATAAACTATTGGATGCAAGTTCTACATCACGAGTTGTAGCAACTGCTTCCATCTTCATTTTCTTACTATTTTCTCTATTCCTATATTTGGATTGTTCATAGTTAGTTACAAAATCATTGTAATGAAAATCAGGGTTTTGTGACACAACTAAAAGTTTGAATGGTGAAATAGTACTTGCACTGATGTACGAGCTTCCACCTATGTTGCCTATGGTTTTGCTAATTCCACCATGAGGATTAGCAACACCCTGACCTGTTACAAGTGGAGTTTTTGGACTGTTCTAAGGGTTTTGTCCCGAAGGTTGGGAAATTGTTGGACTCACAGTCACCATTGGCATTGTTGTACTAATACTTGTAGTTGTCATAACCTTTTGCTTCTTTACCCTGCCTTGATCTCTGGGAACAATTGTTTTCATGTCTATCTGCAATGTCCTTTTCAGACCACTAGTTGTAGTTGTACCCATGATATCCACAGCTGTGGGAGTGGTAATTGATTGAGATTGAATCTGAGTGCTTGCAATAGGTGGAACTATATTTGAAGCTGGAACTAATGGAATTGACTGATTTGATGAATGTGATGATTGATCTCCAAGCCCAAGGCCTAGTTTTGCACCATGTTTTGGTGGAGCTACTGGGTCAGGTGCAGACCACACCCCTTGTCCACTAGGACCCAGACCACCACTACCTTGGTATATTTATCTTTTGTGGACTTATCAAGTCCTCTACTAATTATGGGATTCACATTGGATGTGGGATCCACAGAATCCTGGTCATAGTCATCATCATCAGTGACATTTGCTTCAACTGGATGCTCCTTATTCCATAAGTCATTAAACATTTTATCCTCTTCCACCTCATAAAGATCTTTAGAGGTCTTTGGCTCACTGAGATTCTTCCTCATTTCCCAAAATTTTTTAATTTTGGTTCGAGTCCAATTATCATCCATACATTCATCCATTAGGTCATTTAGAATAGATTTTGTAGATGGTTGAGCAGCTTTCTGGTAGAAACTAGATGATGTCGTAGCCTGCACTTTTCCTTTCTGTTTGTGCAATGCCATAATTTGTGATGACAATTCCTGTATTGACATATTATTTTCAGCAACATATTTATCCATCTCTTTTTTGACCTCCTCCCAGGAATCCATGTTTTTAAATTTTTCAATCAATGGCATACTTTCATGTTGACATTTGCTTGCAGAGTTCCCATTCTCTCTAAGCTTTGTTCCAATTATGTTGAGTGGATCATACTGCCAGTGACTGTCAACATCAAAGCGAAAAATTGTAAAAAATGCTTTTGCCACTTTGAATCATCTTCTCTCAAATGTGAACCCTCCAAATGAGAAAGGAAAGGAAGGAAATATCATTTTCTTTTGCTGACCATTAAAGAGTACATATGTGCTCTCCATATTCCATACATATTCCAATGCAAATACCCTCTCTGTGACATGTATTGGAATTTTGTAGGGTTCTACTATTGAATTGTAAAACCTTAACATTGTGTACTCTTCCATGAAGTACCAGTTAGCCAATTGTATTTTACTTCCAAGTTGAATTAAATCTCTACAAGTAGCAGGTAATCTAGGCATTGGAGTGCCTGTAATTTTATCATACATTGGTGCCAAAAAGAAGTCTACAAAATTGTTGTAGTTCCTTCTGTTATCAATCATCTTTATCTAAGGTGTCAGCTCATATATTGGATTTTGGCCCTGACTACAAAGCTTGTTTGTCTGAAATATTGCATGATGCTTTGCTAAGAGAAGATAGCACAAGTAGGTTGTGAATCTAAATATCTTCTGTGAACCTATTTTAATCATTAGTAATTGTTCTTGCATGCAACGAATAATGTGCTCAATAAAACAATATTTTACTGGTTCTTTTTCAAAATGAATATGAAAAAGAATTTCAAGAATGTTGGCACCCACTTCTTTGTTACTATCCAATCCCAAACAAAATGCTAGCAAGGAAATACTATCCTGAACCCATGGTACAAAAATTTCATAATCATAAGGAGGCCTATGATCTGGACTCAGGATTGAACCATTTGTTATTCCTCTGATATAAGAATCTCTCTATGTTGCATCTATTTTTTCATAATCCTCTGCCAACTTTCTCAGGTCAATTTGCACATTTGAGTTTTGTTGTTCAAACCCTAGGTTCAACAGACTAGCAAATTCACTCTCGATTATGGACAAAATTTCCTCCTGAGTATTTTTATTCACAATTGCTTTTTTATTTTCATCATAATTTTTGGCGCAAACCATGACAATTTCTAGACAAGGGAATACTTGAGGTAACACCATGCTTGCCAACCCAACATTCCACGATGCAATTTTATTTACCGTTGCATTTACCTTGGGGTTAAATGAAGAAAATTTTGAACTCTTATTTGGATCGTTCCACTTGTTTTCAATTGCAAATCTAATTTCCATTATTCCCTTATTTCCATGAATAACATGATCATAAATATCATGGAATAAATCTGTGAAACCTGGTGTTTTAAGGAGATTGTGGAATTCTATTATTTGACTTGTCTTTTTACTCATAGTCTTATTCTTGATAATTTTTTTTCCCATCATGGTAAGCTGGTAAGTGGTAACCTAAACCGGTATCACTATTTACTCGTAGGAAAATTCAAATATTTATACACAGCTACAAGCCTACAATTTACAGAGGTGATTCAAGAATCAAAATTAAACCCTAATAAGTACCAAGATAATTTTTTTCTATAATATAAACAATAAAGTTGTAAATCAAGACATTTGAAAAATTTAAAATGTGGGACCTAGGTCTTCAGGATTTTAGTAGTTACTTGTTACCCTTAGTTTCAATTTTTGCAGACTTTGACTGGGATCAAAGCTTTAGCTAAGAGGCTTTGTTGCACTTGCTTTCCTCAACATAGAAATTTAGAATCTGTAAACCCTTTCTAAATCCGCAGACTACTGGAAAGTGAAACTTGAAGTGCCAAAATTGTTCAATCTAGATTCATGATGTCGTCACAACTCATCTAACGGATGACTCACCTCACGACTATGAGTTAGATGTGTCATGTCATCATCAAATGGCATTGTTGGTAGGACCATGTGAGATTGCGAGTGGAACATCTTACGTGTTTAGTGACACATGTCATGATTTTGGAATGAGTTTGAAAAGATGAGGTTACTTTTCCCTTTCATGCTGAAATACAACTTCGATCATTAATCTACAATAATCTAATGATCATAATGGCGTTGTGTGCCTATGGTGGCCCCGGGCCCTATGGGTCCCATTAACTCACCTAGTCACCACTCATCTGATGGCTGACTCACCTCATGACTACAAGTCAGACGTGTCACGTCATCATCAAATGGAATTTTGGTAGGACCATGCAAGACTGCGAGTGGAATGTCTTACGTGTTTAGTGACACATGTCATGATTCCAAAATAGGTTTGAAAAGATGGGGTTGCTTTTCCCTTTCATCCTAAAATACAACTTCGATTGTTGATCTACAATAATCTAAAGATCATAATGGTGTTGTGTGCCTGTGGTGGCCCTAGGCTCCATGGGTCCCATTAACTCACCTAGTCACCACTCATTTAACGGCTGACTCACCTCATGACTATGAGTCAAATGTGTCACATCATCATCAAATGGAATTTTGGTAGGACCATGCGAGACTGCGAGTGGAACATGTTACGTGTTTAGTCACATGTGTCATGATTCTAGAATGGGTTTGAAAAGATGGGGTTGCTTTTCCCTTTCATCCCGAAATACATCTTCGGTCATTGATATACAATAATCCAAAGGTCATAATGGCATTGTGTGCCTGTGGTGGCCCTGGCCCCCGTGGGTCCCATTAACTCACCTAGTCACCACTCACCTGATGGTTGACTCACCTCACAACTACGACTATGATTCAGACGTGTCACGTCATCATCAAATGGCATTGTTGGTAGGACCATGTGAGAGAACCTGTTACATGTTTAGTGACACGTGTCATGATTCTAGAATGGGTTTGAAAAGATGGGGTTGCTTTTCCCTTTCATCCCGAAGTCCATCGTACATCTTCGATCTGTGCTCATCCAATGGTAGTTATTTACAACGGACACTGTTAAATGTTATAATGTTATTTTTTCCTTTATAAATATTAATTAATAATGGATAATAAGTTAATAACATTTAAAGTTATTTAATTGAATAGTAACAATTTTAGCCAATCAAATTCAAAATGCACTATTTTTTAAATAATATTAAATTCTAATAAATTTCAGAGGCTGGAGTTAAGGTTAGTGTTTAGAGATAATGAGATTTCTATGGTCGCTGACTCGCTAGGTCTCCCAAACATGAGTTAAAGTAATATTTTTTATTGATTATATAGTATACTTTATGTTAAAATGATATTTTTTATTGATTATAACTTTAACATTGATAATTATAATCACATATAATTATCATACCTTATAATTAGAAAACAATAAATTCTTTCTCTAACCTTATTAATTCATTTGTCTGTCAAATTGATTATATAGTATTCTTAAAGTTAAAATGATATTTTTTATTGATTATAATTTTAATGTTGATAATTATAATCATAGATTCACATATAATTTTCATACATTTTAATTAGAATACCATAAATTCTTTCTCTAACCTTATTAATTCATTTTTCCTTCAAAATTCTATAAATCTTTCACATTAAATGTACGAGTGTGTGAATTTTGACAGGTAACATTACCCAAACTTAATGTCAGTACTCAGTGATAACTGATAAGACATTTCTTTTATTAACTACAATTGTCAACATTATAATTAGAATACCATAAATTCTTTCTCTAACCTTATTAATTCATTTTTCCTTCAAAATTCTATAAATCTTTCATATTAAATGTATGAGTGTGTGAATTTTGATAGGTAACATTACCCAAACTCAATGTCAGTACTTAGTGATAACTGATAAGACATTTCTTTTATTAAGTACAACTGTCTACATTGTACAACTGTGATACATCATACATATCTAATACACAGATAAATCATAAAGCAACTAATTAAAATATTGCAATCACAATGACAGAGAAGTCTAAGAACCAGTTTTTGTACAAATTGAAATGAGCTAAAGCTTGCAAAATTTTTATTTTTTTCTTTTCATAAAATTATAATTACATAAACATTGTCCAATTCCACTTCCATAACAAAGAGGAACCTATTATAAACAAAAAAAACTAAAAAATGAGGTATGTTTTTATAAAAAAAACCATTAGTAGACTAGTAGTCCAGCATCTACTTCCAGTACAATAGTAAATACTACAAAAAGAAACATACTATAAACAAAAAAAATCCATAAACTTTTTATCAAAAAAAATAGTAGTAGTCCACTACTGATTTTGGCCTTCGGCTCCATCTAAGTAGAATTCACGAGAGATGATTATCTGTGTGAATTCATCGAGCCACCCAAATTGCCCCGCCTCAGCCTCCTCTTCATCAAGGGTAAACCACTTTCAGAGGAAATCCCTAGCAATCAAGGCCCATTTCATATGGTGCTGATACTGCCCAGCATTGAGGCCCAAAATAAAAGGTTGCATGGCCACATTCCGGCCTAGGAGGAGAAGCTTGGGTGTTTCACTTGCCCAAAGGATCCCCACCCCTATTTTTACGAACACGACAACATTAACATTGTCTCCCAGATATTCTTCTTTAAAAATCCTCCTCAATAGCATTAACATCTCCGCCTTCTCTCCTCCGAGGTCGAGAAGAGATGCCAAAAAATGGGACATAATGTCCGTGTTGACCCGGTGCCTATCTTCATTGTTATGAAACTCTCGGTCCAACACCATTTTCACAGCCTCTATAACGAAAGGCCCATCCTCCTTACAAATAAATTTTAAAGTTTCATCAGTAAAGGAACCCCAAAAGGCCTTCTAGGCCTCCTCAGATGTGCATATAAGCCTAATTTGAGTGTCCATCTGAAACAGTAAAACTATAGAAAACTTAAAAATAAATTATTTGCAGAGTGTAGAGTGCAGACCCTAAACAAACAAATTATCTAGCAAACACCAAAGATGAATTGATGAATAATGAAGATAGATCATCTATAAATAGCCCTTGAATTCCTGATCATTACTTAGCAATAAATTATTCTATCTTTAATGGTAATAAATCTATTGTCCTTAAGATGCCTCTAAATCTTTCATGTAAATCTTTCCCCTAAATGCATGTGTGTGAGAAATTAAAATTTTGGACTTAATCTTTTATATCTGGTAGTAAATCTTTCTCATAAAGGTGAAAGATGTCAGATATTAGTTATAGTGTCTGTATGAATTTGGAAGTGGTGCGTCATTGCGTGTCTACTCTACGTGACAAGTTAAAGAATGTCGCTTGTCACTGACAAGACATTTATTGCTTATTGAGTTAAGAGGTTACAAGTTGCACTATAGTAATAGAACCGTGAATATCATTTACCAAGGTGCATAGATGGAAAATAAATAAATAAAAAAAATCATTTCATTTATCAAGGTGTGTAGGTGGCATTTTAGAAATTTGTAGAAGTTCTCAAGTTGTAGGATCTTGTATTTGGGAAGAAGCTCGGGGATTGTAAGTTCTTGGATTGTAAGCTCGAAGGATGTAAGATCTTTGATGTTGTAGATCATATATTTGGAGGAAGCTCTCATGTTGTAAGATTTCTCAAGTTGTAATGATTTTCAAGTTTTAATGTATGCTTTGTAAAGCATTTTGTCTTCTCTTTGTCTCCATGTTGTTATGTTTTTGGTTATGAGTTGGTAAGGGTGGTGTGGCCCTTCATCAGTGGTATCAGAGTAGGAGTTCTTGAGTGTGTAGACAGATTGCCAAATGTGAGGCATTTTGCACCAGGACCTTGGGTTGGGTGAAATTTTCTTTAAGAGGATATGAGTATGGAGAAGAGAAAGAATAAGATGACTTTTGTGATTGGATGGATTCTTAGAATTCCTAGACTTGAGAAAATTAGAGAGAGACATCAAGAAGAGACAAGAGTTGCAATATTGGATTTGAAGAAGCAAGTGGCTAAATTAGAAGTGGAGCTAAAAAAGACAAAAGTGATTCAAAGAGATGATGGCAATTCTTTGGATGGAGGAAAGAAAGAAGATAAAGTCGATTATCACGCAAGCGGTACAAAAGAAGAGGGAGATCTTGAAGATGAGAAGATTCATGAACATGTAATTGAAGAAGATTATTTATTAATGAGGATTGTAGCAGTTGAGGAAGAGAGGAATTCTTTGGTTGAAGGTCAAAGGAAAGAAGCCATTACATACCTTGTTCAAGACATGAAAGAAGAAAACAAAGTTGAAGATATGAAAGAGGTAAATTTTTATGAATTATGGGATGCTAACTTTGAGATGGATTTGAAAGATAATGATGATGTTTTATATGAGTACTTTGCAAGTGATATTTGGTATGCAATAGAAGATTTGTATGGCATTACAGAGTTTATTATAGATGCATTAGATCCTACAAGTTTGGAGGAGAAAGAGAGTTATAGATGGATGAAGTTGATTGTAGAGGAGTATTGTCAACAACAGATACTTGTTCCAGCAAGGTGTTGGAAGAGAAGAAAAAAAGAAATATGTCAGTAGCAGCTACTTCATTTTGTGAATCCATATCCACAAAATTTTTCCTAGCTTGGGTGTCTAATGCAGGAGGCATCTTGCATCACAAAATAAAAGGGGGCATGATAAAAAAAAAAAAGAAAAAAAAAGAGAAAAAAAAAGAGAAAAAAAAAAGGAAAAAGAAAAAAAAAGAAGTTATTTCGTTTACCAAGGTGCATAGATGGAAAATAAATAAATAAATTTAAAAAAAAATCATTTCATTTATCGTGGTGTGTAGGTGGCATTTTACAAATTTGTAGAAGTTCTCAAGTTGTAAGATCTTGTATTTGGGAAGAAGCTCGGGGATTGTAAGTTCTTAGATTGTAAGCTCAAAGGATGTAAGATCTTTCATGTTGTAGATCATATATTTGGAGGAAGCTCTCATGTTGTAAGATTTCTCAAGTTGTAATGATTTTCAAGTTTTAATGTATGCTTTGTAAAGCATTTTTTCTTCTCTTTGTCTCCATGTTATGTTTTTGGTTATGAGTTGGTAAGGGTGGTGTGGCCCTTCATCATTCCTTCAAGAAATTGGGGCCGAAATTAAACTTCAGCCATTGATCTTGGATCATCGGATGGTATCAAATAATATATTTAATGTATGTATGTTAGGTATGTTAGTCTAAGATATTATAACAAAATATTTCCCATCTTTTGAAAATCACCAACAAAATAATTTTTTTTGCCATAATTAATGAACAATTAGCCAATAAAATAATTTTTTTACCCTTCACAAGAATGTCATTCGCCTCATATATTATAATTTTTTACTTCATAACAAAATTATTCGCCTCAAATATTATAAATTTTTACTTCAAAAGAAAATTATTCGCCTCATATATTATAATTTTTTACTTCAAAAGAAAATTATCTACCTCATATATTGTAATTTTTTACTTCAAAAGAAAATTATTTGCCAACAATTTATGAAATTTTCATTCGGCGGGGAAAAAATCGTCAATATAAACTATGAAAAATCATGGATTTGAAAAAGAAATTTGCCTGCATCAAAACAAATTCCCCCCTAAAATAATGTATGATTCGCTAGGATTTTACACATTTTCCAAAAAGGGGGTTTCTTAAAGTTATCCCTGCATTTGATGATATGCGTTTGTTGCATGCTTGTTTAAGATATCGTGTGTATCTTAGAAAGGGTCTATGTATTTATTTTTGCATTGAGGAAGTCCTAACAAGACGACCTAATTTCTTGTAATTTGTATAAAGGAAACTCATTCCTTAGAAATATGATGTGTGATGTGTGAATGTGGTTGCAAACTTTTTGTTGGAAGGTCTACCAGATGTAGAGAGAAAGTAATTCATTAAGCGCTTTATTGGAACTGTTTGGGAAAAGATAGTTGATGTAAGTTAGTTCATCACTGTTATTGTATATTCATATACACTTAATTGGATAGTGGCTCTAGAAGGTGGGTTTAACCTTCAAAAGGTAGATTTAACCTTCACTTTGGGTAGTGTGCTCGGGTAGTGAGTCTATCCTTGTAACCAACTCCTAACAGGGTTGAAAAGAATCCTAATAGGGTATGTCCTTTAATAGGGGCTTGTATTGAATGTAATTATTAGCTCCTAATAGGGCTAGTATCCTTACAGGTACACAATATTTTAGTGCATCATTAGTGGGTTCCATCCCCACCAGGGTTTTTCCCTTAACAGGGTTTTCCTCGACAATAAATATTTGTGATATGGTGTTTTGTTTTTGTGATGCTCTTATGCTTACATTATTATTTTAGTTTGTTGAAGTAATCAATTTGTAAAAGAATTTAAATTTAAGATTTGGAAAACAACTGATTCACCCCCCTCCTCTTAGTTGTGTTGGTGCATTGTTATTGCTAACAATTGGTATCAGAGATTTTGGTCCTTAGATATAAATCTTAATCGCTTGAGGAGATCCTAAGATGGCATACTATAGGAAGGAGAGCCCTAAGTTTGATGTTGAAAACTTTCATAGTTAGAAGAACAAGATGATGACTCATCTGATCTACATGGGAATTGATTACATGATGATTATCAAGAGTGATGAAGAGCTCAAGGCATAATCAGAGATAGGTGATGCTATTGAAGATGAGAAGAAATTGTTTCATTGCAACATGGTTGCAAGGGAAGCATTGATTAGTGTGCGATTAGTGAACTTTCACAAGTAGAATTCATAGAGGTTAAAGAACTTGATTCATCACACAAGATCTAGACAAGGTTAGAAGCCTTGTATGAAGGAGACCAATACACTAAAATGGAAACGTTGCAGAATTAGAAAGCAAAGATGAAGAACCTGAGAATGCAAGATGATGAGAATGTCAGAGCATATGTAAAAAGGATAACTGAGGTTGTTATAGGAATTATAGATTCTAGAGGCACATACACTAAGGAAGAAGTGATCACAAAGATTCTGAGAACTTTGACACTAGTTTATAAGATAAGGTTCAGACAATTAAGGAGGTCATTCCACTCACTATGAACTTCAATAGAGAGATTTTGATTGCTAAATTAACCACCTTTGAGACCACAGAGATTTAGGAGACATTACCTAAAGTGGAAATTACATTCAATGCTATTGTTCATAATGAAAAAGGGACTTTAGCTAGTCTCACGAGCACTAGTAGAAGTGGAAGACATGTAGAGCTTGGAGAATACATTGATGATTGGGTTGGAATAGTGGAAGAAGAGAGAAAGCTAGATGAGCTTGTGGCTTTGATCACAAAGAGGGAAAAGAGAGGTAAGGGTAAGTTTGAGGGAAAGTTACCCCTAAAGTGTTTTTCATGTAACAAGATTGGTTATTTTGCATCTAGATATCCTACAAGGGTTCCTAAGCATAATCCTAAGTTTGTTAGGCCTCATTATTCCAAGGATAAGGAATTTTATTATGCTAGTGATGGTATTTCTGATGATTTTGCAAATGATGAAGATGATATTGGATTTATTGCAATTAAGGATGAAGAACCTATTCATGAACATAAAGCTTTAGTTTCACATGTGGAAAAGAAATCAAAATGGATTATAGATAGTGGTTGCTCTCATCATATGACTGGTGATAAAGACAAGTTTGTTCAGTTAAAAAAATATGATGGTGAAGTTGTTAGATTTGGTGGTATCACTCCTAGATTGATCATTGGTAGAGGGTCAATCTCTCTTGATGGAAAAAGTAACACTAATGATATTTTTTTGTTGATGGCCTTAAACATAACTTGTTGAGTGTTGGAAAACTTAGACAAGGGTTACCACTTGCATTTCAAGGATGGGAAATGCACTATCAGAAGTGAGATAGGAGACTTGATCGTATCAAGTACAAATCAAGAGGTAATGCGTTTCACTTGATTACTACACAAGCTAATTGTATTGTGGCTAAAGTAAATTATATTTGGTTGTGGCATAGAAGATTCCATCATATAAATTTTGACAACATTATGAAGGCCAGTAACACAAATGTAGTCAGAGATCTACCAAAGATTATCAAGCCTACTAACACTATGTGCAGAGAATGTGTAATGGGGAAACAAACAAAGAGAAGCTTTTAGAGAAAATCATATTTAGTAAAAGGAAAGCTAGATCTAGTACATACAAATTTGTGTGGTCCTTCAAAGACAAGGTCCTACTATGGTGAAAGGTATTTTATTCTATTTTTTGATGATGATTACAAAATGATGTGGGTTGCTTTCCTAAAAGAAAAATTTGAAGCTTTTGATAAGTTCAAGATTTATAAGGCAAAATTTTAGAATAAGTTGGGTTTGAAGATAAAATGCTTGAGGTCAGATAGAGGTGGAGAATTTACAAATGATGCATTTAATTTATTGCAAAGAATATGGCATATATAGACAGACTTCTACACCTAGAACTCCATAATAGAATGGGATTGCAGAGAGAGGGAACAAAACCATATTGGATGCTGCAAGGACTATGTTGATTGAAGGAAATGTAGAACACTTCATTTGAGGGAAGTAGTTAACACTGCTATCTACACTTTAAACTGCATTCAAATCAAAGAAGGTACTGGTAAGAGTCCCTATAAACTATGGTTTGGTCATACTCTTTCCATGAAGTATTTTAGAATTTTGGGTAGCAAGTGCTATATCAAAAGAGATGACAAAATAGGAAACTTTGATCCAAGGAATGATGAAGGTATTTTTCTTGGTTATTCCACTAAAAGCAAGGCATATAGATATTTCAATTTGCAATTGAGGAAAATAATTGAAAGTGCTAAAGTGCAGATTGATGAGAAATTTTAGATTCAAGAAAGGATGTATGAATGTGATTTAATCCCCGGGAGCAAGAATGAGAATAAAGAAGCAAAATAGATTTTTGAGATTGACAATGGTTTACAAGTTTGTTTGAATGAACAAAGAGAATCCCCCTATAACACCAAGGTATGTTTTGATGAATCATCCTAAAAATTAGATTATTGGTGATGCTAATCAAGGTATGACAACAAGGTATAAGGTTAGAAATAAACTTTGTTTAATCTTGCAAGTTAAATCTAATACTACTAATGATGCTTGTAAAGATGAATCATGGATTAAAGCAATGAAGGAAGAACTAGACCAGATAGAGAAAAATAACACTTGGGAATTGGTTCCTAGGCCTAAGGACAAAATTGTGATTGGAACCAAATGGGTTTTCAGAAACAAAATGAATGAAGAAGGCATAGTTGTGAGGAATAAAACTAGATTGGTCTACAAGGGATATTCACAACAAGAGGGTATAGACTTTGAAGAAAATTTTTCACCTTTGTGAGGGTAGAGGCGGTGAGATTGTTCCTTTCTTATGCAACACATAAAGATTTCAAGGTATATCAGATGGATGTGAAGTCTGCATTCCTAAATGGTGATCTTGAAGAAGTATACATAGAACAACTTGATAAATTCCTTTGACAGAAAATGACAATATAGTTTTCAGGTTGAAGAAGGCCTTGTATGGACTAAAGTAGACACCAAGGGACTAAAGCTTGACAGATATTTATTACATCTTGGTTTCAGAAAAGGTAGTGCAGATCGTAATCTATATTTGAGAACTAGTTGAGAGGGTATTCTAATTATTGAGGTATTTGTGGATGACATTATCTTTGGAGGTAATGATGAAACATGAGCAATGAGTTTTACGAAGAAATGAACAGTGAGTTTTAGATTTCAATGATTGGTGAAATTCTTTCTTTCTTGGTTTACAAATAATTTAAAATAAACATGGCATTTTCATCTCACAAACCAAGTATCTTAAGGAGTCACTAAAGAAGTTTGGAATGGAGGATTGTAAACCTATTGGGACACCTATGGTGATTGGGTGTAAGTTTTCAACTATTGATGAATCTAAAAATGTCTTTCATAAAAAGTACAGATCCATGATTGGAGGTTTGCAGTACTAGACACACACTAGGCCAGACATAGAAAGTGCAGTTGGAATTTTTGTGAGCTTCAAATCTAATCCTAAGGAGACTCGGCTTGTTGTTTTTAAAAGGATATTCAAATATGTAAAAGGAATAGTAGAATATGGTTTATGGTATGATAAATCTGATAATTTCACATTGCGTGCTTATACTAATGCAGATTGGGCAGGAAGTGTAGAGGAAAAGAAGAGCACCAGTGGTGGAGCCTTTTTCCTTGGGAAAAAGTTGGTCTCTTGGTTGAGAAAAAAGTAGGACTATATAGCTCATTCTTCTATTGAGTCATAGTATGTGGCTGCTGCCATAAATTGTACACATATTGTGTGGATGAAGAAAATGCTAAAGGACATAGGGGCAAGCTTTAAAGAGCCTATTGTAATACATTGTGATAATACAAGCACAATGACCATGTAAAAGAATCATGTTATACATTCAAAGACTAAACATATTTCAATTAAATATCACTTTTTGAGATGCAAGGTTTCAAAAAGGGAAGTTAGGTTGGAGTACATCGGTACAAAGGAAGAAATAGTGAATATATTCACCAAACCTTTGCCAAAAGATGCTTTTGAATATCTTAGAGGCATGCTTGGGGTGAAAACCCCTCCTTGTATGAACTAAAGGATGTAGGAATGCATCATTCCAATAGTTATTAGAGCTATATCATTCTCTGGATGTGATGTTTGGATGCACTCCATAGGGGGAGTGATCACAAAACATAAAAGAACACACTTGGGTGATCAAGCACTTGGTTTGATGCAGACATGAAGATTTGAAAAAGATACACCTTGTAGAGGTGGGATGTTTAGAGATGGTGAAAAATAATAAAACTTGACACCCTTTTCCATTGATTTCAAAGGGGGCGTGTTACAGATGACAAACCCTCACTGTGTTAGGGGGAGTATTGAAGAGGTCATTGAGAAGATCTTTTGGGCTGATGGTTTTTCTCATATGTTTCCATCAATGCCAAAGGGGGAGATTGTTAGAATTTTTGTTTTCTAAAGTGTTGACACTCATGTTTTGTTATTGATGTCAACATATGTTTCAGTTGGTTGCATCAGATAGGCTAGTTATGAGAGGAACATGTAGGCTTGACAGAGTGGTATAGACATTGTATGACATTCTAGTACATGTGATCTTATATTTGTGATGAAGGATCTATGTAGACCTTATGTCTAAAGTCACATATCATTATCTTATCTTTTACATAAGTTATGATTGTTTTGGTGAAGATTGGTCATAGTGCAGAAACAAAGAACCATGACAGTGATGGTCTTTGAATTTTTAGGATAACTTGGATGCAAACATGAATTATGGTATGCGAGATTGAAGCTTGAGATTTATAAAGTAATCAATTTATAAGGGAATTTAAATTTAAGATTTGGCACATAACTAATTCACCCCCCCCCCCCTCTCAGTTGTGTTGGTGCATTGTTATTACTAACATATATTATTATTGACTACAAGGAGGCCAACACTTTTTAGCTATCTAGGCCTAATGGTGAGGTTCTTCCAATCTTGGTCAATGGGATTCATCTTAAACTTTTCTTCTGAAGGAAGTTAAGGTGTTGTATATAACAGAGTAAAGTTTAAGCTTCTCAAGAAGTTCCCATGCACAACTATTTCCCTTGGAATAGAAAATTTTGACATTCATGTCCAATCACCGAAGTTTGTAGGTTTCAAACTTTACAATGACTCTGTGCCCAATGGATTTCTAGGCTACAGATTTGTTTATACTTAGCAGGAAAGTATTCCACAAAGTCACAAAAATGTTGACCCTTTAGTCACAATTGCCCTTTGGTTAGTTACCAAAGATTCAATTGCACAAGTGACAAGACATTGTCAATGTTAGTATCGGTGAGATGTGTTATCTCCCACTGAAAGGTTATTCAATGGGCTTTGTCTACCAATTTGAATTACATGTTGGTTCAAGACACATGTTTTCTCTCACTAAAGTATCTCATGGACATACCATTTTCCACTAAGGATTTTGGGACTCTCTTCAATGAGTAGGTATTATTGTGTGCACCAATAGACAAGATGTTGTTATCAATCAATTTCTTAGTGATAAGGGTATGACCGATGACCGATCATTTATCACTTAGCTACTCCCAGTGCCCCCAAAATGCAAATACTTTTGTGTTGTGATCATTGCTTCTGATTGTAGGGGTTGTTTATCAAAGGATAAAACATTCATTTTGGAGGTTCTCTGTCAACTCATATGTATTGAGATCATATTTTTCTTTGATCCTCTCCCATGGTCATCTTTTGTAACTTAACCCAGGAGGGGTTTGAATTCCAATGTTTCAGCTAGATTTATGCCCGAACTCTTTAAAAGGCATTTCTATACATTCTTTTAGGATCTCTTCTCTAGTTATCTTATAGAATCCCTTTCTGTGACTCTAATTTGCCTTGACAAATTCAATAACACCATTTTTTAACCTATTCTTAAGTTTAGATAACTGTGTAGGTCTTATATACCTTGTTATTTGCATATATTTTATCATCTACAACTTTTGGTGAAAGTGTAATCTTGATTGGTTAGCCTTGTTCAGTGAATATTGTGTTCCTTACAGGGTTATGTCGGTTCCTTACCTTCATATAAAGCTAATGGTAGTAAATATTTGAATAGTGTAGTTATGATCTTATTGGATTATGTACAATCACAGGCAAGTGGAGATTAATCATTTAATCTTGGTGTATCACCCTATTTTTGCTTTATGTATCCTTCTCCCCTTTTCCTTCAAAACATAAGTAGATTTAGGTGCACCCTGATTGTAAAGGAAGTCAAATTTCTCCAGAGAATCAATTTCACTTGTCAAGTCCCACACTTGGAGGTTGTTTCTATTGGAAAAATGGTCAGCGCTCCCCTCAAGATTTGTGACATGGCTTAACTGCCACCTGTGTCTTCTATAAGTCTAGTGGTTGTATCAAGCATTAACGAGTTGATCTTTTGGTGCAATAGAAGCCACTATTTGTAACAAGTGGTATCAGAGCTTGGTCACAGGTTTGAATCCCCTCGAGTAATGTTGAGGGGGAGATTGTTGGAAAAATGGTCAGTGCTCCCCTCAGGATTCGTGACATGGCTTAACTACCTCATGTGTCTTTTATAAGTCTAGTGGTTGTATTGGACATTAACAGGTCGATCTTTTGGTGCAACGACAACCACTACTTGTAACAGTTTTCATTATTGACAAGGTTGTTTAGGTCACTAACCATTACCTAAGAAAGGGTGCAAAATTTTGTGACAATGCTAAGGATCTCTTAGAATCCATCATCCAGTGTTGAAGATCTAGAAGAGAATATCACAAACCACTGAATCTACAAACCAACCCACAACATTGGTAGAAGACTACATTATCAACCACATCGAAGCTAGACACCACCATAAGGAAGGTCTTGGCACGAGCAAGGGGTCAAGATTTCTCCTTTACAAGAGAGGTCTTTGCAAGAAATTATTTATTTGTTATTAATAAAATAGATGTAAGGTATTTCTTCCACTCTTTAGTCTTCTCTAGTTATCTCCTTCTCTCTTCATATTTTGATAAATACATTAGAAAATGTGCCATTTTCTACGTGACGGGGTATCAACAACTCCAACTGAAAAAGAAAATGGATAATTTTTCCCTTTATTTCTAACATGAGAACCAATTGAATGAAGAACTAGGCCCATTATTCATATAATTTAAAAAATATGTTTACATGTACAAATATACGGTGCCTCAAAGCCTCAATCAATGGGGGAGATATATTTTTCCATGTTGCCCCTTTTGTGAATCAAGAGACGCCATATTTTGGATTTTCTTGAAAGAGAATCATAAAGTGAGTAGATGCACTTAGCTTGACATTAGGGCTTGTATAGTTGATCAAGATATTAGAAAATCTTGAAGATTCACAAACCAACCATCTTACGTTGAAACATTTTATTTTAGAGAAAGCATTTAATTCTTGATTTTGTTGGTCAGATGATGATGCCACTTTTGTTGGTGAGATGATGAAGAAGATGCCACTGGTTGCAAGTCAAAGACTAACCATTTATACAAAAAGTAGGAAAAAGAAAAGTGGTGTGAATACAATTTTGTTATAGTTTAAGCATAAGAACTATGAATTTGCTTGGAGGTTTAGTGAATTAAATAGATTATACAATAGCAACTTTAGTCCTTACAATAATCTATCATCAACTATCAATGTACATTATTTTTAATGTATTGATTTTTTATGTAGAGGCATATCCTAGATTAAAAAAAATCAACATCTTGAAAATGAGAGGAAAAAGAAGGTTTAAAAATGCTTAGAAATTAAACAAGAAAGGCAAGTCAATCTTTTTCTTCAAATATCCAAGACAAAAAGGAAGGAAAATGTTGAGAAATCAGGAAATAAAATATTGATTAATTTGAATAATAAAATAAATGCTTACAAAATTTGAAGCAAATATAAGAAACAAACACATAATATGAAAAATATTACCTTGAAATATTGTTAAAAGAGAAAAAGTGGCACAATAATCTTTTTTTACTATCACTAAAATCAATCATTAACAATACAATAATAAATTTCATACTCTACCATTGACCATGCGTGGCTTTTATCACATCAAAAGTAGTTCATGAATTATTTGAAATAACTTAAAATCATATGCAAAAATAAAAATTGAATAAAATACCCAACTTTCTACTACATACATATTCTCCATAGCCTCAAATCCATTTCTGCATAGATATATTCAAAATATACATTCATTACTACAATGACATTAAATTGTCATTTATTAATCTTACTCAATTATAACTTTTTAAAATAAATTATTTGAGTTAAAAAAGATTATTACACTTGAGCTTCAAAACTAAGTTACATATAACCATCAAGAAATTAAATTCCATATATTTTACGAAAAAGAAGGTTTAAAAATGCTTAGAAATTAAACAAGCAAGGCAAGTCAATCTTTTTCTTCAAATATCCCAAACAAAAAGGAAGGAAAATGTTGAGAAATTAGGAAATAAAATATTGATTAATTTGAATAATAAAATAAATGCATACAAAATTTGAAGCAAATATAAGAAACAAATACATAATATGCAAAATATTACCTTGAAAAATTGTTAAAAGAGAAAAAGTGGCACAATAATCTTTTTTTACTATTACTAAAATCAATCATTAATAATACAATAATAAACTTCATACTTTACCGTTCACCATGCGTGACTTTTATCACATCAAAAGTAGTTCATGAATTATTTGAAATAACTTAAAATCATATGCAAAAATAAAAATCTAATAAAACACCCAACTTTCTACTACATACATAGTCTCCATAGCCTCAAATCCATTTCTGGATAGATATATTCAAAATATACATTCATTATTACAGTGTCATTAAATTGTTATTAATTAATCTTACTCAATTATAACTTTTTAAAATAAATTATTTGAGTTACAAAAGATTATTACACTTGAGCTTCAAACTAAGTTACATATAACCATCAAGAAATTAAATTCCATATATTTTACTACTACAATTTAAAATTCATAATCATTTTTGTAAGAATACGGATATCAATTTCTATTTATTAATTTATACACATCCAAAAAAAATCATAAATAAAAAATAATATTCATTTATAAAAAAAAATGTTTTATTTCTACCTTAAAAATTAACCCAAATTTCCTCACCTAAATATTGTTAAACTTTTATTAAATTTAATTAAAAATCTAAAATAAATTAACATCTTACCTCTTATACATATAGTATCAACAATTTAAAAGAAGTTTTATTCATAAATAATGCAACTTGTAATAAAATTAATTAAAACTAATAAAAATATATTATTGCTAACCTGAATTTAAAAAACCTTTTCAAAATAAAATTCCTTCCTCCTATTTTCTTCATAATACAGCTACTCTTTTTCACCTTTACTATCCTCTACCCAAAACCCCCTCCATTATTCTACACCTTACAACATCTTTGATTTTCAATCCTATAAAATAAAATCCAAACTCTAAAATAAATTTTCACCTTACATTTTAAAAAGGAAAAACAACTATCAAATTCAAATAAAATTACATTCCTAAAGAATGTAACCTATCAACAATTGTTCGCAACACACCCACAATTTTCCACTCTTCCCCTTTCTTCACCTCTACGTGAAACCCCTTCTTTATTAATCCACGACTTCTTAATCTATGTTTAGATTCCCTTAAAATATTATAAAAAGGTTGATTTATAGGACATTCTACCCTTGTACTGAGTAACATAGGTGAGTGAATCGGCGCCAATGTGAGCTTCAAAAAACAAATATTCATTTAAAATTGACTTAGTTGCATCCACTGCTTCTCCAATCATAATCATTCCACGTGACGGAGGATTCTAAAATAAATGACAAAGTACTTTTAGTTCATTGAGGATAAATGTGTTTTCATTTACACATCACTTCAAACATTCCTTGAATGGTGATATGGACTATCCTGTAAGTAAAAATGACAAAACAAAGCTAAATGTCAATAACAAAAAGAAAAACACTTCTTGACATTCATATTTTCCCTGTTAAAAAGAAGTATTAAAATCATTACCTTCAACTTATGAATGCAATTCCATATTATTGCATTGCTGCAATAATTAAGTGTCAATAATTTTGATACCTGCAACTCTTTCAATACCTGCTACTATGTTCTCCAGCTACTCACAATAGTCAATCATAATATGCTCCAAGAGGCTCACTCCAGAAAGACTTGGCCTGGCTCAGGACAGTGCCTAATCGTCAACTCTTTAAGCTCCATAAGATAACGGTTTCTTGATACTCTCTGCAAGTTTCTACAATTTTTTATAGATAGAATGAAGAGTGTGTTAACTTGTGGTGACTGATCAGGAAAGTACTATCCAGGAAAGTACTGTACAATTTTGAGGCCGACATACTTTTTGGTTATTTGGGCCGACATGTTACAACTCATTCTAACCCTAAAGAGGCAAAAATATTGTATAATATGGCTTAGGGTTAGGGATTTCGTAATGTATGATTTTAGTACTTGCGACAGAATTGAGCTGTAAGGGATTACAGATTGTAATTAGGTTGTAATCACTAGATAATAATAATATTGGACTCACTGTTGGTGGATGTAGCCCAGGGATTTGGTGAACCACGTTAAATCTTTGTGTTTTGTGTTCTCTTCTATGTGGTTTATTGTTTTCTGATATTGGTTATATTTGCACATAATTGTTATTTATGCCTTGTTAATCCTAACAAGTGGTCTCAGAGCGAGGTTGTTTTTTAGTTATCCTCTACAGGAAGATCTCATGGTTTAGTGGGAGTCTCATGGTTGAGTGGGAGAAATGGCAGACGAGGGTAGGCTGAAGGTTGACAAGTTTAATGGGCAGAACTTCCAGTTATAGAAGATGCAAATGGAAGACTATCTCTATCAGAAGGATCTATGGCGGCCATTAGAGGGAATAGCCAAGAAAGAGGCATCAATGTCTTAGGACGATTGGGATATTTTGGATAGGAAGGCACTGGGGAGTATTCATCTATGCCTGGCACAATCGGTGGCATTCAATATTACTGGAGCAATGAAAGCTAAAGATCTGATGGACACCCTAGCGAAGTTGTATGAAAAGCCTTCAGCTTCAAACAAGGTATTTCTAATGAAGTGTTTATTTAATATGAAAATGGTAGAAGGTGGATAAGTCACTGATCATTTGAATGAGTTTAATACAATTACAAGTCAGTTAACCTCAGTTAAAATTACTTTTGATTAAGAGGTTAGGGCTCTCTTGATTTTGTGTTCTTTGCCAGAAAGCTGGAATGGCTTGGTAATGGCTGTTAGTAATTTTGTTTCTGGTTCTAATACCCTAAAGTATGATGATGTTATTAGTGTTATATTGAGTGAGGAAATTTGTAGGAAAAGCTCAAGGGCATCCACATCGGGTAGTGTATTGAACACAGAAAGCAGCAGAACAAGAGATAGAGGAAACAACTCTGGAAATCGTGGGAAAGCAAGAGGAAAATCGAAGGGAAAGAGGTCCGAATCCAAAGGGCCAAATGATTGATGGTACTATGGAAAACCAAGTCATAAGAAAAAAGATTTCTGGTCTCTGAAGAATAAAGAAGGAGACAAACAAGAAGGTAACAAGGAGGCAAATGTGGTAAGTAATAAACCTGAAGAGGATGCCTTGCTTCTTTCTTTAGAAAGTATTGATGATTCATGGGTTTTAGATTCTGGGGCTTCATTTCATGCTACACCCCATAGAGGTTACTTTCTTGGTTATGTCCAAGGGGATTTTGGGCTAGTTTATTTGGGAGATAATGAACCCTGTCAGATAGTTGGAAAGGGAAAAATTAAGATTAAGTTGCAGAATGGGAATCATTGGCTACTACAAGAGGTAAGACATGTTCCAAGGATGAGTAGGAATTTAATTTTAGTAGGGCAACTAGGTGATGAGGGTTGCATAGTTACTTTTAATGATAGAAATTGGAAGGTTTCAAAGGGTTCCTTAGTAGTAGCAAAAGGTGTGAAAGTAGGCACCTTATATCTTTGTACAGGTCATACTGTTCCTTCTACTTTAATTGTTTAAGAAGATAATGAATGTTCAGGAATAGTGGCTGTAGTTGAGCAGGAAGAACATCAAACCATTGTTGTAGATTCTAACATAGCACTATGGCACAATAGACTCGGGCACATGAGTGAAAAAGGTATGAAATTACTTCATTCAAAGAAAGTTTTACCTAGTCTGAAATGTGTCAATATGGATTTCTGTGAAAGTTGTGTTTATGGAAAACAAAAGAGAGTTAGTTTTGTGAAGAGTGAGAAGGAGAGGAAAAATGAGAGATTAGAGCTTGTGTATACAGATGTATGGGGACCAGCTCAGGTATCTTCCCTTGGTGGCTCTTCATATTATGTTACATTTATAGATGATGCAACAAGAAAAGTATGGATTTATTTCCGTAGACAGAAATCTGATGTATTTAAAACTTTTAAGAAATGGAAATGCGTGGTTGAGAATGAGACTGGTAAAAAGTTAAAATGTCTCAGATCTGATAATGGTGGTGAGTATTGCAGCATCGAATTTGAAGATTATTGTTCCTGTAATGGCATTCGTAGGAAGAAAACTGTACCAAGAACTCCACAAGAAAATAGAGTGGCTGAACACATGAACAAGACAATAATGGAGCATGCAAGGAGTATGAGGTTGCATGCTAGGCTGCCCAAAAACATGTGGGTGGAGGCCGTAAATACTATTGTTTATTTAATCAATAGAGGCCCCTCTACTCCTTTGGACTATGGTATTCCAGAGGAAGCATGGAGTGGTAAGAAGGTGAGTTATTCTTTTCTCAAAACCTTCGGTTGTGAAGCTTTTGCACTTATAGATTCTGAAAATAGAACCAAGCTGGAAGCTAACTCAAAGAAATCTGTATTTGTTGGATATGGCATTGATGAATTTGGTTATAGGCTTTGGGATTTTGAAAATGATAAAATTGTAAGAAGCAGCGATGTCATACTCAATGAGAAGGTGTTGTACAAAGATCTATTGCAGCAGCATGAAAAGAAAGAAAATGACTATGTAGTACTGGATGATACTTCACAAGTTCATGTTCCAGTAGTTCCTTATGCTCTGCAACAACAAAAACAACAAATACCACACACCCTAGTGAATTTTAGAGTGTCAACAAGGCTAAGTAGACCTCCAGAAAGATTTTCTCCATCTTTGTATTCTATTTTATTAACAGATGCTGGTGAACCTGAATGTTATAATGAAGCTGTGCAGGTGGATACAAAGCTTCAGTGGGAGTCTGCAATGAAAGATGAGATGGACTCCTTGCTAAAAAATCAAACTTGGGATTTATGCAAGTTACCTGCAGGTAAAAGGGCTTTACAAAATAAATGGGTTTATAGGCTGAAAGAAGAGGATGGAGGTAAGAAAAGATTTAAAGCCAGGTTAGTTGTAAAAGAATTTGCACAAAAAAAGGGCATTGATTTTGATGAGATATTTTCTTCAGTTGTTAAAATGACTTCTATCTGTACTATTTTAAGTATTGTGGCTACTGAAGATTTGCATTTAGAGTAGCTTGATGTTAAAACAACTTTTCTTCATGGTGATTTGGATGAAGAAATATATATGGTACAACCACAAGGATTTGAGGTCAAGGGTAAGGAGAATTTGGTATGCAAATTGTAGAAAAGTTTATATGGCTTGAAGCAAGCACCTCGGCAGTGGTACATTAAATTTGACACTTTTATGATTGAGCATGGATACACTCGGTGTCATTTTGACCATTGTGTTTATTTTAAGAGGTTGGATGATGACAGCTACATTATTTTATGTTTATATGTTGATGATATGCTTGTAGCTGGGTCTAACATGGATCACATTAAGGGGTTGAAACAATAGTTAGCACATTCATTTGCTATGAAGGATTTGGGGGCAACAAAACAAATCCTTGGTATGAAAATTTGTAGAGATAGGAAAAATAGGAAGTTATCTCTCTCTCAGGATGATTATATTTAGAAGGTGTTGCAACGTTTCTCTATGCAGAATGCCAAATCTGTCAGCACACCTTTGCCTGGTCATTTGAAATTGACTAAGGACATGTATCCAAAGACACTAGAAGAAGAGACTAAAATGTCTAAGGTACCTTATGCTTTAGCTATAGGGAGCTTAATGTATGCTATGGTATGTACTAGGCCAGATATTGCACACACAGTGGGAGTCGTTAGCCAATATATGAGTCACCCAGGTATTGAGCATTAGAATGCAGTCAAATAGATTCTCAGATATTTGAGAGGTACATCCAGTAAGTGTTTACACTTTGGGGGCTCTACTACTACTATACAAGGCTATGTTGACTTAGATTTGGTAAGAGATATAGATAGTAGGTGGAGTACTACAAGCTATGTATTTACTATTGGGGGGACAACAGTGGGTTGGATTTCTCAAATACAAAAGATGGTTGCTTTATCCACTATAGAGGCAGAGTATGTTGCTACTACAGAGGCAGCCAAGGAGATGATATGGCTTCAATTCTTTATGGAAGAATTGGGACATCCACAGAGGGATAATTTTTTGCATACATATAGCCAGAGTGTCATTCATCTTGCAAAGAATTCTGCTTTGCACTCAAAGACAAAACACATACAGTTGCAGTACCATTTCATTCGGTCAGTTTTGGATGATGGGCAGTTAAAGCTAAAAAAGATTCATACAGATGATAATCCAATAGATATGTTTACAAAGGTAGTAACAAGGGAGAAGTTGAACTCATGTTCAGCTTCAGTTGGTCTTCTAGATTGAACATAATAAAGGAACATCAAAGTCCAGGGTGGTTCGATCCAGTGGGAGCCTCATATGGTAGCGGTATTGCTACAGGATTAGTCTCCAAGTGGGAGGTTTTTTAGTATAGTGTGGATACTGATCAGTCACCAAGTGGGAGATTGTTAGCTTGTGGTGATTGATCAAGAAAGTACTATCCAGGAAAGTACTGTACACTTTTCCTCCTAACCTCATCGGGGTTCAGGGTCGGGTTGGGCCCTAAGTGGGGGTTTGGGGGCAATAGCCCCCAAGAGTGGGGGTTCGGGGGCGCAGCCCCTGAGGAAATTATTTTTGAGGCCGACATACTTTTTGGTTATTTGGGCTGACATGTTATAACTCATTCTAACCCTAAAGCGGTAAAAATATTGTATAATATGGCTTAGGGTTAGGGATTTCGTAATGTATGATTTTAGTACTTGCAACAGAATTGAGCTATAAAGGATTATGGATTGTAATTAGGTTGTAATCACTGGATAATAATAATATTGGACTTGTTGTTGGTGGACGTAGCCTAGGGATTTGGTGAACCACGTTAAATCTTTGTGTCTTGTGTTCTCCTTTGTGTGGTTTATTATTTTCTGATATTGGTTATATTTGCACATAATTGTTATTTCTACCTTGTTAATCCTAACAGAGTGTTGTTGGGAGTGTAATGCTTTGTAGCTTGTCACAAACTCAACATCAATATTCTCCATGCAGCTCACTCCAGAAAGACTTGTCAACTCCTTGAGCTCAGGATAGTTTCTTTGGAATCTGGGCCCCTATGGTTGATCAAAACATCATACAATGTTGAAGATTTAGAAACTATCCTCCTTTTGCCGACAGTTTCTATTGCAAAGAGAGCATGCAATTCCTAATTTCGTTGGTGAGAAGAAGAAGAAGATGCCATTGAAAAAGAAGAGTAGGATGAAAAGGGTTTGATTTCAGTATGGCCAATGAAAGATAAAATTATGTAGAATGGGAAAGGCTAATGTGCATCAAATAGATCATACCATAGGCTGATTAGGTACTTTCCTCGGTATTCCCTCGAGGAGAAGAAGATTAAGGAAAATGCAAGAATTTATGCAAGTGCCCACCTATAGAAAGAGGCAAGTTCCAACCTCTCTCCAGACATTAAACAAAGAAAAGAGGGGGCATGAAGGAAAATACTTATAAATTTCATCTCGGTCTTGTCTTCAATGCTTTTGAGAAAAAAGTGAAAGAAAATGCTAAAGTTGAAGGTGTTGAAATTAAATTGTAGACTAAAACAATTAAAACAAAATAGAAGATAGAAAATTAAAATACACAGACACATAAATTATAGTGGTTCATCTAGCTATTCTGGATTACATCCACTTTGACAAGCACATAAATTATAGTGGTTCATCTAGCTATTCTGGATTACATCCACTTTGACAAGCAGGGCATATCTCTTTTATTAAAACACAACCTATTACAATGAGCCAACAACTCTCAGCTCTTTCTCCTTTTACAATGCATGGTCAAGCATAATCCTAGCATCTGTGGAAGTCAGGGAACCTGACGGTTACAACAATAGGTGAAGATTGGGCTTCACAAACTATGTAGCCATTACATGGCAGAGGCATTATAATCTCCCACTTGAAGTCCAATCAATGCTATGAGGCGAGCTACTCTAAGATATCCCCCAATTGGTGCTTATGGCTATGTTGTCACAATGCTGAGAGAAGTTCTACAGAATTTGAACTTCTCTCATGGTACAACCTTGGTGAACGCATCAGCCGAATTGACCTTTTTTTCAATCTTCTCTAACTGTAGTCTTCCCTCTTCAAGAGCATGACAGATGAAGTGAAATCTAGTTTCTATATGCTTTGTGCAACTGTGGAAAGCTGAATTTTTTGGCCAAATGAATGGCATTGTTGCTATTAGAGAATAGTGTAAATGTGAATTGTTTAAATCCCAACTCTCCAAACAATCAATGTAACCATATCGGCTCTTTATCTCCCTCAATGAGAGAAATGTATTCAGCCTCGGTGGAGGAAAGAGCAACCACTTGTTGCTTCAGAGAAGTCCAGCTAATCGTTGCCCCGACAAAAGTAAACACATAGCCTGTTGTTGACCTCCTTGTATCTAAATCTCCTGCCATATCAGAATCAACATATCTGCAAATATAAGGGGCCTTACTGTTAAAACATAAAACATGAGAGGAAGTGTCTCTCAAATATCAAAGAGTCCATTGAACTGCTTGCCAATGAGTTTTACCAGGATTACTCATAAAACCACTAACAACTCCCACTGCATGAGCAATATCCAAAAATGTGCTAACCATGGTGTACATTAAACTCCCAACTGCTAAAGAATAAGGAATACCAGCCATCTCATTTTTTTCTTCCTAACTGGAAGGACACATTTTAGAAGACAATTGAAAGTGATCAGCCTATGGAGTGGCAACCGATTTTGCATTTGACATATCAAAATTTTCTAAAACTTTAAGAATGTATTTTTATTGAGATAACTTAATTTCTCTCTTATGTCGACCTCGGATTATATCCATCCCAAGAATCCTCTTCGTTGCCCCTAAATTTTTCATGGAAAAATGAAGAGCCAAATGTGTCTTCAACTCATGAATGACTCTCATACTATTACCAATAGTCAACATATCATCAACATATAATAGCAGAATCACAAACTCACCAGTAGGAAGTCTTTTGTAGTAGACACATGGGTCTGATTCACAGAGTGTGAAACCTTGCTGAGTCATGAAGTTATCAAACTCTAAATACCATTGGAACAGGGCTTGCTTCAGCCCATATAGACTCCTCCTTAATTTGCAATATAGATGCTCCTGCCCTTGTTTACAAAGCCTTCCGACTGTTCCATATATAACTCTTCAACAATGTCCCCATGTAAAAATGTTGTTTTGACATCAAGTTGCTCAAGCTCAAGGTCCCATGCTAGTGTCATGCCTAGTACCAAATGAATAGTCTGCATTTTAACCACTGGAGAAAAAATCTCATTGAAGTCCACACCCTTTTGTTGAGCGAATCCCTTCACTACTAATCTGGCCATGTATCTCTTTCGTTCTCCATCTTCCTCTTTTATGCGATAGACCCATTTATTTTTCAAAGCTTTTTGGTTTGGCTGAAGAGGAACCAAATCCCATGTCTGATTCATGTTTAAAGAATCCATTTCATCTTTCATGGCATCCATCCAGAACATTGAATTAACATCAGTACATGCTTGTTTAAATGTTTGTGGCTCTGCCTGATCTAAACACAAAGAAAATAACAATTCGTAGTCATCAAATTTTCTTGGACATTTTTCTCTCTCGTAGACCTCCTCAATTGGATATTTTGATTAGTGTTAACATTAGAATCATCAGTATTTACAACCTCTATATTTGGAATGACAGGTGTTTGACCAACATTCTGACCTGCCTCACATGGAGGACACCCTGCCTCCCATCTATTTTCTATCATGGGTGGGTGTAGAAGAGACTGTGGCATTTTTTTTGTACTTGTCACAGGGTGTGGGGACAACAGCGTATGCTGCCCACGCTACAAAGAATGCTCATGCGGTAGAGAGGTCTCCTCCTACTGGCGCTGCAGAGAGTGCTCACATGGGGTTTGGGGAAATACTTGCACTGGATTTTAGTGGTGAGGCTACATGGGGAATGAGACATCCCATGCAACAACAACATTTTTTGTTGAAGACACAGAGGTGTTTGCGGGTGGAGGCAGCAGACTATGTTTCATGCATTGAGTGTCCAGGGGCTGCATGTGGAGAGGTGTTGGAAAGAGGGACATGGACTCCTACTCTCCTCTTGGATCATGTTGTGAGCTAACCACAAGTGGTGTGGGAGACATAAGGGGCTGCTGTGGTATTGGGCAAGACAAGGAAGTTGTGGAAGAAGTATGGTGAGCAATGTTGGAGGGGACAAATGTAGATGGGTGGAATGTGACCCGGGGTGTGTTCTGCATACGATCTCCATTATTAGATAGATCAAATTTAATAAATTCATCAAAGGGAGAATTCTAAATTTGCAAACTTAAGAATGATTTCTCATTAAATACAACATCCCAACTATGAATCACTTTGTGAGTGACTGGATCCCACAACCAAAAGCCAAATTGATCTTCACGGTACCCCAAAAATATGCATCTCTTGGATATAAAATCCAATTTCATTCTCTGCTCCTTATTAATGTGGGCATATGCATCGCATCTAAAACACGCAAATGAGAAAATGAAATTCTCTTACTAGCCCACCTCTCTTCCAGAATATCAAAACCCAAACGTGATGAAGGAACCCAGTTTATCAAATAAACCACTATATTACATGCCTCTGCCCAAAATTCCTTCCCCAAACCAGCAATAGACAACATGCACTGAGCTCTCTCTAAAATAGTCTGATTCAACCTCTCAGCTGCACCATTTTCTTGAGGTGTATAAGGGACTATTTTAATCCTTCGAATACCATGATCTGCACAAAATTGGTCAAAATTCAAAGAGAAATACTCACCATCATTTTCTATTAGTAAACATTTTATTTTTCTTCTAATCTAATTTTCCACCATAGCCTTAAAGCTTTTAAATTTTGAAAAAACTTCTGATTTCTTATGCAACATATAAACCCAAACTTTAATGCAAGTGCAATCATCAAGAAATGTGATAAAATAATTAGCACCATCGATAGAAGTTACCTTTGTAGGATCGAAAACATCAGAATGATGAGCTCTAATGGAGATGATTTCTTCTCATGACCCATCCTTATGAAGCTCGTGTGATTTTGCTTTCCATAAAGGCAATGCTCACACAATTCCAAATCAACTGATTTAAGACCCAAAAGTTGGTCTCTTTGAAGCATGACTTCAAGACCCATTTTTCTCATATGACTGAGCCTCTTATGCCAAAGTTTGGCATTGCTATCTGCAACCACCATGGTTGCTCCCACTTCACCATTACACTCTAATGTGTATAAAATTCTAGTTTTTTTCCCTTTAGCTAAAATTAATTGACCTTTGGACACTTTCCAAGAAGCTAGATCAAAGATAACATTACAACCTTGTGTATATAACTGACTGACTGAAATCAGATTATGCTTAAGCATAGGAACATGCCTAAAATATTTTAGAAGCCATTTACTTCCATTTTTCAGCAACAATAAAATATCCCCTTTGCCGACTATATCACATTCTTTATTCTCCCCAAGAAAAACTTTACCAAACATACCTTCGTGGTAATTTGTGAAAGCACTCCGACATGGAGTAGCATGAAATGAGGCACCAAAATTGAGAACCCATGAGCTTGAATCCATGTTGTTAGTTGCAAGTACCAAGGCTCCATCAGTTGCAGCATTAACACCATCATTGATAACTTTATTTTGAGCCTTTTTGTAATTCCAGCATTGCTTCTTTGTGTGCCCAGATTTTCCACAAAACCAGCAAGTGCCATTTCTTCCTCTCAATTTTGAGTGATGATTCGATCTACCTATTCCATTATTATTATTATTATTTCTTCCTCTCTCATGACTTCTACCTCTATTGCCTGTGCTCACTATTAGAGAATCACCAGAAGAGGGTTCTTGATGCTTCCGTCGCATGTCTTCACTTAGTAGTGTGGCTGCAACTTCATCAAATTTGAGCTTGCTCTTGGTTGCAACTGAAGTGCTCATAGCCATTACTACGCCTTCCCAACTATTTGAAAGTGAGCATAATAATAGGATTTCCTTTATTTCATCATCTAATGGGGTGCCAACCGAAGTCAGCTGAGTAACTAATGTATTGAACTTGTTGAGATGATTCGATATCACTCCTTTCATTTTTAGATTATATAACTTCTTCATAATAAATACTTTGTTCGATGGTAAAGCTATCTCATATAATGAAGATAACTTATCCCATAGCTCTTTCTTTTTCTGCTCTGTCAAAACATTGAAGAGCACATTGCTTGATAGAGATAAGAAAATCATTGCCTTTGCTTTCTGATTGATCTTCAGCCAGTCTTCATCTAATAAAGACCATTTACCCTTGGTTTTTCCAAGTAAAGCAAGTTGCAAATCCTATAAACAATAAAAATGGAATAGAAGATAGAAAATTAAAATACATAGACATAGAAATTATAGTGGTTCATCCAGCTATTCTAGATTACATCCACTTTGACAAGTAGGGCATATCTCTTTGACAAGCAGGGCATATCTATGGTTATCTCTTTGACAAGCAGGGCATATCTCTTTGAGAATTAGGGCATATTTCTGTGTCTATGTATTTTAATTTTCTATCTTCTATTCTCTTTGACAAGCAAGGCATATCTCTTTTACAAGCAGGGCATATTAAAATACATAGACACAGAAGATAGCAACTTCATTATATGAGATAGATTTAGCATCCATGGTTTTTCTAAAAAAATTAAAATAGAATAGAAGATAGAAAATTAAAATACATAGACACATAAATTATAGTGGTTCATCCAGCTATTCTAGATTACATCCACTTTGACAAGCAGGGCATATCTCTTTTATTAAAATATAGTCTATTACAATGATCCAGTAGCTCTCAACTCTATCTCCTTTTACAATGCATGGTCAAGCATAATCCTAGCATCTGCAGAAGTCAGGGAATCTGACGGTTACAATAGCAGGTGAAGATTGGGTTCACAGACTGCATAGCTGTTACATGGCAAAGGCGTTACAAAATGTGACAAGGCATGCTGCATAGATGAAAAGGACATCAAATTTGATTTGCTTTACAGACTAATTTTGTCAACCACTTCTGGGTTGAGTGAAATAAGTGCTTTTCATGTTGTTTTCTCGATGAAAAGAAGAGTAAGGAAAATAGTAAGAATTAAAATAAGCGAGTTCACGATGACTTGTACAAAGGAAAATACTTCACAATTTGGTTCATTCTTTTCTTTATAGAATTTGACGTTTTATATGATCTTTATCCTTAAGTTTATTATATCGAATAAATTTCACATATTATATTTTCATAATATTTTTACAATCTTAATTAAGAAAATTACTATCAATATATAATATAATATTCTAATTTATACTATTAATATTTATTTTTACTATTGCAGTTATTACCCATAGGTGTTTCCCTATGAAAGACTTCAAGAAAAACATTGCATCCAATGGTTAAAATAGTTGGAGACAAAAATGACTACCATCAAAGTGATCCTCATCGTTTATTGTTTTCAGACTAATTTTTATATAAGATGAAGAACAAAACCCTATCTTGTTGCTTGCATGTCCAGTAGAGCATGAAAAGCTTTATATGCTCATTCGCCAGACAAAAGAGTGCAGTAAAATGAGGCCAGTAATATTCCAGGACAATATTCCTATCATATCCTCCGCGCAACCCGTGTGGTGTAGTACCCACCCATAGTTTTCTTTTAGGTTTCTTTCTATTTTAGTTGTTTGACCAAATTCTTTTAGGTCACTTTTGTTGTGATGAGTTATTATTTTAATAAATGATGATTATGGATTATTGTTCATTATATGTGTATCATGTGATTGCGTAGATTAGATGATGATATCATTATGATGTTATGTTTATGCTTTGTATCGATTTATGATGTTACTAACCCCATACTTGCATGTGTATGGTTATCATGTGTGTGTATTTGTTTGATGTGTTTGTGTGGTAGAGGACAGAGGCGTAGTTACTTGAATAGTTGAGATCCACATGACTGACCATACCATATAATTATCTGCTATATATATATATATATATATATATATATATATATATATATATATATATATATATATATATATATATATATTGGATGTACATGCTTCATCTTGTGATGACAGGTTTGCAGGTATAGGGCATCGTCTTCCTTGAATTGGCAGGAGTGAGCATGTCAATAAATATTCATCTCAATGGTAAAGAGGGGAGATAATACATAGAGCCAAAACCCTAACCTGAGCCTAATTGTCCTAGGATTGGACAAGTATCAATATGACTACCCTATCTGAATTCGTCTAGTAGGCATGAATTCATGGATCCCTTCTCCTAAATTTGTTTGGTTTTATGTTGTTTGGTCTTGGTTGATTTATTGCTTATGTCAATGATTTTATGTGATTATTAATTTAGTGATTATAGTTGAATTTAATATTAATCATGTTCCTAAGTTTATTTGAGTAAATTTAATTAAAAGTTAAATAATTGATTATATAGATTTAATTGATTATTTAATTGGTAATTAGATTTAATTATGTTTATGTGCATTATTAAATAATTAAATATTTAATTGCATTGACTTAGGATACTTTAAATATTTAATCTATTTAATACATATTTTAATTATTAACATATGCATAATTGAAAATTGAATTTTTTTTTAGACACACATTGAGTTTAGAAGGAAAGGTAAAAATAGCGAAAATGCAAAAAATCAGAGTCCAAAGAAAAATCGCGTTGTAGAATCACCAGGAGAAATTAGGGTTAATTCACCATGACCGGGCAAAAGTTAGAAACTTGGATTTTGCTTCAGTTAATCCGATCTCCAAGCATTCTTCAAACTCGACAACCAGATCCTCAAGCCCGGACAAGGAATTCACCAGCTATTGTTTCAATTGCTGGTCATATGGGCACAAATACAAAGATTGTAAATGGAGGTATGTTAGACATCTTCACCCCACTTACGATCACCTCAAGGAGTTTATCGCAAAGCAGAAGGCTAAAAGCTTGCTGGAAGCCCAGAAAAGTGGACAATCTTCGGTCAAGGTCTCTGCTTCTCTCGGTGAAGTAGATAATCTTACGGATAATGTAACCAAGGATCTTAGCTTGAAGGAAATAGATTATTTTCCAGTGCCTAAAACTAGGGTTTCGTAACCTAGTTTGGAATCCCAAACTCACTATGGCCACCGGTTCCAAAATAGGATATTGGAACAAAAGATCTTCTCTGTTAATACATTAGATGCACAAATGGCTTTCTTTGAAAAAACTAAATATGCAAATGTGGGGAAAGTTAATTTAGAGCCGGTCAGGGTAAAATATATTGAACGGGACTCACTTCAGGCCATCTCTGAATTGGGGAAAGGTGGAGTGGCACCCGCTCAGGCCCTTACCACTCACATAGTAAATAAACCCCCATCACGACAACCAGCATGTAGAAACCCTGGGACCACAAAGTCTCTATCATCCAAGACAATTCTGGCTATTAGCTCCAATGAACCTCTATCTGCTGCAAGGGGAGGGGGAATGCCAGAGACTAAGGCGTCTTCCAGTGGTGGCAGATCAAGAAAAGAAGAATGGCACATGGTTAAAGGCAAGAAACTGGTAAAATCTTCTCCTAAAAATTACAATAGCAGCAATATTGTTCTTAAAAACTTCTTTGATTTACTTAGTAGAGATAATACTCCTTGTAAAAAGCTTCCGCATATAGAAAATCATCAGAGCAATAGGGTTTTGGGAGGGGGAGAAGTTCCCAGGGGGAAATCACATTTGGATTGTAAATTTGCACAATCCGATGTGAGGAATTCTCCCCTCTCCCTGCCCAAAACCCTAGCTATGGAGCAAAAAGCTTTAAAAGATAGTAATGATCTAACAGTTATTCATAGATCTCCAAATGCGTACAGCCCTCCTCATCGTAGGAAGGAAAAAATGAGATCATTTAACAGCAAGCCATAAAATATGGTTAAACCTGGTAATGAGGGTAACCCATCACATGCTAAGTGTAATGATTATGTTTACACTCTGCCACATAGGCATTCAGCTAACCATAAACATTCAATATTTCCAATATATGGTAATCACGATCCTAATCATTTTATGGTGACATTGGATGAAAGTCACATTTTGCAAACTCATAATGCTTATGCAGAGACAGGTGTCATATGCAAGTGGATGGGAACAGGTGTCCATATCAAGGATATAATCAAAGGTTTGTTATCTCTTCTCCCCTCGAAGGTAAGTATTACTATCTTGGCAGACAACTTTATTTATGTAGATTGCAAAAGCAATAATCTTAAAAATGAAATTTTAGAGAAAGGTTATTTGAAATTCAGAGAAATTTCTTTTTTCGTATGTTCTTGGTTCCCTTTATTTAATCCAATAAAAACAATGGATTTCCAAGTAGAAAAAGCAATTATGTTAAGAAATCTGCCACTAGAGTGTAATCATCTAGAAATTGTAAAAAGAATAGGAGATAAAATTGGAACTTTTAAAAGGATGGTTAAAGCTGAATATAATAAATCAGATGTGATTATCATTGTTAAGGTAAATTATCATGACAGTTACATCCCCCCCCTCAAGCTATGTTTTAATTCAAACACCATAATCATAAATCCCAAGATCCTAGAGGACTTCATAGAAGATTCTGAGAAAGGAAGGAATACACCCTCACTTACACTTAAAAATTGTGCAGATGTTTTCCATGATCCTAATAATAGGGTAGAAATAAAGTTCTTAAACAACAGAGGGGGTTTTGAGCTCTTGAACACTGAATTTGGGCACTCTGAAGCTCCACCTCCCAAATTGTGTGAAATTAATGCTCCGGTTAGCATTAATAATCCCCAGGAATCCTCCAAATCTCCTACTCTGTTAAAGAGGCTGGAAACCGCCCTCTTCAATAACTTTGAAGATACTAGTTTGAATAATGTAAATGTTAATGATAATCATAAAATTCTAGACTATGGCTGTAAGAATAGTACCATAGAGCAGTTAGAACTAAATCTCACTGACAAGACCACTGTAAATGTGCAAGAAAAGACTGATATATTTATAGAAGAGGTAGGCCCACAAGCAAGTCAGCCTGTGATTTTCAATTGTTATAATACAATTGCTTTCGAACCAGCAGATACAGACCAAAAGCAAATGGATGTATTTAAGCAGGATACACCAATAGAACAGTCTTTGAACATAGAATATCCAAGCCCAACAATAGTTAGGCCCTTCCCCCCACTATTGTCTGACACAGGTCTGTCCAACATGGTACCAACCTATTCTCAGAATAAGAAGGAGATACGTACTTCTTTCAATACCTTTGAAATGGGGGTGGATATGGATAAAGATTTTAGTAATGTTATCCACAATGATAAAGGTAATTTCAAAAAAATGGTATTTGAAAATACCTATGTACTCCCTCTATCACATAGCAACAAAACCAACTCGCCACAAAAAATTCTGTCTCCAGCAAATATTCAGGAAGATAATATTATAAAGAATTCATTTAATATACCTATTGAAAACTTAAATTTTCCTCAAACTACTGAAGCACCATCTCAAAGAATCGATAACATATCAAGAACTAGGTGTGAATCTAATAATATGGAAATTGAACCAGAATATACAAAAATTAAAGAAAATATTAGAATCTGTATACAACCTGAAGGAAACAGGACTGATCTTCAAACAGAATAGTCTTTGACACTAGAATGTGCTAATATAGTAGAACTAATGGATCAGGTAAATAAAACAAAAGAGGAGGTAAACCAAATTATTAATTATTTAGGAGAACCACTAACAGATGAGTTAATGGACTTGTTTCTAGATGAGATCTATGATTTTGATGAACTAAAAGTTCAAAAAGAAATACTAATCAAATAGATTCAGGAATGTATTGTAGAAGTAAGGATGAGGGCAATAGACTGAATCAGCCTTCTCCTATCCCAGATAAGGAAGTATCACATAATGAACTGCAAAGCAAAAATATATCAATAAATGATCATACCATTGAAGAGGGGACAGTACAAGCTCTCTCAATACCTCTTGAAATAGAAATCTTAAATCTGGACCTATCAGGAAAAATGGAAGATATTATAGAAATTTATGGTAAGGAGATTGTAGATAGAGTGGAACCCTTAGCTTACACAATTAATGAACAAAATAGCCCGGGTAATCAGGATAATTCGATAATAGGGTCTCCTGGACACTCAACTTTGGTTAAAGAAGCAATTGAAGGACTCTTTGGAATAACTAACGAAAACAGAGAATTGGGCATAGCCTTGACTAGAGGCAGTCTAAGCACTCCTAATATTAACAAACTTAAAAATAAAAGAGGTAGGAAATCAACCGTAGAACAGAGATCTCTAGATGGCAATGCAGGCAATCAAAAAAAGATAGCTGACATTTTGAACACAAGGAAGGGGAAGTTCCTTCCCAAGGAACAATGAGAGTTACTACTTGGAATGTTAGGGGTCTAAATGCCCCTAACAAACAAAGATTAATCAAAAGATACTTAAAATACTTTGAATCCGAAATCATCTTATTACAGGAAACTAAGCTTAACAAAGAGGACAGCTCTAAATTTAGTAAAAGATTAGGTATTTGGAAGTCAGAATATGCCTGGTCAGCAGGTCACTCAGGTGGACTTGCTGTCCTATGGGACCCTCATAAAGTGGTTGCTTTACCCTCGCATACTAATGATAACTGGATGACACTAACAATTAAGAGCCTAAAATTAGATTTAAAATTTAACCTGATCAATGTATATGGGCCAATCTCTAATGAAGAAAAAAGAAGAGTTTGGTAGGAAATACAAGACCTTTTAACGAATAACCGAGAACACCCCTTTGTTATTGGAGGAGATTTCAACGCTATACTAAATCTAGAAGAAAAGTATAGGGGTTCTCAATACATATCACAAGCCCATAAAGATTTTAGGAAATGGACTGCAGATAATCATCTAATAAGCATCAATACAATTAATGGAGTTTATACATGGAATAATAGAAGAGTTGGATTCAGCTACATAGCTGAAAAGTTAGATAGATTCTTTATTAGAACAAACCCCGACAACTCTAATCAGTTAGTCAATGCAGAGATCCTCCCAAAAGCAGGATCAGATCACTTCCCTATTAGGCTTACCACTACAGAGAATTCCAAACCATTGATAAATCCGTTTAAGTTCGGTTTTATGTGGTTCCAAAATCCGGAATTAATAAACCTCTTAGAGGATTGGTGGAAACATATCTCGGTAAAAGGATAAAAAATGTTATGCTTAACCACCAAGTTAAAAATTATAAAAATAAAGCATTAGAGTAGAACAAGAATAACTTTAATAATATATTTGAAGAGAAAACTCAGTTAGAAAAAGAAATATATGATTTAAACAATATAGTAATAGAACAAGGTATGAATGATCTTAGCTACTATAAGGAAAAAGAGTTGATGGCCAAATACAATGATATCCTCCTCAAAGAAGAAATCTTTTGGAAATAGAAATCCAGGGAGTCATGGCTCAAGGAGGGTGACAGTAACACCAAATTCTTTCATAATACAAGTAATTATAAAAGGAGTATTAATAGAATAGCCAAAATCAAGACAATTGAGGGACTTACTACTGAAGATCCTGTTCAAATCTCAACTGTCACAAATTTCTATAAATCCTTTCTCAACAACACTGAGGCAGTTGACCTCAATGCCCAATACGAAATGCTTAAAGCCATTCCTAAATTGATTTCTGAGTCGGACAACAAAATAATGAACAACAAGCTATCCCTAGAGGAGGTCAAAACTGCAGTGTTTCAACTCCATCCGGAAAAAGCCCCGGGACTAGATGGTTTCCAATCCGGCTTCTTCCAAAAATGTTGGCCTTTTGTTAGTGAAGAGGTTTGGCAAGCAATGGAAGCAACCAGAAATTCAAGTTCCCTACTTAGTGAAATCAACAACACCTTCTTTACCTTAATTCTGAAAAAGAATGAAAGTACGGATCCAGGGGATTTTAGACCGATCTCCCTTTGTAACACCATATATAAGATTCTTTCCAAATGCTTAGCAAATAGATTAAAAACCTTTCTTCCAACTATTATTTCAGAAGAGCAAACAAGATTTGTAGCAAATAGATCTATTTTGGATGAAATTATTATAGCGCAAGAAATAGTTCATACTGCCCAATTAACAAAGGAACCTAGTATGCTAATGAAAATTGATATTCAAAAAGCATATGATAAAGTAGACTAGAGATTCCTGTGTAAATGCTTGGAAGCTTTTGGTTTCTTGAAACAATGGGTTAACCTTATCTTTAACTACATCTCGACCCCCAAAATTTCAATACTTATCAATGGCACCCCAGAAGGATTTTTTAGTATTTCCAGGGGCATTAGGCAAGGGGATCCACTTTCCCCCTTTCTCTATGTCATTATGGAGGAAGCATTAGGTAGATCAATTACAAAGAAATAAGAGGAGGGGAGAATCTTGGGTTTGAAGACGTCAGAAAATGTGCCTAATATCACTCATCAACAGTTTGTAGATGACACCATTGTTCTGGGTTATGCTAATAGACAAGAAGCAAGAGCCTTTAAAGAAGTCCTTAACTTATACGCGAAAGCTTCCAGGTAGTGTGTTAATCCTACCAAATCAGAAATTTTCTTTATTAATACATGCCCAAAAATTGAAAAGGAAATTTGTAGTATAATGGGATACAAAATTGGCAAATTCCCATGTAAATACTTAGGAATAGACCTCGATAAAGGTATCCTATCATCCAAACTTTGGCAACAAGTCATAACCAAAGTTCAAAATAAAAAAATTTCATGGAAAGGTAAATGGTTAACTAAAGCAGGTAGGTCGACAATGATCAAATCCATCCTTTCAGCCATACCCACTTATCATCTATCTATCCTACCCCTCCCGATGAACGTTAAAAAGGATTTAGAAAAAATGTTTCAAGAATTTTATTAGCAGGGACCTTCAAAAGACAAAAAAATTGCCCTGATTAAATGGGATACCCTATGCAAACCAATTGCAAAAGGGGGTCTAGGTATCAAAAACCTACTTTGGAAAAATCAAGCACTAGGGGCTAAACTTATATGGAGAATGTACAAAGAATCAAGTAGTAAATGGGCTTCCATATTATTAAACAAATACATCCCTGACTCAGATCCCATCAATATCTTCAGGTCACACTCCCATGTGAAAGGATCGCGGATATGGAATTTTATTAAGGACTGCAGAGGGATTATTAGCAAACATCTCTCTTGGGATGTAGGTTTAGGTAATCTAGCTCTTTTCTAGGATGATTCATGGGCAGGCCTTACTCCCCTTAACAAATTGGGCTTCTCAAAGGAATTTATGGAAGAATGCAAGAGAGGCATAGGATCATATCTTAAGGATTACCTATGTAATGTGGAAGCTTCTAAGTGGATTGATCTTAAAGAAATAGATGAAGTTTGGCATGAGAAGCAAAACCTTTTGGAAATATTGAAGGATAGGGAGATATCACTCAAAAATAGATCAGATACTCTAATATGGGCAGGATCAAAAAACGGTAATTACTCAGTCAAGGAGGGTTATAATTCAATTATTAGGGATCAAAATATGGATAATATAGACATACCTTTGAATCTTTGCTGGAATAAAGCCTACCTCCCTAAAGCTGGCATGTTCCTATGGGTGGCTATGCAAAATAGAATTATCACAGCAGACATACTTAATAAGCTTGGATTTGAAGGGCCCTCTAGATGCCCTTTATGTGTAAACCAATATGAGGATGTTAACCATATCCTTCTTAATTTCCCTTTCGCACAAAGATGCTGGAATTGGCTACATCAAAGCTTAGGATGGAAATCTACTTAGCATTGTGATCTAATCAGCAACCTTAAAGCTTGGCCTTCTCTTTACAAAGATAACTTATTTAAGGATATTTTGACAATAGCACCTTTGATTGTAGCATGGGAAATATGGAAAGAAAGAAACAAAAGGATTTTTACGGATCAAAAATTAACATGGAATTCAATTACAAATAAGATAGAAGCGTCTATCGTGGAAATTATTAACAGCAAACTCAGGGACAAATTAAGCTATGAGGATTCATTTAAGAGTTGGGACAACAAGATTAGGAGTAAATGGCCAAAATTAGCAATCCCTCCCCTTTATGGCAAGGGGGGCCCCAAAACTAAAACTGACAGAGCTTCCTATAAATGGGTACCTCTGAAAGAAGGTTGGTACAAACTCAATTTTGATGGAGCATCGCGGGGAAATCCAGGGGAAGCAGGTATTGGAGGGATCATTTGAAATTGGAAGTCAGAAGTTGTTGCTAAATTTTCTAAACCCATTAGTCCTACGACAAACAACATGGCTAAGTGTATAGCGGCATTAGAAGGGCTTAAATTATGTAAGAAACATAATATAACAAAAGTAATTATTGAAGGAGACTCCCAAATTATCATCAACGCCATTCACACTAAAAAAACTCCCAACTGGATGTTGAACTCTAAAATAGAAGAGATTAATGTATTAATGAAATGTATTTCAAAGTATGAAATCAGACATACTTTCAGAGAAGGCAATACAGATGCGGACAAGCTAGCTAATCTAGGGGCTAACAGATTGGTAACAATGGATCAATATATCTAAATTTTTTCTAAAGGATAAGTCAATACAAGAATAGGACTAAGAACTATCCTTTAGATAATCTTGGGAGGTTGTCTATTAAACATAGCAAACATTAGTATCATTAACTAAATCTCAATTGATTAAGATGCTTTGAAAATTTAGACCTAGTTTACTAATCACCCTTTTCGTTAGGATAGCGCATGTGTAATTCATAATATCTTAATACAATAGAAACCTTTAGCCTGTAATGAATAGAAACAATGCTTTGTATAACAAGACTAGAATTAACATAACTAGGCTCACTTTGTAATAATTATAAGATCTAGCCTTAGATCAGCATAGGTTTTAAAGATACTTACTAAAATAATATAATCATAAAAGACATCAATAACAATATACATTTGTATCAACTTGATAAGGATAACCTCCCTTGGTTAGATTTCTCAAATGATATCTTCTAGATAATATGTACATATGGATCAAAGAACATAGCATAATTAGTTATAGTGCTCTGTACAATGAATTAGTAGAGTTATAATAACATTATATTTCTTCACATCGCTCCCAGCTTGATATAGATCATAAGATTAAGCCTACATAACCAAGTAGGATTATCAAATACCATCGACACTGGACAATCTCATCTTCTCTATCACTTTGTTATCATATTATATATTAAAAGAGACACGACAATGACTTTACCATCACATTTTATATGTAAGATCAACCCATTTATAGGTCCATCCCTTGTTTTCTTTTTTCTTAGTCACCATATTATTTACTAAAGATCATTACTCCCTTAATGATTAGATTCATTGCCAACAATAAGTCTCAGAGTCATTATGATCATATGCCTTTTGGTTCTTTGGTTTTAAAGATTATATAATTCATATGTGCCCCCTTAAGCACCCGTGGCCTATCCTTAGTTGACTTTTTCCCCCTTCAGGTAACTTTGCCACATATCATCCTGAGGCTATCCCCCCTTATCTTCTCTCTAAATGCCTAGTCGCATGATCGCATAGAGCATTTTCACCCTATGCGATCATGTGACTAGGGGTTACTTCTTGCGCCCGGCTCTTGATGCTACCACGGGCCCAGCTCACAGTTAAGGGTAAGATGTTACAGTTTGCCGCATGATCGCATGCGGTCTCAAGACCGCATGCAACCATGCGACAAACCACAAGCCTTCTAACAGTCAGCAAAGGACTTCATTACTCCGCCAGTGGGTCATCGGGTGGTGATATGGTCAGCTCCTGTTGGGCCATGGGGTACAAGTGACTCATCTTGCGGGTCCAAGTGTCATGTGGCAGCAGGGTGAGATCTTAGTGGTTAGTCGCATGATCACATGCAATCTTTTGGGCTCATGCAATCATGCGACCAATGATATTTTCAAAGCAGTGAAACTTTTGGCAGGGCTTTTTCTTATTTTTGTTTCTAAGGAGTATGTTGCAGGTGCGGGTAGGTAATAAATTGATGATTTCAGGGGGTGGTTGTAGTTAAAGAGTTTGCAGAGATTTAAATAGCCGCTCTTAAATCATGTGAACAGCTAATACAATATGTATTTAGAGTAAAGCATTGGTAGAACATAATCCTTGAGTATAGTTTTACCCCTCCTACCATAGATCTTTTTCTTTTAATGTCATAGACTAAATGGTGTTCTGACTTAGATTATAAGGTTCATCACTTATAGTGGATGGTCCTCTGCAGGGTTTCTATTTAACATTTGTAACTGGTGTAGAGGATTTAGACTGATATTCTATTTGGACAATCTTTGTTTTAACCTCTACAGGGATGGTCAAAGTGTTTGGTTAGTTGTAAACCTATGTATTAATATTTTACGCTTAAAACTCCTTAGGCCTTGTAATTATTAATTTTTGTATAGATCTTTAGCATAATGAAGCACATTCGGCTGGTTTTAGAATTATGTCTTATGCAGCGAAACAGGTACCCTAGAATTTCTACTCTGGAGGAAGGAGGATACTATCAAGCAGGTACCCAAATTACTCAGTCATCGAAGACTCTAGAACTGATATCTACAAAATAACATACTAATTGTATGGAACTCGAAGCTGTATCCCAAAAAAAAAAAATACAATGTAATAAATGCAACAATAAATCCTCGATTTTATCGAGCAGTGGTATGACCACTAAAATTTGTAATCATAGACATTTTTTGATTGGTCTAAGAGACGTGGGAATGCCCACGAGAACGATGTATTTAAAGAAATCTCGATGTATGTTGAGTTGTGGGTATTCCCACGTAAATTTTGTATTAGTACAGGACCTTTGGTCCCAGGCAAGGCTGGAGGTTTTCTCAACCCCGCTCTTTCCTACCAGTGCCCGCAGCGAGCGGGGATACACTGTAAAATAATTTTAAATATTAATAAAAATCTTTATAGGGCTTCGACCTTTTACCGATCAAAAAAAAATAAATTGAATTATTTTCAAAAATTAAACAACTTGTTTGCAAAAGTCAAAGTTGAGTTGTGCAAAATAAAGTTATTTTAATTTATTAATTAGGATTTACTTTCAAATTGTAATTGGAGTTCGTTTGGGAGTCAACTGTTGACTCATCTCTAGGGTTTGAATAAAATGGGGAATTGAATCCCTAATAGGGGGAATTGCATTCATTTGGAGATTAGATAGGTTTTGGGGAGGAGAATTTTTGCAGAGCTTATGTGCTTGGATTTTGAGAAATTTGGATTGTTGTGGCTGCTTGTTGTTTTGGCTACGTTGTGCATCTAGATTTTTGGTGTTAGCATCATATGTGGATTCAAATCTGCAGGTTGAAATTCTTATACAGAGAAATCAAGTGTTTATAGGTTTTCCAGGTTTCCATTTTTAGTTGTGTGCATTGGATCTAAGGTAGGATCTAAAAATCTCCTATGGTTTCTGTTTTGCAGTTTGATGAATTTCTATGTCTGAATGATTTCATGTATATCTCCTTAGATCTGTATGTCATTTTCTTGTTTTAGGTATTAGAGAAACCCTTGAATCTGATAATTTAGGTTTTTATTAAATTTTAGCATAGTGGGGTTATGCTGGCAAAATTTCATGGGAAGATTCCTCATAGATTTCCTTTAAAACAAAAAACCAATCCTAGACTATAGTTAAACTATTAGGCTGGGAGAAAAATAATTTGCTTGTGAGGAGAAAATCAATTTGCAAACAAAAAATCAATTCTGGGTTTAAAAGAAAATAAAATCCCATTCTCTGTAAGAATATACATACATACATACATACATACATACATACATACATACATACATACATATATATATATATATATATATATATATATATATATATATATATATATATATATATATATATATATATATATATAGTCAAAAGAAAATAACCCCAGGAAAGAGCTAATGGAGAAAAAGTCAATCCATATTATAAATTGTACTTTCAGAATTATAAAAATATATATACATTTCTTTGTTTGTTGTGGTATTCACGTTTAACAATAGAAAAAATGTGTTGTTGAAAAAGTTAAAAAAAAATAAATGCTTCATTTTTGGATGTTGATGTTTTGTTTTAATAAAATAAAAAAACATTTTAAAAAAAAAAAATTATATATATTGAAGAGAGGGAGGCGGGCCCCATCCCCTCACCTTCCCCCTCTTGACAGCGTTGAGGTTGCCGACGGCAGTCTAAGTACTGCCGAGGATAGCCTAGGTTGCTAGTGGCAGTACTTAGGTTGCCGCAACAACTACTTGTTGCCATGTGAGTTCATTGGGAAGTGGGGCGTGGGGCCCGCAGGGTTCCCCCCAATACAACTTTTTCTTTAAAAAAAAAATCATTTTTAATTTATTTAAAATTTTGTTTGTTAATTAACTTAATTTTTATTTATTGATTTGTTTATTAGTTAATTTAATTATTAGTTTAATTAAATTAATATTTAATGTGTAGAAATTTATTTTACATATAATTGAAATTTAATTATTTAATTTAATTTAAATTTGATTATTTAGTTTAATTTAGAATTAAATGTTTTTGACTTGTAGAATTGTATTTTATGATGAAATTGTGGTTAATCATAGATTAATTTAATTTAATTTTTTCTTTAATATATATATATATATATATATATATATATATATATATATATATATATATATATATATATATATATATATATGATTACGTTGGAAACATATATTCAATAGGTGTTGTGTTTTTACTGTAATTGGGCATTTTTGGTTCTGTTGAACCAATAGGGTGATTATAGAGAATGTTATTGGATTATGGCATCATTTTAATGTTTTTGTTAGGTTTCTCTTAGTAGACTTGTGTGAATTTTCACTTGGATTCAATTATGCTCAATATGAAATTTAAGTGCTTATGGTTCAATTTCAGTCTGCTATTATGTGAGTGTTATATTCTTCGTTCCTGAGTATTTTCTCTTGCTTAATGTGATATGGGTACTAGAAGACCTAGGGGGGAAACAGAGGTCGGGTGTGTCAGTTGTACACGATTTCAGCATTATGTTTTGATGTGTGTGTATTTTCCGATCATCACCTGATTTGACCATATGGGCTCATGATGTTGTGCATTCTGTTTATGGTATCTCTGTAATCATTTCTAGTTCTTGTGTGTTTGGATCTGAGATTACCTAGTTGTATACCTAATTAGATCTAGGTGAGATCTGCGAGCCTAGGGTAGTTTACCTAGACATGTAGTAGGAGGTGGCTTGCAATAAGCGCCGGGGCCCACAAGTGGCTTCTAGGATCACTTATTGTAAGTATCAGTAATCAAGTGATAACCTAATATAATTAAGGGTTATTTAAATGAACCTAATAAGATATAAGTCCTCACGCATGCTTGAGTGCTAGTGCATACTAAGATGGTTTTGAGAAGATGACTATCCATCTTTTAAGGAATGAGTTGGCATAGTTGATGACTTCATCTATACGAGAGGTCATTGATGCCGTGTATGGTCACTTGGGTGCCAGGATCTAGAGAGATTACCAGGATAAAAATCAAGGGTTAGACGTACATGATGACATCTTCCTATGCATAGTTTGGTTATTCTACATGTGTCGGTTGCCTCTGGATTAGTGAGTTGTACCTATAATTTATTTTGTTTACCTTGAGTAGAGAGCTTTCAGGGATCCTCTTGCTTAGTGGTTTTGCCTTGCTTTTGTATTTTGGTTATCCGATTGGGGTTTGTTGTTATCTCCTCAACACGGCGGGGTAGACCTTTGTGGTTCTACATGGACGGGTGGTAGTGATTCTTTACCATTTGAGATTCGACGTCTTGGTACCAGTGCTTGATGGTGCTTCTGTAGTTGGATTCCTTATGTTTCTTCATTGATGATCCTTTTCTTATATTCATTATTTGAAATCTTGTATTAGAGTATTGCATGTGATACCTAATCTGGATGATGTATTATTGTAGTTAGATTGATTACCACATACCCTGCAACATGTGCAGTGGATGTGAGTTTATCTAGATATCATGGATGTCCATGAGGATTGTAATTTATTGTTATAAGATGTAGTTGTAATAAATATGTTATGGAATCTTTTTTTGATGTTATTTTAGTTGTGTTATGTTCTTAAGTAACTCTACGTCATGGGACCCTCGAGTTTTGTAATCTGTGATGGTTGTTGTATTAATGTGAGTAAATGGTAATTGCTTCTGCATTGTTGTTTATCTTGTATGTTAACTTTAGAAAAACATATATATATTATCCAAACTTAGTAGCATGTTTTAGGTTAATCTCTCTTGGGTTTACTGGCAAGGTGTTACATGTGGGATTTTCTGATCGATTTCTGTGGACTGAAAAAATGGCAGCCCAACTTGCTAGTATGCAAAAGAGTGGAGGAAACACCAGTGCAAGGCCCTGGCTATGTTCTCTATGTTTCTTTTCCCTCTTCAGTAGGTCAAGTTTCTTGGGCCAAAGAAAAAATCGCATCCCTGGCCTGTGCTAATCATTGTGATTAAGCTGATAGGTGCCTATCTATGGGGGATTTTAGCCCCTCAAAGGCCGGAAAAATGTCATCCAGTTAGGCTGTTTACCTGCTTCTTTCGGAAAAAAATGCTTCTCCAAACTAGAAAAACCTTTCCCTCCTCACCTGAATGCTTGCTTCATTCTGCCCACCCTTGCATTCATCGAGCACTTCCATGTCCTTTGTGCAACGCACCAGGTGTCCTACTCTTAGTTGGCAGCTATGTCATAGCCTGAATGGAAAGGCATCGAATGTTTACATCTAGCAAGAAGGTCTTCTTCCGTTTAGGGATATTGCGGACCTCTATGGCATGAACAACAATGCAGTAGTCGCTTCCACCTACTATAGATGTAGTGTTTCTGGGAAATGTGACCAAACAAAATAGAAGGTTCTTAGTTGCATTCAACATTTTGGGTTTTCAAACTACGACATAAGGGCTTCCTCAGAAAACTCCTAACATAAGGCCGTTGTTTGATTTATGTGATATGCATCAAGGTTTTCAACCGAAAACCGCAAAGCATTCTCAGTACTGCTTGTAGACATTGTTCACCATTTGTGGAAGACATCTTCTCTACCAAAATGGCGTCTACATAATTTGACAAGGGAACACATACAGTTATTGTGAGTTTATCCCCCTTTATCGTTGTGTTTACATGGTCTTGATTGTACTTTTTTTTGTTTCTTGGAAAGTTTGAATGAAATTTATCTTCCATTCGACTGCATCATCTCATTAGAAATTAATCCAGGTTATCTAATCTGTTTGATTAAGATTTTTTGCCATCTTTTTTTTGTAATTTATTGAATATCGTAGGGTTGTCCAGTCGAATCCTACAAAATTGTAGATATCTTTAAGTTGGCTTTCAAACCCTACCTGTACAACCCTATCTGTGTCTATTAAATTTCTACAAATCGTGTGCTACAGTTATTGTGGCTTTTTGGTAGACTAAGGATAAGACTGCCAAAACTCGCATCCACCATTTTGGTTTCCTCTGCATAAGCTTTCACGGATACCAGTCACTAACACAAGTATATTTGTCATTCTATTCATATTGTAAAACCTAAAAGATTCATCACTTAAATTTTGTTCAGTATATATTGTATACATAATATATTGGATGGAATTTGAACCTAGGTCTTTCAATTATTTAACACAAAGCACATCCTGTTGGACTTGTTCATGGTTTCTATTTTTGTTTGTTGTTCGATTTAATTTCCTTTTGTTTCTTTGTATTTTTTTCCCTTAGTTTCTCTTAATGTTTTCCATGCAATGCTCTATATTATTTTCTCTTGCTCTACTATGTATTCTCCCTCCTACATCACTTTGTATGTTTCACCTATGTTAGAAATGCAAATACCATCCTTCTTGTAATTTTCCAATGACAGATAACAATATTTAAAAATTGTAGAGCAGGTTTTCGTTCAAATCATCTAGGATGCTATCAAAAAATTCCCCTAATGGAATTGCAAATGTCATCCTCCTTGTAATTTTCCAATGAAAGATAACATTATTTAATAATTGTAGAGTAGGTTTTTGAAGGCTCTCGGCTCTTGATAATGAATTCAATGGAATCTAGATTTTACTTTTTCTCACAATAGCAGTAATGTATGCTATAATGGCCCTACAATAGGAATTTTTTCTATGCGATCACAATATTTATTGTACAGATATATACACTTCAAAGATCATTCATCATAATAATATTGTAATTAAAGTTCTAATCTATTCAAGTTGAAAATATTGCGATTGGGTAAGCTAATTTGCAACGACTTGAAAAATACCAGAAGAAAGCCTTGAGCAGAGCTTTGGAGAAGATTGAAGCAGGTGACTATTCAATTTATTTACTTCATGGTTGGTTATTTTAAACAATTTCAGTTCCAAATATCTAATATTCCCTCTCGATTGCATATGTAAAGATATAAATGTAGAATTGATAGTCATCCAGATTCCAATTTTAGAGATTTGTATATCCAAAAGCTTAGGAGACACATTACTCTCTAATCTAAAGAAGAGGCCTCAATAGACCATTGAACAGTAAAATTTTTATCAATAAAGTGGATCTTTTCCTTCATTCCCAAGGGGGTCATCATCAATGTGATTAATAAAGAGCACAACAAATTCCTGGTTTCCATTCATCTCCTATACAGTGAAAACTCTCATTAACTTTTTCAGTCTCATTTTCTTATTTGACAACTTTAGTTCAAATTTTCACTTCCCCAAAGTTTTCTTAGATACAATTCTCTAACTCATAGCCTTCTACGTCTGCAACAAGTTGCAAATTAAAAACCTTTGATCAATTTTATGTATATTCTGACAATAATCTTTGTCATGTATAGTGAGCAGGTTTGGTTAATTTTGAATGTATGGATGAATCCTTTGGCATTAAGAGAGATAAAGTTATAACCACATCAAAAAATCCCAAGTAAAGAATATGTTGTTTATGGTTAGTCTTATTTGGGATATTTACTTCTTCTGGGTTGTATTTGCTTTAAGTTGGTCTTGCAGCTTATCCCTCTAACCGGACTCTCCCGGTCCCGCCCAATAGGCCTTAGAAATCTGAAATGTAAAGAGAAATGTATGTTTGTATCTTATTCTCACATTTTAGTTTTAGTTTGAACAACTAATTTTTCTAGAATTTTTCCATCAAACTCAAATTTTTAGGCTTGTTTACAAAGGGGAGACCACCTTGAGAGATATTTACATTACAAAAGTGATGAAGGGTGCTCCCCTTAATACCACAAACACATAACAGAAATAGAGAACACCAACAATTTGCAAGAACAGAAAATGGGCTTCTTATTATCTCCACAAATGTGGAATTACAAATTTCAGAATTACAATATGCAAAGCCATATGGGCATTTTCCCTTACAATATTCTGTAGGACAAAGCCTGGAATTATTACCTAGATCTACCCAGAACTGTTCTGAACTGCCTAAGACAATACTACAGCCTTCCTTATATAGGTAATTTTCCACCGCCTAGGAAGGTTCCAAAATTTTAGCCAATAGGGCCAACCAAACTTAGAATTATTCTATTTTTCAATTTATTACATCAAAGTCAGCTCAAAATAACTTTTGAAACCCAAACAAAATTTTTGAAGGAAAATCATTTTCTACCATTTCAAGTGACCCAACTTCCGGAGACCATAAGTCATCACCCATTGACACGATTGACTATTATGATCCCATTTCATAAAGAGAACGAAGCACTCTACATCTCTTAATTTGTGCAAGCTTTAGTTAGCCAAAGTTTCAACCTCATTTGGGGCCTCTAAAGCTTTCAAAATTGACTTCAAAGTTTCTATACCCTGCTGCCAATACCGAAAATCTTCAATATCTACAAAGCTAGACTTGATCTGTCAATGAAACTTTGCTGGCAGACTGATATAACCAAAATGAAACTCCAGGGAAGAAAATAGACCATTTTGAGCTCGAATGGAAAACTTACTAAAAATAGTAACTTTCCAAAAATAGCAGCTCTGCACAAGATAGCCCTTATTAAAAAGAAACCCGAAATATTTTTGAGTGATGCAAGATTGCCCTTACACCCAGGATGCTCCTGCATCAGACACCCGGGGTAATTTGAGAAATGACCCTGTCATGACTCAGGTGTGAAGAGGAAAACCAAGATGGTTAACCTCCTCCCTTGTCAACCATGATGAATCTTCAACATGTCATCCTTTCCATTTGACCAACTATTCTTCATATGTCCTATTCCGTGTGCTTCTTCCAACATGACTATCTAGTATGTCCTCAATCTCTTTGGTATCTGAACTACTTGCTGGAATACTCCATTGTGTCACTGTGATCTCTTCTTCAACACCTCCTTCATGATACTTTGTCAAATCTGAAATGTTAAACACTGGTGAAATATTCAGCTCATTGGGCAATTCTACCTCATATGCATTTCCTCAATCATGCTTCTTCAGTATCTTGCATGGCCCAAATTTCTTCATTTTCAACTTGTTATATCTACCAATTGGAAATTGATCCTTCCAAAAATGAACCATGTCTTCATCTCCAACCTAAAATTCCTTATGCCTCCTTTTCTCATTTGCCTTAGCCTTATACTGTGCATTCATCTTGGTAATGTGCTTCCTTACCTCCTCATGGATGTTCTTCAAATGTTCTACAAAATCCTCAGCTTCAACACTACTTATTTCTCCTTTATCTATCTTCGTCAACTCAGATGCATTTCTGGGACTACTTCCATATACAATCTGGAATGGTGATCTACTAGTGCTCCTGTTGATAGAATTATTGTATGCAAATTCTGTCTGTGGTAAAATCAAATCCCATCCTGTTGGCTTATCTCCAACCAAACATCTCAACAAATTTCCCAAACTCCTATTCACCACCTTTGTCTGTCCATCAGTCTATGGATGATGTGATGAACCAAACTTAAAATATGTCTTCAACTTCTTCCACAATGTACGCTAGAAATAGCCAACAAACTTAATGTCCTGATTAAAACTATGCTTTTTGGCAAACCATGTAGCCTTGCCACTTCTCTGAAAAACAATTCTTCTATATGAACAACATCATTAGTCTTCTTGCAGCGAATGAAATGTGTCATCTTTGAAAAATTTTCAACTAGCACAAAAATTGAATCATGTCCCCGTTGTGTCCTCGACAAACCAAGAACAAAATCCATACTGATATCCTCCCATGGCTTCTTTGGTATAGGTAATGGCTGATAAAACCCTATACTCTTCTTCACTCCTTTCGCCATTTGACATACTCTGCAACTCTGTACAAACTTCTTGACATCTTTCTGCAACTTTGGCCAATAATAGTTCTCACTAACAATAGCAATAGTTTTATCACGACCAAAATATCCATCCAATCCCCCGCTATGCTTCTCCTTGATGAGATTTTCCCTCATAGAACTTTGTGGAATGCACAACTGACTCCCTCTGAATAGCATACCATCTTGGATGATGAAATCCAGCCACTTCATCATATCTAGAGTAACAGGTTCTGTACAAGCTTTCTAAGCTTCACCAAAATCAAGATCCTCTAGATACAAACTCTTGAGTTCCTTGAATGCAACCACCTCAATCTGCATCTCTGTCAACAAAATTTGCCTTCTGCTAAGCACATCTGCAACCTTGTTAGACTTTACACTCTTGTGTTTTAAAATAAATGTATAACTCTGCAAAAACTCAACCCATTTCAAATGCCTCTGATTCAACTTTCCTTGACTATTCAAATATTGCAAAGCTTGATGATCAGTATACAAAACAAACTCCTTAGGAAGTAGATAGTGTCTCCACTTCTTTAATGTCTGAACTATAGCATAAAACTCTTGATCATAAACAAAATATTTTCTCTTGGCATCATTCAACTTCTCGCTGAAATAAGAAACAGGTTTACCTTCTTGGCTCATAATAGCTCCTATTGCAGTACCACTAGCACCACAGTCTACTTGAAACACCTTATTAAAAGCTGGAAGTGCTAAAACAAGTTGTTTTGTAACTTTCTATTTCAACAGTTTAAAACTCTTATCTGCCCCATTAGTCCACTTGAACTCTTTTCTATCCCCTTTCATTGTTTCAGTTAAGGGTCCACAAATATTGCTAAAATTTTTGATAAACTTTCTGTAAAAACTAGCCAAACCATGAAAAGATCTTACCTCAGTAGCATGCCTTGGATTAGGCCATTCAAGGATAGCCTACACTTTCTCTGGGTCCATTTTTAGACCTTTTGCTGAAACTACAAATCTCAAATGCACTAACTCCTTCAAAAAACTACACTTTTTCAGATTAATCAACAATTTCTCTTCTCTCAGCTTCTCAAACACCCTACGAATATGCATCATATGCTCCTCCAATGTCTTACTAAAGATCAAAATATCATTTAGGTAAACAATGACAAACTTACCCAGCAATTCTTTCAGAACCTCGTTCATGAGCTGCATGAAAGTGCTCGGTGCATTGGTTAACCCAAAAGGCATGACTAACCACTCATACAGTCCTTCCTTTGTCTTGAAGGCAGTCTTCCATTCATCTCCTTCTCTGATCTGAATCTAATGATATCCACTTTTCAGATCTATCTTTGAGAAATACACAGCTCCACTCAAACAATCCATAATATCATCCATTCATGGCAATGGAAATCTGTACTTGATTGTGATCTTCTTTATAGCCTTGGAATCTGTACACATCCTCCATTCTCCATTATTTTTCGGTGCTAATATTGCTGGTACGACACATGGACTCAGACTCTCCTGAATCAACCCCTTCTGTAACAACTCATGTACTTGTTTCTTCAACTCTTCGCTTTTTGTTGGTGTCATTCTATGTGCTACCTTATTTGGAAAACTCGCTCCTAGAATTAAATCCATCTGATGATTGATCTTCCTTACTGGTGGTAATCCATCAGGTACATTATCCGATACAATATCTTGAAACTCATTCAACAAATCTGCAACTTCTACAGGTACATCTTCTACTTCCGCTTTACCAGGTTTTGGAATTAAAGAAAAACACACATGCTCATGCCTCATACCATCTAGGAATTTTTTTTTGTCAACAAAACTTATTCTTTCATTACCACATACCTTCTCTTCAGTCTCCTTCAATGGCTTTAGCTTATGTCGCACTCCATCCTTTGTTAGGGAATAGGTATTTGCATGACGATCATGTACAGTATGCCTATCAAACTACCATGGTCTACCCAGTAACATATGACATGTATCCATAGGTACGATATCACATAGTACCTCATCATGGTACCCACCAATATTGAACTTTACTAGGCACTGTTCATTGACCATGAACTTGTGGTCATCTTGCACCGAGGCAATCCAATATGGATATGGGTGTTTCTCTCTCTTGAGCTTCAACTTTGTCACCATCTCTTCTGACACCAAATTGTCAGTGCTTCTGTTATCGATAATCACATCACAACATTTACCTTCACACTTGCACCTAGTGCAAAACAGGCTCCTCCTTTGTTCAGATTCATTCTCACCACTCAACATGACTCTTATGTTAATTAGCATTTCTCCTCTTTTAGCATCTTTAGAATGTGACGATCTGACATTTTCATCTACATGTGCAACTCTGGCCTGGCCTTCATTCCTCCTATCTATCCTTCCTTGAGATTGAGGACATTCAAATGCCCTATGACCTTCTTGTCCACAATGAAAACATGTTCCACGGAAGCCTCCTCTTCCTGATCCTTGTCCTCTTCCTCTTCCTCTCCGATCTCTATTATTTTGATCATGGAAACGATTGGAAGTGTTCCCTCCCTGATTTTGACTACTACTGGCCTCATCATTCTTTTTTTGGATCTTCATTTCGGCCACCATATGATTGTCCACCAGATCGTCCACCACGACCTCTTCTATTTTGTCTGCTCTCAAACTTCTTGTTCAGCTTTTCCTCTACTTTTAGGGTAAATTGGTATGCCTCTTCAATACTGTTCATTCGAACTAGATTCAGCTCTTCTTGAATGCTCGGCCTCAACCCATTAAGGTAACAGGAAACTTTCTCCTTATCAGCTTTCACATGGCCTGTTCTGATGAGGATTCGATAAAACTCCTCTGTATACTCCTGAACAAATCTTCCTGCTTGCTTCAAACTTTTCATTTTCTTTAGTAGGTCAAGCTCATAATCAACATGAATGAATTGTCGTTTCAATTTATCCACCATCTGATCCCATCTTGTAATTTTATCTTTTCCTCTTCTATTTCTCTCCAACTGAATCTCCTGCCACCAGATCTTCGCATGACCCTTCAGTTTGGCCTTTGCAAATTTGACCCTATTAGGATCCTCAATATCTTCATACTCAAAATATTCTTCACATTCATTGATCCAGTTGATCAATTCCTCTAGGTTAAGATTTCTAGAAAATGTCGGAACCTCAATCTTAGGTCTCTTCCTGATCTTCGAAATGGCTTGGAAAAGCCTCTCTTCTTCTTGATTCAAAACTTTGACTTCCCCTTCCTGATCAAAATTTCCTTCTTGTTCGGCTTCATCCTCACTTTCATCTCTGACATTAAGAGTCATTCCTCTATGAATCTCTTCTTTAAATGCTCACACTTGCCTCTGGAGGGCTCTAACCTCAGGTGTCACAACACTAGCTCTTCTGCCATGTTCCCTTCATGGAAGCATTTTCACGCTTATTGCTGAAACCCTAACCACGGTCTTGGTGCAAACTGCCTCATATTCGACGATTTATTCACACAGAAACCCTAACCCATGGTCCTGGTGCAAACTACCTCACAGTCGGCGATCTGTTTACACACTCAGGAACTCCCACTCTGATACCACTTGATGAAGGGTGCTCCCCTTAATACCACAAACACATAACCAAAACATAGAACAACAACAATTTACAATAATAGAAAATGGACTTCTTATTATCTCCACAAATGTGGAATTACAAATTTCAGAATTACAATATGCAAAGCCACATGGGCATTTTACCTTACAATATTCTGTAGGACAAAGCCTTGAATTATTACCTAGATCTACGCAGAGCTGCTCCGAACTACCTAAGACAACACTACAACCTTCCTTATATAGGAAATTTTCCACTGCCTGGGAAGGTTCCAAAATTTTAGCCAATAGGGCCGACCAAACTTAGAATTATTTTATTTTTCAATTTATTACATCAAAGTCGGCTTAAAATAACTTTTGAAACCCAAACAAATTTTTTGAAGGAAAATCATTTTCTACCATTTCAGGTGACCCAACTTCTGGAGACCATAAGTCATCACTCGTTGACCCGATTGACTCTTATGACCCCATTTCAGAAAGGGCACGAAGATCTCTACAGCGCCTAACTTGTGCAAGCTCTAGTTAGCCGAAGTTTCAACCTCATCTGGGGTGTCTAAAGCCTTCAAAACTGAGTTCAAAGTTTTTGTACCCTACTGCCAATATCGAAAATCTTCAATATTTACAAAGCTAGACTTGATCTGTCAATGAAAATTTGCTGGCAGACTGATATAACCAAAATGAACCTCCAGGGAAGAAAATAGACCATTCTGAGCTTGAACGGAAAACTTACTAAAAATAGTAACTTTCCAAAAATAGCAGCTCTGCACAAGATAGCCCTTATTGAAAAGAAACCAGAAATATTTTTGGGTGATGCAAGATTTCCCTTACACCCAGGATGCTCTTGCATCAAAAAGTATGATTATTCAAACTTTTTTCATTTTCCACTACAAATCAGAATGTGCATTTTGAAACATGTTTTCTTTAACGAACTTTTCAAATTAATTATATGATGTAACATATAGTACGGGGATGTAGCCAAATCAGTAATTAGATCATTTTATGATCCATAGTGCACACTTTAAACACACACAAGATTCTAAAGAAAACCAAAATCCCATTTTCACACCAGCTAGCAAAAATAAAACAAAATGAGCTTATCCCTCTAACCGGACTCTCCCAGTCCCTCCCAATAGGCCTTAGAAGTATGAAATGTAAAGAGAAATGTATGTTTGTAGCTTATTCTCACATTTTAGTTTCAGTTTGAAAAACTAAATTTTCTAGAATTTTTCCATCAATCTCAACTTTTCAGGCTTGTTTACAAGGCTAGACCACCTTTGAGAGACATTTACATTACAAAAGTATGATTATTTAAACTTTTTTCATCTTCCACTGCAAATTAGAATTTGCATTTTGAAATATGCTTTCTTTATTGAACTTTTCAAATTAATTATATGATGTAACATATAGTACGAGGATGTAGCCAAATCAACTTAATTAGATCATTTTATGGTCCACATTGCACACTATAAACACACACAAGATGCCAAAGAAAACCAAAACCCCATTTTCACACCAGTTGACAGAAATAAAATAAAATGAAACAAATCCTATTAGAATATCTAACCCCAAATTGTATCATGGTCTTGAAAACTGAATACAGGGACTGGAAATCAACTGGAACGAAAATTATTTACAAGATTGAATATTTATCAAATCTGAAAGTTCTGGAGAATGAACTTTAGTGCTCATACACCACTGAAAGTCTTTTTGAGCCTTAGAAAGTTGATGTGCAAAGTTACCAAATTTAAACATTCTCAGTTTCTTGCCCATGCATGTCCCTGTAACCCACTTTAGAAAAAGTTCTGAAATAATGTGTAGAAATCAGAATGAGTGTATTTATAGGCTTCATATCTAAAAGGGAACTATTTTGCAAGACTCTCTACGTTTGTTTGCTTATCACATACACTCCTTGCTGATTTTGGTTGTGAGATTTAGGTTGTTAGCAGATGAACAGATTCAAATCATACGCACGAGTAGTTTATGGATTCAACTATGACTGTGCGAGATTTGTTAGTATCAATGTTTTAGGTCACACTCTTGGATTCAAATCAACCTCACATAAAACTATCTAAAAATTTGAAAATTTCTATCCATCATATATGTTTCAGCAAAGCGGCATGAGAGTGAGAAAACTGCCCCACAAACAATCAACAAAATAGCATGCAACTGCTGGTAGTTATTGTATTATTGACACCGTGGAGGGAATTAATGGGTATGAAGCCACTCTATAAGTGATAGAGAGGATGGAAGAGGACAAGTGTTTTGTCAAATGGTCTTTTCAATTCAAACCAATGGATGGCATCTCCAACATGAGTTTGTGGGTAACTTCAACTCTATTTTGACTGCCGCCATTAGAGGTCTTCAAGATGTTGTTTTAAGATGCCCCTACATGTGTTCAACATATGGAGATGATTTCATGTTCCTTTGTCTACAGTTTTCATGACGTTTGATGAATTCCATGTTTCTGTGTGCAAGTTTTTAAGATGCTCAAGTGTATTGGGTGTCGATGAAATGTTTGAATTTGGTGTCTTATGAGAGGTTATGATAGTTTAGTTACTTAATTGGGGTATGTTGTCATTACTTTGTGTTATTGGACCTTTTTTTTTATTGCCATCATGGCCTCTTACTTGTATATCTGTCCATGCAGAATCCCCATAGCCTCACCAAATTCACATGCTGAATTCTCTTGATGGTGCTTGTTTCTGCGCGGAATTGCTTTTCTACTTGTCTGGAACCCTCTAATATTTTTACTTCCACAAGTGTGTTGTCGGATAGAGTTCCTTTGAACACATAGCCGAATGCTCCGCTCCCTAGCTTATGCTTGAAATTCTGGGTTGCAATTCACAACTCTTTGTAAGTGAATGTTTTGAGTGAAGTTGGCACGTCCACTTCTAATTATATCAATAGTGCAACAATTTTTATGATGGGAATACTTCTCCACGACAATATTGCAAGCCCTTTGTTTGCATCTAAATCCCCAAATCCCGTTTGATAGGGCAAGAAGTTATACAAGAAAAACCCTATCTGTGACTTCAAGCGCGAAGTTCAATTAATTAGTTGAAGCAAGATTAGACACAATGACTAAGAATCTCTATAACACAATAGAGTTCTTAGACATTGATAGAGGGTCGTGGAAATAGGGTTGGAATATTCGCTATGCTGAAAACAAATGGGATTCCAAAACTCTTTATATTTTCTGGTGCCACATTCACACAATGATTCCAGATGGCTTCTCATCATCAAGGAGTATTATCTTTCCAAGAAAAAATGAGAACAATCGTCTTTGCACAAGTTTTATTAATGTTGGGTTTCTTAAATTCTTGTTTAGAGATAGAGGGGGAGATATTTAGAGAGAGACGAGAGAGATACAAGGATATAGATGGAGAGAAAGAAATAGAAGGATATGGGCAGAGAAAGAAGGATATAGAGAGAGTGGGGGAGAGATGGGGAGATAAGGATACAAAGAGGGAGAGGTGCAAAGGGATATTGAGGGGGAAAGGAAAATAAAAATAGAGATGAATATACAGTGAGAGAATAGGAGAAATAGAGATAGATTGATAGAGAGATGAGACATAGAGAGGATGAGAGGAGAGATGAACAAAGGGACAAATACTTAGTTAACCTTTCATAGCTCTACGGCGTACCCATTGCACATTAAGGTGTGATTGCTAGTTTACTTTATTATGCCAAAGGCGTTTCATATATGAAAGAGACGACCTAGGTTTTTCATCCAACAACATGTACTACTCGAGGAGGAAGGCAAACGATTGAAGTTGTGTGAACCATCCATATTTTTTATCGGTATCTGTTCACCCTTTTCACATGTCATTAATTTCTACCCATTCGGTTATTTTCACGGCACTAGCAAAGTTATTAACTATTGTCTTTAAAGTCTTCTGATTCGACATCTTGACCATTTTTCAAGCGTCTTTGGCTGCCCTTAAGTTGTCGTGCCATGGTACAGAATGCTTGAAAGGTTCCCTCCCAAGTCCAGATTGGCAGCCAAGAAAACTACTCCAAAACTGTAAACATCCCCCTTGGTGGTGGCTCTCCAAGACTGGGAATACTTATTCGCAATCTTTGCTTAACATCTCGAGGCAGTGCCTTTCTGACTTTATCCAATTCTGAACTCCAATATTTGTCTTTTTTACCATGTGCATGACTGCCCAGGACCTGAAGAGACAAAGGTAAACCTCCACAAACATCTACGAAATCACATGGATGGTCTTGGCAGAAGGCATGCCAACAAAAGAGTTATGTTGCATAATTACTGTTCATTCCTTTCAAATTATAACCATCAATTATCCCTGCGTTTATAAGCACACCAACATCATCTCCTTCTCTCTTCATATTTTTACGCCATAGGCGTTTCCATTTTGCAAAGCCCCGACCTGATTTTTCCATCTAACGAAGGATAATGTCGTAGAGGAACATGATGACCATAGAAAAAATCCAATCTGTTTGGTTCTTCTCAGACACTTTACACGTATTTGGTAATGCACAAAATTTGAAACCCTATCACACTTTACACGTCTTTGGTAGTGCACAAAATTTGAAACCCTATATCCAGTCTCTCCCAAAGATGGAGTTCCTCGAAGTTGTTGTCGTGAACGGTTTCAGGGAGGTATTCTATTCTCCATCGGGATACTCACCCACTTGAAACAGCGGATGTGTCTGTACCTGCATTTATAACATGCCCTGCAGAACAAAAACATAAATTGGGGACTGCGACTGAGAAAAAGAAATCATCGCCAAGGGCTTTTTGTAATTATAATAGAAAAGGGGAGAGAAAATCATACAAGGGCGGTGGCCTTAATCACATCATCGTTACTGTCAGATTGAATTTCATGGTTGTCTGCAGTAGAGATGAGAAGATCGATTAAGTCCTGAGCGTGCATTCCCTGTTTCTCACGGTGCTCATTCACCAAATTCTGCATAAAGACATCCCTTTTTTCCTGCAGTCTTTTCATGGCGGATATCAGACACTGCTATAATCCATAGGATGACTAGGAAGGTGCATTAGATCATGTTACGATGAAATCGACTGCAACCTTTTACTATGCATGTACTTCTGAAACAAAGCAGCTCCAGTTCATTACTTCCATTTTTTTCATGTTAGGTGCATGTTTTTTTTAATGGATTCGATTCCAGTTGAACACCAGTTTGGTTCTCCAATTCAACGCCAGTTAATTTATTCTTTGCATGCAGAAAACTGTTAAAAGTCTATAAAATCAGTACAGGCAAAAAACTCTTGAATTAAAAAGTCTGGTTTCGATTGTAAGATTGTTCTGTTCATGCAATCAGACATTCAAAAAAAAATTGTGATGGGAAGCAAAAGCATGGAATGGTTAAAGGGCGCCATTATTGGGGCTGGAGCGTTTGGTACAGTCAGGCTTGCCATCAACAAGTCTAATGGCGAGCTCTTTGCTGTGAAGTCCGCCGCAGAGGACTCTGTTTCTTCTTTAGAACACGAAGTCAACATTCTCAAGAGTTTAGATTCTCCACACATTGTGAAATGTCTAGGGAAGGAGTATAGCAATGAGAATAGCGCATAGGTGTGTAATTTGATGATGGAGTTCATGCCAGGAGGCAGCGTGGGAGACCTGCTCAGTAAATTTGGGGGGCAGTTGGACGAATCGGTGATCAGAAGCTACACTCGTGGCATCCTCCGTGGATTGGATTACCTCCACAGGCAGGGGATTGTGCACTGCGACATCAAGAGCAAAAATGTGCTTGTAGGAGAAGGGGGAAATAAGTGTTTTAAGGGATGGCTCCTGAAGTGGTGAATCAAGTGGAGCAGGGACCGCCTTCAGATATTTGGTCTGTGGGCTGCACAGATGTTGAAATGGTCACTTGAACAGGTGTTGAAATGGCCACTGGAATGCCGCCTTGGGGCACCGGTTCAAATCCACTTGCAGCTCTGTATCTGATCGGTTGCACAGACCAATTGCCGGAATTGCCTGCCTGTCTTTTGCCTCAAGGTCGGGATTTTCTGGAGAAGTGCTTCCGTAGAGTTCCGAAACAGAGGTGGACTGATGCACAGCTGTTGGAACATCCTTTCTCTCCGAGATCAACTGTTGTTCTGTAACAGAGGTGAAAAGGGCTCCTCTGTCTCCTATAAGCACTTTGGATTCTGGTAGTCCTCTTTGGGATTCTACTTCTTTTAGTTTGTGTCTATCTGTCCCATTTTTGTCTCTGGCCATTGCAAGATCTTGCGTGAAAGGTGAAGAAACAGGGGAGGAAAAGGAGCCTGTCAGGAGACTTTCAGCTAAGGACAGATTGACCGCAGGAAAGCCAAAACCAATAATTTCATCTCACAGATCTTTATAAATTCAATATGTAAGCTCTGAAAAGAAGATAGATTGGTTCCAGTACTAAGCAATCATATCCACATCTGCAAACAAGAAGTTTTATTGATAAGTAGGAGATATTTTCTACAGCAAGTCAAATTGTGATATTGCTATCAGGATTCAACTGTGTAGTTTTTTTAGTCAAACTCATTGACCCATGATTCATGAGTAGTGGTTCACACGAACCCATCTCTCATGAGAATGAATGGAACACTTAGCACTCATTGGATCTTATTACAAGTTTTATCCCTATGGTATGAAGTTTTATACCAAAGAGCAACACAAGTAGTAATTCAGGCTCTTATTACAAGACATATTCAGGCAAATGTTTCCCTCCACATAATGGTTTGAATGCAAAATGTAGAAGCAATGATAAGGCAGGTGCGCTATCATGCATGATGCCATGCATCACAACAATAATCTACGTGTCAACAAAGGCTGGAGAAATTATTAGAAAATGGGAAATTCTATATTTAGAAAGATAATAAGCATAGATTTCATAATATGAAAGGTGTGTTTTCCTAATATTAAGATATTTAAACAATTTAAAAAGTTTGAATAAGGTCTGTTCAAATGATTAAAATTTAAGAACAAAAGGCATTGTTCTTGCCATTAGGTAGCTTGATGGTTTCTCTCAACTAATGAGAGTTCTAATTTTTAGTTTTCTTGAGAGGTGATATAGTTTATAACTAAAATCTTAAGTGTGCGAGGAACAACTTACCAAAACCTATGAACTTATGCCTGGTATATTACAATCTATTTTTCTATTCTATTGTAGCTATGCTTTTCAAGAAGAACCTATTTCGAGTTAAATATGATAAATGAAATTAAAAAATATCTATCGAGAACATAAACTTTCACTGAGGCAATATAATGAAATATGTTCATTATGACCAATAGATTAGATCAAAAAATTCCTAGTTGTTAAATGGTATTAGGATTTTCACAGATCTTTTCTAAAGTTTGTTGTATAATATCATTTAGTTATCTTGAATCTAAGTGTAGAAATAAGAGAAAAAATAATTTTATTAGATGGAAAAATGAGCTATTGGAATGGAAAATATTGACCATTGACCAATGTTTATGTCCAACTATATGATAATTAGGTGGTGCAATAGATTATGAAATTGAATCCTTGTACTTTATGAATGGCTACAAATTAGTAATGTTTTTAATTATTTTGTGAATTAATAGTGAAATGTTGGTTTCGTATTCTAACCATTTGAAAAGATTCATAGAATTCAAACTGCAATGCAATTCAATCCAAATTGAAATCAAATCCCAAACACGTCGCAAATTGGCAATATACCATCACAAACAATTACAAATTCATCATGAAATCATTCTCATGTTTAAATTCAATCAAGACTTTAAACACATATTTACTATTTCACATGGAATCCCTAATTCCATGAATTATAGGATTTAAGCTCCCAAATCATAATTTGGATGTTTTCAACTTCATCCAATTCAATATCCTATAAATGAGCTCTTTGAAATTTATTCCTCCATATTCCCTTTCAATTCTTTTTTTATAATTTCAAACTTATTTTACTAAACAAGAAACATAGAGTTCAATCTCTAGTATTTTATTTTAAATTTGATACATACAAAAATCATCTTTTTAACAAATTTTTATTTTCATTCAATTCCATTTGTAATGATTCCAAAGTAGATCTATAAAGATTGAAACATTTAGACTTTGATTAGATGAGTCAAATAATGATTCATCTAATCAAAGTCTAAAAGTTTCAATCTTTATAAATCTAATTTTCTTGATGACAAGTAATCATAGATTCACAAGTAAAATTTGTATGTGTTTATTGTAAATCTTGATCAATGTAATGGCCAAATAGAAGTATTTTTTAAAGTGAACTTGACCTCTTCAAAAGATCAACTTGAAAATTAATGTAGGTGCAAAGACCCTTGGTTTACAAATATCTTTGGATCCACAAAGCACTTATAAATTGTATCTTTTATGACTACATCAAATAGTGTGCTCTAAAGTACATCTTTTATAAATGATTGTCTTTCAAAATCTGTTAAACATTAATATGAGAAGTTAATACTAAATTAATTCTAAACTAAAAAGTTATTTGGTACTTTACTTTAAAAAACTCAAAGCTTAGCTTAGCTTTATTGGAATGGATCAGGGACGCCATCATTGGGGTTGGAGCATTCGACATAGTTAATCTTGCCATCAACAAGTCTAAGAGCGAGTTATAATAGAATCTTCAGATTCACTATGTAGTAGGCATTGATATTGACTTGGTGGGCTACAAATATTTAAGTATGAAGGGTAAACTTATATTGATATTGACTTGGTGGGCTACACATATTTATCCAGGTGTCTCTTTTCCATATTCCCCTCCTCCAACTTTATCTTCTTTATATCTTTTTATCTCTCTCTATCTTTGTCTCTTGGTCCAACTCTCTTTCCATCCCATCTTATCAAAAACATAGCATGAGCTTGTTGGTAATGGAGTCTAATTATCCTATTGTAAAAGAATGAACAACACTACATTTATTGTTTACAAAATAGTAATTATAATTAAAAATAAAGTTACATTTAACTTTAAAAAAACTAAGAAGACAATTATATAATGTTTCTATACAAATTGATTAATTTTAGATACAATATTGCATCATTGGTCTCATTATAAATTTACAATTTTTAAAATAAAAAAATAATTATGATGAAATTGGACACATTAAGACACACATCTAGATAATATATTTAAAAGTATGTCCATACAAAATACACTTTTTGTATTAAGAAGTGTACATAATATAATGATCTTCAATTATATTGAGAATGGTTTTATTTATTTATTACACTCTCTAGGTGATAAATTTGTAATAATATATAAAAAAAAGTATGATTACAAAATCTAAGAATATATACTAACCTAAAATGATACTCTAATTGATTTAACCATTTATAGAATGATATAAGTTTATTAGAATCTCAACTTCTTTATCATAAAAATGCATCTCAACTTCTTGATCATCAAAATGATCCATAATTAAGATAATTTTGAATGCACACAATTTAAATTATATAAACTGATAATATTTTTTTTATCATATGCTCAACCATATATTAAATATCTGAAATTTTGTCTTAAACCTAATATTTTATGCCTTCTAAACTAATACATTTAAGCATAGCACAAAGTTTGGAATGATAAACTTGAATTCAAACAACATATTTCAAACACTAAAATCATACTTAGGTCCATACACTAATAATATATGCAAGCCACGATCTTAACATAACATTGAAAAAAAAAAATACTCTACCAACATTGAAAGATTTCAAGTTTTTTTTCAATTATGGTTGAATTCCTATACATGAATGCATACTTGATTTGTAACTATGATTTTTTTCATTGAGACACTTTTCGCACAAAAACATCATTATCTAAATAGTATACCAATTGATCTCATTAGGAAATTTTTGGTTTACTATATGCTAGAAAATTTGGTTTACTATATGATTTATATGTTTATTATGAGTTATATGTTAGGAAAAAATTGGTTTACTATATGATCTAATTTTGTTTAAAATAAGGCTTCAATTTGATTTATTGTCAGTGTTAGTGCATAATTTGGTTCACAATAAGGGTTTAATGTGATTTAATATTTAGTTAGGTTTTGGGTTAGCATTCAATTTGATTTATGATTTGGGTTTCATTTATTTTAGGTTATGGATTCATTTTGGTTTACTGTTTTATTAGAGTTACGATTTAGATACAATTTAAGCCTTACTCTGATCTATGATTTTCTTTTTTTATTACTCAATCCTTGCTTAATGGCTATGAACAAGGATGATTTTGGAATGAAAATCAAGTTCTAAATATGGAAAGTTTTTTTGAAGACTCAAGCTCACGAGAGGACATAATAATTTATTTTAAGCTTCTTACCAGTCTTTGATTTTATTTCCAAAGTTAACAAAATTCAATTGACAATTTTATATGTTTTCTATATAATTGTTGTAAAATAACAAATAATAATTATTTTGATAACAAATTTTTGAAATGAAAATACTTAAAACAATTGCTATTAATTTTGCTACCCATTTTCTAATGCCAATAAAATAATTTGATGTGGAATCCTAAATGGAGATTTCTAAATAAGGAATTGTAAAATGCAATAAGCAATTTTCAATCACAATAATTACTTTCTTGAAACACAAACTACTAAGCCAAAAAAAATACATTCTTCCAAGACAAGAAACATAAGGGGGCACATTATTGTTATAACTAAGTTAATACCATGGCATGGCTAGGCTATTTATAAAAATAATAGTTAAATTTGCTAATATAGAAAAAATGGTTTCAAACGCCGCCAAACATTTGTTTGATGTGAGTAAAATCAATGTTGTTGCAAATTGTGAATATAATTACCAAGAACAAATATATTGGGGTAAATTATAAATAAATCTAATCAACCTATTGAAATGTGCTTTTAGATAGAGATAAAATATATAAATATAAAGGTATATAGATATAGATATCGATATCGATATAAATATCTATATATATATATATATATATATATATATATATATATATATATATATATATATATATATATATATATATATATATATATATATATATATATATATATATATATATATATATATATATATAAATAATTGGTATACAAACAAATATGGATTATTATATATTTAGGTTCACTTAGTGTTTATACCTTTTCCATATATATATATATATATATACATATATATATCTATACATATATATATATGTATGTATATATATATCTATACATATATATATATGTATACATACATATATATATATATATATATATATATATATATGTATGTATGTATATACACACACACACACACACACACACACACACACACACACACACATATATATATATATATATATATATATATGTATATATATATATATGTATATATATATATATATATGTATATATATATATACATATATATATATGTATACATATATATATGTATACATATATATATATGTATACATATATATATATATCTACATACATATATATATATACATACATACATACATACATACATACATACATACATACATACATACATACATACATACATACATACATATATATATAGATATATATATATATATGTATATATATATATATATATATATATATATATATATATATATATACATATATATATATATATATATATATATATATATATATATATATATATATATATATATATATATATATATATATATATATATATTTCTATAGTACAAGTTCTCCACCACTAAGACAAGACATTGTGTAATCTACATATTCATCCTTCAATCAATGCATTCAATGTTGTTTGTGGACTCAATTACAACAATGTAAGTGAACCTCTTATTAACTTTGTCCATGACAATACTCACAATGAAAGGATTGATTTTGAGATGAAGACAACGTCTATGTAAACTTGAGCGCAATACAATACATAAATTTGTGAATGAGTCTCCCAACAACCTCATTATGCCCACAAGAAGAAGATTGATCTCAAGAAGAAGAGGAAGGTCAAGGTAACCTTGGCCACAATACTAGAGATAAGCATGAGAATGAGTCTTGAAGTGGCCACAAATAACCTTGTCATATCCACATTGAATTTTGTAAGGAAAATGCTAAACTTGAGAGGAAAAGAAAGTCAAGGTAACCTTGACTACAATACAAGAGGTAAGATTGAGAATGAGTCCCCCAATGGCCACAAACTATCTTGTTATGCCCACATCAACACCTACAAGGAGGAGAATAATTTTGAGAGGAAGAGGGAGTTGAAGTAGCCTTGACCACAATACAAGCGGTATTGCCTCAATAATCTATTAAAATCTGTAATAGACCAACTCAAGTGCAAATTTGTTATCTTTCACTTGAATATGTAATAATAAAACATTAGAACAAATCATAGCATACAAAATTATCAAAAAAAAAAAAGAAAAAAATATTTCGAAAAGGGAGAATGAGGATCAGATCTGTCGTAGAAGATAGGCAATGGATGAAGCTTTGGAAACAGGGAGAGGGAAAGATGAGAAGATGGAGATAGGTGAAATAAAATTGAGAGATAAAGATAGAGATAGGGAGTGAGAAATATGGTGTGTGTGTGTATGCTATTACTCCTCTATTGAGAGAGAGAGGGGGGTGACAAGCTATCACTTTTCTATTGAGATAATTTTTCAGATAATTATTAATACAAGTATTGTTTGTCAAATTCAGTTCAATCCAAAGTCTATAAATGGTGCAACGTAATGTGATTTTAGATTCATTCTTTTTTTTAAAAAGCACCTATTTTTTATTGATAGATAATATAAACAATATAATTTGTTTACAAAGTATTAATTATAATTAATAATAAACTTACATTTAGTTTACAAATAAACAAATTACAATACACTTATACAATGTTTCTATTCAAAATGATTAATTTTATGTACACAATATTGCCACCAAAAAAATGAATGCATTTTTGCCTCTTCCAGAATTAAAATGATGTACCCATTGCACATCAAGGTGCGAATGCTATTGATAAATACAATACAAAATGTGCCCTTTTCTATGTGATGGGGTATCCACAACTCTAATTGAAAAGGAAAAGGGATTATTTTTCCTTTATTTCTAACACGAGAACCAATTGAATAAAGAACTAAACCCATTATTCATATACTTTAAAAAATATGGTTACATGTACAAATATATGGTGCCTTGAAGCCTCCATCTTTTGGATTGGTTGAGAGAATCATAAAGTGAGTAGAAGCACTTAGCTTGACATTAGGGCTTCTATGGTTGATCAAGATATCAGAAAATCTTGAAGATTCACAAAGCAACCATCTTACGTTGAAATGTTTTATTTTAGAGAAAGCATTTAATTCTTGATTTTGTTGGTGAGATGATGATGCCACTTTTGTTGGTGAGATGATGAAGAAGATACCACTAGTTGCAAGTCAAAGACTAACCATTTATACAAAAAGTAGGAAAGAGAAAAGTGGTTTGAATACAATTAAATAGATTATACAATCGCAACTTTAGTCCTTACAACAATCTATCGTCAACAATTAATGTACATTGTGTTTAATGTATTGATTATTTATGTAAAGGCATACCCTAGATTAAAAAAAAATCAACATCTTGAAAATGAGAGAAAAAAGAAGGTTTAAAAATGCTTAGAAATTAAACAAGCAAGACAAGTCACTATTAATAAATAAAATATGGCTCTGCTCGCAAAAAAGCAAGCTCTGCCCGTGAATAAGTAAGATCACTTTCGAAGGTTTTCGGACATCAACATGAATTATATCTACAATATAGAATCACTAGACAGGCAACTAGACTTCTTTCGACAAACAAAATATTCAGCATCAAAACAATATGGTAGCAGAGAAAGGCTCAGGAATTAGCGGAGCCCTAGTTTTTCTTCTAAGAACAATCATAGTTTTCAAACAATTCCCATCTTAGATGAATGGAAACCTGCATTTCTTCAAAATGCTAGAAGAGCAAGGAACAAGAAAAATCATAAAATCCATTTTTCCTCTAGTAATGCCCGTCTATTCCAAATCCCTCTTAGAATCATTTTGATCATCTTTAAACTATTGACCTGGAGCAGAGTGGCAAATGCCAAAACAATCCCATATATTCTCCTCCACATAGGCACCCAGACTACCTAGGGTTTAAGAATGAGCATAGGTTAAAAACAAATCCCATTCACATCGCTCAGCCTTATACTCCACCTCACAAGAGAAATCAAAATGAGATCAACAAAATTCAAAGCCCATTATGCTTTAAGGAATCATTGGATAAATACCCACCGCCACATTGCATACATAATCCTTATCACAAGGAAGGAGTGAAAACCATTAAAGGGCTTCAGATATTTACAGAAGGTTTGTGGAATCAATGCAAGTCTTTTGGAATTTTTGGTAAATGGTTCGGCTCTGGGAAAGCGTTCACAGGTATTAAAGATTGGCTTCAAGCGGCCAACAAATCACATGTAAGTATAACTTTTCTCTCGAATTATTGTTTCTATCTTGAATGTGAGGATCTATTCATTAGACATAAACTTTTAAATGAAGCACAAATTTTCTATCTAGGGCACGCGGTCAAATTTTTAAAATGGGTACCCAATTTCATAGAGAATATCTTCAATAACATTGTTACTCCGAAATGGGTTAAGATTCCAAATTTGCCGGTAGAATTATTACATAGTAGAATTATTTATCAAATTGGGGAAATCTTTGGTGAAGTTATGGGTCTCGAGGAGAACTATATGGATTCCTCTGAGGTTAAAATCATGATCAAAACCTCAGTCTTATCTCATAACCCAAAAGCTATAAACTTTATTAGCAATAAAACTTCTTATCATCTACCAGCGGAACATTTCAGAGAAGATATTACAAAAAACATTCTCTTCTTCTCACATAAGGAATTAAATCGGAAGAAATGCTTAAACACATCAAACCTTAAAGAAATTCTAGAACACAAACCAATAAAATCTTTCAAAACAGACAAGGCTCTGATATTAAATAGAGAAGAAGATAAGGACTACCCTAGATTCCCAATACCTACAGCAGAGTTGCCCAAAATAATGTTTAATAATGTCTTAGGAGGTTTCTGCTTTATCAACCCCACCAATAAACAGGTTAAGGAACATTTAAATGTTAGATGTTCCCCCCAAAAAACAATTTGCAAACATAGAACTATTAATCAAGACAATTTATCTACAATCAACAAAGAAAATGAAGAGCTGGTATTAGGAGAAAGTGTTTCTTTAGTAGCAGTTCATGTCATAGGTAAGGCATCCAAAATAAATAGAGACTCAAAAGCAAGATCTTTAGGGTGGTTATCAGAAGCTAATAAGTTCTCAACAACATATAACCAAGGAAAAAAGAAATCAAGCTCCAATTTGGTCCAGGAAAACATTGATTTCTCACTCTCATCAGATGGTGAGTCCAGCGATCCTGAAGAAACCAATAGATGAAAAAGTATACTAATTAAAGAAATAATGAAAAAGGATACATCCTTATCATTCTCTAACATCTTAGAAAAAACAACAATATCCCTAGAAAAAGGATGTGATGTAGTTACTAAATATTATGACACAGATGAAGCATGGTCCAATGAACACCAAGACCTGATTTTCAATCCAATACCCTTAAATGTCATAAAACCAGACTTAGAAGAGATCAAGAATCGACACAAAGTAAGAATTAGCTATGAGGAGGAAGATGATATCAAGGATTTTTTGGGTTTTAACGTAGGAAATTCAGAGAGGCGGGAGGAAACCACATACATAAACTTTGGGTGCATAGAAAGTGAGATTCCTTAAACCAATGGCACAGAAGCTAAGGATTCAGATGAAGTCCCCACAAAAAGCCCCTCTATGAGAAAGATAGTGGTCAGTGATGGCTTATCTCCAAATACTAGGAACACACACAATGAGAATCAAATAGAAAATTCAGAAAACTCAAAATATGAAAAAGAAAAAATTGAAGAAGTTAATATAATTGCAAATTATATAAAGGAAAAATTACTAGAGGATTTGATGGAAGAATTGATGGATGAGATTTGGGACCCAGAAGATGTTGAGCATTAAAGGAAACTCCTTGTTGAGGATATCAATCTGAACAATGTCAACTCAAAAATTTCTATAGAAGAATTATTAATTAATTTGGAAGAAAAAGAAATGAAGGAGCAGGTTTCTCTAGGCATAGCTCAAACTATTGAAAGTAATAAGTCCCCGGATTATGCAAAAAAACCAAAGAAAAGAGGAAGAAGACCTAATGCAGAATTAAGAGGCTTGGCAGGGGAAGCCGTCAGACAGATTAAGATTACTTCTATTCTGATGCTAGGAAGGGGAAGCACCTTCCCAAAGCACCATGAATGTCCTTTCATGGAATGTTAGGGGTATGAACACCCCTAACAAGCAACGTTTAATTAAACTTTGCATCAAAATTCACAACCCAAAGATTATGTTAATTCAAGAAACTAAGCTAGACTATTTGGAAATGGTAAATTGTAAAAGGAAATTAGGAATAAGGGAAATTGAAGCCTCGTCGGCTAAAGGAGCATCAGGGGGCCTGGCGATTATTTGGGATCCTTGAAACATTTCAATAAATATTTTAGAAAGATGACAATATTGGATGAGTGGAATGGTCAAAAACTTTAGACTTAATCTAACTTTTAATTTAATAAATGTGTATGGACCTATTCAAAATAAAGATAAACGTTTAGTATGGAACGAGATAGGCTCATACCTGGATCAAACAAAGGATACACTTTTCTTTCTAGGAGGGGACTTTAATGTAATAACTAATATTTCTAAGAAAAGAGGAGGAGCGAATTCCCTTCCATTAGCAGCTAGGGACGTCATACAATGGAGAGCTAGCAACTCCCTCCTCAAAATTCCAACAGAAGATAATTCCTTCACGTGGAATAATAGAAGACTAGGCTTCTGCAACATTGCAGAGAAATTAGATAGATTCTTCTTTAAAGGGAGCTTATCCAACTATGATATTTCACTTACGACTAACATCATTCCTTTATCTGGATCAGACCATTACCCAATTATCCTCAATATCTTAACACAAACTAGACCAAAAAAAAGTGCCTTTAAATTCGAACAAGTATGGCTTAGGGACCCTGAACTCCTAAAACTCATCGAGACTTGGTAGTTAGAACCTCAGATGGAGGGATCTAAGATGTATAGATTAGTAAACAAACTCAAATGGATTAAAAAAAACTACTAGAATGCAATTCGTCTAAGTTTGGCAACATCTTTGAGAAGAAATTAGAACTTGAAATTGAACTAGGAAAAGTCAACTCTTAGGTTATTAAGGGATGAATGATAATATATACCATAAGGAGAAGGGTTTACTAAAAGATTATGAGGAAATCCTAGCTAGAGAATAAATTTTTTGGAAACAGAAATCAAGAGAAACTTGGTTGGAAGTAGGGGATAAAAATACTAAATTTTTCCACAATAGCACCAAACAGAGAAGAATTGCTAATAGGATTTCATGTATCAAGAATGAGGAGGGTAAAATTATTGAAGATCCCAAAGACATAGCAAATGAAGCAGTAAACTACTTTGATAACATTTTAAATAATAGGGATACATCGAATCTAGGATGTCAAAGAGAACTACTCAGGAATCTACCTAAAGTCATAACTAAACAACATAACCAAATGCTAACAGGCAAATTTACAATGAATGAAATACATTCAGTCTTAATGCAAATGAATCTAGATAAATCTCCAGGATCAGACAAAATCTTAGCCATTTTCTTTCAGAAGTGATGGCACTTTATAGGTGAGGAAGTCACGAGAGCTTTAGAGGGAGTTAGAAATTCAGGAAAAGTTCTTAAAGAAGTTAACAATACTTTTATTGCTCTTATACCCAAAAAAGAGAAACCCTTGAGTCTCGATGATTTTAGACCAATAGCCTTATGTAATACCTTATATAAACTGTTTACTAAAACAATGGCCCTTAGACTACAAAAACTTCTCCCCCTTGATTATTGGTGAAAAACAGATTGGGTTTGTTTCAGGAAGATCCATCTTTGATGGGGTAATCATAGCTCAAGAAGCCATTCACTCCATTCTTAAAAATAAAAATCCTAGTATGCTTATCAAATTGGATATTAAGAAATCATATGACAAGGTGGACTGGAGGTTTCTATGCAAATGTATGGAAGCTTTTTGCTTTACCAAGAGTTGGATTAACTTGATTTTCAAGTGTATATCTACTCCTATGATTTCAGTCTTAGTAAATGGAACCCTAGAAGGATTTTTTGGCATGTCTAGAGGACTTAGACAAGGAGATCCAATCTCCCCATTCCTCTTTATACTTATGGCTGAAGCATTAGGAAGGGCAATATCAAAGGAGTGGAATAATGAGGCAATTGAGGGAATGTCCATTACCAGTGACTTGGAGCCTACCACTCATCAACATTTTGTTGATGACACTCTTTTATACAGAGCAAGGAAACGTAGGGAGGCAAGATCCTTTAAAAGGATTTTGGAAACATACTCAATAGCTTCTGGACAAGAAATCAACCAAGATAAATAAAAAATATTCTTTTTTTATATGGATACAGGTACTAAAGATGACATATGCAAAATCCTTAACTTCAAGGAAGGTAAGCTTCCATGTAAATATCTAGGTCTTCCCTTAGTCAAGGATAACAGGACAACAAATGTATGGGATCCCATTATAGATAAGATTAAAAACAAAATGAGCTCATGGAAAGGAAGATGGTTGTCCTCAGCCGGTAGAACTACCATGGTTAGATCAGTATTGGCTGCTATGCCAATATATCATTTATCAAGTATGCACTTACTTTCAAACAAAAAATCAGAAATCACAGCATTTAAGGACATTTTTTTGGCAAGGAAGCAATGAAAATAAGAAAATTCTGCTAATATCATGGGAAGACATCTATAAACCTAAAGAGGAGGGAGGAGTGGGCCTTAAAAACTTAGGGGATCAAGGGAAGGCCCTAGGTGCCAAATTACTATGGAGGCTCTTTAGAAACCCTGAGGCAAAATGGGCAAAAATACTTATTCACAAATACTTGAAAGATTATTCACCCATTAACATCTTTAGAGAATCCCATCCCCCAAAAGGATCAAGGATTTGGAATTTTATGATGGAATGCAGATTTATTATTTTAGAAAAATTAACTTGGAGCCTGGGATTGGGGGAGGAGGTTCTGTTCTGGGATGACTCATGGGGAGGTTATGAGGTAATATCTAGGAAATTAAATAGCCCAGCCCTTATAAATTCATTAAAGGAAAAGATTGGTCTCTATCTTAAAGACTACCTCATTCTCAAAGAAAGGAATTGGGTTTGGAAATCCTTGAAAGAAACTGGGATCTCAGCTTCTGATGAATCAACAATTAAAGATATTCTCAAAAATAGAAAAATATTGTTAAACAACTCAAAAGATAAATTAGTTTGGGATAGATAAAAAAATAGGGGAATACAACACAAAGGATGGGTACAGGATCATCTCCCAAAGTTATAATAGACCTAAAACCTCTTTACCAATCCACCTATGCTAGCGCAAGGAATGCTCTCCAAAAGCAAGCTTTTGCACTTGGCTAGCTCTGAACTATAGACTTTTAACAGCTGATCATTTTAGGAAATTAAGTTTCTCAGGTCCAAGCAGATGTCCACTATGTGAAGAGGACGAAGAAGATGGAGACCACTTATTTCTAAACTGTCCCTTCACAAATCAATGTTGGAACTGGCTGCAAGGGAACTTAGGGTGGTCCTCTACCTTTCCCCAATCCCTTAAGGCCATGCTACAAGCATGGCCAATCATTAAACAAAATAGCATTTTTGCAAACTTATGGACTATCTCCCCATCTATATTAATATGGGAAGTTTGGAAAGAACGTAATAGAAGAATATTTAGAGAAGAAAAATTAGAATGGGAACAACTATGCAATAAAATCAAAGTACCAATCATAGAAAAAATGAATAGTAATACACTCAAAATCTTGAAAACAGACTTGAGGATGAGTTAGTGGGATGGTAGAATGCGGGGAAAATGAGAAGGTTTAGTCTTACCACCTTTTATAGGGTCAAATCTATAGAATACTTCGTCAAAAAGAAAGGAATGGATGTGGAGACCTCCAAACAATGATTGGCACAAGCTTAATTTTGATCGGGCTTCCAGAGGTAACCCAGGAATTGTAGGCATTGGTTGTTGCATACACAACCATGAAGGTAAGGAAATTGCAGTGCTTGCAGCTCCTATTAGAGAAGAAACAAATAATTGGGTAGAACTTTATGCTTTAATAAAGGGTCTTCAAAAATGTGTTTCCATGGGATTAAAGTTCTTAGAAATTGAAGGCGATTCTGCAATAATTATTAATGCACCAAGGAAAAAAGTAACTCCAAATTGGAGGTTAAACTCCCTCCTTACCTAGGCATTGGCCCTATGTGATTCCTTTCAAGAAATATCAATTAATCACATTTACAGAGAAGGTAACAAGAGAGCAGATGAACTAGCTAACTTAGGGGCAGATGGGATTTCTATGACATAATTGGACAATGTTGGCAATAACGTAAATATGGGAAACATCCCCTATAAAGTTTAAGAAATCTAGATTCCTATTTACTAACGACATTAGAATTTTTAACCAAAGCCGAAGTCTTCTCATGACACTTTATGTCGAATAGTGAGATTATGAGTTGAATCTCTTTTAGATTTAGTTGAGGATAGCACACGGTAACCACCAAAGGATGGTTGGATTAAGCTTAAGGGTATGTGCAAGATCATGAGGGACCAAAAAGTGGCGATGTAAAAAAATCCACTTTTCAGTCATCTAAAAGCACATGAAAATGTATGAAAATGTATGTTGGATTTTGTCGAGTATGAAAAAATAGTGGGAGTATATGAAAAATTTGAACTTTTTGAAATCGGGTACCCGATTTTGCCAAGTGTGAAAAAAATGGCGGGAGTATATGTAAAAATTGAACTTTTGTATATAATGTTTAAATATGTATTATATATATAATTATATATTAATCTGGCCAAAGGAGAAAATAGAAAAGAGTAGATAGAAAATGAAATAAAAGAAATAGAAAAACTGGGTGATGGGGTCTGCGAACATGTGAAATAAGCCAAAAAACAAAGCAGTTAAAAAATTAGGGCTCTCTGATCTAGGTTTTCATATGAATAAGGAGGCAGTAGTCGATACCAGTGATACTGGTTTCTCCGGATACTGCTTCAATTGTTGGCTGTACGGGCATAAAAAAGTTGACTATGGCCAAAGGAAAGTGAGAGCCCATCCCAATTACGATCATCTGAAACCTTTCATAGCAGAGCAAAAACAAAGAAGTCTGGAAGCAGATAAGGCATCTAAAGAAGCTCCAATTAACAAAGAGGAAGATATTCGGGTAACTAAGCTTTCAATGGAAACTAGGGCTTCCACAGAAAGTGAAGTTAAGGAATGCAATAGCATTTGGTTACCTAAAATCTTCACAGTCAATGATTTGGATGGGTAGATCAAACGGTTTTCTAAAACGAAGTATGCTCTGCAAAAATTGAGCTTTCCTGGGATCTAGAGGACCCCAAAATCCAGATTTGAACCAGTCAAACATTCCAATGACCCTCATTCTGCCTTGGGGAGAGGTGGATTTTTTGTGTCCCAGGAGGATCCTGGGAAAGCCAGGCCGAAAGAATATGAATGGCAAGAGGTTAAAAGGAATAAGAAGGTAAGATCACAAATTATGGAAACAGTTGAGATTCCTCTAAGAAATTCATTTGATCTACTAAGGAAAAAGGAGAGTGCCCTAAATTCAAGCTATTATTCCCCCCCTCACAGACGCCCTAGGGTTTTGGGAAGGAAGGGAAATCTCAGGGGTGAATGATCAGCTCTCAATGATGCAGTACAAAATCACATCCCCCCTTCCTTTACCGAAACCCTTATCAACAAAGAAGGGTCGGCTAGGGCCGGGGTGAATATTGAGCAATCTAATTTGAAGTCTCCTTCACATAGCAGTAAGTATTACTCTCCTCCTCATCGGCATGAGAATGGTAAGTATCTAAAGCTTGTTCCCAATCATATTTCTTTTGAGGCTAATATTCTGTAATCAAAGGCTTCTTCCCCTATTTACACTCTGCCACATAGGTGAAACAACAATCATTTACATCTGCACAATAAAAATATAAGTTTTTCTAATAATGATTCTAACAAAGTAGCCCTAGAGAGTAGCTCTATAGCAAGATTTCAGAAATACTATGAAGATGCAGGTATTATTGTCAGATGGAAAGGAGTTGGAGCAAGGAATCTAGACATCACAGAAGCACTGGTAAAAATTCTTCCCAGCGAGGTAATTATCACTGTCCTTGTCGACTCTTTCCTTCTCATTGATTACAAAAATTTAGAAACTAAGAAGAGTATAATAGATAACTTTGATCTAAAATACAGACATGAATCTTTCTTTGTTACTAACTGGAGACCTCTATTTAACCCACTGTATCTTGAGGATTTTGAGGTAGAAAAAGTGATTTTACTTAAAAATTTACCAATTGAACTCTCAAATGCAGAAACTGTAAGTATTATAGGCAATAATATAGGCAAATTTATTAGAATTAGCGAAGATATACCTAATACAACAGAGAAAACAATTATTGTCAAAATGAGCATTCATAAGAATTTTATTCCTCATATGCATCTAAAGTTCAACTCCAACTCAATTATCATCAATCCAGTTATTATTGAAAATTTCCTAGAATTAAAGCATAATTATATGGATGCTATTACAGTACCCAAGAGAGTAACTAATCTTCTAAACAATAGCCTGGATGTAAGCATTAAATTTCTATCAGATAGAGGGGGATTCTCTTTTACTGATTTAGAGAATAACAACACAAAACTTTACCCCCCCCGCCTACTTCTGAACCTCTTTGTGAGCCTACAAATGAAATTAAAAGTAGTAGCAATCAAGTAATGATTGTGGAGTCACCTCCTCCTATGATTATGGATAGTGCCTTGTTAGGCCCAAAAGACTAGCAATGGAAAGGATATAACTGAGAGGGGGAGGGGGTGAATCAGTTACATGACAATTAAAACCTTTTACATATTTTGAAACAAACATACAAGTAAAACTGTGTACTCGGTAAACTATGCACTGTAGACTCGGTTTGTCAAAGCTTTGTGAACTCGGTAAACAGTACTGATTAACAACTTATTGCTTAACATCTAATTAAGGATAGTGAGAAATAAAACATCACATAGATTCAACTCATGACACAATTATTTTGGTATCGCAGAAAATCCGTAAGGATAAAAACTGCGGTGGGGATGAAACCCACAAAGCTCACTACTGCAGAAAATGAGTGCCCGGTTAAGAGCATACAAGGCGATTTCTTCTGAAAATTTGATCGGTGAGGATCACAAGATGGTTAAGTCCAAGACCATTACAGCCTACTCTGTTAAGAGATTTAACACATCTTTGCATGTGTACCTGGTTAGAGGATTTTGACAGGCATTCTGATACCCCTAGATCTGTTAGGATCAACTACATACAATATTATCAATAACTCGGTTAAGAGAAATAATTACATAATCAAAGATATCTTATGCTTGCATCTGCTATGCTGATTCAAAATGTTTCTACTTCACTAGATCTCCTTCGATCTTCCTTAAATGATTAGACAATTGTCAATAAACATTGACAGCATCCATGTATCAGATAATCACTCGGTTCAAGATATTTGTCTTTCACTTCAACTCTGCATCATAATGTCGGCAACTCCTTCGACAATAGCTCTGGACAACAATTCTCAACAACTACTTATGCAATGAAATACATCTCCTTATATAGAACATTTCCACCGTTAGTATGGCGGCAAAAACTCAGAATCTCCATCGTCCATTTTGATAGAATTTTCTCAACCGTTTGATCCACCGTCTGGATCTCCATATATGATATTGGTAGAGCTAGCTGTACCTCGTGACTTGTATTGTTCTTCCTTTTATACGATCAGAATTGTCTCGATCAATGTGCATTCAATCTGAATATTCTCAGCCGTTCATTTCATATATTTACCTTAGAAATGATCAATCTATTTTAACTTGTGTCACCTCTGCTTGACTTGCTTTGGTCGTCTCTGTTCTGTTCGGTAGTCGGCTCTGCTCTGTTTGGTAGTCGGCTCGGTAGACAAGTCAATACAACAATAATGACTAAATCCAATGTATGATCTCTATGGACTTTACCGACTGGATTTACCATCTTATCTGAAAACTTGACAACATATGGCAACATCTAATCTAATGATCCAACAATCTCTCCCTTTGACATAATGTTGGAAAGTTTGCCAAAACCTAATCTGAACATATCATCATACAATTGATAAAAACCTGTTCTATCTATTCATGTCGGTAAATTTATAAAGTGTTCAGACTTGAAAAATATAGAACATATTACACCCTTATTTCTCCATTACATCAAAGATTTTGAAATCTCTCCCTGAAAATGAGATTCCTTCAAAAATTACATCAACAAAATTTGTAAGCTCTCCCTATACATTTGATCTAGCTCACACTCACATAGACAAGTACATTGTCTCGGTGCTCTCCCTTAGCAAATGTATCTCTCCCTTTTTGGTAAACTTGAGAAAATTATGTAGAAGGGAGTTTAGAGAAGATAGAGGCATATTTACCTTGCAATGTTTGGAGAGTCTTTTCCCATGTCTCTTCAAATATGTCGAGAGCAGTGGATGCCACTCGGTGTTCAGCAGCAGCATGTACAATTCCTTCCGGTGTACTCACTTCAGGTTCATTAATCATGTTTTGTGCTTCGGTGATAGCACGTTGTAGTGAAGAGATATGCACACTCAATTGTAGCTGTAACTCCAGAATATTCATTCAGACCAACTACTCCTCTGCTTGATATTGTGATCGGTGAATATGCAGACCTTGCATTTGTGAAAAGTGCTGAGTCATCGAAGCTGGGTCAGCAGATATAGTTCGATTGCATTCGGCCAATTTCTTATCAATAGTTGCAATTTTGTCATCAATAGGTTTGATCAGAGCATCGGGTGTACAGAGGGATTGGAAGGTAGTCGTCATAATATTTAAGGTGGCTTGAGCTTTGGTCACCTGTTCGGTTAGACTAACCTTCATCACTGTTGTCAAGTTCAATATCTTTTCCATTAGTTTATCTTGCAGCAGCTTCTCCTTTCTTTCTTCCATGTAGGTATCAGTGTCTATACCTGTTGCTTCAACTGCTTTCAAGACATTATGCAAGTCAACAATGATATCATCCGATGTGTCCACATTGTCACATTCGGGAATCAAAACTTGCAACAACTGTATGGCCTTGCCGACAACGTCTTCTAGTTTAGCTTCGGCTGACTCAGTGTCCTATTTGCCTTTCGCAGATAGCAGATCACCATACTCGAGCAGTTGCAATGCATTCATATTTGATGGTGCTACCAGGACTACAATAGGTTTACTGGGATCATAGGGAAAATACTTTCTGTACAAGGGATTTTCGGACATCTGTAATCCAGTCCTTGATTTCGTCGTTCTCGGTAGTGATGGAGACATTGTGGGAGTAGTGGAGCTGGTCGGTCGTACCGAGGACTCTGCTTTGTCCGAGCTCCTTTTTCTCTGCTCAACCTATTTTCTCCTTTCTTCTTCTTCCTTCTTCTTCTTTTCTTCCTCTTCTTGTTTCTTCTTTTCTTCCTCTTCTTTCTTCTTCTTTTCTTCCTCTTTCTTCTTCTTCTTTTCTTCCTCTTCTTTCTTCTTCTTCTCTTCCTCTTCTTTCTTCTATTTTTCTTTGTTCTCTCTCTTCTCGGTTTCTTCCTTCTCTTTGTCTTTCCTTTCTTTCTCTTCTTGTTCTTTTCATTTCTGCGCTTCTTCTTCAACTTGTCGTTCTTTCTCTTCTTCTTCTTTCTATTTTTCTGTTTCTTTGATTTCTACTGGCTGCTATTTCTCTATGGTCATTTCTTCTTCATCAACAGCTTGTGCAGAATAGTCGGTATGAGTACCAACTTCTTCAACATGTTCTTCTTGTTGTTCCATGTCCTTGCCACTATCTGAACTGACCAGTTCAATAATGATCTATGCCGGTGGTGAGGAAAGCTGTGAGGCCTTCAGCCTTATATCCCAAAAAGTTCTGGTTTCCTCATTCAGCTTCACAAGATTTCCGTCTATTACCAAAAGTGTTTGGTGAGTTACCGGGAAATTGTGTTTATGCTTCTCATATAAGTTCATCAGCTCCGAGCTATCACTCGACAACATCGTTGCAAGGACAGATGTTCTGATTGCTTCTTCATCTAGTTGGACTGTATCCCACTTTTCTTGAATCTTCACAAGCAATCCTTGTGGCATGGTCATCTTCCGGATGGTCTGCATTCCAACCTATTGTGCAATCATTCCTTCAATGCATGCTTGCAGCACGACACTTTTATCCAACTCATCTAAGTCGGTGTATCCAATTTTCTGGGTGTAACCGAATGTACCCTTAGCAATAATTGCCAACTTTCCTTCGAAAGTATTCAGTTTTATAATTTTCGGTGTTGTAGCCTCCTTTTCCTTCTATTCTTTCGGGGTATCTATTTCTGTTTCAGATTCTGAAACATCTTTCAGTTTTTTTCTTTTCCTTTTGTGTGTTTGCTTGACAGGATTGACATCACTCGGTTTAGCCTTCTTTTTCTTCTTCTCAGGCTCTTTTACCGGTTCTTCTTCGACAGTAGCAGTATCTGTCGGTTGCTTCCTCTTCCGGATAAGAGGCACTTCAATATCATCCATGTCCTCATCAATGGCATTTACCGGATGAATAACAGCCTCTTCACCGACTGGTTTTTCAGCTTTATCTTTCATTTCTTTTTCCTTTTTCTGTAGAGATTCAATGCTTTCTCCACGTCTCAGCTTTTGCATGTGTTCTTCAAAGGTTCCATATCTCTCTTTATTGGTTGATTTTGGTTCAATCAACAAACCATTTATCTGAGCTTCTGCAATATCAGGATCAACTTCATATCCTAATGCTCTCAATTGAATTTCTCTCGGTTCCATCGCCAAGAGGTAGCAGAAGTCAATGTCGACTTCACAACATATTTCATTTTCATACTTGGCCACAATAGACACAAGAATTCGGCTTCTGGTATTCATTCTTTGATAGAAGTTGTTAAAATAGGCTATAGCATCCTCATCAAAAGATTCACCGACCTTTCTTCTTAACTGATTAACTTGTCGGTTGATTGATAACTCAGGTACCCAATTAATTTTACCATCAACTCCAGGAAATTCATTCAAAAAGTAAAAGTATAAACTCATCAAAATAGGACCATATTTCATCATATTCTTTGTTTGATGTTTTACTCTTATAACCTTCATATTTTCAAAAAATTCTTTTAACAAAATGTCGTTAAGCTCAACAGTACCTTGTTCTTCATGATAGTGTAAGCTGTGAAAGCAGCTCGCTTCGATATGCTCTTCAATCTGGAAGCTTGGAAAAATCTGTATCCAATTGCCATAAAAGCAAACTTCATTGCCGGGTCTGTAATGGTAGCTGGGTTAAGACCTCGAGAGTCTTCCGTCACTCCAGTCAACCTCATCAGTTCCTTTTGTGATATGTCCGCATAATTGACTTTAGACTCAGGAACTCCAAACCCTGTTATCCTTCGTAAGATGATGTGGGTGATTCAGTGTGGTCCATCTTCCATCCACATATGTTCATCATGCACTCTGCTCAATACTGCCCTAACACAGTTCGGTGGGAACTTCGTGGGAAAGTTCATCAGCGAATTAAACCCTAGCGGCTTCATGAATGCATAGTCATCCTTCCACTGTCCGCCTTTCTGGATTAAAGGTTGCACCGCCTCTAATAGTTCTTTCTCACCAACATCTTTGATTTCACTTCTCACATAGAAGTTAGGGTTATCCCTCATTACCACTTTGTTAGGGATGGAAGAAAGTGCAAATACTGGTGTCCGCTCATGTTCACCAACTAGTTCGATCTTCTTTGCAGCACTCTTTCCTTTTGCAGCTCTGGTTGCCATGGCTCTGAATTCAATTTTACGACTTCGCTGCAAATTCCTTTAAACTTTTTAGCTCGATCTTCCACGGCACGACTTCAAATCAGCTTAACAGTAGTTCGCTGTAGGCAAACTTCACTAATAACCTGCTATAATCTGCTTGATCAAATGACAAATCCTTGCAATTCACAGTTGTTTAGCTTTGTAGATAAGTGCTTTGATCTTCAGAGAGTAAATTTGTGAAAACGGTAAGTAAAAATGAAGCGTTAAATGCATTATATCGGGTGATTTAGGGTTCCACCTACTTTTGCTACTTGCGCATTAAATGCACTAACCCTAATTGCCTTTGCTTGAATATACCTTTTCGACAAGTGTTCACAACCAACAAACAGATTACCAATAGAACTGCATAACTTCGGTACAATGATCCAGCAATGCATCTTAACTCATGCTGATTCTGGAATTTTCACATATTCTTTATTTATGGAATTGACTTATGATGTGAACAGTATAGAATCAATTCCACATACCTCATGATTTGATCATTCATGTGTAGGAGAGTCTACAGATGTAGACATACTCGGTTTGGTACCTTCAACAGACTATGTAGATTGTGAATGTTCGGTTGTGCATTTTTGCCACTTCATCTTCATTTGATATCGAGCTTGCTCAATGTCAATTTGAACTTTCGGTTTACCTCTTCCAGTGTAGTTTGGTTTGTCTGCTCCATACATCTTCAGAATTGCGTCAGTGTCGTCATCATTTTTCTTCTTCGAGCAAAACTTCGCAACATGTCCAACTCGGTGAGAGTTATAGCATGTAGATCTAATGTTTCCTCTACCAAATTGGAAATAGCGAAAAGGTGGTTGATAATACTGATAAATCTTCTGATAACAACTCACGGTATTATGTCCAAACTTACCACATCTTTCACATACCAAATTATTATAAGTCCACGGAATACTTGTTTTCGGTTGTTCCTTCTTTTTGGTTGTCCATCTACCTTTCTTGCTTCTACACGTCTTCAAGATGTGTCTGTATCTGTTGCAGTAGGAACAATAACTCTCACTCTTGTTCCTCGGTATCTTCTTGTCAGTATTTTCTTTAGTGCAATAAGATGCTCAGTGACCATACTTGTGATAGTTGTAACAGTATCCTTTGAATCTTGCAATATTCGGTTCGTTGCTCTTCTTTACTCGGCAAACATTCTCAGTGCATCCAGGCTTTCCACATTTCGTACAGGCTATCTTCGGCTGGTTTTGTTCTGCTTGCTGTGATGATTCTCTAGTCTCATTTGTGCTCAGTTTACCGTATCCAAGACCTCTACCGTCATTGTAAGTGTTTCTCATTTGTTCTTCAATTCTTTTCATTGACCCACTAGATGCTTGTGCAGTTTCCAGTTCAGTAGACAATCTACCGACTTCACCTTTCAGTTTAGTGACTTCTGAATTCAGACTTGTATTCTCCATATTTCTGTCATCAACTATACCTCGCATGTCATGATGATTCTTGATTAACCTTTCAATGTGCTCATCTCTTTCTTTGACTATTTTTTTTACTTTCTTTAGATTTCCTTCCGCATCAGCTTTCTCATCTTTAATTTTTCTTTTCTTTTCCGGGAGTTCGGTTATTGTTCGGCTAGTTACCTTGTCATATGGTTTTGCTTCAGACAGCTTCTTATTCGACTTCTTCAGTTCTTTCAGCAGTCTGTCATTCTCGGTTGTCAGTTCATCAAGTGCTTCTACAGATGCTTCTTGATCTTCAGATGATGATTCCAGTTCCTCTACAATAGCTTGCGTATCCTTCAGTTCTTCTGATAATTTCTTTCTTTTCTTCAGAGATTCAGTCAACTGTTGTCTCAGATCTTCAATTACTTCATGTGCATCTTCCAATTCTATCATCAAATCTTCTGCAGTCATACACTTCCTAGACCGAGATGACCTACTCCTTTCCATGACCGGGATCTTGACTCAAAGGCTATTAGACCACAACACAGGAGACCACAGCTCTGATACCAATTGTTAGGCCCAAAAGACTAGCAATGGAAAGGATATAACTAAGAGGGGGAGGGGGTGAATCAGTTACATGACAATTAAAACCTTTTACATATTTTGAAACAAACATACAAGTAAAACTGTGTACTCGATAAACTATGCACTGTAGACTCGGTTTGTCAAAGCTTTGTGAACTCGGTAAACAGTACTGATTAACAACTTATTGCTTAACATCTAATTAAGGATAGTGAGAAATAAAACATCACTCAGATTCAACTCATGATATAATTATTTTGGTATCGCAGAAAATCCGTAAGGATAAAAACTGCGGTGGGGATGAAACCCACAAAGCTCACTATTGCAGAAAATGAGTGCCCGGTTAAGAGCATACAAGGCGATTGCTTCTGACAATCTGATCGGTGAGGATCACAAGATGGTTAAGTCCAAGACCATTACAACCTACTATGTTAAGAGATTTAACACATCTTTGCATGTGTACCTGGTTAGAGGATTTCGACAGGCATTTTGATACCCCTAGATCTGTTAGGATCAACTACATACAATATTATCAATAACTCGGTTAAGAGAAATAATTACATACTCAAAGATATTTGATGCTTGCATCTGCTATGCTGATTTAGAATGTTTCTGCTTCACTAGATCTCCTTCGATCTTCCTTAAATGATTAGACAATTGTCAATAAACATTGATAGCATCCATCTATCAGATAATCACTCGGTTCAAGATATTTGTCTTTCACTTCAACTCTGCATCATAATGTCAACAACTCCTTCGACAATAGCTCTGGACAACAATTCTCAACAACTACTTATGCAATGAAATACATCTCCTTATATAGAACATTTCCACCGTCAGTATGGCGGCAAAAACTCAGAATCTCCATCATCCATTCCGATAGAATTTTCTCAACCGTTTGATCCACCGTCTAGATCTCCATATATGATATTGGTAGAGCCAGCTGTACCTCGTGACTTGTATTGTTCTTCCTTTTATACGATCGGAATTGTCTCAATCAATGTGCATTCAATCTGAATATTCTCAGCCGTTCATTTCATATATTTACCTTAGAAATGATCAATCTATTTTAACTTGTGTCACCTCTGCTTGACTTCTCTGGTCGTCTCTGTTATGTTCGGTAGTCGGCTCTGCTCTGTTCGGTAGTCAGCTCTGCTCTATTCGGTAGTCGGCTCGGTAGACAAGTCAATACAACAATAATGACTAAATCCAATGTATGATCTCTATGGACTTTACCGACTAGATTTATCATCTTATCTGCAAACTTGACAACATATGGCAACATCTAATCTAATGATCCAACATGCCTCCCCACTCAGCATTCCATTTGTAAACAGCAATGGCGAACTTCCAAAATCAATTCAGTTAGGAGATATCCTAGTATCTAAGAGTGAGGAAATTCTACCAGAATTAACAAAGAAAGTGCAACCCCTTGAACGTATAGCTCAGTCTGATTACTTGAGCTATGCAGCTAAGGAAACTTATGTACTATGGAAGACTTGTTATGTACTCAGACTACTACACCACCTAAGAACTCACCACAAGTATTACCATCTGAGGATGATAAATGCTCCAAAGAAGTTAAAAATTTAAAAGATTACATAAGTGAGACTCCAACTGAAGAACTTTTGGACCTTTTTATAAGCGAAATTTGCGACGAAGAAGAGCTGAAATATCAAAAGGAGGTCATGATCTGAGAGATTCTGTATCTCAGAAACTCTAGAGAAGATAATGATGCTTCAATAGAGATTCATCAAGAAGTAATGGAGTCTCATAAGGCAGACCTTCCCAATAACTTTGAGAATGTGATAGAATCTTTTGGACAAGAATCCTTAGAGGCCGAAGAAGCCATCATGGAATTAGAAAAGGAGTATGGTGATGAAGCTCTAACAAATTTCACTGCCTCATCCACTCCTTTTAGAGATAATGCAGTAAATATCACAGATAATATTGATGGTTTTTTTGGTATCACAAATGAGGATAGACAACTTGGAATAGCTACCAATATGGATGGCTTATCCTCCCCCAAAATTGACAAGATCAAGAAGAAAAGAGGAAGGAAATCTTGCATAGAGCTTAGAACCATAGCATGCAATGCTGAAAATCAAATGAAGATCTCTGACATTCTGAACAGTGGGAAGGGGAAGTGCCTTCCCAAGGAGCAATGAGAGTAACTACCTAGAATGTTAGGGGCTTAAACGCCCCTAACAAACAAAGACTAATTAAGAGATATCTAAAAAACTTTGAATCTGATATTATAATCTTACAAGAAACTAAGTTAAATAATGATGAAAGAAAGAAATTAAGTAACAAACTAAGCCTATGGAAATCAGAATTTGTACTAGCAATTGGTTCATCAGGAGGCCTAATAGCCTTGTGGGACCCCCAAAAAATTTCTTCCTCAGTCCTGACTAGCAGTAGTAATTGGATGGTTATGAGGATCTGCAGTCTCAAATCAAACCTGAGATTCATCTTGATCAACATTTATGGTCCTATTCAAAATATAGAAAAAAGAAGGGTTTGGTAGGAAGTCCAAGCTTTCCTTGAATTAAACAAAGGTGAGACATACATCTTGGGTGGAGATTTTAACGCTATACTGAATATCAATGAAAAATTTGGTGGCTCAAAATACATCTCACAATCACAAAAGGATTTCACCCAATGGGTCTTAGACAATAATTTAATTAACATAGAGACCATCAATGGATCTTTCACCTGGAACAATAGAAGGTCGGGCTTTAGCCATATCACAGAAAAACTAGATAGATTTTTGGTTTTAGTAGCAATGGATAATTTTAACCAACTTTTGTCAACAGAGATTCTCCCAGATGCGGGATCGGATCACTTTCCAATTAGATTAACAATTACCGAGGATTGTAAACCTAATAGAAATCCATTCAAATTCAAATTTATGTGGTTCTAGGATCTAGATCTCATTAATCTTTTAGAGCAATGGTGGAATCAGACAATAGTGGAAGGATCCAAAATGTACAGTTTAGTTACCAAACTCAAAATTATCAAAAATAAAGTCTTGGAATGGAACAAGAACAAATTCAACAACATCTTTGAAGAAAAACTACATATTGAACAGGATATAGAGAATCTTAATAATTTAGTCATAACCCATGGGATGGATGAAGTGAGCTATCTTAAAGAAAAGGAACTCATGTCTAAATATAATGCAATTTTGTATGCACCCAAAAATGGTCGCCTAGACTTTGGGCCCCATTTATTTGATTTATCAATCCTGAATCATTTTTATCAATAATCAATATTTTCAACAATATCAATTTCTTGATCAAAGTCTTAATTTCGATCATATATTGGATTTTTATCCTTGGGCTAACCATTTATCCTAAGTCTTTATTTAATTAAAAGGAATATTTCCTCCCCTTTCAATTAAATAAAAAGCCCCACTTTCCTCTTATCCTAAGTTGCACAAATAAAACATTATTCATATTTTATAAAAAGGGAAAAAGCATTTTTTGTCTCACATGAGGCTCAAAAGTCAACACTTCACTTTCATTGGAGGATGTTTGTGCACATGGATTGCTCCTCTTTCAACCTCCATCGCTGATTAAGACTTTTGCCTCTTAATCTCAATGGTCCATTTCACCTCATTTCTTATAAAAGGAGAGCTCTCTCCTTCATTTGCATATCCATGTTTTATGCTATTGTTATGCTGCAGGTTTTCTAGGTACATTTGGAGCTTTTGAAGACATTGAAGACTTGTTGCTTTCATCATTTTTAGTTGCATTTCATAATAGTTTTGCTTTCATAGTTTCATTCATGGCATTCTTAGTGTAGATTTCCTTTTATGCAATCTCACATAGTCTTAATAGGAAGGATTTGTAATCCATTGCTATTTCCTTTCATAGATTAGTTGCATTGTACTTCCATTTTCATAGCATAGCTTGCACATTTACATCTTCATCTTAGTTGCATTGCATTTCATTTCCATTTAGATTCTTGAAGACATTGGCACTCTTGCCCTTGTCTTCACTTGAATCTCTCATTGTGTGGTTGACTAGCAAGGTCACTTTCTTGTAGCTCTAGCTGAGAGCAAAACTCATAGTCCCTTGCAACTCCATGCATAGAGAGCTATGAGTCACTTTGTGAGGCCTCATTCTTGAGCAACCTTGCATGTAATGGTTCATAGAAGTGCATATTTTAGTGTGTACATTTCTGGCGCCCACCGTGGGGCAGAGTAGATAGCTTTGTCCTTTCATTTGATGCATTTTTCGTCATTTTCGGATTAATTTTCGGAAAAATCTGCGTCTCTGGTTTTCTGTCTCAGATTATCGCGCGACACTTCTCAGAAATATCGCGCGATATACTTCCTGTCTCGGCGCGATAGTTCACTCGGAAAGAGTATCGCACGCCTATATTAAAGTCTATCGCCTGGCATCGGGCGAAGTATCGCCTGTCATCGTGCGAAGTATCGCTCGACTGAGAAGTATCGCCCGACTATAGGAAACTGTATCGCGCGATACTGTTGAAGACTGAGAAACATCGCCTGGTCTGGCAGAGACTTGCGCTTTCCATTTTTTTTTCCGAATTCGATTATTTTAGCTTGCTGTTTTGTTTTACTTTGTTTAGATAGGTCTAACCTACATCTTTTAGCTTGAATCCATCAGATTATTGCACATTTACATTTGGATTTTGATTTTGCTAACATTGTGGGCCTAACAAGTTGTGTTTGTAGGTGCTCTCCTTTGCTTGAAAATTGCTAAAAATGCATGTCAAAGAGGGCTACTAACAGTTTTTGCAGGGCTGCCCAAGCATAAAAACAAAAAAAAATAAAATTTCCATTTCTTGCTTGTTGTTATTTTCCTTTCATTTGTGGCATTTACTAATTGTATTAGGAATCTTAATACCTTGTGAAAGGGATCTTGAGGTGGTAGGAGAAGTATGCTCTTCACCTTTAGGTGAATCAGAAAATCTTGACCCATCTTAAGGTTTTGGAAGCAAGGGGGTAATTGATCTCTTTGCTTGGTGTGTTTGGGAAAGATTCTTGAGATAGGGGAGTATGCTCTTCACCCTTGTGGTGAATCAAAAACCTTGAACCTCAAGATTTGATCCATTTTGTTTAGTTTAGGAATCCTTTAGAGGGCCTGCTCTTGAGCAATCAAGAGGAACGACTCAAGTGGGGACAACCTTGTCATCATTCTCCTTGGTGGCAAGTGATTCCAACTCACTATAATCTCAAGGCTATCAAGGACACCAAAAACCTTGATAGACATAACACTTGTCTTCGTTTGATGTGAGTAGCTCATGGGATTGCGACCATGAGGAAAACATTGAACAAGAATGCTTAAGGTACTCTTGAGGCCGCGAGGTCCTAGTCCTTTACGAGGAGCAAGAGGGGTGTTGTGAACGGAAACCCTTATTAAGAACCATAGATTAGAAACCACCTTTTTCAGCCGCTTATCTTCTTAGTGCAAGGATTGATCCAAGTGGAATAACCCGGATCACCCCAAGATACTCACCATATGTGTCCCTTTGGTTGTGTTGTTTGACACTTCCATGACAAAGCCAATATCTCTTGTGGGTAACCACTTGGTGTGAGGCAAGGGGGCATCAAGTTGTGGGCTAAGTTGATGAGTAATGAGCCTTGTCTTGTAGGTAGATATTGCTTGAAGTGTCTTCGATTGTGTGATACTAGTGTAAACATTCTTAACATACAAACGATCGGTAGCATTCATAGGGTGCTTTTTCAATTTTGATATCACAAGTGCTTGTCTTGGCAAGGTTGCTTTTGCCCTTGTTTCAAGTGTTTGAAGACATGTTTGATCCTCTACTGTTTGCAAACCTGTCCAAATGCTGTTGAATTTGTGATTGAAATCTGACATTTTCACCCTCACATTCGGAAACTTGAAATTAGACTTCAAAAACTCAAAATTTTGCACAAATTGGTCAAGATCAACATCAGTATCACATTAGCCAAAGAGAAATATCGCATTAGAAGGTTGTTTTTGGTGAGAAAGTTTATCTCTAAAATTGTGAGCTACATTCTTGGGAAATTCTCGTACTCTTATTGTCCAAATAGTTTTCATTTAATCTCAATTTCAAATATCTTTTGGCCTAGCCCAACCTCCTGGTTCAAAAGTGCAAGGGTAGTCACCCTTTGATTTGAAGCACCTCTTTGACAGTGTTGGTAAAGCCCCTTTTTCTATCTTTTCATTTCTCTTTGGACAATAGAGAACTTTGATTATCCTAGTTTGGTGTTGACGTTTTGTGAGGTCATCCTATTACCAAGGGTCTCCTATTACCAGTCTTCCTTGGTCAGTCTAGATCTTAGATCCTAGGTGTTGTCATGTTGCTCAACATCTCAATGAACGTTATGGTATCAATTGCACAAGATGGCTCTTAGTCTTCTTCTTTCTTCTCCATTTCCCATGTTCTTCTGAAGTCTTCTATTCCCATGGGAAATTATTCTTCTTCTTCTTGATTCTTTTCCTCTTATTATCTAGTCTACTTTCTTCTACTCATCTATTCATTTCTTCCATGCTTGATTCCTCCTCTTCTATAACCATGAATCTTGACTATCTTGTTAAGGAACCTCTCTTAAGAATAGATGATCTTGAGCTCATTGACATATTCGAAAAGTGTTGTTCCTCCAAAATTCTCATGAGTGATGAATTTATAGCAAAAATAAAAGAAAAGATGATTAAATCAGATGCCTTTGCTAGAATCATAAACATGATCATATCACGATCTTCTTCTTCCAAACATTCTTCATCATCTAAACCTTCTCATTCTTCTTCACCTTCCAAGTCTTATCATGACTCTTCCAGACGTCATTCTCATTCTTCATCTTCTAAGTCTTATCATGATTCTTCTAAACACTATTCACATTCTTCATCTTCCAAATCTTATCATGACTCTTTTAAACATCATTCAAATTCCTCATTATCCAAGTATTCTTCTTCCACTAAGTCTTCAATTTCCTCTTCTTCACGATCTCATTCTTCTTCTACTTCTCCTAAGAGTCTTACTTCTCTTCAGAAGACATACCATAAAGAGCAACATGATAGTCCTTGTGATGGCTCTTCCACAAAGAGTGACACACCTACCTTTGATGACTATGATGACTATGATGACTATGATGATGGAAAATGTAGCAATACTTATGGAAACTCTATTCCTAAGAGTCCTCGTCGTCGTGTGCTTAGGCTTACTAAAGGGTCATCCTATTGGATAGATTGTGATGGTGATCCATATGATTCTGATTTTGAGAGAAATTATGATATTTGTTGTGAACAATATGATACATCTACTTCTATTGAGGAAGAGAAAGCTTTTCGTGCTGATTATAAACGAAGATACTATGAGCATGTCTTGTCTAAAAACTCTCATGCTAAAAATAAAGATTACACTCTCCAACAAGATCATGTTAATGCTGAACCTTTGTCTTGTGATGGTCCCCTTCCATCCGCCACTTCCTCCAATACCCACACACTTCCTAAAGCTTCTAAGTCTTCCAAATCTTTCACAAATCCTTCATCCAACAAAGATCCTAATGCTTTCCATGCGGTTCCGTATAGTTATCCTCAAGGGCCACCTCTTAAAGATACTCAAGTTAACCTTCACTTGGCTGCAAATACTTTCAATAATGTCAAACCTAAAGAGCCTAAGCCTTCATGCGCTATAATGCCTATTTCAGCTAGTCTTTCACCATCTTTTCCAAAGTCTTTCATACAATTCCAACATGCTTCCTTGTCCATAGAAGTGGCTCCATGTCAAGAGGACTCTAACAATGATAAAGAAAAGAATATAAATAAAGATCAAGATCAAGAACCCTCCATATCATCCAATTCTCTTCATGATGTATCTCCTCCATTGCATGGTTCTTTTGATCCTCTACGCTCTTCCGCATTCATTCCACCATATCCTAAGCAAGATCAAGCTACCACTTGCACTATTGAGCTTATTGATAATCAAAATAATCTTACTACACTTGCGCTTTCCAAAGATGATACTTCCATTAAGGTTATTAAAAATGGTGTTGTTACTTCTGATGTTAAGCCTATTGAAAATCAAGAAAAAAATGATGCACTTATGCTATCCAAAGCAACTTGTCAAGATCAAAGTCTTCCATCTTCTTGTTCTACCACTCCATGTTCACTTCCGCTTTCTGCTCTTCCTAAATCTTTGCAAGCTACGAATGATCCTATCAAAGAAACTGCTCCTATTCAAGATGTGCATGATCCTATTGAAAATTCTAATGCTCACTCTAAAGATGCTTATATCCTTGGTTATCATATAGATGCTGATGAACTTATTGATTATCCTTTTGCATCTCCCACGTCCATCCTTGGACCTCCTCCACCAATACTAAGGGCTTCATGTATTCCTTCCATCTTGGGTCCTTATGTCCCTTCACTTTCCCCTCCTAATCATTCTAATTCATCATCCATTTTAGGTCCTTACATCCCTCTATCTCCTATCTTTCCTCAAGATCAACATAGATGCATACCCTTGAATCCCTTTCATCCACCCACCCATCTAAACCAGTCATATTTTCCTTCTTCTTCCACAAGTCCCAAATCTTTTAGAAATAACTTGAATGTTCAAAACAAGAAAAAGAAGCAATACAAGAATCCATCAAAAAAAGATCACCATGTCTCCTCTAGTCGACATAGAGGTATAAAGTCAAAAGAGATATCTAAGAAGAAAATGACAAGACAAGTATGGGTTCCAAAACCCATCATTGAAGATATTCTCTCTAAATTATCAAAAGGAAATGAAAAGCCTAAGGCTATATGGATTCCAAAATCTCTCTTGAAAGAGTCTCATGTTGAACAAAAAGTGAAATTGACATTCAAGCTTCCAAAGACTTCCACTTCATCTTCTTCCAAAAACATTCTTTCATTCCATGTGCCTGAACCACAACCTCTGCTAAACATTTTCCATATTCCTTCTTGTATTCCTCCATTCACATTTGAGAATTATAACAAGCACACCAATCCTCTTTTCGAAGAGTTAGATAGCAATAATGAACCAGAATATGGTTTGCATTTGGACTAGAATATGGTTTACGTTTCCTCCATTTTTCCCGTCACTCTTCAAGGTGTGTATTGATGTTGATCTTACCTTTCTTTCCATCTACCTTTTCACATTCCTTCCATTCATTATCCTTCTACCTTCTCTCATTTTCCCTCATTTGTCTATTCCTTCTGCATCTTCCTTTCCCCTTCAGCATCTTTGAGCATATCATTTTGAATCCTTGACATATCATGGTTTATCCTTTCAAGGAGCATTATCTAAAAAGCTTGCCTTCTTCCAAAATATTCAAAAAAATAAAAAAAGGAAAAAAGGAAAAAAAAAAATTGAAAAAAAAATTGAAAATGTGTCATGGTGAAAACCTGGAGACAGGCACCTTGGTAGCAAAAGTAAAGAGAAATAAATTCATCCTATGGTGAAAACCACTCCCTTGTGGCACCTTGGATAAGTACCATGATGAAAACCTGACAATCAGGCATCATGCGTAGTTCTTCTACATTTTTCATCCATTCCATCTTCTCTCTTTGATCTTGACAATGTTGACCTATACACGAACATTTGGCTATCTTGTGAGCTATCTTACAATGATCTTGCTTTCATTCCATTCATGCTTAGCCTTCATATTTATTTTCCTTCATTCATTCTAGCTTGTCGCTATCCTTTTCCCCCTTGGTCTTGATCTAATAAAAAGAGTAAAATACGATGTTATGAAGTCTCTTGACATGTCTACTCCTTTGGACTGCATTCCTTCCTTCTTTTTCATTACACTTTTGAGGCTTATCCCATGTTGGTCTTTCATTGCTTATCCAAATGTGCTTTACATGACCAATTTTTCCCTAGCGTGGGTACTCTTGAGGAGTTTGACCTTGAGGATTTCTTCCCTCCGTTCGCTTTCATTCTCCTTTCCTCCATCTCATTCACCAGCTTGCTCATCCCTCTTGTCCTCCACCTTGCTAGACACTGAGACTACATGATGTGATCTTTCTTGTGAGTTTGATGCCCATTCTATCTAGGGGCATTCTTTGTACATATTTTATGATCCTGAAAAAATACCAAAAAAATTCATATATGATGCTGAAAAAATTCTAAAAAGCATAAAAAGTCTTGAGAAAAATACACAAAAAAATCAAAATATTCAAAAAAATCAAAAAAATAGAAAAAGTGCCTTGGTGAAAACCTAGCAATAGGCGCCTTGGTAGCAAAAATCCAAAAAAATGAAAAAATGAAAAAAGAATCCAAGTGGTGAAAACCTGGAAACAGGCGCTACTTGAGGCCTTTGCACCCCTATTTGTTAGCATGCATCCTCGACACTTAACCACTTCCCATCATGCCTTGACCTTATTTGGCCTAGTCTGGAATTGGTCTTTGTCTTTGTCTAGGGGGCATAACTATTCGCATAGGTCTTTTAGGTGCGTTTGTCTCTTGGGGCATTTCACAACAGGTGTTTTTCAACACCACTCCGAATAGTGTTTTTCAACACTACCCTTGCGTCGAGTGTTTCTTAACACTTATCAGATGTCTTGCCTATAGTCTAAGTATGATGCGATATTTCTCATTAGCAGATATGATACTCAGAGTTTGACTCTATGACCAACACACACGCACTTAAACAATTAACTCGCTGTCGATATGGTGACTTTATTTTTCTTTGTGTGCTGTCTATGAGGATTTCTTTGATGAGTGGTCTCTCCCTGAGAAGTTTTCGATGATGCATAGCTAGAAGACTGAGGGTATGAGAACATGTTTTATTTCTTTATCTGCTTGTGGGTATATTTTGTTGATCCTAACTGTCATGAGCATTTATGCTGGTCTTACTTGACACTATGGATTGACAAGGTATTATCCTTGACTGTTATGCGAGTGCATGCTTCTAGTTATCCTGACTTTCATGTGTCTTGATACGAGCATAATCTCGCCATATCAAACTTAGGTGATCTCACTGCATTAGTCATCTTGACCTATATGTCTTCGATGCCTAGGTGAGATTTCCACATTTCTATATGATAAAGATCATATTCATATCCACATAGTTATGCTAGTGTGTATTGTATGATCTTGCGACGCTACCAATAACGCTCGATGATGATAATTAGATGTTTATAAGCGTTGTGACCTTGCAAGTCAACCACTTTCATAGTAGCTTGCATTCTTAGGTTCATCATAGTTTAGTTTTTGCACTTTGCATATGGAGAGAGCTTTCCTTTTTATCATCTATGGACTAGTTGGTCAACTGTGCTCATTTTCTGATTCTTCTTGATCATATCTTTCATTTCTGATCTTTCATATCACATCATTTTCTATCCATTTTCGGACTCGAAATCGAAATCGTTCCAAATCTTCCCCCCTTCTATGCAGTTGACTGACGTTTTGAGGCATAATTCTTAGATCTTTGATGGACTTTCTTCCTTCCATGTCTCTCAAATTTTCTAGTCTTTCATCCACTCTATTTCTAGTCTTCTATTTCTATTCTTCTACTTCCTCACTGGGGCATGTTTTATTGCCTAATGGTTAACCTATTTGACCCTTACATTCGATTGTGATTTTATTATGATTTGATCAACCTTATCAATTTTCTGTCTCTCCTCTACTTGATTTCAATTTTGATTCCGAGGGGGCAGTACTTATGGGATTCTCATCCCCAATTGTTTGATTTTCCTGATTCAGACATCTTTTGTGAGCTTTTGCTCAAAATTTGAGATTCTTATCTCCCATTTTTAGACATTGATTATTGCCTAGCAGCGACGGTGATAGTTTTGTCTAAAGCTTGATTTGCACCTAGCAGCAACGGTGTTGGTCTAAGCTTTTGTTTATGTTTGTCCAGATGTGATCCCGAATCGACCTCATATCTGAGTTGTTTTGTGATCCCAGATCGATCTCACATTTCAACTTCATTCTTTGACTACATGTGTTCCCAAATCGATCACACATTAGTCAAAGAGGGGCAAATGTATGCACCCAAAAATGGTCGCCTAGACTTTGGGCCCCATTTATTTGATTTATCAATCCTGAATCATTTTTATCAATAATCAATATTTTCAACAATATCAATTTCTTGATCAAAGTCTTAATTTCGATCATATATTGGATTTTTATCCTTGGGCTAACCATTTATCCTAAGTCTTTATTTAATTAAAAGGAATATTTCCTCCCCTTTCAATTAAATAAAAAGCCCCACTTTCCTCTTATCCTAAGTTGCACAAATAAAACATTATTCATATTTTATAAAAAGGGAAAAAGCATTTTTTGTCTCACATGAGGCTCAAAAGTCAACACTTCACTTTCATTGGAGGATGTTTGTGCACATGGATTGCTACTCTTTCAACCTCCATCGCTGATTAAGACTTTTGCCTCTTAATCTCAATGGTCCATTTCACCTCATTTCTTATAAAAGGAGAGCTCTCTCCTTCATTTGCATATCCATGTTTTATGCTATTGTTATGCTGCAGGTTTTCTAGGTACATTTGGAGCTTTTGAAGACATTGAAGACTTGTTGCTTTCATCATTTTTAGTTGCATTTCATAATAGTTTTGCTTTCATAGTTACATTCATGGCATTCTTAGTGTAGATTCCCTTTTATGCAATCTCACATAGTCTAAATAGGAAGGATTTGTAATCCATTGCTATTTCCTTTCATAGATTAGTTGCATTGTACTTCCATTTTCATAGCATAGCTTGCACATTTACATCTTCATCTTAGTTGCATTGCATTTCATTTCCATTTAGATTCTTGAAGACATTGGCACTCTTGCCCTTGTCTTCACTTGAATCTCTCATTGTGTGGTTGACTAGCAAGGTCACTTTCTTGTAGCTCTAGCTGAGAGCAAAACTCATAGTCCCTTGCAACTCCATGCATAGAGAGCTATGAGCCGCTTTGTGAGGCCTCATTCTTGAGCAACCTTGCATGTAATGGTTCATAGAAGTGCATATTTTAGTGTGTACAAATTTTACTTAAAGAAGAAATATATTGGAAACATAAATCTAGGGAAACCTGGCTGAAAGGAGATAATAACACTAATTTTTTTCATAAATCAACCAATATAAGAAGAAATATTAACAGGTTAACTAAGATCAAGGATGAAAGGGGGCAACTATCGGAAGACCCTAAAGTCATCGCAGATCGTATCACTAATTATTACAACTCTCTTCTTAATAACTTTGAAGCAGGTAACCTTCAAGATCAATATGAAATGCTTAAGGCTATACCTAAGTTAATTTCGGATGAAGACAATATCATGATGAATAGCAAATTTACCTTGGAAGAAGTCAAGACTGCCTTATTTCAAATGCAACCTGACAAAGCCCCAAGCCCAGATGGCTTTCAGGCTAGTTTTTTCCAGAAGTGCTGGCACTTTATGGGAACTGACATTTGGCAAGCAGTTGAAGCAACCAGGAACTCTGGTGCTATCCTATCAGAAATTAACAATACCTTTTTCTCTCTTATACCCCAAAAAAATGACTATATTGACCTAGGAGATTTTTGTCCTATTTCTCTATGTAACACTATCTATAAGATATTATCAAAATGTATGGCGAATAGACTTAAAACTCTCCTCCCAATTTTAATCTCAAAGGAACAAACGAGCTTTGTAGCCAAGAGGTTGATCTTAGATGGCATTATCATCGCCCAAGAACTTTTTCATACTGCACAAGTGACCAAGGAACCTAATATGTTTATTAAAATAGATATCCAAAAGGCTTATGACAAGGTGGACTGGAGATTCTTTTGTAAATGCTTGGAAGCCTTCGGCTTCTCCAAGCATTGGATCAATGTCATATTTATATGTATATCTACCCCCAAGATCTTTGTCCTGGTCAACGGTACCCCAGAAGGTTTTTTCAGGATATCTCAAGGCATCAGGCAAGGTGACCCATTGTCGCCCTTTCTTTGTGTTATCATGGCAGAAGCCCTGGGTAGAACTATCACCAAGAAACAGACAGAAGGCAAGATTATAGGTTTAAAAGCCACAGACAATATCTCATTCGTTACACACCAACAATTTGTGGATGATACTATTCTCCCAGGATCTACCAACTGTAAAGAGGCTAAGGCCTTCAAAGAAGTCCTTAACACATATATGAAGGCCTCAGGCCAACAAGTCAACCCTCTAAAATCAGAAATCTTCTTTATAAATACTCCACCTGATATGGAAAAAAAAATCTGCGATAACCTTGGTTATCAATGGGGTACTTTTCCATGTAAATATCTAGGTATAGACTTGGATAAGGGTCAACATTCCTCCAAACTTTGGCAACAAGTACTAGCGAAGGTTCAAGATTAAAAAGAGCTCTTGGAAAGGTAAGTGGATAACTAAGCCAGGAAGAACCATTATGATTAAATCAGTTTTGTCATCTATCCCAACTTATCATATGTCTATCCTACCCCTCCCAACTAACATTAAGCATGAACTAGATAAGATGATGAGAGATTTTTATTGGCAAGCTTCAGCTGAGGACAAGAAAATGGCCCTAATCAAATGGGATAACTTGTGTAAACCTATTTCTATGGGGGGTTTGGGGTTTAAAAACCTTATTTGGAAAAATCGAGCCCTTGGCGCAAAGCTTGTTTGGAGACTCTTTAAGGAACCCAATTCTAAGTGGGCTTCAATTTTACTCCACAAATACATTCCGAAGGCTGACCCAATCAATATCTTTAGAGCCCAATCTCATGTCAAGGGTTCACAAATTTGGAACTTTATTAAGGATTCTATAGGCATAATTAGCAAACACCTCACGTGGGATGTAGGTCTTGGGAATCAAGCTTTATTTTGGGAAGATTCCTGGGCAGGTTTCCCTGTGCTTAACAAGGAGGGCTTTTCACCAAATTTCATTGAAATTTGCAAAGTCACCATCATAACCTTTCTTAAGGATTATATTAATTTTAACAATGATTATGTTGCAGATTTAACCTCAAGAGGATTACCTTCTAATCAAGAAAGTCAAAAGTTATTTAGTATTTTAAAAGATAGAAATACCACTATTAAAAATAGGCCAGACTCCCTCTTATGGGTTGGCTCTAATAATGGGGAATACACAGTTAAAGATGGTTATAAAACCATAATTCGAGAGGAAAAGATGGATAATATAGACATTCCCCTTAATTTATGTTGGAACAAAGCCTGTCTTCCTAAGGCTAGAATGTTTTTGTGGGCTGCTTTGCAGCACAAAATCTTAACATCTGATAGTATTCGTAAAATTGGCTTCGAGGGTCCGTCAAGGTGCCCCTTATGTGAAAGCCAGGAAGAGGATGTGAATCATCTTTTGGTAAACTATTCCTTCACTTAGAATTGTTGGAAATGGTTATAGAAATCCCTAGATTGGAAGACAACTCTTCCTTCCGATCTGCTAAGCCTCCTAAAAGCTTGGCCAGCTCTATATAAAGACAATCTTTATAAGGATATTTGGACTGTATCCCCATCTATCTTAGCTTGGGAGGTTTGGAAGGAACGCAATCGTAGGATTTTTACTAATCATAAATTAGATTGGAAAAACATCACTAATAAAATTGAAGCTTCAATTACGAAAAACATCAACAACAAACTTCGTGATACCATTTTCTATGAAGATTCATTCAAATCCTGGGATAACAAGATTAGACTTAAATGGCCCTCTTTAAACATACCAAACCTTTTTGGTAGAGGAGGTGCAAAGACAAAAGTTGACAGATCTAAATGTTTCTGGGTCCCTCCCGAGGAAGGCTGGGTAAAGCTGAATTTTGATGGGGCATCCAGGGGTAACCTCGGAGAGGCGGGCATAGGTGGGATCATCAGGAACTGGAAGGGAGAAATAATTTCTAAATATGCTCACCCCATCAAGCCTACTACGAATAACATGGCGGAATTCCTAGCTACTCTAGAAGGCCTCAAAATTTGCAAAAATCACAACTTTTCAAAACTTATTATTGAAGGGGACTCCCAAATCATTGTTAACGCCATTCGTACAAAAAAGACACCTAACAGGATTATCAATTCTAAGATTGAGGAAATTAATCTTATCCTAGAGACCTTTCCTGAGGTAATTGTCAAGCACACATACCAGGAGGGTAATGCTGAAGCTGACTCATTAGCAAATCTAGGTGCCAACGGTATTCACATTATGGAATAATTTATGTGTCAATTCATGGCTAATCAAGGTTTTTGTACTGGTGCTGGTGGATATTTATAATCTTTAAGATTCTTGTGTGATTTTGGTAGGTTGAGATTGGATCATATGCTTAGCAAGCCCATATGAAACACTGTAGTCTCAAGCTTTTAGCACTTATAGGCAGAGGGTAAGATAATCCTGAGATGCAAATCTCTTTACTACACTCTGCTTCCAGGGTGATTTATCTTTAGTCTAGTTTTGATGGTACAGACAACTAGCTGATACAGGTATCTTTTAAACAAGCACTAACAGACACTATGGATAGACATGCATAATGTATTCAAACTGTATCTTTATGGCAATTAGCAAGTTAGGATTACAAAGTATACACATATACACATACTATACATGGATATCTACATGTATAGTATTTGTATATATGTACACTAATTTATATATATAAATGTGCACAACATACTACATGTGTACATTTATATATATATCTTAATATCTTGCGGGTTATTCAACATTTGCTTTAATGTTTTTGGCATTCCCTTACATATAACCTTGCATAAGGTTTTGTAACTTCAAATATTCAATTGATTAGTACTTTGAATAGAGGATGAATAGATGATGTATTAGGATTCAAAATACAAGTATTCTCTGTGGATTAGCACTGCTTGCATCACCATACAAGCTGATTGGTTGTACTCAAAAGGTTAATAAGTTGTTTTCTTTCGATCTCATATATAGCTTAATGGATATAAAGTGTATACTTTTTCTTTACTTCACTTGTGCAACACAGGACTGGTTCTTATACATATAAAAGATATACTCGATTCATGTTGGATTCTTATATATGTATACAAAACCTCACATAAATTGGCTCACTAGTATCTGACCATTACTATTCTATTTAGCATATATACATAAGTGTATACATACTGAACTATGTATACATCTATATATATAATTTTGTAGCATTTATGCCTTATGGGTGAGTTGGAGGCCTCGTTTACTTCGATAGTTTGGATAAAGGCATTCATATTCATATATATATGTATCTATATATTTATGAAAATTTATATATATAGATACATATATATTTATTTATAAACTCTTGTTTATACATATTTCTATATGACAGATCTATATATATCTATATATATTGTACACATATATATACAGATATATATAGAGGCATAATCATGTGTATATACATTTATCCTTTATAAACATATATACATGTCTACATATATATATATATATATATATATATATATATATATATATATATATATATATATATATATAGTCATGTATATCTATATACATATAAGAACAACGGTATATCCAAACAAGTTTAATGTTTTTTCAAATTAGCTGAGATGCAGAATGTCATTGAGTCCTATTACGTAAAATCACACATCAATGGATGGCAATCTAATTAATTATGTTTCCATTAAGGTATGCCGGTTTGCAGACTAAGTATTAAGCATAGAAAAAGAGGATTGTTACTACTTAAAATGTATCTTTTACTAACATTGGCAGATTTTGGAATTTAAACTAGAATGGATAATCAATCCATAGCTAGTCTAGATAACTTGAAGAGGTATACATTCCTTTATCAATCCACTTTTATTTCATTTTCCTAATATTAATTAACAGATTTTTTAAGCTAAGGTGTAAAACCTTGTTATCTAGATATTGGCTAACCTTTGGTTGTGGAGGTTTGTTGTCTAGTTTTCAGGAAGGATTAACCATTCAGATGATCAAGACTTATTCTCGACAAAGTAAGAGGATTAGATATTGTATTTTAATAGTATTAATGACTCAGCCCATGTCTAACCAACAAGCAATGTATAACTATTAGATCATGATTTTTAAAGAAAACAAATCTCGAGAAAGTTCGAGATGTGGGTATGCCCATGTAGTAATGTACAAATCTTGATAATTATCGAGCCCTTGGGTATGCCTATGGAAATTATGTATTTTAACAAATCTCGTCACTGGACGAGTCGTGGGTATGCCCACGTAAATTTTGTATAAGGACAGGACCTATGGTCCCAGGCAAGGCTAGAGGTTTTCTCAACCCCGCTCTTTCCTACCAGTGCCTGCAGCGACTAGGGTCACACTATAAAATAATTATTTATATTAATAAAAAAAATTTTAGGGCTTCGGCCTTTTATCAATAAAAATAAATAAATAAATAAATAAAAATAAAATAAAATAATATATTAATTTATATATTTTATATTAATATATATTTTTATATTAATGTGTATTGTATATAAATATATTTAACGAACTTATATTATATTTATATGTACAAATTATATATATATATATATATAACGTTTAAGGGGTATTATGTAAATATTTAATATATTTTTTAATATGTATTATAGATATAATTATATATTAATATATATTTTATATAATAATATCTTATATATATATTAATATATAAACTTTATAGATCATAATATTTAAATTGTATGTCGAAAGGGGTTACCGAGACTTCCTAGGGGTCCTAGTATGCCTTATCACACATTAGGACCCATAGGAAGTCCCCATCACCCCTTTTGACACATTGGAATTCTTGAGTGTGTCCGAAGGGGTCACTTCGGACACACTCGAGCATTCCAATGTGTCAAAAGGGGTCATGGGGACTTCCTAGGGGTCCTAATGCATGATAAGACATACTAGGACCACTAGAAAGTCCCCATGATCCCTTTTGACACATTTGAACCCTCCAGTGTGTCTGAAGGGGTTGTAGGACCCCTTCGGACACACTTGAGGGTTCACATGTGTCAAAAGGGGTCATGGGGACTTCGTAGGGGTCCTAGTATGTCTTATCACACGTTAGGACCCCTAGGAAATCCCCATGACTACTTTTGACAAATTAGAACCCTCAAGTGTGTCCTAAGGGGTCGTAGGACCCCTTCAGACACACTTGAAGGTTCAAATATGTCAAAATGGTTCATGGGGACTTCCTAGGGGTCCTAATACGCCTTATCACGTGTTAGGGCCCCTAGGAAGTCCCCATGACCCCTTTTGACACATTGGAATGCTCGAGTGTGTTTGAAGAAGTGGTAGCACTCGAGCATTCTAATGTGTCAAAAGGGGTCATGGGGACTTCCTAGGGGTCCTAACATGTGATAAGGCGTACTAGGACCCCTATAAAGTCCCCATGACCCCTTTTGACACATTTGAATCCTCAAGTGTGTTCGAAGGGGTCCTACAACCCCTTAGGACACACTTGAGGGTTCTAATGTGTCAAAAGGGGTCACAAGGACTTCCTAGGGGTCCTAACACATGATAAGACATACTAGGACCCCTAGAAAATCCCCATGACCCCTTTTGACACATTTGAACCCTCAAGTGTGTCTGAAGGGGTCCTACGACCCCTTGGAACACACTTGAGGGTTCTAATGTGTCAAAAGGAGTCATGGGGACTTCTTAGGGGTCCTAACACGTGATAAGGCATACTAAGACCCCTAAAAATTCTAAAAGACCCCTTTTGACACATTACAACCCTCAAGTGTGTCCTAAGGGGTGGACCCCTAGAAAGTCCCCATGACCCCTTTTGACACATTTGAACCCTCAAGTGTGTCTGAAGGGGTCCTATGACCCCTTGGAACACACTTAAGGATTCTAATGTGTCAAAAGGAGTTATGGGGACTCCCTAGGGGTCCTAACACATGATAAGGCGTATTAGGACCCCTAGGAAGTTTCCATGAACCCTTTTGACACATTAGCACTCTCAAGTGTGTCCTAATGGGTGGACCCCTAGGAAGTCCCCATGACCCCTTTTGACACATTTGAGCCCTCAAGTGTGTTTGAAGGGGTTGAAGGACCCCATAGGACACACTTGAGGGTTCTAATGTGTCAAAAGGGGTCATGGGGACTTCCTAGGGGTCCTAGCGCATGATAAGGCATACTAGGACCCTTAGGAAGTCCTCGTGACTTTTTTTGAAATATTTGAATGCACAACTATGTTCGAAGGGATTGTAGAATCCCTTAGGACCCACTTGAGAATTCCAATGTGTCAATAGGGGTCATGGAGACTTCCTAGGGCTCCTAACATGTGATAAGGCATACTAGTACCCCTAGGAAGTCCCCATGACCCCTTTTGAAACATTTGAGTGCTCAAGTGTGTTTGAAGGGGTCGTAGGACCCCTTAGGACACACTTGAGCATTCCAATGTGTCAAAAGGGGTCATGGGGACTTCCTAGGGGTCCTAGCGCATGATAAGGCATACTAGGACCACTATAAAGTCCCCATGACCCTTTTTGACACATTTGAACCCTCCAGTGTGTCTGAATGGGTCTTAGGACCCCTTTGGACATACTTGAGGGTTCACATGTGTCAAAATGGGTCATGGGGACTTCGTAGGGGTCCTAGTATGCCTTATCATGCGTTAGGACCCCGAGGAAGTCCCCATGACCCCTTTTGACACATTGAATGCTCGAGTGTGTCCAAAGGGGTGGTAGCACTCGAGCACTTCAATGTGTCAAAAGGGGTCATGGGGACTTCTTAGGGGTCCTAACACATGATAAGGTGTACTAGGACCCCTATGAAGTCCCTATGACCCCTTTTGACACATCTGAACCCTCAAATGTGTCCAAAGGGGTACTACGACCCCTTAGTACACACTTGAGGGTACTAATATGTCAAAAGGGGTCATGAGGACTTCCTAGGGGTCCTAACACATGATAAGGCATACTAGGACCCCTAGGAAGTCCCCATGACCCCTTTTGACACATTAGAACCCTCAAGTGTGTCCTAAGGGGTGGACCCCTAGGAAGTCCCCATGACCCCTTTCGACACATTTCAACACTCAAGTGTGTCTGAAGTGGTCATATGACCCTTTAGGACACACTTGAGTGTTTTCATGTGTCAAAAGGGGTCATGTGCACTTCCTAGGGGTCCTAGTACGCCTTATCACGTGTTAAGACCCCTAGGAAGTAACGATGATCCCTTTTGACACATTTCAACACTCAAGTGTGTCCCAAGGAGTCATATGACCCCTTATGACACACTTGAGAGTTCTAATGTGTTAAAAGGGGTCACGGGGACTTCCTAGGGGTCTTAGTACACCTTATCACATGGTAGGACCCCTAGAAAGTCTTCATGACCCCTTTTGACACATTTCGACACTCAAGTGTGTCCCAAGGGGTCGTATGACCCCTTATGACACACTTGAGAGTTCTAATATGTCAAAAGGTGTCATGGGGACTTCCTAGGGGTCCTAACACGTGATAAGGCATATTAGGACCCCTAGGAAGTCTCCATGACCCCTTTTGACATATTTCAACACTCAAGTGTGTTGCAAGGGGTCGTATGACTCATTAGGATGCACTTGAGAGTTCTAATGTCTCAAAAGGGGTCATGGGGACTTTATAGGGGTCCTAATGCGTGATAAGGCATACTAGGACCACTAGGAAGTCACCATTACCTCTTTTGACACATTTCAACACTCAAGTGTGTCCCAAGGGGTTGTATAATCTCTTAGGACACACTTGAGGGTTCTCATGTGTCAAAAAGGGTCATGGGGACTTCCTAGGAGTCCTTGTATGCCTTATCACATGTTAGGACCCCTAGGAAGTTCTGATGACCCCTTTTGACACATTTCAACACTCAAGTGTGTCCCAAGGGCTTGTATGACACCTTAGGACACACTTGATAGTTCTAATGTGTCAAAAGGGGTCATGGGGACCTCCTAGGGGTCCTAACATGTGATAAGGCATAATAGGACCCCTAGGAAGTCCCCATGACCTCTTTTGACACATTTCAACACTCAAGTGTGTCCCAAAGGGTCGTATAATCTCTTAGGAAACACTTGAGTGTTCTCATGTGTCAAAAGGGGTCATGGGGACTTCCTAGGGGTCCTAGTACATCTTATAACATGTTAGGACACCTAGGAAGTACCAATGACACCTTTTGAAACATTTCAACACTCAAGTGTGTCCCAAGGGGTTGTATGACACCTTAGGACACACTTGAGTGTTGAAATGTGTCAAAAGGGGTCATGGGGACTTCCTAGGGCTCCTAGTATGCCTTATCACGTGTTAGGACCCCTACGAAGTCCCCATGATCCCTTTCAACATATTAGAAATGTGTTGAAAGGGGTCATGGGGACTTCGTAGGGGTCCTAACGTGTGATAAGGCATACTAGGAGCCCTAGGAAGTCCCCATGACCCCTTTTGACACATTTCAACACTCAAGTGTGTCCTAAGGGGTCGTATGACAACTTAGGACACACTTGATATTTCTAATGTGTCAAAAGGAGTCATGGGGACTTCTTAGGGGTCCTAATGTGTGATCAGGTGCACTAGGAACCCTAGGAAGTCCCCATGATCCCTTTTGACATATTTCAACACTCAAGTGTGTCCCAAGGGGTCGTATGACACCTTAGGACACACTTGAGTGTTCTAATGTGCCGAAAGGGGTCATGGGAACTTCCTAGGGGTCCTAGTACGCTTTATCACATGTTAGGACCCCTAGGAAGTTTTGATGACCCCTTTTGACACATTTCAACACTTAATTGTGTCCCAAGGGGTCGTATGACTCCTTTGGACACAGTTGAAAGTTCTAATGTGTCTAAAGGGGTCATGGGGACTTTCTAAGGGTCCTAGCACGTGATAAGGTGTACTAGGACCCCTATGAAGTCTCCATGACCTCTTTGACACATTTCAACACTCAAGTGTGTCCCAAGGGGTCGTATAATCACTTAGGACACACTTGAGTGTTCTCATGTGTCGAAAGGGGTAAGGGAAACTTCTTATATGTCCTAGTATGCCATATCACACATTAGGACCCCTAGGAAGTCCCAATGACTCATTTTAACACATTTCAACACTCAAGTGTGTCCCAAGGGGTCGTAGAACCCCTTATGACACACCTGAGAGTTCTAATGTCTCAAAAGGGCTCATAGGGACTTCCTAGGGGTCCTAACACATGATAAGGCATACAAGGACCCCTAGAAAGTCCCCATGACCCCTTTTAACACATTTCAACACTCAAGTGTGTTCCAAGGGGTCGTATGACCTCTTAGGACACACTTGAGTGTTCTAATGTGTCAAAGGGGTCATGGGCACTTCCTAGGGGTTCAGGTATGCCTTATCACATGTTAGGACCCCTAGGAAGTCCCGATGACCTCTTTTGACACATTTCAATAGTCAATTTTTTCCCAAGGGGTCGATGAATCCTTAGAACAAACTCAAGAGTTCTATTATGTCAAAAAGGGTCATGGAGACTTCCTAGGGGTCCTAATGCATGATAAGGCATACTAGGACCCCTCAGAAGTCCCCATGACCCCTTTTGACACATTTCAACACTCAAATGTGTCCCAAGGGGTCGTATGACCCCTTAGGACACACTTGAGTGTTCTTATGTGTCAAAAGGGGTCATGGGCACTTCCTAGGGGTTCTAGTATGCCTTATCACACATTAGGACCCCTAAGAAGTCTTGATGATCCATTTTGACACATTTCAATAGTTAAGTGTGTCCCAAGGGGTCGATGAATCCTTAGGACACACTTGAGAGTTCTAATGTGTCGAAAGGGGTCATGGGGACTTCCTAGGGGTCCTAACGCGTGATAAGGCATACTAGGACCCCTAGGAAGTTCCGATGACCTCTTTTGACACATTTCAACACTCAAGTATTTCCCAAGGGGTTGTATGACCCCTTAAGACACACTTGAGTGTTCTAATGTGTTGAAAGGGGTCATGGGCACTTCCTAGGGGTCATAGTACACCTTATCACATGTTAGTGTTAGGAATAAGGTGTGTCAACCTTGGATAATTCCTATTCTTATTATTTGTTTTGTAAAATGTATTTCTTGCAAATAATGTTGATGTGTCGGCATCTTGAATTGTGTGTAAGGAGATCATGGCTAAAATGATTATGACGTATTCCTATGACACGTAAGAGCTATGTCAGGAAGATTCAATGACAGGTGAAGACATGTGGCAACTGATAAGTTTGAGTACTGTACACTCTTCCCCAATCATGGGGTTCAGGGCATCACCCCGAAATTTTTTTTGGGATTCCTATTTTCTCAGAGAATGGTAAAACCCTAATACGGTTATCTTTGGGAGTAGCCCTAAAAAGTGAAGCACATGATATAAGCATTTTTTAGGGTTGCGAAGAGGTGTGATGCGAGTGTATTGTTGGAACATTTTATGCTGTCGTGATCTGTCTTCAAGGGTTTTCGAAATCTTCTAAAAGAACTTGCATTGCAAGTGTATTGTAAGCTGCAATAGTTTTGGTCAATACATTGTGTAGGTTTTGGAGTGTTGGGGTTTTTACCGAAAGGTTTCCCCAGGGTATATCATTGTGTCATTCTCTATTTTTCTATATGCATGGTATGTGGTTGCAATATCTTTGTTAATTTAGTTAACGAATCTGAAATTGTAAGGGTTTAAAAGAATTTGCACAATACTTTCCTATAGAGATTAGCGTAGGAAGCTGTTTCTGCACCTGAGTTTCCTTACAAGTGGTATCAGAGCTTGATCAACTTTTGATCCTAGTTGTTGGGTAGGGTTTTTTGAGTTGATCTCAAGCTTGAGTGGGAGTTTTCTACAGAGCATTCTAAATCTTATTTGCAGATTGAGATGGCAAGTTCATCATATGGAAGAATGGAGGTGGAGAAATTTAATGGCACTAATTTCAAGTTGTGGAAACTCAAGATGGAAGACATGTTGGAAGATCGTGACCTATGGGAAGTGACTTCAAATGCTACAAGACCAGCAACTATAGCTCAAGAAGATTGGGATATCAAAGACCGTAAAGCTAAGGGTCTCATAAGACTCTGTTTAACCGATGCAGTTCTTCTGAATGTTCTAGATGAGAAAATTGCAAATAGTTTGTGGGAAAGACTTGCGGCCATGTATCAGGCCAAATATCTGGTGAACAAGTTTTTCCTAAGGAAGAATTTGTACTCTCTATGAATGGAGGAAGGTGGATCCTTAACGGATCATTTAAATGCATTTAATTTGCTGGTTGCACAGTTGACGTCAGCTGGTGTCAAGTTAGAGGAGGAGGATCGTTGCTACACACTTTTGTGTTCTTTACCAGATTCATGGGACCATCTAGTGATGGCTCTCGGAAGCACGTTAGTCACCTTCAAAATAGATGATGTGGTGTCTTCGCTGCTATTAGAGGAGATGCGGAGAAAGGCTTCCGTTTCAGAAAAAGAAGCCCTTGCTGTTCATGGGAGATCCACTAAAAGAGGGAAGAAAAATGACAATAAGTCTGATAATAAGGGTAGATCCAAATCCCATGGGAAGTCAAAGACTTCCAATAAGTCCAAGGAAAAATGTTGGAACTGTGATAAATCTGGGCACTTCCGTAAAGACTGCAAAGAGCCGAAGAAGAAGAAGAAAGGTTCAGATTCAGCTTCAGAAAGATCTCAAGAAGATGGCGATGCATTCATCGCAGCTTTGGCAGCCCATGCATCTGATGATGTGTGGTTGGTTGACTCGGGTGCATCTTTTTACATGACCTCTCATCGAAACTGGTTCTCAAAATATGAAGAGTTCGATGGTGGAAAGGTGTATTTGGGTGATGATTCTCACCTAAAGATAGTTGGATGCGGAAGGGTCACTATCAAATTTCTTGATGGATGAGTAAAGGGAATCAATGGAGTTATGCACATTCTGGGTTTGGCACGAAACCTATTATCTGTAAGTATGTTGAATGATGTAGGTGTGCAAGTTGTTTTTTCTAAAGAAGGATGCAAGATGATAAGAGGATCGATAGTGCTTGCAAGGGGTACTAGGAGAGGTACTTTATTTCAGCTAGATGCATGTATTCCTCTATGTAATAGTTCTTCATCCTCACCATCTAAACAAGCAGTGAAGAATTTTGTGGTTATTGGTTCCGATGGTAGTGCAAACACTTTGGAAGGTAAGCTTCCTGCAAAAAAGACAATGTTGTGGCATATGAGATTTGGCCACATTGGTGAAAAGGGTCTCAGAATCCTGAAAAATAAAAATCTCGTTGAGGGGTTAAATGATTGCAATCTCGAGTTTGACTTCTACGAACACTGTGTCTATGGTAAACAAAATTGTGTTCAGTTTTAATCTAGTTCTCACAAATCTTTTGATGTTTTGGATCTTATTCATTCTGATGTATTTGGTCCTGTAAAAGTTCCTTCAATCTCCAAGTCTATATTTTTTGTATCTTTCATAGATGATTACAGTAGAAGGACTTGGTTTTATTTCCTTAAAAGTAAGACACAAGTCTTTAGTCGGTTCAAGGAATTTAAATCTCTTGTAGAGAATCAAACTAGTAAGAAGATTAAGTGTGTGAGAACTGACAATGGTGGTGAGTTTTTCTCAACAGAGTTTGAACAGTTCTGTAAAGAACAAGGTATCAAGAGGCATAAGACAACTCCTTATACTCTACAACAAAATGGAGTTGCAGAGAGAATGAACAGGACACTGATGGAGAAGGCTAGGAGTATGCTTAGTGGAGCTAGTTTAGAACAAAATTTTTGGGCTGAAGCTGTGGCCACTGCTTGCTATCTAGGTAACAGATCTCCTACATCAGCCCTTGTTGGTAAGACACCCATGGAGGTGTGGTCTAGTAAGAAGCCTTCAATTAGACATCTTCATGTTTTTGGTTGTGAAGCTTATGCACATGTTCCAAAGGAGAAAAGATCTAAGTTGGAAAATAAAGCTGTTAAATGTATTTTCATTGGATACAGTGTTGGTGTGAAGGGATACAAGCTTTGGGATCCTGTTACTAGTAAGGTGTTGTATAGTAGAAATGTTATTTTCAGAGAGCTAACATCTTCTCCTATTGTGCTACAACCAGTTGAAAAAGAAAAAGAAAAAGATGTTGTTCAGTTGCCTCCTACCCTTGAGAAGACTGAACAGAGAGACCATGTTGGGTCTAATGATGAGGAGAGCTCTAGTAGCTCTGATAGTTCGGAAGAAGAGGAAGAACAACCTCAACCTCAGCCCTTGAGGAGATCCACGAGAGAAAGAAAGCAACCAGAAAGGTTTGGTTATTCTATGTTAGATTCCAGTTGTGCTTTTGCTTTGATTACTAACACTAATGAGCCTAGATCTGTGAAAGAGGCTTTGGGCATGAAAGATGCAGGTTCCTGGATTGAGGCTATGGATGATGAGATGGCTTCATTGGAGAAAAACAAAACTTAGGACCTTGTACCTTTTCCTAGAGGCAAAAAATCCCTTGGCTATAAATGGGTGTTCAAGAAGAAATTCTATGCAGATGGCAGTGTTGAAAGGTACAAAGCTAGATTGGTTGCAAAGGGGTATTCACAGGTAGAGGGAATAAATTATGGTGAAATATTCTCTCCTGTTGCAAAGTTGACATCCATTAGATTTCTGTTATCTCTTATTGCATCATATGATTTAGAGATAGAACAGATGGATGTGAAGAAAACTTTCCTTCATGGTGATTTAGAGGAAGAGATTTATATGTCACAGCCTGAGCACTACATTGTTAAACGTAAAGAATCCTTAGTTTGCAGATTAAAGAAATCTCTATATGGTTTGAAGCAATCTCCTAGGATGTGGTACCTTAAGTTTGATGCCTTTGTGTTGTCAATTGGATTTGTAAGATTGAAATCAAATCATTGTGTTTATTTCAGAGTTGAAAATGATCGCCTTCTTATTGTTGCATTATATGTTGATGATATGTTACTGTTTGGGAAGGGTAAGGGTATGATTTCTAATTTTAAATCTCAGTTGTCAGCACAGTTTGAGATGAGAGATCTTGGGGCAGAAAGGTACATCTTGGGTATGGAAATCAGTAGAGACAGGTCTAACAGAAAACTTTGGTTGAGTCAGAGTAAGTATGTGAAGTCTGTGTTGGACAGGTTCAGCATGGCAGATTGTAGACCACTATGTGTTCCTATTTCTGTGGGAACAAAGTTATCTGTAGATGACTGTCCAAAATCTCCCAGTGAGGTGGAGGACATGAGTAGAGTACCTTATGCTAGTGCAGTTGGCAGTCTTATGTATGCTATGGTCTGTACTAGACCAGACATTGCCCAAGCAGTGGGAGTCCTGAGTCGGTTTATGGCTAATCCTGGACAGGTACATTGGGATGCAATTAAGCGAGTATTCAGATATTTGAGGGGTACATCAGATTACTCCATATGTTATCATGGTAACTCTTCTGGATCTCTACATTCAGTTTGTATTCGTGGGTTTGTGGATTCAGATTGGGTAGGTGATATTGACAATAGGAGATCCACCAGTGCTTATGTGTTCACTATGTTTGGTGGTGCCATCAGTTGGATGAGTAAGTGACAACATGTGGTTGCTTTGTCCACTACAGAAGCTGAGTACATGGCTGCTACTCATGCTTGTAAGGAAGCCATTTGGCTTAGAAGATTGTGTTCTGATGTTGGTGTTGATGCATAATAGATTATTATTTGGTGTGACAGTCAGAGCGCTATTTGCCTTGCGAAGAATCCAATTTTTGATGCCAGAACGAAGCACATTGATGTGCAGTTTCACTTTGTGAGAGATATGGTGGAAGATGGAAAGGTAAATTTGGAGAAGGTAGATACTGTGAAGAATGTTGCAGATGCATTAACGAAACCAGTGGGCACTGAGAAGTTCAGATGGTGTTCAGAGTCTATAGGCCTTTTGGCCTATAGCAGTTAGTTCCTGTTATGTTCCTGTTGCTCTTACAAGGTGTTCGACAAGTGGGAGAATGTTAGGAATAAGGTGTCTCAACCTTGGATAATTCCTATTCTTATTATTTGTTTTGTAAAATGTATTTCTTGCAAATAATGTTGATGTGTCGGCATCTTGAATTGTGTGTAAGGAGATCATGGCTAAAACGGTTATGACGGATTCCTATGACACGTAAGAGCTATGTCAGGAAGATTCAATGATAGGTGAAGACATGTGGCAACTGATAAGTTTGAGTACTGTACACTCTTCCCCAATCATGGGGTTCAGGGCATCACCCCGGAATTTTTTTTGGGATTCCTATTTTCTCAGAGAATGGTAAAACCCTAATACGGTTATCTTTGGGAGTAGCCCTAAAAAGTGAAGCACATGATATAAGCATTTTTTAGGGTTGTGAAGAGGTGTGATGCGAGTGTATTGTTGGAACATTTTATGCTGTCGTGATCTGTCTTCAAGGGTTTTCAAAATCTTCTGAAATAACTTGCATTGCAAGTGTATTGTAAGCTGCAATAGTTTTGGTCAATACATTGTGTAGGTTTTGGAGTGCTGGGGTTTTTACCGAAAGGTTTCCCCAGGGTATATCGTTGTGTCATTCTCTATTTTTCTGTATGCATGGTATGTGGTTACAATATCTTTGTTAATTTAGTTAACGAATCTGAAATTGTAAGGGTTTAAAAGAATTTGCACAATACTTTCCTATAGAGATTAGCGTAGGAAGCTATTTCCGCACCTGAGTTTCCTTATACTTAGAACCCCTAGGAAGTACTAATGACCCCGTTTAACACATTTCAACACTCAAGTGTGTCCCAAGGGCTTGTATGACACCTTAGGACACACTTGAGAGTTCTACTGTGTTGAAAGGGGTCATGGGGACTTCCTAGGGGTCCTAATGCATGATAAGGTGTACTAGAACCCCTAGGAAGTCCCCATGACCACTTTTGAAACATTTCAATAGTCAAGTGTGTCCCAAGGGGTCATATGACACCTTAGGACACACTTGAGTGTTCTAATGTGTTGAAATGGGTCATGGGCACTTCCTAGGGGTCCTAGCATGCCTTATCACATGTTAGGACTCCTAGGAAGTCCCGATGATCCCTTTTGTCACATTTGAACATTCAAGTGTTTCCCAAGGGGTCGTATGACCCATTAGGACACACTTGAGAGTTCTAATGTGTCAAAAGGGTTCATGGGGACTTCCTAGGGGTCCTAATGCGTGATAAGGCATAATAGGACTCCTAGCAAGTCCCCATGACCTCTTTTGACCCATTTCAACACTCATGTGTGTCCCAAGGGGTCGTATAATCTCTTAGGACACACTTGAGGGTTCTCATGTGTCAAAAGGGGTCATGGGGACTTTCTAGGTGTCTTAGTATGCCTTATCACGTGTTAGGACTCCTAGGAAGTACCGATGTCCCCTTTTGACACATTTCAACACTCAAGTGTGTCCCAAGGGGTTGTATGACACCTTAGGACACACTTGAGAGTTCTAATGTGTCAAAAGGGCTCATGGGGACTTCCTAGGGGTCGTAACATGTGATAAGACGTACTAGGACCCCTAGGAAGTCCTCATGACCACTTTTGAAACATTAGAACTCTCAAGTGTGTTGTAAGGTGTCATAAGACCCCTTGGGACACACTTGAGTGTTGAAATGTGTCAAAAGGGGTCATCGGTACTTCCTAGGAGTCCTAACATGTGATAAGACATACTTGGATGCCTAGGAAGTCACCGTGACCCCTTTTGACACATGAGAACACTCAAGTGTGTCCTAAGGGATTATATGACCCCTTGGAACACACTTGAGTGTTGAAATGTGTCAAATGAGGTCATGGGGACTTCCTAAGGGTCCTAGTATGCCTTATCACACGTTAGGACCCCTAGGAATTCCCCATGACACCTTTCGACACATTAGAACTCTAAAGTTTTTCCTAAGGGGTCATATGACCCCTTGGGACACACTTGAGTGTTGAAATGTGTCAAAAATGGTCATCGGGACTTCTTAGGGGAACTAACATGTGATAAGGCATACTAGGACCCCCAGGAAGTGCCCATGACCCCTTTCGACATATTCGAACGCTCAAGTGTGTCCTAAGGGGTCATACGACCCCTTGGAACACACTTGAGTGTTGAAATGTGTCAAAAGGGGTCATGGGCACTTCCTGGGGGTCCTAGTATGCCTTATCACATGTTTTGACCCCTAGGAAGTGTTCATGACCCATTTTGACATATTAGAACTCTCAAGTGTGTCCTAACATGTGATAAGGCATACTAGGACCCCTAAGAAGTCCCCATGACCCCTTTCGACACATTAGAACTCTCAAGTGTGTCCTAAGGGGTCATACAACTCCTTGGGACACACTTGAGTGTTCAAATGTGTCAAAAGGGATCATCGGTACTTCCTAGGGGTCCTAATGCATGATAAGGCATACTAAGACCCCTAGGAAGTCCACATGAGCCCTTTTGACACATGAAAACACTCCAGTGTGTCCTAAAGGGTCATATGACCCCTTGGGATACACTTGAGTGTTGAAATGTGTTGAAAGGGGTCATGGGGACTTAGTAGGGGTCCTAACGCATGATAAGGCGTACTAGGACCCCTAGGAAGTCCCCATGACCCCTTTTTACACATAAGAACACTCAAGTGTGTCCTAAGGGGTCATACGACTCCTTGGGACACACTTGAGTTTTTAAATGTGTCAAAAGGGATCATGGGGACTTTCGAGGGGTCTTAGTATGCCTTATCATGCGTTAGGACCCCTCAAAATTCCCCATTACCCTTTTCGACACAATAAAACTCTCAAGTTTGTCCTAAGGATTCATCGACCCCTTGGGACACACCTGACTATTGAAATGGGTCAAAAGGGGTCATCGGGACTTGCTAGGGGTCCTAACATGTGATAAGACATACTAGGACCCCTAGGAAGTGCCTGTGACCCCTTTCGACACATTAGAACACTCAAGTGTGTCCTAACGTGTCATACGACCCCTTGGGACACACTTGAGTGTTGAAATGTGTCAAAATTGGTCATGGGGACTTCCTAGGGGTCCTAGTATGCCTTATCATGTGTTAGGACCCCTAGAAAGTCCCCATGAGCCCTTTTAACACATTAGAACTCTCAAGTGTGTCATAAGGGGTCATACGACCCCTTGGGACACACTTGAGTGTTTACATGTGTCAAAAGAAGTCATCAGGACTTCCTAGGGGTCCTAATGCTTGATATGGCATACTAGGACCCGTAGGAAGTCAGTCTTGTTGACCCCTTTTGACACATGCGAACACTCAAGTGTGTCCTAAGGGGTCATATGGCCCCTTGGGACAAACTTAAGTGTTGAATTGTGTCAAAAGGGGTGATGGGGACTTCCTAGGGGTCCTTTCATGTGATAAGGCGTACTAGGACCCTTATGAAGTCCCCATGACCCCTTTTGATACATTTTAACACTAAAGTGTGTCCCAAGGGGTCGTATGACCCCTTGGGACACAATTGAGTTCTCCAGTGTGTTATTGGGGGTTGCACCAGGACCTAAGGGTTCCTAGTACACTTTCTCAAGCCTTATGACCCTTAGGAGCCCTCTATGACCCCTTTGGAAACCTTTTGGATGCCTTATATTGGTTTAATTAACCTATGTATTAATATGTCCTATATAATATATATATATTATATATATATATATATACTATACTTGATTTTATTATATATACAATAATATTTTATAAATAATATATAATACATATCATATATATATATTTATATTATAATATAAAATATATATTACATACAATTTAAATATGAAGATATCATGTGATATATTGTAAAATACATATTAATATATAATACATATAAAATAATATATAATATATGATGTATAATGTAACATTTAATATTAATATATATTATATAATATTTAATGTAAAATGTATATTATATAATATTTAATATATAATAGATATTATGTAATATTTAATATATATAATATATAATCTAATATATAATTTTTGATATATAATATATTGAAGTATGGAGAAATTGGATGGAGAAAGGGTTTGGAAATAAATTAAGAGGGAGAAAGGGGAGGGGAAATTTAAAATTCAAAATTCTGTCGGGAAAAATCGGGTACCCGATTAGGCTCGGTATTGCTTTGAGCACCAAACCTACCTGGTCAACTCTTCAAATGTCACAAAAACGTGTTTTTCCCCTATTTCTCTGAGTTCCAGACTTCGACCATGTAGTTGACAAATTTTTTTTCACCTGAATTTGATGAAATGAAAAGGGTATTTTAAGGAGATTATCAGCTTTCTATCGATATAATTGCTGTCAAATTTTGAGTTCAGTAAGTAATCATTAGTTATTTTCTAATTGAGTTACCTCTAAAGTGTTGATTTATATATTGATTGAAAAATGACTATAACTTTCAGACGGTATAACATTTTTGAAATCTGAAAAATGCGTCACATTCTATGCTTCGCCTATTATAAGGAAAAAAAAATAAAATTGAATTTTGTAAAGTTTTGAATGAGTTAAGGTGGTCAGACACAGGAGTTTTTTTATTCTGAAAATGTTGTAGCAGAAAATTCATCATTAATTATTTTTTTGGAATAAAATTACAAAAAAATTTGCGTCACATCCGGGAATGAGTCTACTACTTATATATAAATCTTATAAAAAAATATTATCATTTGATCATGATTAAGGTGGTCAGACATACACCCACTTCTTATTTTTTTCCTGAAATTTTTGTACTGCTGTATTGAAATCTATACTTTTCACCAATTATATTTTTTTTATTTTAGAAAAGGCCTAGTAGTTTAGAAACTACATTCAATTTCTTACAGATTCTATTCTTACAACTTTTTGGTATTAGGTTGATGGCTAGTTTAAATTTTCACATCAAGTTGACTAACCCTGATTTGCTGATTTTTCATTGCCACTTAAGGGCATAGTTTGGCCCCTCATGATCTTGCACATACCCTTAACTTTGACGTGGCTTCCAGGGGCAACCCGGTAAAGGTTGGCATTGGACGCTGAATACATGATCAAGATGGAAACAAATTAGTAGCAAATGCTACCTCTATTGGATTTGAAACTGATAAATTGGGCAGAATTGTATGCTTTAGTCAAAGGCTTTCAAAAATGTGTCTTCTTGGGATTAAATCAATTAGAAATAAAAGGTGATTTGGAAATCATTAATAATAATCAATCATCATTGGAGATTGAACTCCCTACTATCTTTAGCAGTAAATCTATGCAGTTCCTTTCTTGAAGGATCAATTAATCATATACATCAGGAAAAAGAGAGCAGACGATTTAGCCAATTCAGGAGCAGATGAGATTATTATGTCATTACTCAAACATCTATCCTTAGACTAGAATCCATTCCCATTCTAGAATACAGAGTTTTAATTTTTATTTTTTATCAGTATTCATCAATTAGTGACCAAACCTTTTAAATATTTCTTAAATATTCTACCCTTAAGAAGTAACATTTGCCCTTTAAACATACAATTTCCCCTTTAATACTTAATTTCTAGAAGAAAGATTTAAAAATATATTTGAATTAATTCTGTGTAAGTAAAGAATCCTCCAATGGGCAAAGGTACTCAACCTTACGTCGTCATCTCAGGTAGAGACTCCCATGGATCAATTATTATTTAGAGGCTATCGCCACCTTTCTAAGCTCGTAAAACCAAGCACTTTCAACTTAATAAGATTAAGTGCGATACAATTATCTCCTTGAGAATTTGTACGCATTAATTATGAAATATTATGGTTCATATATTCACATGCCTCCGAACTTCACATCACAATTAAGCTGATCTAAGAGTGTTTTTCATCTTTTTTTGGCTTTAAGAAGGAAATTGAATTAATACTCCTCCAAAAACTTGCCGAAATCAAGAAGGCTTTGCTAGGAGTCTTTGTGCAATAATGGAGTCCAAGATTATCACCTTTCACATTAAGGAGAACAGGCAAATGGCATTTTGAGGAGCGGTAAAGCCAGAGAGGTGGAACATAATCTTGAAGCCTCTATCAGACACAGCTCGGAGGACCTTGATTAAAGGGCTAGGCAAGGAACATTTTGACAATGATTTTACAGTCAGGGTAAATGGGCAGGTAATTGGACTTTTCATAGCCTTGGCAATTTTTAATGGAATTGCTAAAGAAAGAGTTATCAGGGCGACAAGAGAAATCTTTGAGAAAGAATTCTTACTGGGCTTGGAGAGGGCGGTTCATGGAATAGACAAAAATCTTACCCTTTCCTGAAATTGTATATGAAGAAAGATTTGGAGGCCCTTCCTTCCATACCTAGCTTCCAAAGGCTTCCAATTCTTCTTCTCAAAGATGAAACTAAGTTCGATGAAGTATGGCCCTCAATGAGGAAGAATCTAGACTTCCTCATAGCCATGGTGCTTAAGGAGGAAGTAGACCTTGATGAAGTCCTCAATTACTGGCAAGCGGAAGGATTCAAGGTCCCACTGGATATGGACATGGTATCGCCAAGTAACATTAGGGTCATAGCGCCACCAATCAAAAGATCCTCAAGGGAATACAAAGCAAAGCAGGAGGAAATTATCATCGTTCACAAGAAGGATGTTGATTGGAGCTGTAATATCATTCATAAAGACTAGTAGGATATCTTAAGAATATAGTTGTTTGTATTTCTTTTTGATCTTTCGAACAATAGTCCTTTAAACATCTTATTATGGTTCTCGGGTATAATACTGGTTTAATATAGGAAAGACAATAGCAAGTATGGATTCTTTATGTTATATTTTCAGATCTTAAATATATATATTTAACATAGTAATCAATATATTCCTATAGATTGTTCCCTAGATTTTATTTTATTCCAAGAATCTAGTATTTATTGTTGATTATTTACATGCCGAATATAACCTCTTAGGCCTTTGATTTTCATATATCAAGTATTTGAGTAAATATCTAAGCCTCTTTAATATTTGGAGATAGGCTAACAACAGGTTTACAAATATTCTTCAAAAAAGATAAATATTTTTCTAAAATTCTATTATTTAGCATATATCTTTTAAAGATTAAAATATTCATCACCCAACCATTTTTCAAATATTTATAGATGATCATTTTGGGCTTATTTAGGGTTTGATCAAAATCAACTTGATCCTCTTGTCATTATCCATAAGATAGCCTTGTTTTTTCTCAGGTATCTTAGGCCCATTGGTTCCTACTAGTTTCTTTTTTAACTTCACTATGTAAGTCTTTAAATTTTCTCTAATTTAGGTAGTCGATAAAACTGTTATTTAAAACCTCTTACTACTAATTTTAGGCACATCTTCTAGAAAAAATTACATAAGTTTCATTCCTCCTCCCCTTAACCACTTGGCGGAGTGACTTTTGTCTTATAGAGGGCTTTGGTTATTAGGGTCATGCTAATTTTGTCTTTTAGGTGGTACCGACAATATAAAGACTTTTTGACTTCCTTAAGAATAGTAAGCGTTTGAGATTCTAAATCCTTTTACTCTTTGGAGAAGCTCTTTAAAGGAAAGTGAGGATAACATAGTTCTTCTCTTGCAGCCTCTAGCAAGCTAGGAAAAATATCAACCCCCATTAAATTGAGAAGCTTTCACAAACAAATAGCCTTCGATGAGGCTATTTCCTCAAGCAGGATCAGAAAGATCTTAATGATCAAATTAAGTATTGTAGTCAAAGCAATTTCAGTGATTCTGGGAAGTGAATTTAAGGAAAATTCAAATAAGTACCGAGTCAATACTAATATCGCAACAATGTTCCTAGCCTCGGCCCTCCAAGTGGATCCTGATATTGAGACTATTGGAAATCTTTGTAGAAGAATCTTCAAGAGATGATATCTAAGGGATTTAGATAAAGTTTTAAAAAGCATTAGAATAGATTTAACTATTCCAAAACCTAACAAAATGAAAGGAGTGTTGTGCCCACTTTCCTCATTCTTGAACTAGAGGATTGGGATAGATACATTGAAGAAACTCCCTCCATTAGAAGGAATCTGGATTTTTTGTTTTTCTTCACTCATCTTCGCCCCCTCCTAAAGAGAATTGGATGAATGTTTTTATCATGGAAGATGGTATAGGGCTTAAATTGGTAAGAGAGGATAAACACTCATTAACGTCATCATGCTCTTTTGGCTAGGCCACAATAGATCAAGTCACAGGGAAAATGTATGGTTTTTTTTGTTCAAACAATGAAAGCTTCTCAAATAAGGAATAAGCCTTGTTTTTATGTAAATGATCAAATAAGGAATACGGTATAAGCCTTGTTTTTAGTATTTTTAAGGTGTGAAGAGTACTAAAATAAAGAAGAATGGTTTCTTTCAATCAAATTTTTAATGTTTATCTCTCCCTTGAAGTAATTAGACATAAATATTTATGATGATAAAAGACTAGAAAGCTTAGCCATGATAAGCTAAATGTGACAGGGTTTTTTCGCACTTTTTCTGTTATTTTTCATTTCTTTGGATAAAAGAGATGTCTCTGGCAGCTACTACTAAATCATAAGGAGTTAATGAGGTATGTGGTGAAGAGAGTGTGTGATCATAGCAAGTGATGTCTCTCACTTTTGTTAAACCAAGAGGTTGATTGAGTATATATATATATATATATTTATAGATTCATATATATATGTATATGCATAAACACAAATACACACACACACACACACACATTTGCACCTTTTTCATCATATATATTTACGTGAATATATTTTCACACACACACACACATATATATATATCCATTTTCAATAAATATCTTCAGCATATTATCCTGCATTACTCTGACTTAGTAGTATGTCCATTTTCTCTAGCTTGGATTAAGTGTGCTTTAAATATGGTAGTTCTTACCCATTGTTTGTTCGGAGTGTTATAAGTGATCCAAATTTTAGATGTCTAAGTCTTTATTTTCCTTTCATGGTTTACATTATAACAAAGTGTATCTTTCTGGGCTGATTTGCTAAGGATAGAGATTCTTTGCAGAGACAGATGAAAGTTTTCTGACATTAGGCAACAACCTTTTCACTATTTTTAGTCGAAGTTTTTAAAGAATTTGGTAGGTTTCTATAACAAGACAACTACTGATCTTTTCAGTATTCTATACCTTTGGTTCTGATTCAGTTTCAATGATAGCATGACGGTACATTTTATCACGAAGTACTTCTTTTATTGTCCTTTTATCAATGCTATTAGAATAAGACAGAACTCCTTGGTAGTCGCTAATTTTGAAGTCGACATATAGCTATATATGCATTGACTTCAGAAATACGATTACCAGGTGAACTCTGGTTTTCCTTCCTAGTTTAAGTTTGAGTCTTCCAATGGGCTTGCTTGGGGATCCTCAAGGATTGTTTGCAGGATTCAATATAGGGTTTTCACTTTTATGTTTGTTCACTATTACTGATAGGCATTTGTTTGGAGTCGGGGATACCATAAGAGAATACAAGTTATCCTTTTATCTTTTTTTATTCAACTGCTAGCATAGACATTTTTTCTAACAAGGGTGGTTTATGCATATCTCCCTACATACTTTTCGTGTAGTTATTTTGAAGTATAAGATTCTCCTCTGGGCTATATGCTTTGGTTGTTTGATTGGGAGCAAATAAGGATATGTATTCCTGGATAATCATTTAATCTTGAAGTCAGTATATAGGGGTCATATACTGACTTTAGACTAAAGTTTATCTGGGTAAACTAATGTCTAAAGTAAGTAAGAAGGTTTAGTTCTGGGGAAGACTTTCAGATATCTTTTACCTCTTTCTTATATGGTGCTAAAAGAGTTTCTTGTTTTCATTAGGATTAATATTTGTTAAGTCATTACTATTCTGCAGTTATTTTTAAGGAGCATAATTAAGTCATTTCTATATCTTTTATAAAGATAAGTCATTTCTATTCTGTTGTCATAATGCAATCAAGGATTTTGGTGTTTCTTTGACTACTAAATCAAGGCCGAGATAGAATGAGTTAAGATAGGACTAGATTTCTATAAGCGGTAGGCTCATGATGTAGTCATCTAATTAGTCATATTTTGATAAGCTAATGTAGCTTTTCCTTTCTACATGCATGGCTTCTTTTCATTGGTGTAGTTTTTGGGTTTCTTTTAATCTAGGAAAGAATATATTACTATTTTTGAGGAACCACCAACCACAAAGATAAGTACATGGTTTCTCTATTTTTATCAATTGAATCAACAATCGTTTAGGGTTTGGCAGTGAGGAATATTATTTATGGCAAGATGTGTCTTTATCTTTCCTTTCCTCACCAATTATTTCTTAAGCAAACTTCTCAAGGAGTTATAATATAAATTTTGATATACTAATAGGAATTGTAGTCATAGCATAACTTTTTTTAGTATGAAAGGACCTGCAGAGAATCAAATCTAAGCATGATTCTAGGGTGGAAGGAAATCTAACAAAATCAAATCAAAGTATGACTCTAGGAAGGGAGGAAATTTAATTCAATTCAGTAGACTGGGCAGAACATGTTAAAGTTTGTAACTCAATTTCAACAAAGCTGATTATGTAAATTGTAATCTCTTTCTGATATGTTATGTAAAGGAAGGGGATGCCCTCCTACAAATGATATGTATTAAAATTGGACCTAGGTCCTAGGCAAGGCTGGAGGGTTTCTCAACCCCGCTCTTCCCTACCAGCACCTGCACTGAGCGGGGTCTATGTATATGTATAAATGATTAATAAAATCTTGGCCTTGGGCTTTTACCAAGAAAAAAAAAAAAAGCAAGACAAGTCATTCTTTTTCTTCAAATATCCACGACAAAAAGGAAGGAAAATACTAAGAACTTAGGAAATAAAATATTGATTAATTTGAACAATAAAAGAAATGCATACAAAATTTGAAGCAAATGTAAGAAACAAACACATAATATGCAAAAACTTACCTTAAAAATTGTTAAAAGAGAAAAAGTGGCACAATAATATTTTTTTTACTATTACTAAAATAAATCATTAACAATACAATAATAAACTTTATACTCTACCCCTCACCATGTGTGGCTTTTATCACAACAGAAGTAGTTCATGAATTATTTGAAATAACTTAAAATCATATGCAAAAATAAAAATTGAATAAAACACCCAATTATCTACTACATAGTCTCCATAGCCTCAAATCCATTTTTAGATAGATATATTTAGAATATATATTGATTATTACAATGCCATTAAAGTATCATTTATTAATCTAACTCAATTATAATTTTTTTAAATAAATTATTTGAGTTGCAAAAGATTATCAAACTTGAGCTTCAAAATTAAGTTACATATAACCATCAAGAAATTAATCTCCATATATTTTATTACTACAATTTAAAATTCATAATCATTCAATTTCTATTTATAAATTTATACGCATGCAAAAATATCATAAATAAAAAATAATATTCATTCATAAAAAAACATGTTTTATTTCTACTCTAAAAATTAAGCCAAATTTTGTCACCTAAATATTGTTAAAATTTCAATAAATTTAATTAAAAATCTATAGTAAATCAACACCTCACCTCTTATACATATAGTTTCAACAATTTAAAAGAAAATTTTATTCATGAATAATGCAACTTGTAATAAAATTAATTAAAATTAATTAAAAAATAATTATTACTAACAAGAATTTAAAATACCTTTTCAAAATAAAATTCTTCCTTTTATTTTCATTTATGAATACAACTACTATTTTTCACCTTGATTATCCTCTACCCAAAACCCCTTCCATTATTCTACACCTTACAACATCTTTGAATTTCATTCCTATAAAATAAAATCCGAACTCTAAAATAAATCTTCACCTTACATCTTTAGAAAGGGAAAACAACTATCAAATTCAAATAAAATTACATTTGTAAAGAATATAACCTATCAACAATTGTTCGCAACACACCCACAATTTTCACCTTACATCTTTAGAATGTAACCTATCAACAATTGTTTGCAACACACCCACAATTTTCCACTCTTCCCCTCTTTTCACCTCTACGCGAAACCCCTTCTTTATTAATCCGCGACTTCTTAATCGATATTGAATTCCCATTCCCATATATCGATTTGTGATTATCCATTCTCCTTCAAGCACGTTAGGTTCACCGGAATCGTCAAAGGATCCACATATATAGTCCATTTCCGGTATCCAAGTAGGACGATCAACTACAACCAAATAGCACTCAATAACTGCTTTATCAACGGGGCGATGATCAATGTAGTGAGTAACATCGGTGAGTGAATCGGGGCCAATTTGAGCTTCAGAAAACAAATATTCGTTTAAAATTGACTCCGCTGCATCCACTGCTTCTCCAATCGTAATCATTCGGCATGACGGGGGGTCCTGAAGTAAAAGACAAAGTACTTTCAGTTCATTGAGGATAAATGCGTTTTCATTTACACATCATTTCAAACATTCCTTGAACGGTAATATGGACTATCTTGTATGTAAAAATGACAAAACAAAGCTGAATGTCAAAAACAAAATAGAAAAACACTTCCTGACATTCACATTTGCCCTGTTAAAAAGAAGTATTGAAATCATTACCTTCAACTTATGAATGCAATTCCGTATTATTGCATTGCTGCAATAATTAAGTGTCAATGAATTTGATACCTGCAACTCTTCAATACCTGCTGCTATGTTCTCCAGCTTCTCACAATAGTCAATCATAATATGCTCCACGAGGCTCAGTCTGGCAAGACTTGGCAACTCCTCCAGCTCAGGACAGTGCCTAATACTCAACTCTTTAAGCTCCATAAGATCACTGTTTCCTGATACTCTCTGCAATTTTCTACATTTTTGTATAGATAGAATGGAGAGTGTTGTTGGGAGAATTATGCTTTGTAGCTTCCTACAATACAAGAACTCAATTTTCTCCATGCAGCTCACTTTGGCAAGACTTGGCAACTCCTCCAGCTCAGGACAGTGCGTAATATTCAACTCTTTAAGCTCCGTAAGATCACTGTTTCCTGATACTCTCTGCAACTTTCTACAATTTTGTATAGATAGACTGCATAGTGTTGTTGGGAGTGTAATGCTTTGTAGCTTGTCACAAAACTCAACCTCAATATTCTCCATGCAGCTCACCCCGGAAAGACTTGTCAACTCCTCGAGCTCAGGACACTGCCTAATAGTCAACTTTTTAAGCTCCATAAAATCACCGTTTCCTGATACTCTATGCAAGCTTCTACAATTTTTTATAGGTAGACTGCATAGTGTTGTTGGGAGTGTAATGCTTTGTAGCTTGTCACAAAACTCAACCTCAATTTTCTCCATGCAGCTCACTTTGGCAAGACTTGGCAACTCCTCCAGCTCAGGACAGTGCGTAATATTCAACTCTTTAAGCTCCGTAAGATCACTGTTTCCTGATACTCTCTGCAATTTTCTACATTTTTGTATAGATAGAATGGAGAGTGTTGTTGGGAGAATTATGCTTTGTAGCTTCCTACAATACAAAAACTCAATTTTCTCCATGCAGCTCACTTTGGCAAGACTTGGCAACTCCTCCAGCTCAGGACAGTGCGTAATATTCAACTCTTTAAGCTCCGTAAGATCACCGTTTCCTGATACTCTCTGCAACTTTCTACAATTTTGTATAGATAGACTGCATAGTGTTGTTGGGAGTGTAATGCTTTGTAGCTTGTCACAAAACTCAACCTCAATATTCTCCATGCAGCTCACCCCGGAAAGACTTGTCAACTCCTCGAGCTCAGGACACTGCCTAATAGTCAACTTTTTAAGCTCCATAAAATCACCGTTTCCTGATACTCTATGCAAGCTTCTACAATTTTTTATAGGTAGACTGCAGAGCGTTGTGCTTTGTAGCTTCTGACAAGTATCAACCTCCATATTCTCCACGCAGCTCAATCTATCAATAATAATCCTCTGGATTTTTAAACAGCGAGTAATGGCAAGGCAATTTAATGTCTTCACACTTGTTAAATTTAATTCCATAAGATTGTCTATTTTATCAAGTTTGATAGACTTAAGCCTGGGATAGTGAATTCCACAGATACAGATCTTGGACAGAAATTCTTCATAACTGATTTCTAACTTCTCAAGGCCACTCGCTGGGGCCTTAACACTAGCAGATATTCCCCCATTATTCCAATCTCCTTTCCCATTAAATTTGAAATTCTCGATAACCAAAGATTTACGAACGGTCCTTTTTCTTTTAACTGAAACCGGTTCCCCCTCTAATCTGGAAAATCTCAGACATATGCTAGAAAGATCCATACGAAGAGATTCTATTAAAGACAAACCTTGGATTGGCATATTTTGGGCATCTAAGAACACATTCTCTAAGCTATCTGATATTCCATGCAACTCTGGAACCTTTTTCAAAGAAGTTTGTAAAATCACCAGCTCTTTCAAGTGGGAGGGTGCCTGAAATTCAAAATATTTTTTTGTAAAGCTCTCAGTGATTGAAAAAAAAAAAGGTCCGGAGATAACCATGACATAATGCATTCAACTCAAATATACAAATTTAATAAAGATTTAATAATGCATTTAAGAAAATCAAAATACCCGATTCTCCCACAACGTTTTAAGTCGTCCATGTTTGATTTCTAAACAAAGCAATTTTCGAAGAGGAATCCATGAAGGAATGCTTGGTAATTCTATGGAATTACCCTCAAGCCGGAGCCATAGTACAGAAGCTGGAGTCTCCACACAAAAATCTGAATAGCCTAAAAAGAATGTAACTTGACAACCAATGGATTCATCGAAAATGGTATGGAAACACCTGGCATTGGTTTCTTCTAGGATTTTTTTACAACCCTTCAATTCCTGCAGACACAAGCAAGCGGTGCAGTTTTCTATATATTCAGTAACAACATAAGATTTGGAGTATTAAATACTAATGAGTCAATCACAAATCTGGAAGGAATAAGAATACCAGAGATTTCAAATCTTGAGGTTGCCACAGTCGAAAAGGAGAGCTGAGCTCACGTTCACGTGCCATTTCTCTTCCCAAGTCTCTCAGGTGGTCATGCATTCTCAACAAAATGTCCGTTTGGTTGTACAGAACCGAAAATCCTTTAATTTCTTCTACAAGACATCTATCTTTGAGTGTTTCCAGTGCATGTTGACCATCCCATCCTGATGCCTCGCATACTCTTTCAGCTATACGCTTTGGTTTGCCCAAGAAAAAACAAGCGACATCCATGAAAACCTGCTTTTCTTCATCATCTAAAGCATCAAAACTTATTCGCAATCTTTGCTTAACATCCCGATGCAGCGCCTTTCTGACTTTATCCAATTCTGAACTCCAATATTTGTCATTTTTACCACGTACATGACTGCCCAGAACCTGAAGAGACAGAGGTAAACCTCCACAAACATCTACGAAATCCTTAACCAGCACCTCATACCCATCACGTGGATGGTCTTGGCAGAAGGCATACCAACAGAAGAGTTCTGTTGCATAATTTCTGTTTATTCCTTTTAAATTATAACCATTAGGTATCTCTTTGTTTGTAAGCACGCCAGCATCACGGGTTGTGACGATAACCAGATTATTAGCAGATAGCTTTGAGATATCCATGACTGCTAGAGCATTTAACTGCTCCACGTGATCAATGTCATCTACAACAATTAAGGCCTGTAAAGGGGGGGCCCTTCGTAGACAATCTTCGAGATGGTTTTTTCCTTCCTCTATACTTGTAAAACTGAACTTCTGGTTGAAGAGATCTTTGAGAAGCTTACACTGCAATGAAGGTAAATTGCCTTTCACTTGCGCTTCTCGGACATCAAACAAAAAACTTGTTGTAGAATAATCTGATTTCTTCCGGTTAAACAACTCTTTAGCCAGAGTTGTCTTTCCTACTCCGCCCATGCCGAAAATGGGCACTACCTGAGCCTTATGCTTCCCTTCTTCCTGCCCAAACTGATTGTCGAAATCTTCTACAAGATTGTTGAGTCCCACTGGATGGTCAGCAATGCGTAAAAATGTTTTCTTCTGTACCTCTTTTAGTGCAGCTGCTACTATTTTTTGGCAATCCCCTTCACTGAAAGATTGTGCAGCTGCTACTATTTTTTGGCAATCCCCTTCACTGAAAGATTGTAAAAATAAAAGCAAGATTTCATAAGAAAAAATTTAAACCAGACATTTAAAAAATTAAATAATCGATGAAGAAACTTAAAAAAATCATAGAGATTGCTACACAGCAAAAACCTACATAATTATTGTTATTGATTGGAAGGATTACAAGACTTCCTTTTTCTTTCCTTAATTGGAGATTAAACAATCTATTTTCGTTGGATGAAAGTAATTTTTCCATGAGTTTTGTATGCAGTTAAGAACTGTATTTGAAAGGTGTTCAAATTATTTCTTCATATTTTTCTATAACCAGTTATTAAGCCACTCTCTGAACTGCATGTTTGTTTGCTAAAACTCTATCACTCCCCTTGCCACGTCTTCTAATTTGTACTCCACATTTCTAGTTTAGTGTTACATTTTGTTTTGAACTCTATACGAAATCCTCTATCAGAGGTGACTATGTATTCTTTCAATCAATAATTTAATAATCTGTTTTTAACTGTTGTAACAAACACTACTGATTTTTGTTGTATTTTCTTGTTCAGGTTTTGAGTTTGGTAGCAGAGCAGGTTAGATCTAAAGGAGTGTTGTAGTCTAGATATGATGTTAAGGAGAAGGTGAAATGAATATTCATGCTAGCCACTGCAAGGAGCATATGAGGTCTATTTATGCTGATTATGAAAAGAGTCTGCAGACAGTCAAAGAAAGAGAGAAGAATTGTTGCAGAAAGGAGACTGTAAGATTTGATTATGTTATAGTATGTTGTTTCTATTCTCCATTTCGAAATTGGTTCTATAGCAAATTTATGGATGAGTGTTTAAGTTGAGAGAGGGTGAAAGATTGTGTAAAAGAGCATATTTGAAGTGTGTAAACATAGAAAGAGGTTTGATAAAAAAGATAAGAAGAGTAGAGATCAAACCATGAAACTATGAATTAAGTTGTTAATACGTAAGGGTATAATATGATATATGATTAAATGTTGAAGTATTTTATCTTTGAATTTGTGTTAGCAATATTTGAGGCCAATACAGCAAGTTCACTAAAGCTATTGTTAGGATTAAGGTGTCTCAACCTTAAGAGTCTAAAAATGCTATTTTTATTTTTTACACCCACTTTCTAAGTCCTAATGTTAAGGAGCTAGTGTTATAAGTTACTATGCTGGAGCTATGACAGATTTCTAAAATGATTATGACAATTACTAGGTGGATGGAAGAGTCATAGAGAGTTAACGTTTGACAATTGATATTTATGGTAAAGTCCACTATTGACAAGTGGTGTGAGGTAGGTGTTGCATATATGGAATAGTGACCATTATAGATAAGCTATGATTTGTTGCATTCGAAGTTTATATGTGCAATAGGTCATTGGTTTAGAAAGTTGACACAACGTATCTCTTTGATATTAGAGATGGTTTTGGAAACCATGGGCTCTTTCCACTTGTGTTGAGAGCTATAAATATGTTGCTTCTTAGTGCATTTTATGATGTTAGGTTGGTTATCTTCTAAGGAGTGTTTATGTGCTAGATATTCTCTAGAATTCTCTAGAGTTGTATTTTCTCTTGAAGAGCATTGGCTCTAGGATTGTAATGTAGTTGTTGTTGTTCCTGATAGTACAATTGAATCTATTTTTTTTTTTAAAGGGTTTTCCCACATATATCTGGTGTTGTGAGTTTGTTTGTTTAAATCTGATTTTGCATGTGTTTTATCTAGTTTGCAATAATTTTAGGGTCTGCAAGAAATTTCTGCATTATCTCTCCTATTAGATTTAGCATTTGGAGGTGTTATTCCGCACTTAGCTTCCTTTCAGCAATAATCCCCAAACACTGGAATGTGACAATGGGAGGTGTTGAGAGAACACAAGTGGATTACAACTAAACTTACAATGGACTCGTAACAAAATAGAGGAGAACTCGTGATTAGAGCATCCATGAAGAATCACGGGATTTCCTAGATTTGATATTTAGAACAACAAGATTCTAGTAGATTTGATCTATACAATTAGAAGAGTCAATGTTGAAACTATTAATGATAGAAATCAAGAGAGTTGTCGTAAGAAAGTAATTTCATAATTTTTATATGCAGTTAGGAGCTGTAATTGAAATGTTTTCAAATTGTTTCTACGTATTTCTTTGTATGCAGTTATATAACTGCTGCTCTGCTCTGCACGCTAACTTAGTTTGCTAAAACTCAGTGACTCTCCCTACCACGTCTTCTAATTTGAACTCTATGTTTTTAGTTTAGTCTTGTATTCTGTTTTGAACTGTCATGTGAAATCCTCTATAAGAGCATGTTTGGGGGCTGAAATTAGATTGGAATTGGCATTATCTAATTTCAGATAATGTCAATTCCATCTTTGTGTCCATCCAAAAAATTGGAATTGGAATTTCAAAATTCCAATTTTGTACCAAAATGGGCATTTGCATCTTTCCACTCAATTAGGTGGAATTGGAATTTCGAATTCCAATTCTAATTTTTATAAAACCAAATTTAATATTTCGTGGGATCCGTGACTATAAGGATGTATATTAATTTGCTATAAGGATGTATATGTATACATGTGTGTATATACACATGTGTGTGTATATATATGTGTATATATACACACGTGTGTATGTGTGTATATATACATACATTTGTGTATGTATATATATACACACACATGTGTATGTGTGTATATATATACATGTGTATATATGTATACATGTATGTGTATATATACATACATGTGTGTATATGTATATATGTGTGTATACACACACGTGAGTATGTGTGTATATATACACATATGTGTATATGTGTATATATGTGTATACATGTGTGTATATACACACATGTATACACATACACACATGTGTATGTGTGTATGTGTATACATGTGTGTATATACACACATGTATGTGTGTATATATACAGACATATACACACCATATTCAAAGAAATTAAAATTCCTTATGTATCTTCTCAGTCATCTTCCAGGAGAACCAAACAGGTCAGCCCATATTCCAAAAATCATTTTCAGAATTTGTATCTTCCAGAATTGCAGCATCTTAATCAATAATCAAAATCCATTTTTAACTGATGTAGCATTACTGATTTTTGTTCTTGTATTTTCTTTATCAGCTTTCAATTTTTAGCTCCTACAAGGCTACAATTTTCTATTGAAATAATGCAGAAATAAAAGAATAATATAAAGGAGAGAGTGCAGAAACTGACAGTCTATCAACATGTTCTTATGAATAACAACATACTAACAGCTGACTTAGTGAAAAAAAATTAACATGCCAACAATATACGGCGATGAAAATTACTGAGATATTACCTAAATTCTTCGCCAGCAATAAGTGAAAGGTCGAGAAGAGCTTCCATCCACGCGTCAAGCTTGTCCAGGTATCTGCCCTTCTCTTTATATTCAATGAATGCACCAGAGTACACTCCCTTTCCCTCTTTTATGTAGCGAAGATCAGAAGGCTTCACGTGATAAAACACGGGGATAATTTTGGCCGTACTTTGTAACATGAGATCCAACTCAGTTAAACACCAAGGTGACTCTGCATATCCTTTGGAAAAGATGGCTATGTGTACCTTTGCAGAGCGGATGGCTGTCTCAATGGTAGACGGAAACGAAATCCCTAGTTCCTTCTCTTCGGAATCAAGAAACGCCCTTATCCCCAACTCCTCGAGGGATTTGTAAAGCTGAGTCGCCAAATCTCCTTTGCAATCTGGACCTCTGTGGTTGATGAAAACATCATACAATGTTGAAGATTCAGAAACCACCCTCCTTTTGCCGCCAGGTTCTACTGCAGAGAAAACATTCAATTCCTGATTTCCCTGGTGAGAAGAAGAAGAAGAAGACGCCATTGAAAAAGAAGAGCAGGATGAATAGGGTTTGATTGCAGTATGGCCAAAGAAAGATAAAATTATGTAGAATGGGAAAGGCTAACGTGCATTAAATAGATCATACCGCAGGCTGATCGGGTACTTTCCTCGGTATTCCCTTGAGGAAAAGAAGATTAAGGAAAATGTAAGAATTTATGCAAGCGCCCACCTGTACAAAGAGGTAAGTTTCAGCCTTCTCCATCCATTCAACGAAGATAAAAAGGGGCAGGAAGGAAAATACTTGGAAATTTCGTTTCGGTCTTTACTTCAATGCGTTCTAGACGGAAAGGAGATGCGGTTTTTACTTGAAAGTGACGTCGGATTTCATTTGCCTTACTCCATCCATTTAAGGAAAATACTTGGAAATTTCGCTCGCTCGATAAATTGAAAGTGACAAGGCGTGCATACACGGAAAGGAGGTCAGTTTTGATAAGCTTGACAGGCTGATTTGAAAGCGTTGTCGGTGCCGTGTTCATTGGAAAGAGTACCATAAAGAAGGTGTGTTTTTTTGTCAAGATCACACTGGTCAAGGATAGAGTACTTTCCTCAGTAAGTTCAAACAACTCAACGCGAAAAAACGCGTAAGGAAAATCCTTCGAGATTTGATTGTCTTTCCTGAAGGTAGAGAGATTTACACACCTATGCTTAACCATTTTAAACAATGCATAAGACAAGCAAAGCAGGTAGTTTTCTGTGAGCTCTTTTCCCTTGAATTCCCAAACGTTATGAATGGTACCCCTTCTTTTTATTTGTTCTCTCTCCATCATTTCCTACCCATGACCAAATAATTGCATTTTTTACCCTCATCATAAAACACAATATAATCACATCTTAACAAAAATATCAAATCTTAAAATATTTAACAAAATCATAAATTAATTTGATTTTTGGAATGGAGATGATAATTGTGAGATAAACGTCGGTGCAAAATAATGTATGTATAGATTTTAGTCTTAGAGTATATTCGTGTATTCCTAAAACACTATGAGCGTGCAATCAAGGCATGATTTCAATAGCCATATTAAAAAATATTAAACAACAATTAATTTCATAACACATGTTCAAAAGTTAATAGTGTCTTTTATAAAAAAATTGGGCACCTTCAAGCTTCTATGATGCCTAAAAAAAGATAATAACAAAAGGTTACAATTAAAAAAAATAAAAATAAAAAGTCTGATATTTTTAAATTATTAACTTCATAAAAAATTTGAAGTTAAAACATAATCAAAATCTATGAAACTATTTGATTGTCAAAATCTTCTAAATGAATTTAACATTTTACTGGAAAATGAAATAGAGCCCTTTCTATGATTTGTAAATTCTATAGGATCCAAAATCACAATCACCTCCCTTGCAATTGCAATTAATTTCATGCCATGAGCCCATAATCACCTCCCCTATAATTAATTTAAAGAATAAAAAATTAAAAAGACCACTTCCATTTTCTTTAAATCCCTCCTATTTATCAAGCCCATTTTTTTAAAAAAATTAATAATGTGATAATAAAATTTTTCTTTTCTTTTTCATTTTTTCAGATGTCATAATTAAATTGACTTCTTTGTAATTAATTATCATTTTTCTTCCTTCTTAACATGTCATTTACAAATTTTCCATAGTTAAGGTTGCCTACATTGGCTTAAAATTATCTCAATCCTAGGAGTGCAAGAGAGTTTGGATTGAGGGTAATTCTTTAGATGTCATCAATTGTCTTAAGAAGATTCAAAGCCTCAGTTGGACCATTCAAAGCTTAATCCTTGACAACTTAGCTATTTATTGACTCCTTCAAAAAGTGTCACATCACTCATATCTTTAGGGAGGATAATGTTGTAGCAAATTTTGTTGCCAATCAAAGGCTCTCTTCTAATCATAAGAAAAGGTTGGGTCTAGATGATCCCCTTGCCTTTGTTGTCCAAACTCTCATAAATAATGAAATTCTCAAGAGATCAGGTGGTGTCACATAGCTTGTGCATAATGAGTCCCCGTCTTTTCATCATTATGTATTTATAGATTCTAGGTAGGGTTCCCATTTCTTCTTGGGCTTATTGGTTGATCCCCTATTTCATTTGGTATTATTGTGCTTCTTCTATCACATTCCTATTGCACTAGATGAATATCTTTTATCCTCAAACATGGTTTGCGGTGAGAGGAGCCATGTCAAGTTGATCACGTTTGATAGATAGAAAAGTGACTTTGAGGTATGGGAAAAATTGGTGGAGGGCAGTGTCACTCAATATATAGAAAAAGTCCACGGTGTTGACCCTCAGGCTACCAAGGACTTTGTGACTAATTGGAAGTATAGGACTATCCATGTCTTTAATATGGACTTGGTGATTATTGAAGACCTAATTATCTAAATTACAATTCTTTCTACCGAGGACAAGAAGATGTGTAGGGATTGTAAAGCTTATGCTTCTACCATGATAAGTTTTTCAAAAATAGGGAGCATGACAACCTTAAAACAACCTTTGCAGGGGGCGACAACCTCAACACCATCAAACTTAATAACTGAAGGTTGTTGAAGTAATAATGAGGTATTCCGCTTTGGATAAGTATTTTTCCAATTTATTTAGCCATCATGAGGATGATGTATGTATAGATTTTAGTCTTAGAGCATATTCAAGTTTTCCTAAAACACTATGAGCATGTAATCAGGGCACGATTTCAATAGTCACATTAAAAAATCTTAAACAACAATCAATTTCATAGCACATGTTCAAAAGTTAACAGTGTCTTTTATAAAAATTTGGGCATCTTCAAGCTTCTATGATGCCTAAAAACTTATAATAACAAAAGGTTACAATTAAAAATAAATAAATAAAAAGTTTAATATTTTTAAATTATTAACTTCATAACAAATTTTAACTTAAAACATAAATAAAATCTATGAAACTATTCGATTGTCAAAATCTCCTAAATGAATTGAACATTTCAACTGAAAAATGAAATAGAGACCTTTGTAAGATTTTTAAATTCTATAAGATCCAAGATCACAATCACCTCCCTTGCAATTGCAATTAATTTCATGCCATGAGCCCATAACCACATCCCGTGTAATTAATTTAAAGAATAAAAGATTATAAAAGACCACTTCCATATTCTTTAAATCCCTCCTATTTATCAAGCCAAAAAAAATTAAAATTTTAATAATGTGATAAGAAATTTTTTCTTTTCTTTTTCATTTTTTAAGATCTCATAATTAAATCAACTTCTTTGTAATTTATTATCATTTTTCTTCCTTCTTAACATTTCATTTACAATTTTTCCGAAACTAAGGTTGCCTACATTGGCTTAAAATTATCTCAATCCTAGAAGTGCAAAAGAGTTTGGATAGAGGGTGATTCTTTAGGGCCCTGTTTGGTTGAGGAATTAGAATTTGAGTCAAAACCTTATTATCTCAAAATAAGGTTTTGAAATTCTAGTTTTGTGTATTTGGAAGATAGTTTGGACCATTTGGTTGACCCGAAAGATGACTGAGACAATCCATCTTCTGCATTTGGTTGCCATTTTTGAAATTAGAATTAGAACTGAGAAATTCCCATTTATGTGTTTGGTTCTACAATTTCAAATTGGAATTGGAATTACATTATCCATTTCTATGTTTGGTTCTACATTTTGAATTGGAATTAGAGTTTGACAAGAAAAATTTTAAGTTTTTTTAATTATTATATAATGTTTTAATTTAATATTTTATTTATTTTGCCTATTTTTTATTTATATTTTTATATAGTAAATCATAAACATTTTTTTTTTAATATTGTGAATAGTAAACTTAACTTTTTTTAATAATTCTATACATTATCATAAACAATATTATAACAAGAAAATAATGATTGCATTGCTTGATATCAGATCAAAATATAAATAAGTCTTATAGTCCACATATATACCTATTTCTACATATTGACCCAACAAAGTAGTGTAATTGTTGCACAAAGAAAACATCCTAAAAACATCACATCGACTTTATAGGTAGCCTCCGCTTTTGCAATAGCTGTCTTGAGCGGCACCTTGCAAGACTTGCACTCATCATCCACAACAAGTATATGTGTAGAAGGTGCAAATGATGTAGATAGCGATGGGGTGTCATCAACCCACCGAAAGTAGTCACATCAGTATTGTGTTACAATACTGATGTGACATTGAATGGTACAGACCTTTCATGTCAGAATTGGATGGAATGCTGGCTGCCAACATTGAATTCAATGCCATATTTAATTTCTTTAATTTCTGCAGAAAATCCATTGGCATAAATGAAAAAATGCATTTCATTATTATTTTTTAGGCAAAAGTATACAACATTTACCTATTATATATTTAATTTTATTATGATCCATAAATAATTGTACTGTAAGATATTTATTATATTATTTTTGTAAATTATAATATTATGTTATTTTATACATTTAAAAAATGATAATTAAATTTAAAATAAAAATATAATTAAATAATAAATATAATTGAAAAATTCTAAAAAATTCTAACTTTTAAAATATAATTCAATATATGCATTTTAAAAAATTAATTATAATAGCTTTTTATCTATTCTTAAAATGAGTTGTTTAGTTTTTGTATTTTTATTAAGGTGATGTGATTATTTATATTTTAAATATAAGTTAAACATGTAATAAAGTTTTAATTTATTTAGAAATTAAAAGAAAAAAGAAATATTAAAATTTAATTAATATATAAGTTAAACATGTAGTCAAAGTTTTGATTTCAAGATCTCTCACTTCAAATATTTTTTTTTGGTTTTTAGCTATTTTATTTTTCTTGTTTTATTTTTGTGATTTTTATTTCTTGTTCTTATTCAAAATTTTAATTTTTCTCCTAATCTTATGTTTTTTTCTTAAAATTTTATTCAAATTTATATGATAAATTGTTTTGAGATTTTATATTGTCTTTCCTTCACATCTTATTGAAAGGTATTTTGTGTTTCATTTCCTATTTATTTGCTATCAATATTATGCAAGAAAAAACCAGTAACAAAAAAAACCAATAACAAAAAAACCCAGTAACAAATTTGACAAATATCTGAAAAAATATAAATTGCAAGAAAACATCATAAATCAATGATGCTAGTTATTATTATTCACTAATCATATAGGTTGATTTAAGTTTTAAAATCTATATAGATAGTTATATTATAATGTATTAAGCATATTATTTATTTTAGTTAATTATAATAGTGTATTCTTTTAACATTATTTATTTTATAGTTTTTTAAATATAATAATTTAAAATAAATATTTAATTTAATAATATATACATCATCATATCATTTTTAATTGTGTATATCAATTTAAATAGTTAAATATTTATAATTTAAATAATTAAATATTTTTATAATTAATAATTAAAAATTAAAAATTAATATTAACAATTTTAAAAAATTAACATAACATATTTTCTATATTTTATATTTGATAATTTATTTTGGTTATAATTTTTTTCTTCGTTTTTAATTTAAAAAAGAGCACATTAATACAATCATTATTAGTAAAATTTTAGACTTTTATTTTAACCTCATTTACATTGCAAAGAATTGTATTGTGTGAATCAATTTCATATCTAAATTATGATGTCCTATATGTAATGTGAAGAAAATATAAATATTCAACTACATCAATGTTAACAATAAAATAAATAAAGGAAAGAAAATAATAATAAACATCAAAATTCAAATATTGAAAATATTGAAGTGTGAGACTTTAATATTTATTTTACTATTGAATAAATTTATTTAGTGTACAATTACATAATTTATAAATTCAACATTTTATCAAATTGAACCCTAATCATAAACTAAATTATACCCTTACACTAAAATTAAGTAAAACCCTAATATGAACCCATTAATAATAAAATAAATTAAAATTTAATATTTATTAAATTTTGGTTGATGTTTTAATCCTTAGCCTATATATCATTCTATATCTAATCCCTCACACTCTACCAAATTGAACTATAGTTCCATGTAAATTTAGTTTAACCATAACCATAACCATAACCATAACCATAAATGGTGACATAAATTAAATTCTAATCCCAACCCCAAACTAATCATGAAACCAATCATATATCAACCCTAACATTACACCTAAACAAAATTGAACATAAAATCAACTTGAAGTATAGACCTAACATTAAATCAAATTGAATTGTAAACTTGAACCAAATAAAATCATGACCCCAATAATAAACCAAATTGAACCCTAATGCTAATTAAACATTTAACCAAATTCAAACCTAATGCTAACAAAAAATATATTAAACCCACAACCTAAACAAAATCAAAAGCAAATCCTAAACTAAATTAAACTCATACCCTAAAGGTAAACCTAACCATAAACTAAAAACCTATTAAACCAACTTAAATCTTGACTATAAAACTGACATCGAGACTAAACCAAATTGAATTATTTCCCTAAACTAAATTAAACCTTATTCTTTAACCAAAACCATAAAAAATACTAGATTTAAGAAAATAAATATTCAATCAAATCAAAACCTAATCCTAATCCAAGTTATGTTCCACCCCTATTAATAATCCAAAATGAACCCTAATGCTAACACAAACCAAATGTAACCCAAAGCCTGAGCTAAATTAAAAGTAAATTATCCTTAACCAACTTTAGCACTAAATTATAATACTAAACTAAATTGAACCCTAACATAAAGCTAAACCTAACTTGAACCAAAAACCTTAACTAGCTTCAGCCCTATTTGTAAGACTAAATCAAATAGAACCATAATCCTTAACCAAATTAAACCTTAACATTAAGAGTAAACCAAATTGAATTCTTACCCTAAATAAATTAAATCATAATTGTTAACCAAATTAAACCCTTTAACTACACATAAAATGATCCCTAACCATATAGCTAAACTAAACATAACTCAAACTATATACCAACTCAAATCCTAACTATAACTATAGCATTAAACAAAACTTAACCATAACCCAAAACCTAATTGAACAATAAAGAAATTAAAACTTTGACTTCAAGTTTAACTTATATCTTAATTATTTTTTATATTTCTATTTTTTTAAAATTTCTAAATAAATTAAAACTTTGATTACATGTTTAACTTATATTTAAAATATAAATAATCACATCACCTTAATAAAAGTTAAAAAAATAAACAACTCATTTTAATAATAGATAAAAAGATATTCATTATCATAATTAATTTTTAAAAATGCATACATTGAATTATATTTTAAAAATTATAGAATTCTTTTTAATTTAGGTTTTAGACACTGCCGAAGAATAGGATGAATAGGGTTTTATTGTAGTATGACTAATGAAAAATATATTTATGTGGAGGAGAAAGGATAGCGTATATTAACTTAGGTCATACGGCAGGCGGGTTGAGTACTTCCTCGTGGTTTCCTCTAAAAAAACAAGCGTAAGGAAGATGGTGAAGATTTACACAAATGCGGACCTGTGGAGAGGAGGTAAGTTCAAGCCACTCCGTTCGAAATAACGCGGAAGGAAAATTTCTGAAAATCTGGTTGGTTTTTTTTCGTCCATACATTCAGAGGAAAGATGGAGGAAAATTCTAGGTAGAAAGTGAGAAGGCGTTCATAGATGGAAAGGGGTTCGTATTTGAAGAAAATGGTAAGAATTTATGCAAGCACTTACCTTAATAAGAGGCAAATTCAAAGCTTACTCCATCCATTCAACGCGAACTAAAAAGAGGCAAGTTCAAAGCTTAGTACTGAAAAAATGGACGGAAAGGAGGTCGGTTTTGATAAGCTTGACAGGCTGATTTGAAAGCGTTGTCGGTGTCGTGTTCATTGGAAAGAGTACCATAAAGAAGGTGCTTTTTTGGTCAAGATCACACTGGTCGATGGTTGAGTACTTTCCTCAGTAAGTTCAAACAACTCAACACGAAAAAACGCGTAAGTAAAATCCTTCGAGATTTGATTGTCTTTCCTGAAGGTAGAGAGATTTACACACCTATGCTTAACCATTTTAAACAATGCATAAGACAAGCAAAGCAGTTAGTTTTCTGTGAGCTCTTTTCCCTTGGATTCCCAAACGTTATGAATGGTTACCCCTTCTTTTTTTGTTCTCTCTCCATCATTTCCGAGCCATGACCAAATAATTGCATTTTTTACCCTCATCATAAAACACAATATAATCACATCTTAACAAAAATATCAAATCTTAAAATATTTAACAAAATCATAAATTAATTTGATTTTTGGAATGGAGATGATAATTGTGAGATAAACGTTGGTGCAAAATGATGTGTGTATAGATTTTAGTCTTAGAGCATATTCATGTATTCCTAAAACACTATGAGCGTGTAATCAAGGCATGATTTCAATAGCCATATTAAAAAATCTTAAACAACAATTAATTTCATAACACATGTTCAAAAGTTAGTAGTGTCTTTTATAAAAAATTTGGGCACCTTCAAGCTTCTATGATGCCTAAAAAAAGATAATAACAAAAGGTTACAATTAAAATAAAATAAAAAATAAAATGTCTGATATTTTTAAATTATTAACTTCATAAAAAATTTGAAGTTAAAACATAATCAAAATCTATGAAACTATTTGATTGTCAAAATCTCCTAAATGAATTTAACTTTTTATTGGAAAATGAAATAGAGCCCTTTGTATGATTTGTAAATTCTATAGGATCCAAAATAACAATCACCTCCCTTGCAATTGCAATTAATTTCATGCCATGAGCCCATAATCACCTCCCCTATAATTAATTTAAATAATAAAAAATTAAAAAAGACTACTTCCATTTTCTTTAAATCCCTCCTATTTATCGAGTCAATTTTAAAAAAAAAATTAATAATGTGATAAGAAAATTTTTCTTTTCTTTTTCATTTTTTAAGATGTCATAATTAAATTGACTTCTTTGTAATTTATTATCATTTTTCTTCCTTCTTAACATGTCATTTACAAATTTTCCATAGTTAAGGTTGCCTACATTGGCTTAAAATTATCTCAATCCTAGGAGTGCAAGAGAGTTTGGATTGAGGGTGATTCTTTAGATGTCATCAATTGTCTTAAGAGGATTCAAAGCCTCAGTTGAACCATTCAAAGCTTAATCCTTGACAACTTAGCTATTATTGACTCCTTCAAAAAGTGTCACATCACTCATATCTTTAGAGAGGATAATGTTGTAGCAAATTTTGTTGCCAATCAAAGGCTCTCTTCTAATCATAAGAAAAGGTTGGGTCTAGATGATCCCCTTGCCTTTGTTGTCCAAACCCTCATAAATAATGAAATTCTCAAGAGATAAGGTGGTGTCACATAGCTTGTGCATAATGAGTCCCCGTCTTTTCATCATTATGTATTTATAGATTCTAGGTAGGGCTCCCATTTCTTCTTGGGCTTATTGGTTGATCCCCTATTTCATTTGGTATTATTGTGCTTCTTCTATCACATTCCTATTGCACTAGATGAATATCTTTTATCCTCAAACATGGTTTGCGGTGAGAGGAGCCATGTCAAGTTGATCACGTTTGATAGATAGAAAAGTGACTTTGAGGTATGGGAAAAATTGGTGGAGGGCGGTGTCACTCAATATATAGAAAAAGTCCACGGTGTTGACCCTCAGGCTACCAAGGACTTTGTGACTAATTGGAAGTATAGGACTATCCATGTCTTTAATATGGACTTGGTGATTATTGAAGACCTAATTATCTAAATTACAATTCTTTCTACCGAGGACAAGAAGATGTGTAGGGATTGTAAAGCTTATGCTTCTACCATGATAAGTTTTTCAAAAATAGGGAGCATGACAACCTTAAAACAACCTTTGCAAGGGGCAACAACCTCAACACCATCAAACTTTATAACTGAAGGTTGTTGAAGTAATAATGAGGTATTCCGCTTTGGATAAGTATTTTTCCAATTTATTTAGCCATCATGAGGATGATGTATGTATAGATTTTAGTCTTAGAGCATATTCAAGTTTTCCTAAAACACTATGAGCATGTAATCAAGGCACGATTTCAATAGTCACATTAAAAAATCTTAAACAACAATTAATTTCATAACACATGTTCAAAAGTTAACAATGTCTTTTATAAAAATTTGGGCTTCTTCAAGCTTCTATGATGCCTAAAAACTTATAATAACAAAAGGTTACAATTAAAAAAAAAAAAAAAAAAGTTTAATATTTTTAAATTATTAACTTCATAACAAATTTTAACTTAAAACATAATCAAAATCTATGAAACTATTTGATTGTCAAAATCTCCTAAATGAATTGAACATTTCAACTGAAAAATGAAATAGAGCCCTTTGTAAGATTTGTAAATTCTATAAGATCCAAAATCACAATCACCTCCCTTGCACTTGCGATTAATTTCATGCCATGAGCCCATAACCACATCCCATGTAATTAATTTAAAGAATAAAAGATTATAAAAGACTACTTCCATATTCTTTAAATCCCTCCTATTTATCAAGCCAAAAAAAATTAAAATTTTAATAATGTGATGAGAAACTTTTTCTTTTCTTTTTCATTTTTTAAGATCTCATAATTAAATCAACTTCTTTGTAATTTATTATCATTTTTCTTCCTTAACATTTCATTTACAATTTTTCCAAAACTAAGGTTGCCTACATTGGCTTAAAATTATCTCAATCCTAGGAGTGCAAGAGAGTTTGGATAGGGGGTGATTCTTTAGGGCCCCGTTTGGTTGAGGAATTAGAATTTGAGTCAAAACCTTTTTATCTCAAAATAAGGTTTTGAAATTCCAGTTTTGTGTATTTGGAAGATAGTTTGGACCATTTGGTTGACCCGAAAGATGACTGAGACAATCCATCTTCTGCATTTGGTTGCCATTTTTGAAATTGGAATTAGAACTGAGAAATTCCCATTTATGTGTTTGGTTCTACAATTTCAAATTGGAATTGGAATTACATTGTCCATTTCTATGTTTGGTTCTACATTTTGAATTGGAATTAGAATTTGACAAGAAAAAATTTAAGTTTTTTAAATTATTATATAATGTTTTAATTTAATATTTAATGTATTTTATCTATTTTTTGAATTTATATTTTTTTATTAATTTATATTTTTATATAGTAAATCATAAATATATTTTTTTTAATATTGTGAATAGTAAACTTAACTTTTTTAATAATTCTATACATTATCATAAACAATATTATAACAAGAAAATAATGATTGCATTGCTCGATATCACATCAAAATATAAATAAGTCTTATAGTCCACACACACACACACACACATATATATATTTCTGCATAATGACCCAACAAAGTAGTGTGATTGTTGCACAAAGAAAACATCATAAAAACATCACATCGGCTTTATAGGTAGCCTCCGCTTTTGCAATAACTGTCTCGAGTGCCTTGCAAGACTTGCACTCATCATCCACAACAGGTATATGTGTAGAAGGTGCAGATGATGTAGACAACGATGGGGTGTCATCGGCCCACCAAAAGTAGTCACATCCACCACCATCCTACAATATAAATCTAAGTTAGTATTGCTATAATGACTAATATTTATTCTTTGTAAATATTTAAATATTGTGCAATTAACAACCTTTTTCTTATTTATGCAAGTCCAGAATTTATGCTCTGGATTAGTGTCTGTGTGTGACATCCTCAACACGCAGCGCACTCCATCAGCACAGTCACACATAGGGACATTTATCATAGCCATCACACTGTATCAAACAAATTTTTGTTCATTCATACTTTTTTTGTTCATTCATATAACAACATGACTATATTCTATCAATACAAAATGAAAAAGTTTCATTTATGTTGATATTACAAATTTATACAAAAAATACAATAAAACATCTATAGCATCAGATAGAAGATGGGGAAGAACAATATCCATGAACTGAATGGTGGTGTGAAAACACACCATTAAATAAGAAAACGCAAGGAAATCCACGCTACACCCTTATGCCCCACATTCAATGAGCAACCATCTCATATCCTGCTCAATCTTCCCATTACTATCCGTATTGTTAGACGGTCAATCCTGCATCTACAAACTAAACATGATAGAAAAACTAAAACTTGTTTATTTTTAAATGGAATACATCGAGGAGTACCATCAGAAATATTGACCGTTTACAAACATGAATAGTAAACAATAATCAAATAGCTCATTTTTTATTAGCATATGTGGATCTTTTTGGCATCAATGTTTGAAATAGCTTCTGGATTCGATTGCGTATATATTTTTGGCATCAACATTTTGGATCACACTCTGTGATTGAAATAGAGCAAAATGATGGACTTTTCTTTCTATCATTTTTCTCTCTTCCATCTTGATGAAGGATCACAGAGTGTGATCATAAATGTTGATGCCAAAAATATCTACAAAATCGAATCCACAAGCTATTTAAAACATTTTTAATGTCAGCATATGTGTAGTCTCACTTTATCATCATATGTGTAGTCTCAGAACTATCCATTTTTATTTCTGTACCTACTATGTGGTTTCGAAAAATGAATGAAATATCAAAAGAAATTCAAAATGAAATAGAGCATTGAACAAAGTAGAATTATTTCGCTAAATTTTGTAATGCAACAGTAATAACAAGATGGTTAGGGTATATACATATAACATGGGACAGAATCATGAACAATACAGTCATCTACGAAAACACATTTATATCACCATCTCTTCTGAAGAACTAGAAATAGACAGTTCTGAGACTACACATTGACAATGCATTAAATTAAGCATCCATCATATGGTACTCCTTGGTGTACTGGTCTCTAATATGTTAAAAGCAACAGGACAAGATATATACCACTAAATATGTATTCCACTAAATATGTAAAGATGTTATTATACAATTGATACATATAAGGTTATTATTGCAAATGTCAGTTGGTAGATAGATGAGGGACAATTTCATATTATTGTTTAGAGATAGTTTCATAATGCAGTAAACTTTTCACAACAATACAGATATATACTATTTTATTGCTAGTGGACATAGAGTAAAGACGTGATCCTATCTAGCAAGGCTTTTATTGTGACATTAATAAATCAGTCAAAAAGATATCAAATGTATAAGAATAAAGATCAAATTTGACAACTTTCAGTTACAATGAAGCATAAAGATCAAAACAAATGCTAATAGCTGATATTAAATTATCATAATGAAGAAATTTTCTATAAGTTCAGTGACAGTCCTATCTTATTAAAGATAACAAACTAATGGATGATCGTGTAGTCTTCAATATGATTTGGCTAAGAAAATCTTAGTGATGATGTGGACACTCCTAGAGGGTCCCTTGATAGCATCATGCATTATTTCAGGAGTGTGGCAAAATACTTATGTCATGCCACTCACAATTTAAAATTTAGATTAATGTTATGGGTGTCGATTAAAACATTTGCATGCTCCTGCATTTATTCCTATTAATTGTCTTTGATTGAATAATTAATGGCATCAATATCTTTTTTACACATGCCAATACAAGTGTCATTCTAAAAATTTAAGGTGTGCATTTGGAAAGCACTCATCCAAACTTGGAGAAAGTAGATTTTTATTTTATCACATCATCCAAAGTACTCCATATGTGCGATTTATACCATTTATAAGGTTTGATCTAGATAAAGTAGTACGATTGAAAAGACTGTAGGCACTAGTCTTGTTATTAGCTTGTATTTCTTTATTATGGGTCTTTATATTTTGTCGTAATGAGCTCATTGACTTCATTTGGTATTCTTCAAGTTTCCAAAGCTAAGTGTGTGAGGTGTCATGTTTGTGTGAGGAGGAAAATGGAGTATCATCTGTTCAACTTATTAGTGCTCAAATTTGCAGATTATCAAATACTCATAAACTCATATAATCCCAATAGGCCATAATCTAGCAAAATGCAAGCACTAAGGTATTAAGTTTAGAAAACCTTCTTCACTTCGAGTAATGGATACTCAAGTGGGTGTACCTATATCAATTCAATGTTTAATTGAGCTCTGAATTGTGAACTAGCTCCTTCACTGCTTTGTCATTGCTTTCAAACATCAACTTAGTAAGATGATAAAACTCTGAGTATGGCCCAAACTATCCTGATACACAAAACTATGATGGAAATCATGAAAGAAACAACATGAGACAATGGTTTAAGGATATTCATCCTTCTTCTTTTTAGAGTTGAACTCAAGGAAGGTTAACCTCATTCAATGCTTCTACAAAGCATTACAATATACATCTATGAACTGACCATAGAATAATTCAGATTAAGATTTGTACAGATAAAGTAAAATCAATCAGTTGTTTATATCTTGGGTGGCAAATAAATGTGAATGGATCCAAAACTAGTGCCTTATCCACTTGGGCGTCAGAGTCAAACCCTACCTCCACATATATCTATCAAAAAAAATACACTGAAACTCAAATGACATGCCTAACATACCATCCTTTTAATTCCTACGACTGTCATCAAATTCATACATGGATTATTAATTCCTAGAGATCTCCCCTAAGATTTTACTCTTTCCTTGAAAGAAACTTAAGCTTAACCCCTATATTCACCTTGTGAATAATGTATTTAAAATGCCTTGCAATCTAAATACACAAGAAAACTAAAACATTTCATACATAAAGACAACAAAATAGTAGTAACAGAGCTCCAGTATTTTGTATTAATGGTCAAAATGCATTGATACAGTATCCTCTTACTTAAAGAAAATAAGGTTTTGTATTCAAAACCTTTCTTTTACAAAGTATTTTCCAACCTCTAAAATTGTCATCAAACTTGCTATATATACTAATCAGCCATCTTGGAATCCTCGAAAGGATGCAACAAGCTTCGGATGGCTGTTAAAAGACTTGCACTGGAAACAAGATTACAAACTGACAAAATTTGTTTGCAACAATAGATTACAAATATCTATTTCTTAGCAATTTCGCAGGTGGCACCTTTGTCTAAGGATATTTCAGAGCAGTTGCTAAATTTGTTGCATGAATGATGACCGCCATTACAGGCTAACCTACATCATCCTTTGTTTGAACATGCTCTCCCTCGAACTCTAGATCAGGTGCCAAGTGCATTCTATTCCTCTTCCTCCTCTGTCAGCTGGACAACTGGCTTCTTCTTCTTTTTCACTATTAACTTCTCCCAAGCTGCCACATCATCATTAGATGGCCAATTGTAACTCTGCAGCTCCTGTAGTGATTTAATCTACTGCTCCCATGTAGAATCAGTTACACTTTTGGCTTCTGCTATAAATCTGATGCAGTCACTCTCAACCTTGAACAGACTATCAATTATGTTGTTGCTCCTTTCCAAGTCCAAAGCCTTGTCATCTTTTAGGAAGGCATCTTGCTTAATCACTAACTGATCCATTGACAGCTTCCATTCTTCCAATTTAACCACATTTCCATTGTCATCATATATCGGAGGCAAATACTTGCTATAATCTTTATCAAACATGGCTAACTTGGCCTTTACTTGGTTTGACTTTCCTTTGAAAAATTTTGAAGCAGCACTTATTAAACCAATCCTTTCAAAAACATCAGTCACTATCTTTGGAATGTCAGGCCTGTGTTCTTGTAAACTATCAAGTTTATCAAACAATAAACTCCTTCCAGACCAAATACTATGGAGTGGCTCTAAGGTGACCAAACACTCATTCACCTTTTCATTAGTCTGATGCAATAAGCTAACTGATTTATGGACTGATTCCATTTTGTCCTTTATTTTATCCTACCTATATTGCACAATTCTTGCTATAGTATCCAGGGATGCATCCAATTTTACCTTTTCCAGGTCCTCAGTAGGTCTCTTAGGCACTTCCACATCTATCTGAACAGGAGCCTCAATTTGCAAAGAAGGAGGAGGAACTACCTTTGAAGCTTCTTCGAGCCTGACCCTTACCTCTGCTAACTCATCTTCTAATTGTTTAATCTTCATCATTTTCAAGTCTCTATCCTTGGCAACCATGCTTGAACTTTTAAACAATTTTGCATACCTCTCAGACAACTAAGCTGTCTTGGCCTCATTCAAATTGGCCCAATGAGTCACTGCCTTGGAAACTTCAAGGTCAGTTGTATTTTGCATAGTCCATATGATTTTGTTCCCCTCCATCTTATCCTCTATACTTAATAGGGATGGCTTTTGGGTCCTAGGGGCCATAGACCACATTGCAACAGCTTGAGACTTAGGGTCATAGCCACTTCCTCTTATCATGTCACCAATGTGAACCTCATATGATAGGCTACCCTCTGGTTGCTTTCTTATTTGATCTATGATGAATGCAGAGGTCAGATCCCATCTTGGAGTTAACAACATTCCACTTTATTTAACCAACTCCCTGGCTTCATCCACTGTTATAGGATCAAGGCTGGGGTCATATGCAGCTAGAGCCCTCAAAGTTTCTGCACTTGGTTCCATACCTTCAGGTAGAGCTTTCCTTACCTCTTGTTGCTTGTTCCAAATAAGAAAACTTTTGAATTCATCAGTTTTAATGAATTGGTCATCACTTAAAAATTCCTCTTGATAGGCCTCTCTAATATCCTTTTCTAACCACAGGGACTGTTCTTTATCTATTTCATTAGTGGCCACCTTCTTGGCTGCTCTTATTGTTTTTCTCAATTGGTGATGGTAAGCCCTATCACCCGGTACAAGAGCAGATGCTCTATCAATCCCCTTTCTCTATTTTCCTTGCCTTGAAGGCTCACCTTCCTTGAGCCTCTATTTCTTCAAAGGTGGCTCTGGAGGACTCTCTGTTTCTGGTTGAGCTTGAGTAAGATCAACAACTGGTGACCCTCCAACTTGTGGAGGACTATCTCCTTCCTGTGACTCATTAGTGAAATCTTCCTGATCAAAAGATGAATAATCCCTCTTCTTCTTCTCTGGCTTATTCTTATCAATCAAGCTCTCCATTTGGTTTGCCAAAGTATCAGACATCTCTATCATTCTATCAATTTTCTTCAAGTAAGGAAGATCAGGGAAAAAACCTTCAAAAGGAATTTGAGTTGCCTTCAGTTGTTTAGACAAATATATCAAATCAAAGAACCTGTTCCATCTTCTTTTAACCTCATCATCCTCTAAAATGTTTCTGATTACATCTTCCTCATCTAAACCTTCATGCTCCTTAATCACACCAATGTTTGGGATGTAGGTCATCTTGGCAATTTTGATAAAGTCCTCAAGATCTACATGTCTACAAGCACTAGAAATCATCTTGAATTGTTGTAACCATGTAGTGATTTGAGGAAATGCCCTCTTTCCTATCAGGAAGTCACCTATCTTGAATTGCCTAGATGTGAATGTACCCTTCCTGTGAGGGGCCAAAAGTTCTCTATCTATGCACATCAACTACCAAACAAATTCCAGACAAGCAACTCTTGGAGGCACATATTTTGGTAACAGATGTGGGGGTTGGGGACAACCATAAACCATGATAATTGTAGAATTTTTCCCCAAGAAAAAATCACCCCAATTATGGTTTCCCTCCCACTTGTCCAAAAATTGCAATGGTCTTAGTAGCCTAAGGACCCTTGGGGATATCCTCGTGACATTGATGCCTAACATCCTGACAATTGGAAAGACAATGAAATTATGCAAAACACAAAAATCCCCTTCATTGGAAGTAGAATTCCATAACCTAACCCATAACTGTACTGGATTATGTTGATCATGGAAAGTGAACCTCGGTTTCAACATGTTCAAATCAAAGCTGTTGATATTGAAAAACAAGATCAAATGCATCAATAAAGAATAGTGCAAGAACTTAATAGGTGTCTTACTGTCTCTCATAGATATCAACCCTCCATGTATTCTGTCAATTACATACTGGATGTAATCATAGTTAGTGTTCACCAAGGAATTTTGAATATCTAGGATGATCATCAAAAGATCAGCTGGTAAAAATTCTGCATCCCCATCAATTCCTAAAACTCTACACAATGCATAACAAGTATGCCTCATATAACGCTGGAGAGACTTAAACTAATATGGGGCATTCATGCTAGCAGGAAGGGGGGCTATGTATTTATCCTATTTTGGCATATGTTTAACCATCTGGTCTTTCACTGACCCTATATTATTCTTGTATCTTGCCTTCTCCTTGTTCAAGTCAATCTCAGTTGAAGAAGATGTGTATAGACCAAAAGATTTCATAAATGAACCCCTATCAAGAGTAACTAAGGTTGATTGGTCTTCTTTTCTAATTATCTTTGAAATAGGGTCATAGCTCCTAGCTAAGGCAACAATTAAATCTACATCCAGGAAGACATCAGGGACAACCATCTTTCCCAATCCCAAAACCCAACCATTACAAATAGGAACATGCTTATTTCTATTTCTGTAAAAGAGGTTGAAGATAGTATAACCTGAGAAATCCGGAGTGACATGATCTCTACACTGACCTAGAAAATCTTCAAACACATCATCAATAGCCCTCTTGTTCTGACTGGATCCCGATAGCAATTTCATGAATTCATCTAAAAAATTTAGTTTGCTCTTATCTTCGCCGCTTTTAGACTTGGCTTTACTGCTGGAAGACGCTACACTCTTCTCAAGTTGACTCATTTCTACTACAAAGTTACCCTCAAAATTATGCAAACTTGATTCGCTTGGCGCCCAGAAATTGCTTCAGACTAACACAATTCCCTTTGATTGATTTTGGACACATAAAACAATGAGCATAGCTTATTTATCGATGCGGATTAGAAGTGTACAACTACCACAATCTTTGTAAATCTATCTTTAATTGCTCCCGCATTCAATTTCACATATCACCAATTTTCAAATCATAGCTAGCTAATGCAAAGATGGTGATAGATAAATTTAAAAAACTCAAAAACAAGGCAAAGAATGCAATGATTTCAGCTCTGTACTTTTAAACCCAGTTTACGTCATGAAATCCTCCTTTTGAAATTGATTGGATGGCTCATTGGTTTACTCTCCATCTTGACAATGTACTTTTTTCCACGTAGCAATGGTCTTTTTTCTTTTCCTTTATTACCCTTTTCAACTGAGCCCATTCAATGAATTAGCAACTGAAAGCTTCTCGCATTTGCTTAATATAATGCTAACCCTAGCTCATACTCTGAGAACTGGCAAACAAAGGCTTCTGTGGGTTCTCTTAATACTTTATTAACTTTGGGTTAAACTCAGAGAACTGGCGACCAAAGCTTCACGGGTTCTCGCAATGCAATTCCTAACCCTTGATTTATTTGGTGAAACAACGACTGAAACATCACCCTCGAGCACTTGACTGTAGTTACTTATTTGGAGAACTGGCAACTAAGGCCGTCTCCCATTCTCTTAATGTCCCAGCTAACTGCCAGATTTCTTAGAGATCTAGCGAACAAAGGGTTCGCGCATTTGCTTAATGAACCACTTAACTGCTTGATGATCTAGAGAACTAGCGATGCCTTTACTCTCTGAATCGCTGAATCTTTCCTTAACCATCGTCTACATACTGAGATTCTGGATCAATTGTTAATCTTGACAACAATCAACGACTATCACCAATTCGCTGAGACATATGAGCTCTAGTTATTTGATTCCGAGACTCAGCGAACAAAGCATTCACGGGTTCTCACAATACTTCAACCACTGAATATTTTATTACACAATTAAGTGACTGAAGGCACAATGTTCTGTTAATCCTTTGATTCACCCATTTGCCAAATGCTTCTAGCCTTCGCCTTTCTCTTAAGAGAACTTGCGACCACATGATTCGTTGAATCGCCAGATCACTTAGCATTTCACTAACTTATTCTGAGAATAGGCGAACACAGGAAAACTTACCTCCACCAAACTCATTACATCAGATTTGTTAAAGCCGCCAGATTTATAGGATAGTAATGCAATTACTCAGTTGCTCATTCGCTAAGTTAAACATGTAGGACCCAAAAGATACTTGAGATTAAAACAGAGCCGTTGATCTTGAAAATAATCCACGGTATTCGCCAGTTCTCCAATTGATATAACCCTTGACCGTTGGATTTAGAGAATGAGTGAATACTGCTTTTGTTAGGTCGCTGAGTGTTAACACATCACCGCCAAGGAATATGTGAATAGGAGAACATGCATTCACCAAGTCACACAAAGTTTTCTGATAACCGCCGGATACTTGGAGACTTTGCGACTGAGGAAAAGCACTTAACAAGGTTCTAACCTATTCGCTGAATCGCTAAAAACTATATGAGATATGCAATGACACTTTGTGATTTAGCAAACACTTGGGATAAATAAGCACATGCACGATTAACCACTTAAGTGACTAAAAAGGTAATAATGAAATAGAAGAATTAGGGCTAACATGAGGGTTTTTGCATGAATGCGACATTTTTCAAAGACAAAACCTAGGGTAGGGATTTTTGAACTTGGCTATGACAATTTTGAAGAAATTCCGACACCTAAACCCAAGAAAATTTCACAAACTAGAGGATTAAACCAACATCTAGACAAAAACCTCAAAAAATTAAGAATATACCCAACACAACCTATGTGTCACCTTGCCTCATACTGATGGAGAGTCATCATTCATAGAACAGATAACAGATGAGAAGTTGGGTTCTTACTTCTTTGTTTAATATTTAGTGTGATATTTGTAGGAGAAATATCAGGTGCATTATAGGTGAGGAGGTACTTTCTCCTTTGGCTTGTAGAATCCTATTCCCTCATCAAATTTTGTATGTTTTTGTTTCAAATTCTCTGGATATACTTCAATATTTTTTGGTTGTTGAATCCCTCATTGAGCTTTGTTTTAAACAAGGGGTTTTACCTGTTGCTGCCCTTCTCTTTGCAATCCAAAAAAATGTGTTTTGGAATGTCTAGGGGTTTTTGGGAGGATTATTTCCTTGGGATTCTTTGTTATCTATCCCTACCTATGTCTCAGTTTATGACAATATAAACTAGCTTTAGAGTCTTGTGACTTTAGATACATTCAAAGTGATTTGCATAGGCATGGGGCTGTTTTAGGTAATTCACTGGATAATCAAATTAGGATCAATGTCTTTGTTATTTTTATTATGCTTCACCAGCATGTTCATGCTCTGATGGATCAACAAGCACATGTTTCAGAGGTCCCAAATCTTAACACAATTGACTTGCAGGGTATTGAAGCTAAAGGAGATTTTGTGGATAATTCGACTGCTAAGGAAGTTGAGGTTGGTGTTAGTGGCTTTTAATTTATCACCACATCTATGGAGGAATGAATAATTCATGGTAATCTCTCTACATATCAACACTAAATGATTTCTTATGTCATCTTCATATCAGCTTTGGACACTATGGTGCAGACCCTTTTTGGCAATGTCCAATGCAATTTTGTAGGTTTTGCTATAGGAGAAATATTAGGAGCATTATAGGTGAGGAGGTACTTTCTCCTTTGGCTTGTAGAATCCTATTCCCTCATCAAATTTTGTATATTTTTGTTTCAAATTCTTTGGAAATACTTCAATATTTTTTGGTTGTTGAGTCCCTCGTTGAGCTTTGTTTTAAACAAGAGGTTTTACCTGTTGCCGCCCTTCTCTTTGCAATCCAAAAAAATGTGTTTTGGAATGTCTAGGGGTTTGTGGGAGGATTATTTCCTTGGGATTCTTTGTTATCTATCCCTGCCTATGTCTCAGTTTATGATAATATAAACTAGCTTTAGAGTCTCGTGACTTTAGATACATTCAGAGTGATTTGCATAGGCACAAGGGTGTTTTAGGTAATTCACTGGATAATCAAATTAGGTTCAAAGTCTTTGTTGTTTTTATTATGCTTCACCAGCATGTTCATGCTCTAATGGCTCAATAAGCACATGTTTCAGAGCTCCCAAATCTTAACACAATTGACTTGCAGGGTATTGAAGTTGAAGGAGATTTTGTGGATAATTCGACTGCTAATGATGTTGAGGTTGGTGTTAGTGGCTTTTCATCTATCGCCACATCTATGGAGGAATGAATAATTTATGGTAATATCTCTACATATCAACACTCAATGATTGCTTATGTCAGCTTCATATCAACTTTGGACACTATGGTGAAGACCATTTTTGGCAATGTCCAATGCAATTTTGTAGGTTTTGCTGTAGGAGAAATATCAGGTGCATTATAGGTGAGGAGGTACTTTCTCCTTTGGCTTGTAGAATCCTATTCCCTCATCAAATTTTGTATGTTTTTGTTTCAAATTCTCTAGATATACTTCAATATTTTTTGGTTGTTGAATCCCTTGTTGAGCTTTGTTTTAAACAAGGGGTTTTACCTGTTGCTACCCTTCTCTTTGCAATCCAAAAAAATGTGTTTTGGAATGTCTAGGGGTTTGTGGGAGGATTATTTCCTTGGGATTCTTTTTTATCTATTCCTGCCTATGTCTTGATTTATGACAATATAAACTAGCTTTAGAGTCTCATGATTTTAGATACATTCAGAGTGATTTGCATAGGCATAGGGGTGTTTTAGGTAATTCAATGGATAATCAAATTAGGTTCAAAGTCTTTGTTGTTTTTATTATGCTTCACCAGCATGTTCATGCTCTGATGGCTCAACAAGCACATGTTTCAGAGGTCCCAAATCTTAACACAATTGACTTGCAGGGTATTGAAGCTAAAGGAGATTTTGTGGATAATTCGACTGCTAAGGATGTTGAGGTTGGTGTTAAGTACATTACTTCTTATTATGTCTTAGGCTTCAACACAATAGTGTTGTTATAGCACTTTCTAGATAGTAGACTTTTCAAAGAAAGAGAAAATAGTAGTGGGCAAAAATTGTTGATATATTTCTTTACAAAACTAAATATCTATTTGTATAGATTGTGCAACTCATAGATGCTTCTAATGTCATCACAACAGTGGTGGAGCTTCTTAATTTGTTTGGCAACACAAATCTTTTAAAAAGTTATGTAATTGATTAGCATAGGCAACCTCTTGTATTGCTCCATCCCTTGATTGCCAGAAGCAAGTTCAATTGCTCAATAATATAATTTTATCAGTTTAGAAATGGTATGTTAGAGCAGTTTCTAAACTATATATAACAAGACAAGTAATCACTTGAAAGACTATGAAGTTATGTCACTAGAATCTATCTCACAGAAAATCATTTCATAACATTGTTCATAGTGGTAGAGATCTCTTGTTTGTTGTCATACATCCTACTTTGTTACTATCAAGAGGACATTATACTGCATTACAAGCAGACATTTAAATCACTATGAAAAACAACTTCAAAACATAAACATAGAGATGTAGAATGTTTAAATGGACTTAGCAAGTGATATAAATATAAACATAAATAGTTGTATAAGTGTATGTGAACAAAGTATGATAAAGTTTGATAAAGTATGTAGAAAATAAATATAATCCACCAAATGTGGTTGCAATCTAGTCCACTCTCTTTTCCTCAGTCATCAAGAAGAACCCTTTCTCTCTTTCACGTTCAACCACAAAGGTGTCGTATTCCCTCAGGAATACACCTCGACTCACTTCAAGGATGGTTTTGAGAGCAGTATATGCGCCCGTCAAAGCATTGTCATCATCAGATTTATCAATTTTGTGAAGGTGAACATTGATAATGCCATCTTTTATTTTCTTCATTGTTTCATAGATGACATCCAACGAAGAAGCCATAATTTCCTTCCTCCTCTTTCCCACCCTTGATGATGATGATGTAGGAGTTCCTCTAGCACTTGTAGTTGCAGTGGACTAATTGGAAGGATTATAAGGGTCTTTGTCCAAATCAATAGCACTATCAAGATGTATACTGAAACCGATATCCTCTTCATCATGCACATTGAATGGCTCTTCCATAGGGTCCCTTCTTTAGTCTCATGGGTTGTCGTCGTTGCATTACCTCCAGCAATGTCATTACCCACAATTGCACCCAATTCATTGAAGTATTGGAAGGGCTACCTCTTATACACTTTGGCATTTTTGAATTCTCTTCTCTGCATGTTGGCATAAATAAATGGATCAAGTTCAACACTTTTTCATTATTAACTTTATAAGAATGCAATATTATTTCCATCAAAATAGTAGAGAGATCACCCTACCTTCAGAAGTTCATCCCATAGGCTATCCTCGGCATCCATGCATTGAGTTACCTCATTCCAAGTGAAACTACTTGTATTTATTAGCTCTTTCATCACTCTATATGCAAGCTTCCATGTTTTCAGCTTGTTTTTGAAATTGTCCTTTGTTAGATTGAGGTTCATATCCGCGTTGAACCTCCTCTCAATGGCAGTTCATGCTTCTTTTATGAATCCTCCATCACCTTTTCTTCCAAGCTGTACTTTCTTGAGGAGCAAGTCTAGAAACTTGCGTTCCATCTCTTTTATCCACATTATCTTCTTTGAGGAAGAAGATATTTGGCTCAAGTTAACAATTTCTTCCATGCTCATCATTAGTTCTATGTATGCCATGTTGTAGATCAACTGATCACAATGTACATATTGTTGTTAATAGTATAAACATATTTTTGTTAATGGTATAAACATATGACATGGAATATATTTATGGACACAGAAGAAAAAGGAAACCATTGTGTATATCAAAGTATCTTCATACATCAATTTACTCAAATAAAATACATAGAATCATAAAAGTCCAATACTTCTAGATAAAAACATAAGAAAAGGGAAACCATCATGTATATCAAAGTATCTTCATACATCACTTTACTCAAATAAAACACATTGACCCATAAAAGTCCAATACTTCCAGATAAAAATAAAAGAAAAAGGAAACCATCATGTAGTCTTGACCCATAAAAGAACAACTATTCTCGAGATATATACTCTTCCCACATTATACTTTCTATATCATCTCAGAATTGTGCCCACTGGTCTCTATCATGCTGAGACAACCCATATGTCTCCAGCATTGGTACATCTATCCCATCATGATCATCTTCCTCTTTGGTACCAATTTCTGATGGAATGTCATCCTCTAACGTAATGTAGTTGTGTAGTATGCAACATGCTAATACAATATGGGCTTGTGTCATGATAGAATAAGATGTGGCATGCCTAAGGATTGGAAAATGCTGCTTGAGAATACCAAACGTACGCTCTACTGAATTTCTAAGAGAGGAGTGTTGGTGGTTGAACAACTCTTGTCGAGAATTTATTGGATTCTCTCTTGAAAACTCCTTCAGGTGGTAGTGTGTACACCGATAAGGAGCAAGAAATCCACGTGCATTGGGATATCCAATATCCACTAGAAAATATTTTCCTACATAAATAAAGTATTTTATTAAAACTTGAAACATTGATTGTACCCTTGAGTATATTAAACTATGATTTGGCTGACTGAGGGGAACAACAAGAGGATCTACTCTTGACAGAGCTGAATCTAGAACACAACTATCTGAAACAGACCCTTCCCAACTAGCAAGTCAGTACTAAAACTTATAATTGAAGGAACACACACCCATAACATTTTGTGACAGGTTGCCTTTTCTATCATGATATTTGTCCTACATGTCGACATTGACGGTGACTAGTATATGGGTTCCATCAATAGCTCCAACACAATACTATATGATATGATACAATAATCAATTCCACAGTCAACCAATAATATGATAAGGATAAAAATCCATAGAAGAAATTTGTAACAACACAAGAATTACCTTGAAGAATGGATCAAAATGTTTGCTCCCACTAATTTCAGGAGGAGTGTTTGGACTAGGTGGTGTAAAGAAATCCTTGTGGAGTGCTAAGATAGCCCTCAACACCTTGTGGAAGTATCGGCTGATTGTCTCTCTTGAGTGCCCAAAGTTGTGGGCAATCTTGCGGTTCCTCAAATTTTGGCCAAGGGTGTGGAGGAAGATCACAAGTTGTTCTTCTAATGTCAAGTGTATCGTATTTGTCAAGCTTCCTTTCAGCCTTAGGATAGTAGCTAGACAAAAGAAGGCTCCCCTACTCATGCAAATCTGATAATGACAATCCATATTGTTGGAATGAATAACCACTCTATAAAAATAATTTCCTTTTCTTATTCATTTACCCATTTGTGCACCACCTTCTCGGACTACCAGTACTTTAGCTACAACAAGAAAAGCAAGAAGAGCTATGAGAAGATGAGAATATGTGGTCTCCATAGCTATGCATCCTAAAACATCAATATTCTCAATATGATCCATTAATGGCCTGAAATGTGGACAAACTAGAGAGGCGATGAAGTCAAGAAATCACGTACTAGTGCTTATATACAATGTAGAGCACTGAACAATCATAATTTTAACTTACCTAGGTCGAATAGCCTATACTGATTTCACAATAATATAACATTGATTATGTGTAACACTTTTAACATTGATTATGTGTAAGATGTTTAACATTGTAACATGTTTAACACTGATTTATGTTGCCACACAAATTAAGAAGGTCCACCACTATTGTGATGACATGAGAAGCATCTATGAGTTGCACAATCTATACGGATAGATATTTAGTTTTGTAAAGAAATATATCAAGTTTTCCCCACTACCATTTTCTCTTTCTTACCACTATTGTGATGACATGAGAAGCATCTATGAGTTGCACAATCTATACAAATAGATATTTAGTTTTGTAAAGAAATATATCAACAATTTTTTCCCACTACCATTTCAAGTAAAGAAATGTGATTGCTGCAGAGAGTGTAATGATTGTACATGTGTTAACACTAGTATTGTTTAACACTGATTATGTGTAACACTATGTTAATAAGCAAAACAACACTGATTATGTGTAACACTTTTGAGCTAATATAAAAATAGAAACAACTCAAAATGTGTGGCCTCAGACCATACACACTAACTATTTGTCAAAATGCCAATGAAATGTGTTACACATAATCAGGTTTCCTTATTAACATAGTGTTACAGATAATCAGTGTTAAATAGTACTATTATTACACATTATTGTAATCTAAAAAGTGTTACACATAATTAGGTTTCATTATTAACATAGTGTTACACATAATCAATGTTAAACAGTACTAGTGTTAACACATGTTTAACACTGATTATGTGTAATAGTTTTTAGATTACGTAACCTAAAAAGTGTTACACATAATCAGGTTTCCTTATTAACATAGTGTTACACGTAATCAGTGTTAAACAGTACTAGTGTTACACATTATTGTAATCTAAAAAGTGTTACACATAATCAGGTTTCCTTATTAACATAGTATTACACATAATCAATGTTAAATAGTACTAGTGTTAACACATGTTTAACACTGATTATGTGTAACACTTTTTAGATTACGTAATGTAAAAAGTGCTACACATAATTGAAAAAGTGTTACACATAATTAGTGTTGTTTTCCTTATTAACATAGTGTTACACATAATCAATGTTAAACAGTACTAGTGTTAAAAAATGTTTAACACTGATTATGTGTAAGATTTTTGAGCTAATATTAAAATAGAAACAACTCAAAATGTGTGGCCTCAAACCATACACACTAACTATTTGTCAAAATGCCATCACTGCATAGAGTGTAATGACTATACAATACAAGAGGTTGCATGTGCTAATCAATTACACAACTTTTTAAAAGATCTGCATTTCCAAAGAAATTAAGAAGCTCCACCACTATTGTGATGACATGAGAAGCATCTATGAGTTGCACAATCTATACGGATAGATATTTAGAACTTTCTAAAGAAATATATCAACAAGTTTTGCCCACTACCATTCTCTCTTTCTTTGAAAAGTCTTCTATCTAGAAAGTGCTATAACAACACTGTTGTGTTGAAGCCTAAGACATAATAAGAATTCATGTACTTGTTTAACAAAACCTTCAAGATTATATGTTCCTCAAAGGAGTAATAGGGGGCCTATTAGGCATCAAATTGTCCTTATTAGGGGATGTATAATTGGGCTTGTGAGGCTTCTTTGTAATGCAGCATGATGAGTGTTGTGGTGGGTAATAGTATTAAAATCTCTTGTCTAGGTAATAGTATTGAGCTCATGCAGCCACCAATTTCTATTCCATTGTCATCCAGTACAAACTTCCAATCGTAATGCAAATTGAAAGATACATTAGATGATATGTTTGATTTGTATTAAAATATCCTGTCTAGGTAACACTAGTACTGTTTAAAACTGATTATGTGTAACATTATGTTAATAAGGAAAATAAGACTGATTATGTGTAACACTATGTTAATAAGGAAAACAACACTGATTATGTGTAACACTGATTATGTGTAACACTGATTATGTGTAACACTGATTATGTGTAACACTTTTGAGCTAATTTAAAAATAGAAACAACTCAAAATGTGTGGCCTTAGACCATACACACTCACTGTTTGTCAAAATGACAAAGAAATGTCATTGTTGCATAGAGTGTAATGACTGTACATGTGTTAACACTAGTACTGGTTAACACTGATTATGTGTAACACTATGTTAATAAGGAAAACAACACTAATTATGTGTAACACTTTTGAGCTAATATAAAAAAAGAAACAACTCAAAATGTGTGGCCTTAGACCATACACACTAACTGTTTGTCAAAATGCCAAAAAAATGTGTTACACATAATCAAGTTTCCTTATTAACATAGGGTTACACATAATCAATGTTAAACAGTACTAGTGTTACACATTATTGTAATCTAAAAAGTGTTACACATAATCAGGTATCCTTATTAACATAGTGTTACACATAATCAATGTTAAACAGTACTAGTGTTAACACATGTTTAACACTGATTATGTGTAACACTTTTTAGATTACGTAATCTAAAAGTGTTACACGTAATCAATGCTGATTTCCTTATTAACATAAATAGTGTTACACATAATCAGTGTTAAACAGCACTAGTGTTAACACATGGTTAACACTGATTATGTGTAACACTTTTTAGATTACGTGGAAGGGGAAATTGGCACCAGAGAGGCGATGAAGTCAGGTCTGTGATCTTCTTGCATTCATTTTGGGGTTTCATTTTTGCGTCTGTGCCTCATTATACACCGATTATGTGCAGCATTGATTATGTGTAACACTTTTTAGATTATGTAATCTAAAAAGTGTTACACATAATCTAAAAAGTGTTACACATAATCAGTGTTAAACATTACTAGTGTTAACACATGTTTAACACTAATTATGTGTAACACTTTTGAGCTAATATAAAAATATAAAAAACTCAAAAAGTGTGGCCTCCGACCATACACACTAACTATTTGTCAAAATGCCAAAGAAATCTCATCGCTACACATAGTGTAATGACTATACATGTGTTAACACTAGTACTGTTTAACACTGTTTATGTGTTACACTATGTTAATAAGGAAACAACATTGATTATGTGTAACACTTTTGAGATAATATAAAAATAGAAACAACTCAAAATGTGTGGCCTTAGACCATACACACTAACTGTTTGTCAAAATGCCAAAGAAATGTCATTGCTGCACAAAGTGTATTGACTGTAGGGAATGGTCAAAATGGATCTATTGAAAAGACTTCAAAAAATTTCAAGAAAATGCACTTGGCTAACTTTCATCTCATGTAGTCCATGGAAGAATTAAAAACAAAATTTAAAATGTCAAGCAAATGTCCTCCCAACCCGAGCCAAAACAAAAGATTTAAAACAGTGCATGGGCAACCTCAAAACCCTAAAAAGGATAGAAGTATTTTTTCATAGAATGTAATTGCAATCACTTCGCTGGTTACACAGGCTACTTGATTCTTGATAGAATACCTCACAAGTACACACTTTCATGAGAAGAGAATGCGAGCATGAGAATGATTACATACATGACTCTGTAGAGAATGCGAGCGCAAGAATGACGAGGAAACTTGAAACCCTTTGTATTGAAGAGAAAACCCTTCTATTTGCAGCAAAATGAAACCACAAAAATGAAATAGTGAGGCATTTGCATGAAACCCTTCTCTATTTGCAGTGAAAATGAGGTGCGGACGTGAAAATGAAACCGCAAAATTGAGGCGCGAACGCGAAAATGATACCCCAAAATGAATGCAAGAAGATCACAGACCTGATGAGAAATTATATTTTGCCTCATAAAAATTGAAAACCTGCATTTGATTTCGAATTCCACCTCTTGGGTGGGAAGATGGTACCGCCCATTTTAGGGCCTAAACCAGATTTTGAGTGAGGAAACCCAAATTGCAAATATGTGTTCCAAACGATGGATTTGCTAAAAAAGCAGAAGTCTCGCCGCCAATTTTGCCCCAATTCCACTAACCAAATAGGGCCTAGATGTCATCAATTATCTTAAGAGGATTCAAAGCCTAAGTTGGACCATTCAAAGCTTAATCCTTGACAACTTAGCTATTATTGACTACTTCAAAAAGTGTCACATCACTCATATCTTTAGGGAGGATAATGTTGTAGCAATTTTTTTTGCCAATCAAGGGTTCTCTTCTAATCATAAGAAAAGGTTGGGTTTAGATGATCCCCTTCCCCTCATTTTCCAAACCCTCATAAATAATGAAAGTCTTAAGAGCATTGGCATTATGATGATTTTGGTGAGCGGTCAAAGATGATTTCTATTTTGGTTGTCATTGATGCAAATATAGTCATATCAGATGTCTAGGACAATTGGTAAGGTCAATGTTTGATCAGTAAGTAGAAATCAACTAAGTACAGTGAGCGATGTATAGGAAGAACAACTACAGATGGATATTTTGGTAACAATCATGTTTGAGAAAGAATTAAGTGGAGCAATCTTAGATATAGCATGGATACACTCTTAAGACTTCACAGTTACAACTGTAACTCATTTGGATGATCGATATGCATCATTTCAGTGACAACAAAAGGTTACAAGTTGAAGAGCTTATGTTCTTGAGCTACCGGTGGTAGATCTTAGATCGGTTACCGGTATGGTTACTATGGTGAATATAGTTGTTATGGTGAAGTTTTTTTAGCCGTTAAGGATTTGATGAGCTATCATTTATACACTCGAGGCAAGCAAGAAGAGAAGATTCCAGAAGGTGTTTGGTATAGTCAACAGGTTTTGATTGTTCTTGGAAATATCACATGTAAATCTCATATTGGGCTGACACAGTGTAGGATTTTTTTTGTAGATCATGATATGTGATTTGGCACGAAGTATTTGGGTGGAAGATTCAAGGTTGAATTTTGGAGAAATTTAAGGCAGTGCAAGTCAAGTATTTATTGGGTACTTCTCCTATTGTAAAAATTGTTGTTGGTTGATTGTGTGAAGCAAAATTCATGATTGCTAGGATTACGGTCAGAATTCTAAGCAAAGTCAGATTAGAGAGTAGTAACAGAGACCTAAGAATAGATTGGATCTAACAAGAAAGGAGTGCCACAAACAACTCATTACTTGTTGTTCCCTAATAGTTACAACAAGCAAAATCCCTTAATAGGGAAGACTTTAATAGGTCTTATATTGTAAATCCCTTAACCCGGTTAACTCAAAGAAAGAGTTTTAAATCCTCTAGAGTGGTAGATATTAGAAAATCTCATTGCATTCTTAATAGTGTACTAGTCACTCCTAATAGGGTGAACCCCCAGCAAGGGTATTTGTAGCTCCTAACAGGGAAAACCTTTTAACTGTAGGGAAGGGCTTGTGGGTGTCATCCCCACCATGCTTTTCTCCCTCTAATTGAGGGTTTCCATGATGAAAATCAATGTGTTATGTGTGATGCATTTGTAGATGTTTGATGTTATTTACTTTTATTCCATCGCATCGGTTATATATTTTTCTATTTGGAAGTTGTTGTTAAACATATTTAGAATTGAGGTTGAATTAGTAGGTTATCTGTTTGTACTGATTCACCCCCCCTCCTAGTTGTTGGAATGGAGAGATAGGGTACTAAGAGGAGAGGGGTGAATCAGTGCCCTCAAAAAATTTTAACTTCAAACTTAATCAGCAAACAGTACTAAACTAATCTTATCTAACGGAATCCATTGTATACATCATTCATTCAATTACCTTGTAATGTAAATTGCATGGAAAATAAACAACAATTCAATCACATAACACAAGTATTTTGGTTACGCAGAAACCCTTGTTAGAAGGTAAAAATTGCGGTGGGCATGACACCCACAAATTCTTCACTACTGTAGATAATAAAGTTTTTTGGTTAAGGCTACAAGTTGTGATCACTTATGATAATCTTACCCTGTTAGGAGTAACAATAAAATCAGCTAGATCTACCTGGTTACAAGATTTTAACAACACTACTTGAGTGTGTATTCGGTTAAGAGATTTTCAACAAGACTGTTAGTTTTACTCTGTTAAGAGATTTTGCTAACTCTATTACAATGATTAGAGAATAATAGAAAGTATCTATAATTGACAACTTAACTTGTCTAAATCAAATCTATGAAATATCAAATGTATATCACCTTAATATGTGAATATCTTGCTTCTGAACTGCTCAGTAGCCTTGATTGATTCTGAATAATTTGAATATCTCTGATCTCTACTCAACCTTATCTAATAACTGATGTCTTGAAGATGACTACTAGCTTCAAGATCTCCTTCTTGTCCTTCGCATATCATGTGTCAAAATGACATGAATTACAATTATATAGCATACTGCTATGACCACTTAACTTTCATGACCTAATTAGGTTTTACATCATCTTAGGAAAACCCTAAGATCTACGACATACAAAAATAACCTAGATCTAACAATTACATAGAGATCATCATTATAATTAATGATTACATATACAATAAATGATCCTCGATCTTGGTAAAATGTTTTATGATTCTGTTGTAACTATTTGCATAGATAAATGTGCAAAAATTGATTACTATGTTGTTTCTTGGATTGCTCGATAAACACTATCAATATTGCTTGGTGATTACACTAGTGCTCGGTATCCAGCCTGCTTGGTGTTTACTGGCACTTGGTATTGGTATACATTGATGCTCGGTAAAACCACTCTGGTGCTCGATTAGAACTATTTCCATTTAGTTCTCGTTACTGCCTTGAGATAACTCGGTATGAAGGCTTATGTAGTTAATTGACTAGCAGATGTAGCTTGTAGTACTTCCCTTTACCGACTAAATAGCATAGGTAACCGAATGATCTTCTTTGATACTAATGACAATACTTAATGCTCAAATAGAGATAACACCAGTACCTAAGAATTCTAACAATTGGTATCAGAGATTTGGTCCTCTTGGTGATAAGACTAACAAATTGAGGAAAATATCCACATTCATGGAGAATTACAAGTATGAGATGGAACTTGAGAATGAACACAAGATGATCAATGAGCTACATGGAAAGTTGAAGAAGTCATTTGGGAAAAGGAAAGAACTTACTAAAAAATTAAGTGAAAGTCAGGATTACATTGATCAACTATCTAAAGGTAGTATGTTTGAATAATCTAAGGATGAAATTATATATCTGATGGCTAAGAACAAGAAACTCAAAGAAGTAGGAAATATAAAAAGAGATCTTGAAAGTTAGTTTGCCAGGATGTGTGAAGACCTTGAAGGAAATAGAAAAGTTGTGATGTAAGGAAGGTTGTTGAAGATGCCAAGAAAGTTGTTGAGGATGTATTAAAGGAAAGGGAGGAACAACTCTTCAAGATATGTCAAGAGAATGCTATCATGCATGAGTGAGTTCATGAAACAAATGAGGAGAACCAATCAATTCTAAGTGAAAATGAAAGGCTTAAAGTGGAGAATGAGAAATTGAAGAAGGAATTGCAAACTAAGAAAGAAGAAAATGAAAAGCTAAAGCAATACAATGAAAGCATGCAAAAGATTGATGAGAAATTGAAGAGACAAAGAAGATACAAAGACCCAATTGGTCTTGGTGGTTACATAGGTCAAGGAACATTTGAAACTGGTGAGTCATCTAAATTTTAACCTAAGGAGCCACAGACAAATCAGAAAATAGATCCAAGAAATTTAGGTAAGAAACCTAACAGACCTACTTGTTATAAGTGTGGAAAGCCTAGTCATACTGCAAATGTGTATAGGAGCAAACAGGTGAATAAACCCTATTCATTTGATGGTTATTACACTATAATTGTCATAAGTATGGTCATACTATTTATGAGTGTAGATCTAGATCTAGCAGTAGATCTACTAGTGGTAGATTTGATGTATATTGCTATGGATTTAACAAATATGGATATAAAGTTGAGGATTGTAGGTCTAAAGTGTATGTTCCTAGGTCTCTAGTCAAACTGGTAAGTCATTATGAAAGGGAAAGGCAATACAATGTCACATGTTCAGTATGTGGTAACTATGGTCATCTAGTTATGAATTATAGAAGGAGAACATAAAGAGGAAATGTTGAACCTTGGAGGTCAACTGATATGGCATGTTTCCATTGTCATAGGATCGGTCACCTTGCAAGAGATTGTCAGTTCAAAAACTGGTCAGAAGATCACAAGGGAAAGTAAATTTTTGATGTTGAGGAAGTTAGTCGAGAGATGAAGATTTGGAGGAAGGAAGGAGATAAATAGGTAGAGGTTAATAAATTTGAAGAGAATTCACCATCCTCTGGTACAGAGGATTCATCTTCAATCTAAGCATATTATTTTCTTAGGGGGAGCACTTAAAGGAAAATCTTTTACCGATCCCCTAGATATAAGAGTGTGTATACCTATTTGACACTGGTCATAACCATTAGAAGAGAACCAACTAGTGGATATGCCTTAACTAGTGATATGACACTATTCCTACCATTTGTAATAGTACTATTTTATTTTTGAAATGCAATGACTATTTTTGCAAGGTTAAATAAGGATAGAGTGAATTCATTTGTCATTTTACTTTCTTATGCACACTTGTGAGTTTCTAAAAGTGATCTAAAGTGACTAGTGATGTTAGTGAACTGAGAAATTGTAGGTGGTGAATTGTGATAGTATTTGTGAACTCTAACCGGTGAAGCAAGAGATATTTTTTGGGTGTGTGATAAGTTTTTGGTGCCATCTCTAAATTGAATCATGGAAAGAAGTCTGGATACCCCTATTCTAGTTAATATTGCTAAAGAACCCAAGCCCGTGTTAAAAAATTCATATGATGAAGGTAAGAGAGAATGATACGATGGGTGCCCTATCTTCCACAACACCTAGAGTTGTATTAGTTGAAGATGTCTAATCATACATTCATCACAAACTTGATGAACTAGGAGCAGATTCTATTTATAATGAATATGAAGGATTATGTGAGAATCATGTGTTGAAAGACAAGCACAAACATTTGAAGACAAAGGGTTTTGCATATGCGGTGGATATTCCTAATGTATTTCATCATGAATAGATTCAATAGGCATTGAGTCATGTGTACATGATCAATTTATTTGGTTAGATAGACCACACAAGCTCACAAAGGAGATCATTCACAGAGTTAGTGGATTTTGCGCTATTAGTGAGTTAGCTACCCTAAGGATGATTGTTGCTAATTTGGTTACCTAGTTAACTAAATCCAAATGTGACTACCGAGCTCTGATGATCAATGACATAGAAGATAAAGAGGTTAGATTCATATCTATGGTCATTGGATATAGAGTCTATCAATCTAGTCGTATGAACAATGTGCCCGATGGAGCAATTCATGTTGCCTACCGAATGGTGAAGGAGGATGTTATCTATGATCTAAGCGAGATGTTGAGGATTCAATTCATTGTAAACATGGACAAAGATAAGAAGGGAAAGAAACAACCATTCAAGTATGGAGCTATATTGGTATGTATCTTTTTATACTTGCAAAATAATTTCCCTAGTAGAGGTACAGTTCAATGGGCTACAAATAGACCAGTGATAGTATAGATAAGTGAGTTCATTAGAGAGTTAGGATGTAACTTTGATAATGCTATGTGGGGTTACTTTAAGTATTTTCAAACTAGAATTCATAAACATCAAAGAATCCCAACCAATATTGTAGAAGAGTATAAAGAACATATATGTTTTCTTGTTGATACTGACACTTGTGTTTTGAAAGCGGTGCAACCAAGAACATCATGGGTTCCTTCCATGGGTTATGAGGTAGACAATGATCTAGTGAGACTTCATGAAAATGAACTACTATCTAAACCTATAGATGCTACCTCACCTAGGTTTGGTACATATGAAGAGGTTATTCCTAATATTTAAGTGGGAAATCAAGAAACTGATGATACAGAGAAAAATAAGGAGAATCTTAGAGAAGATGGAAAAGATTGTTGAAAACATAGATGCTAGTAATTCTACTACTAAAGAAATTGAAGTTGATGAACCAACACAATATTTACCCTCTACATCTGCAAAGACAGAGGAGACAAAAGAAAAGGAGACACCAACATTGAAGAAGACTTACAAGAGAAAAAGGAAATCTGGCAAGACTAGTTTAAGGTTAGTGAGCACAAAGATAGAGTAGAAGATGAGGAATCCAAAAAAGATTCAGACAAGGAAGTGAAGAAGTTGAAAGAGAGTGGTAAGAAGAAAGCCCCTATTTTTTTATTTTATTTTAAAAGATATAATGCAGAGTGGTAGACTAGGTAGTATTGCAAGAAGATATGAATTATGCAATGATGAAGACATAAGAAAATTTGAGGAGGTTTTCATATGGAGTATGCACAAATTTTGCAGAACACCAAGTGGAATATACATTGTCCTACCTAAAGAACTGTATAAATAAATTGATGCAAGATTAAGAGCAACACTTAAATTGGACAGAGAGATCATGGAGAGAGCACTTATGCAAGTAACTTCTAAGTTGAATCTTGATGAATCAAAGGTAATGGTTGAGGCTTATAAACAAGATTTCAAGATAAAAATAGAGCTAAAAGAATACTTATACGTGACACACAAAGTGTTCATGATAGAAGAGTGGAGATATGGAAGAAAAAGTTGCAAGCACAAAAGGAAGCAGAACAAAAGGAACATGAAGCTATTGATGAACAACAAAATGATGATGAGCCTAATGTTGAGAAAATTGATGACACATTCACTCCTAAAGAGATAATAGGTGATGTTATTTCCGAGATTCCTAGGAAAGTACATGACATTAAAACATAAGATGTTAAACAAACTAGTGTAGAAGAAGTATTAATTAAAGACAATCCTATAAAGGAGGATACACCAAAGGTACATACATAGACTAAAGAACCAGTGACATGGTAGAAAGAAGAAAATATCAAAGAAGTTGAGGACTTACCCTAAGTGAAGGAATGACCCATAGGGGCCACCCTACATTTGCATCTTTATTCTTCCCTTTAGAATAGTAGGGAACACCCACCCTTCTCGATTCTATACATAACATGATCTAATGCTTTCATGTGCATGGCCATGTTACGTATAGAATCGATGCCCTACCCTAGCCTATTGTACCTTCAAGGGAAGGGGCCCCTATTATTAGATTATTCGGTTAATGAAAATTTAGGGTATGCATATTGCCAATGAATATTAGGGAAGTGCATGCATAGGTAGATAGCATTGTGGTACAGGGGTTCTATTGGGGTGGTGCGTGCAGAGGCCCTGTGGGAGGTTGGGGTGGGAGGAGACAAGGTTCTTGTGGGGAGGAGGAGGAGGAGGACTTTGTGACTAATTGGAAGCATATAAGTATCCATATATTTAATATAGAAGAAGAAGAAGAAGAATACTGAGGACTTTGTGACTAATTAGAAGCATAGGACTATCCATGCATTTAATATGGACTTGCTGATTATTGAAGATCTAATTACCTAAATTACAATTATTTCTACCGAGGACAAGAAGATTTGTAGGGATTGTAAAGATTATGCTACTACCATGAATACTTTTTTTTAGAAAAGGGGAGCATGACAACCTTAAAAGAACCTTTGCAAGGGGTGATAACCACAAAACCATCAAACTTTATTAAGTGAAGGTTGTTGAAGTAATAATGAGGTATTCCACTTTGGATAGGCATTATTCCAATTTATTTAGCCACCATTTCATCCCTTCAAACAATTTTTTTCATAAGAAATTAGTTTCATTCTCATTCTACTTGATTTCTTCCCTAGATGAGGGGAATAGAGATCATGCTAAAAATGATAGGCTCCCAACCCTTTATGAAGGTTTAATTCTGTTAATCATGGAGCTGTTGGATATTGTTGATGTATTGGGGAAATGGTTAATACATTTAATATGTTTAATCACTACATTTAGTGATGTTGGAGCTGCTGATGTTATCATTAGTGTTTTATCATTGATGTCAACATATGTTTCTGTGAAGAGAACATGTTGGCTACTACAATGTACAAACACTGTATAGATGTTTCAGATCATGCGAAGTCGGATGAGAGTACAGGAAGATGTTGTGATCTTATATCCAAGATCACATCATGTAATGTTTCATATTGAATGAGTTACAGATGTTTTCGTGAAGACTGGTTACTGGACTGTGACAGTGGAAGTCGACATAGTGAGTCTCTATGTTTCTGGTATATCTTACAAAAGGTATGGATTCAGTGTATGCAAGCTTGAGGGATGTTTGAAAAGGTACTGAAGAATGTGCTGGAGCTCTAAATTTTGGGCAAAATTTGGAATCCTATATAGTGATAAAACCCTAAAAAATGGCCTCTTAATTTCCATGCCAAATAATTAATGGAGTAAATGAAATGGGATAAAAAAAATATATTAATTTTTAATTAAAAGTTGAGGGATTAATAAATGAAGCTCTATGATATGAACAATCAAAATTCTATGATCAAAGCCTTCAAAAAATGCTGAAATTTCAACCTGCTGCAAAGATGATGCCGACAGAGGCTGAAGATGGTCGAATTTTAAAAATCTAAAAAAGACCCAGTCTAGGAAATCAAATTTTATATCTCTCATAAAAATATTGGCTTTCCATGAGGTGTTTTGGTTTTTCAACCAGACCCAAATCCAAAAGATAGGTAGTTATTTTGTAGTTAGTTTATCATTTTTCAAAATAATTTGTAATAAGGGTGTGTCTTTTCACCCTAAAGAGGTGTGAAAGCCACTCAAACATGTATATATACATAATATAAAATGTAAAGAGGGAAGACAATACAAGATAGATTTTCATAGGATATAATTCGATCACAACTACAATATGAACTCTAATGTACTATTTTTTCAACATTAATAAAGATAAGTGCTCTTCTTTTTATTTTTGGTTATAAGTTATATGTTTTCAATTAGTCTTTCAGATATTATATTAAATAGAGTGTTTCACCATGTTGAATTCCCTGAGTATCATAATTCAAAATTAATATATACAACTTGAGTATCAATTGTATGGTATGTGAACAAGTCTACCATTGTTCTTATCGATCTCTTAATTTGAGTTGAACTCGATAAGATTAGTTGTGTAAATTGATTTGAATTGTGAATCAAGTGGAGGCCTGTGGAATGATAGTCTTACTTTATAGGAGTAAGTTCTCTTAAAACTGTCTCTAATCGTACGTAGGATTGAAGTTTTTCTGACTCTATAGCTCAAATATTTAGAAGGCAATAATCTAATCATTAATTGGAAACTGTTATATTAGTTCATTTATAGTTTGTAGATCTTTAAATCATTATTTCAAAAGCATTACGTTTCAGTCCTTAGTATAATCCATTTTAGTCAAGTTTTATAGAGTAGAGATTATTAGGAGATTTGTGATTTCCTCAAAGGATCATTCACTACCTTTGGAGGAACTTTGTTTTGTGTATGTAGTTGAGCAACATAGAGAATTTGATAGTCCAAAAGAGAATCTAGGCCTACTAGCCTTGGCTTGATTAAGCCAAAATTGCAAAGGTATAAGTGGTGCATTACTATTGTACCTGTTAGTTGGCCAAATGTGAATCCATCATTTTTGGGCACCAACAATTTGGTGACTCTGTTGGGGAGAGTTGCTCACAATATATATTATGAAGTTATCTAGAATTTTAGATTTTGTAGATCAGAATCAGAAAGTAGTTATATTAGTTTGTTTGGAAGCACACTCTACTGGAAGAAAGAACTTAGAAGCAAGACATTCCTCAAATGAGGTGGAAAATATTTAACAAAACATTTCAGTTAGTGACTCTACTGAGGGAGAAGACCTAGAAGAAGATAAGTAAAATTTTCCTCTTTAAAGAGGTGGTGACTCTATTGAAAAGAACCTAATGTATAAAGAAAAAAGTTAATACAACTTTAAATATTCAGTATGTACCAAAATACATACTCACATAAAGTATCAAACTTTTGTGACCCAAGACGAAAATTTATTATTGAAGTATATAGACCAATGAGTTTTGATAACATCCCTAGTGGTCAGAAAGATTTTCCTCTTAAAATAAAAAAATATGTTCCAAAATTTTGTGGGGATGGATCATAATCACCAATGGAGCATTTGCAGGCATTTTGTAAATTTATTCTAGATTGTCATATTTATGAAAAAGATGTGATTATGAAACTATTTGTAAGATCATTGACAGATCATGCAGGTTTACTTTTTAGTATGACACCTGAACAAAGTATATCATAATGAAGAGAGTTTGAGCAATGGTTTCTTGATATGTTTCATGATGCAAGTGAAGATGATATGCATTATGAACAGGACAAGATTCAGGATCACAATATGGAAAAGGACTCTTAAATGTCTCCACTTGATGCATTTTTTGGCTTGGAGAGATTTGAAGGGGAGTCTTCTGCACATTTGGTGATAAGAATGGTGGACATTCTTCGAGAAATACCTTAACAAAAAGAAATCATGAGAAAGGTCAAAAAATTGGGAATTACATCAGATGATCCTTCTATAAAGCTCCTTGTGCATATATTAGAGGAAGATTATGAAGACAAAAAAAGGGAGGCTATTGCTCAGATTAAACAAGGCCTTGTGCTTGATGATTATCTTGGTGAGGAAGATGAATGCACTAGTCATACAGAAGATAAAAAAGCATACATTCATGAGAACTATAATAATACTTGTGATGACATAGAGGATAAAAATTCAGATCAAATTGAAGAAGAATTTGTACATGATGAGATGTGTATGGAAACATGTATCAATGACCATGATGAGGAGGAAGAAAACCTTCTCAGTACAAGAGAAATTTCAGCTTTATTAGACATAGAATATCGAAGACACACTAAGAAGAATGGTCCAATTTTTTTCTCAATCCACCATGGTAAGGAGGTAGATGGATCAGCCCATATTCAAGAGAAATTAAATTGTGGAGATGAAATAGAAATACATGAATAGGAGGAAGTTTCAGGAGATAATGTCAATGAAGATGTTAGTCTTGTTGATGATAAACTTGATGATCCAAATGAAAATTCTCATGAATGTATGGCTGAATTCTCTATGTTCTTGAATCCATTGTTTGAAGAGGAAGTAGATGAAGATATGTAAATGATTTCTCTTTATTATCAAATCCATTATTTGAAGAGGATCCTTTATGCAATGGAATCTATCAGCATCATAATAAAGATAGCAGTCCTAATTTTAAAGTTGATGAAACTCATGAAGTGAATTCAGAGGGTGAGATATCTTTTAGTTTATCCTTTGAGCCGAAGGTATACCAAAAATGTGAAGATAAGATGGTATCAGCCATGCATAATGAGGATAATGTGTTGAGGAATAGTGCTAAAAGTTTTCCAAATATCCTATCTAATTAGATTCTTGATAAAAGTACAGTAATATCTCCTAAATATGAGTTACCATCAAAATTATTTTATTATGAGAAACAACATATGGAGTATAAAGACAAAGCAAGTTATGAGCAAGAAGTTGTCCAAGTAAAGAAATTTCATTTTGATATAATTGGTCTAATGCATAGAGATCCTCCATTCAGAAAGAATCATGATGCACTTAATGATTCATCAAAGATGAAACAAAGGCCAAAAACCGAGGACTGCATCAATGAAACAATGCAAATTATCCATAAGGAAGATGCACCTAATGCAGCGAGAAGGGAGTTATTGCATGATCAAAATCAATTGTTCGATAGAGGAAAAGATCAATATTCAATTTTGGGGGGCCTGGGCCACCCAATTTTACTTCGCATCATATTAAGTATGGATACTGGGTCTGCTTCTCCAAAGATAGCTAGAATCTCGCTATGCTCACTTGAAGCATACATCCCTAGAAAGAGCCTATTGGAGCTCTAAATTTTGGGCAAAATTTGGAGTCCTATATAGTGATAAAACCCTAAAAAATGGCCTCTTAATTTTCATGCCAAATAATTAATGATGGATTACATGAAATGGGATAAAAAATTATATTAATTTTCAATTGAAAGTTGAGGGATTAAGAAAGGAAGCTCTGTGATAGGAACAATCAAAATTCTGTGACCAAAGCTTTCAAAAAATGCTGAAATTTCAACCTGCTACAAAGATGATGCCGACAGAGGCTAAAGATGGTCAAATTTTAAAAATCTAAAAAAGACCCAGTTTGGAAAATCAAATTTCCTATCTCTATTAAAAATTTTAGCTTTCCACGAGGTGTTTTGGTTTTTCAACTAGACCCAAATCTAAAAGATAGGTAGTTATTTTTTAGTTAGTTTATCATTTTTCAAAATAATTTGTAGTAAGGGGGTGTCTTTTCACCCTAAAGAGGTGTGAATGCCACTCAAACATGTATATATACATAATGTAAAATGTAAAGAGGGAAGACAATACAATATAGATTTTCATAGGATATAATTCAATCACAACTACAATATGAACTCTAATGTACTATTTTCTCAACATTAATAAAGATAAGTGCTCTTCTTTTTATTTGTGGTTATAAGTTATATGTTTTCAATTAGTCTTTCGGATATTGTATTAAATAAAGTGTTTCACCATGTTGAATTCCCTGAGTATCACAATTTAAAATTAATATATACAACTCGAGTATCAATTGTATGGTCTGTGAACCTACCATTGTTCTTATTGGTCTCTTAATTTGAGTTAAACTCGATAAGATTAGTTGTGTAAATTGATTTTAATTGTGAATCAAGCATAAGCCTGTGGAATGATAGTCTTACTTTATAGGAGTAAGTTCTCTTAAAATTGTCTCTGATCGTATGTAGGATTGAAGGTTTTCTGACCCTATAGCCCAAATATTTAGAAGGCACTGATCTAATCATTAATTGGAAACTGTTATATTAGTTCATTTATAGTTTGTAGATCTTTAAATCATTATTTCAAAAGAATTAGTTTTCAGTCCTTAGTATAATCCATTTTAGTCAAGTTTTATAGAGTAGAGATTATTAGGAGATTTGTGATTTCCTCAAAGGATCATTCACTACCTTTGGAGGAACTTTGTTTTGTGTATGTAGTTGAGTAACACAGAGAATTTAATAGTCCAAAAGAGAATCTAGGCCTAGCAGCCTTGGCTTGATCATGCCAAAATTGCAGAGGTATAAGTGGTGCATTACTATTGTACCTATCAGTTGGCCAAAAGAGAATCCATCATTTTTGGGCACCAATAGAATGTTTGATGGTTAGCGCGAGGCACAGAATGATGGATGACATCACTTGTGGCGTGTGTTCTAGAGGTGACTTATTTGGAAGCTGAATTGAGGGCTATAGTATGCATTTTATTTGGTGAATGTGAATTAAGGATGTTGGTCCCTAATTGTTGTAATGTAATCATTGTGAACTTATTTTTGATACCATGTGTATCTTAGCAAGGGTTTATGTAATTGTTTGTATATTAGGAAAGCCTAATCGGCCAACCTAATCATGTAGAATGTAATAGGGTATATATGTAAGATCTTTTCTTTGGAAAAGTTAGTGGTGAGAATATATGTGATGTAAAGAAGATTGTGAAAGTTGTGAGCTTGTGTTTGTTGGATGTAGAGAAAAGAGTTATTGTGTATTTTATTGGAACTGATCAAGAAAAGATAGTTGTTGTCAGACAATTTAAAAGATTGTGTATTTCTTCATAAACACTTGTGTTGTGAATAGTGAGTTCTGAAGGTGGATTTAACCTTCTTTGGGTAGTGAGCCCACCCTTCTCTCTTCACCCCTAGTAGGGTTTGTCCTCTAACAAGGACTGTGTAATGTAATGTTTTAATAATCTCCTAATAGGGCTAGATCTTCTAACAAGGATACTATACTCTAAGTACATCATTTGTTGGTGCTAATTCCCACTGGGGTTTTTTACCTTTAATAGGGTTTCCCCGACACCAAAATATTATGTTGTTGTGTTGGCATTCATTATGTTCATTGGATTTGATATTGTTTCTATTCAAATTTTAAAGTTTAATAATCTATCATACAACTGAGTAAGCCCCCCACTTAGTTGTATTGTGGATTGTTATTCCTAACAATTGGTATCAAAGCTATTGGTCCTTAGAGCGAAAGCTTAATAACTTGTAGTGATCTTGGAGATAGTGTTCTATAGGAAGGATAGTCTAAAGTTTGATCCTGAAAACTTTGACAGTTGGAAGAATAAGATGCGAGCTCATTTTCTATGTTTGGGCATCGACTACTGGTTGATTACAAAGAATAAGGTAGCTATGAAGATTGAGAATGTCTTTCCATTAGCTATTGATGATGAAAAGAAGATATTATCTACACACAACATGGTTGCAAGGGAAGCACTAATCAGTGCACTCTCTGAAGGAGAATTTACTGAAGTTAAAGACTTGGATTCAACACACCAGATTTGGAATAGATTAGAAGCATTGTATGAAGGAGACAAGTATACCAAGAAAGTGAAGTTACAGAACTAGAAAAAAAATGTGGAGAAGCTACAAATGAATGATGATGAAAGCATTAGGGCTTATATTCAAAGGGTTACAAAAGTTGTGGTTGGAATCAGAAACTATGGAGGCACTTATGATGAAGAAGAAGTTATTGTGAAGATCCTTAGATCATTAATACTTTCTTACGAGATTAAGGATATATCTATACAAGAGACTATACCTTTCACTCCAAACTTTAGCAGAGATATGTTGATTGCAAAGCTAACTACCTGTGAAGCTGCTGAAATAGGAGATTTTGTACCTAAAGTTGAAACTGCATTTAAAGTATCTGCACACAAGAGGATAATGTCTGCACTTCCGAGCACCAGTAGTGAGAACCTAAAAGAAGAGCTTGGTGAATATGCTAAGGAATGTGAACAAATACAAGCAGAGGAAAGAAAGATGGAGGAACTTGTTGCACTGATTGCTAGAAGAGAAAAGAGAGGTAAGGGTAAATTTGAAGGAAAATTACCTTTGAAATGTTTTTCATGCAATAAGGTAGGTCATTTTGCATCTAGATGTCCTACAATAGTTCCTAAGTACAAGCCTAAGTTTTTCAAGTCTAAGTATTCAAAGGATAAGGAATGTTATTATGCTAGTGAAGGTATTTCTAATGATGATGATTTAGATTATGAAGAGATTATATTTGTTTCTATAAAAGATGAACCAATACATGGGGAAAAGGCTTTAGTATCACATGTTGATAAGAAATCTGAATGGATTATAGACAGTGGTTATTCACATCATATGACTGGAGACAAAAACAAGTTTGTTAAATTAGTGAAGTATGATGGTGGTGTTGTAAGATTCAGAGACAATCTTCCTAAACCTATCATAGGAGTAGGATCTATTAATCTGGATGGAAAAACTAATACTGATAATGTACTAATTGTTGATGGACTTAAGAATAACTTGTTGAGTGTTGGAAAATTGATGCACAAAGAGTTTTAGTTCCAATTCAATGATGGTAAATGTTTTATCAAAAGTAAGGCAGGAAAGTTGATTTCAACTGGTACTAAATCTAGAGGTAATGCATTTGAATTAAATACATCTCAAGCCTCTTGTTTTGTTGCAAAGGTAGATGATATTTGGCTATGGCACATAAGGTTTTGTCATGTTAATTTTGATAACATTTTGAAGGAACATTTGACTAATGCAGTAAGAGATCTACCGAAGATTGTGAAACCATCTAACACTGTAAGCAGAGAATGTGTTATGGAAAAAATGACTAGAAGTAGTTACAAAAGAAAAGCATATACATCAAAAGGAAAGTTGGATCTGGTACATACAAACCTACATGGACCTACAAGGACAAGATCATACTATGGTGAAAGGTATTTTATAATTTTTTTGAAGACTTTTCTAGAATGATGTGGGTTACTTACTTAAAAGAGAAATCAAAAGCATTTGATTAATTCAATATATTCAAGGCAAAAGTAGAGAATGAATCAGGTTTAAAGATAAAATATTTGAGATCAAAAAAAGGTGGAGAGATTACTTCAGACTTATTCAATTCATACTATGAAGAGCATGGAATACAAAGACAAACATCTACTCCTAGGACTCCACAACATAATGGGATAGCAGAGAGAAGAAAGAGGACCATACTTGGTGCTGCTAAAACAATGTTTCTTGAAGGAAATGTATCTCATATACATTGGAAAGAGGTTGTTGGGATATCGGTGTACACATTAAACATAGTTAAAATTAGAGAAGGTACAAGTAAGACTCCTTATGAATTATGGTTTGATCATACTCCTACTATAAAATATTTCAGAATATTTGGTAGTAAGTACTATATCAAGAGAGATTATGAGATAGGAAAGTTTCTTGCTAGAAGTGATGAAGGAATTTTTCTTGGGTATTATACTAAGAGCATAGCTTATAAATATTTCAATCTGAGATTAAGGAAGATGATTGAAAGTAACAATGCAAAGATAGATGAAAGGTTTCAGATACAAGAGAGAATGCATGACTGTAATAAGAATTTAGAGATCAAAGAGGCTGCTGCTATAGAAGAAGAAGAAATTGTTGAGGCTAAATGCAAAAATGAGACTTGTGATGATGACACAAATGAGGCTACTAAGATTCCTAAAACTCTGAGGTATGTAAAGAATAATCATCCTGAAAATCAAATTATTGGTAACTCTAGTCAAGGAGTAATGACTAGATCAAAGGTTAGAGAAGATATTTGTTTGATTTCTCAAGTTGAACCAAAGACTACAGATGAAGCTTGTAGAGATAAATCTTGGATAAATGCTATGAAGGAAGAGTTAGATTAGATAAAGAAGAATAACACTTGGAAATTGGTTCCTAGACCTAAGAACAAAAATGTAATAAGAACTAAATGGGCGTTTAGAAACAAAATGAATGAAGAAGGAGTTGTTGTAAGAAACAAAGAAAAACTAGTATGTAAAGGTTATTCACAACAAGAAGGCATAGATTTTGAAGAGACATTTGCTCCTATTGCTAGAGTAGAAGTTGTGAGATTATTTTTGGCTTATTTTGCACATAAGAACTTCAAGGTATATCAGATGGATTTGAAATCTACATTCTTGAATGGGGATCTTGAAGAAGAAGTGTATATAGAACAACTTGATGGATTTCCTTTATGCAAAGATGGAGACATGGTATACAAGTTGAAGAAAGATCTGTATGGTCTGAAGCAAGATCCAAGGGCTTGGTTTGCAAGGCTAGATAAATAATTACTTTGGCTTGGATTCAGAAAAGGTAATGCTGACAGTAATTTGTATTTAAGAACTAGTGAAGATGGAGTTTTCATATTAGAAGTCTTTGTTGATGATATTATCTTTGGAGGAAATGATGATCTATGTGAGAAATTTTCTAAATAAATGGAAAATAAATTTGAGATGTCTATGATAGGAAAAATGAAATTCTTTCTTGGACTACAAATAAATCAAAGTAAAAATGGCATTTTTATTTCACAGACTAAATATCTTAAATAAATGTTGAAAAAGTTTGGAATGGAAGACTGTAAACTAGTTGGTACACCCATGGTGACCGGTAATAAGCTGACAACTGATGATGAAACAAAGCATGTTTTTCAGACCAAGTACAGATAAATGGTTGGAGGATTACAATATATGACTCACACCATACCAGATATTGCTAATGTTGTTGGGATTGTGGCTAGATATTAGGCAAAACCTAAAGAAACACACCTAGCTACTGTGAAAAGGATATTGAGATATCTGAAAGGAACAATAGACTATGGCTTATGGTATGATAGAAATAATAGCTTTGAACTTCATGCTTATACTGATGTTGATTGGGCAGGAAATATTGATGACATAAAGAGTACTAGTGGTGGTGCATTTTTTCTTGGGAAAAAATTGGTTTCATGGCTAAGTAAGAAGCAAGATTGTATAGCTCAATCCACTGCTGAATCAGAGTATGTTGCTGCTACTATTAATTGCACTCAAATTGTTTGGATGAAACAAATGCTGAAGGACATTGGAATAAATTTTGATGAGCCCGTGGTTATCCATTGTGATAACACCAGTACATTAAATATGTCAAAGAATCCGGTGATGCACTCTAAAAATAAACATATTTATATCAAGTGTCACTTCTTGAGAGACAAAGTGGCAGAGAAGGAAATAAAGCTGGAGTTTATTAGCACAAAGGAACAGATTGCAGACATCTTTACAAATCCATTACCAAAAGATACCTTTGAATATCTCAGAGGTATGCTTGGGGTTTGGGCCCCTTCTAGTCAAAATTAAATGATGCAGGGATGCCTCAATCCAAAGGTTTGTAGAGCCTTATCATATTCTAGACTTGATGTAGGGATCTACTCCTCAAGAGGAGTGATAGTTGAAGAAAGTTAAAGAGAACAGTTGATGACTCATGGCACCCTTTGCCATTATTGTCAAAGGGGGAGTGTTGCTATGAGAAAATCCCTACTGCATGGGGAGATTGTATGGAGCTATATTGTGAGACTACCATTTGATTATAGAACTTTCGATTGATAAAACTTTGGGATGGATTTTCCCATATGTTGACATCAACTCCAAAGGGGGAGATTATTGGATATTGCTAATGCATTAGGGAAATAATTAATACATTTAATATGTTTAATCACTACGTTGAGTGATGTTGGAGATTCTGTTGTTGTCATTAGTGTTTTGTCACTGATGTCAACATATGTTTCTGTGAAGAGAACATGCTGGCTACTACAATGTATAGATAATGTACGAATGTTTTAGATTGTGCGATGTCAGATGAGATTACAAGAAGATGTTGTGATCTTATATCCAAGATCACATCATATAATGTTTCATATTAGATGAGTTACATATGTTTTGGTGAAGAATGGTTATTGGATTGTGATAGTGGAAGTTGACAAAGTGAGTCTCTATGTTTTTGATATATCTTACAGAAGGTATGGATTCAGTGTATGCAAGATTGCAGGATGTTAGACAAGGTATTGAAGAATGTTCGATGGTTAGCACAAGGGATGCAATGATGGATGACGTCAGCTATGGAGTGTGTTTTGGAGGTGACTTATTTGGAAACTGACTTGAGGGTTGTAGTGTGCATTTTGTTTGGCAAATGTGAATTAAGGATGTCAGTCCCTAATTGTTGTAATGTAATCATTGTAAAATTGTTTTTGATACCATGCGTATCTTAGCAAGGGTTTATGTAATTTTTTGTATATTAGGAAAGCCTAATCAGTTGACCTAATCATGTAGAATGTAATAGGATATATATGTAAGGTCTTTTCTTTGGAAAAGATAGTGGTGAGAATGTATGTGATGTAAAGAAGATTGTGAAAGTTGTGAGCTTGTGTCTTGTCATGTCCCTCGTTAACCCCTAATCATGACAATAAAGATGAATAGATAAATAAGATAAAATAATTGTAATAACATTTTAATGAATATATAAATAGATTCAATATATATTATTATTGAATTTATAATCTTACATTATTATAATGAAGAAATTATTAATAATATTGTACACAATATTATTAACAAATGGAAAGTTAATAATAATATTAAAAATAGATAAATAAATTAATAATATATTAATGAGCTGTAGAATATATTATCAACATATTAATAATTAGTGTTCTATGATAATAATCTATTAGTAGCAATGAATAATAATTATAATTAAATAATCAATAAATAGTAAACAAACCATCAAATCCAATAATAAGCCGGGGGTGCTTAGACGGCATTAGATAGACAACGAAATAAGGATTAATTGCATCCTATGATATAATCAATTGTTGGAGAAGCAAACTAATAACTATGGGCCATCGATTATGTGAATATCAAAAATTAGAGAGGACAGAGATTAGCGGTACAAGGCCCGTGTCTTGGAGATCAATGACAGTATAATAGGAAGCGATAATATTATTACTATCAATCATTGCTAAGAATGATTACTGTTAACACTTAAGATATGGATACGTAGACAAGGGGGACTCGATGAATAATTTGTGCGTGTACTTTGTTATTACTGTCACAGAAATAGAGGAACTTCCTTAGCATCGTAGTTGGATTATTATCAGATAGAAAATCAGTCAGCTACACTTATTAATTTAGGAGTAATTACAGGATCGGTTAGATTATTGTTGCCAATAATCACAATAATAATAAATGATTATTGTAAACTGTATTGGTTATGAGAGGTGACAACTCTATATCGTGCCTCTTCATATTTCAAAGGCATATATACATACTAAGCCAATTGGCTATCAAAAAGGAGGGGGAATTAATTTGATAATAACAACAATCTATTTATTTAGATTTCGCTGTTAGAGCATTTCGGTTGCTATCGCAACCTTTACATATTAAAATACAAGCATTATATCGTAGCATATATTATTGCAGTGGATAATAGAAGATATATATCGTGACGATATTGTTTGATAATAACTAATGTCATGAAGCGATAACAGTAAATGAAAAGGAGTCAAAAAGCAGTATTAAAATAGCGAAAAGAGGGAAATATACAGCCTGCGCACAGGGAGAGTCAATAATAAGTAAGTATAATTATATATATATATATATATATATATATATATATATATATATATATATATATATATATATATATATATATATATATATATATTATTATTTCAAATTCTTTTCAGTTTAATGAATAATATTAAATGTTGATATTTCAGACTTATTGAATAATATAAAATGTATATATATATATATATATATATATATATATATATATATATATATATATATATATATATATATATATATATATATATATATATATATATATATATATATATATATATATATATATATATATATATATATATATATATATATATATATATATATATATATATATATATATATATATATATATATATATATATCCAGGTTAATCATTCACAATGAATATAAAGTTCAATGGAGGATAATTTCATAAATAATGTTATTTCAAGTTTAATTCATTAATTGACAATATAATTTCTTATCAAAAGTAATAATAAAAGAGAGCTCTCAAGGGAGATTAAAACCTCCACTAAGCCAGTGTACACTGATGACCCACATATGCATATGTACTAAGCCTTGGATAGAGGAAAGCTCTTCCAAGAAGAGGAATGGACATATGGTCAGCCTATAAGCCCCGAGTGATGCGCTCCAGAGGATGACGACAAGATTTAATCAAGGACAAAAGGGTCCTTATAAAGGTTAATGCGTCCGACCTGGTAGACTTTGCTCGGGAAGTCCCTAAGGATGCGCTCCAGAGGATGACGGCAAGATTTAATCAAGGACAAAAGGGTCCTTATAAAGGTTAATGCGTCCGACCTGGTAGACTTTCTTTTGGAGGGGTTAATTAGTTGGGGTAGATAATTAATTATTTAGCTTTCTGTTCATATTCATGTTCCATATCATTGTTACTAACATCTTTCTTGCAGGTTCATTCTTAAGGAAGCAAATTCTGAAATACTAACGAATATTAAAGATAAGTGATAATCAAAATATACATATGATATTTTAAGATATAAATTAACAAGAAAATTAATCATAAATAAACAAATCAATTATTGATGAAATATAAGTATTTCATCTATGACTAAGAAAAGAGATACAGAAAATTAGTGCGTAGAAAAACTTAAATGAGAAATTTACATAAGGTCCCGACAGGGGACATTACATGTCTACTGGATGTAGAGCATAGAATTACTGGTGTACTTCATTGGAATTTATCAAGCAAAGATATTTGAGGTCGGACAGTTCAAAATATTTTGTATTTCTTCATATACACTTGTGTTGCGAACAGTGATTTTTGAAGGTGGATTTAACCTTCTTTGGATAGTGAGCCTAGGTAGTGAGCCCACCCTTCTTTCTTGACTCCTAATAGGGCATGTCCTCTAACAAGGACTATGTACTATAATGTTTCAATAAGCTCCTAACAAGGCTATATCTTCTAACAAGGATACTATACTCTTAGTACATCATTTGTGGGTGTTAATTCCCACTGAGGTTTATACCTTTAATAGGGTTTCCCCGACACCAAAATATTATGTTGTTGTGTTGGCATTCATTATGTTCATTGGATTTGATATTGCTACTATTCAAAGTTTAAATTTTAATAATCTATCATACAACTGATTCACCCCGCCCCTCTCAGTTGTATTGTGGACTGTTATTCCTAACAGGAGCATGCGAAAGTCATTTTTGTTTTGGTTAACTTTAGTAAACCCCAAAACAAGTTGTAATAAATACAAACTAGTTTGTGTCTTCTATTTCAACATGACTACAAACATTAAGGTTAAAGCCTCTACCAATGAAGAAGAACTAGCTACAATGGACAATGAGGAGGATACTCTTTATTGAAGAGATCTTCCAAACAATTCTCTTTTACCCATTAGGAGTGGTCAAATGGTCTTTCACTCATCAAGATGAGGATAATTATTTAGCTAAGAAAAATAGAAAACATCCTCACATTGGAAAAGACAAAAGTAAAGCAAAGGTGAGGCCACATGGCAAGGGAAGGAAAGTGTGCTTGAAGAAGAGGAGAAGGAGGAAGATAGGATTGAGATCGATGCGAATGAGGATGATTTTGAGGCCAGGTCCCCTTTAGTACAACATGGTCAAGGAGATAATATTTAGTTTGAAGACCATGTGGAGGATGTAAATTGTGACTGGGGGAGGAAGACATCTCTGGTCAGAATGACAATGTTAATCGAATTGAAGATATTATTGAACTAGCTAATGATGGTGTGTTGGGTCAAGAAAGACTATCCAATTGTTTATTCATGTAAAACTATAAGACTTCCAAGGTAGACTGAAAATTTTTGAAGTTGGGTTTAGTCTCAAGAGGAACAAGGTAGACAAATCTAAGATGGTGTCCATCCTAGAGAAGTTGACTATGGACATCAAGGTGTTGAGGAACAACTACAAAGGTAGGATTAAAAAAAAAAGGATACTCTCCTCAATGTGGACCAAAATTATGGTCAAGCTAATTCAATCTTATGTTAAGAATAGTGTTGAGTGGATTTAGGTTCTCAACAATAAAGTCAAGAACCTAAAGGTGGTGGTGATGAAAGAGCATCTCGAGTCATTACATTTTGTTTCAATTTTTATGTTTAATATCCTTTTTAGTTTTTTTTTAAGGTTCTAAGGGACCCTTGGGATCCATTTGAATTCTTTTAGATAGTTCTTGAAGTTAAGGAATTCAAATTCTTGTGTTCTTGCAAAAAAATCAATTTGAGATTTCTAGTGATATGTTAGCTTGTACAAGGTTGGATTTAATTCTCCACCTTGGTTTTATAAATTTTTGTCTCAATAAGTCCCTCTTGGATTATTTTAGGTCATTTGGGCATGATTTTGTGCCTTTCATGGTGAAAAAAATTGTAGAGTTGTCAAATATTATAAAATTGTCATTAGAAAGTTGCAAGGTTGTCATACATGAAGTGCATCTTTTTAAATCATTTAGTTTTTATCAGTTTTGGATGGATTAGAAATAATATAATTTGATTGAGAAGACTGTATTCACACTAAGGGAAGAGAAAATAATTTGAGAAATGCAAAGAACTTGTTTTTGAAGCATTTTAGACCAGTTTTCACTATTTTTTTGTAATAGTTTGAAAATGTGATTTATATAGCCTGTACATGTATAGTAAGGCCCTACAAACTTGATGGAAATTTTGTGTTGTGCCTTAGATTTAATTTAAATTTAGTTTCATTAAATTTCATTATGTTTTTCTCAAGTTATATAGAAAAACACAATTGACTACCTTATTCGATAGTTTTTACTGAAGTAATAGTTTAGAAAAAACCTTCTATAGCCTTTTCCAGAATAGTTGCAGGTCTAATAATGGATGTAAATGATAGTGACATGTTTCTATTTTTAAATTTACTTTGTTTCATATAATTTCATTGAGTTTTGTTAATGTTATAGTGAAAACACTCTAGGTTGTCATGTGATATACCTAGGGTTTCTAGTGAGAAAAATTAATTTGCAATAAGATTTTCCACTGTTGAAAATGAATGAAACCTTGTGGAAAGGCCTTTCATATTGTTTTACACACTAATACAAAATGATGAGTCAATATCTCTTTATTTGACTAAGTATATAGTGTATCATCCTAAAAAGTTAGTACTTATAATTGTATGCTTAGTTAGGCCCCATTTTAGTGATTTTGAGATTTCATATACATTATGCCAGCTACCTATCTTTTCTTGATCTCGCATCTATCATTTCTCCCTAACACCCCATTTCATTTATGCTTCCTTCTCTTAGGAACACAACTCCCTAGGTGTTATGTTCCTAGGAACACAATGCCCTGGGCATTGTGTTGCCCCATAATTGGGCCCAAATTAAAATTGGGGCCCCATTGTGGTGTTTTAGAGGGAAATTAGATCCTATGGTTGGCTTGGATTAATTTTAACTCTTAAAATATTGTGAGAGGCATATAAACACCCTATCTCTCCTCATTTTGATAACTGAGAAGATCTAGAAGCACTAAAGAAATTAGGTAATCAAGTGAATTGAAGATTTGAAAGCAAGCATCCAAGATCTAACATTTCTCCATGCAATCCAAGGGATTTTAAAGGTAATTATTTGCATTGTAGCAAGATTCTCTCCCATGATGGCCAAGTAGAGGATATTTCAACAAAGTAAGAAGATCCTTTTTCCATCTATATTCATCCTTTCTTCATAGCAAGTGTTCCTCAAGCATAAAAAAAATTGAAGATCTGGGAGTGGCATTCACATATATCTATGTATTTTGAAAGGGGCATCCTTGATTCAAAGTCAACATTCAAGAAATATACAAGTATCATGGATATGTATGATTTCTAAATCCATTCATGAAGGTATAATCATTTACAAGGTAGATCTTTGATGAAGGGTTCTCCCCTTAATGCCACAAACACATAACAAAAATAGAGAAACAACAACAATTTACAAGAATAGAAAAAATGGCTTCTTATTATCTCCACAAATGTGGAACAAATTTTAGAATTACAATATGCAAAGCCAAATGGGCATTTTCCCTTACAATATTCTATAGGACAAAGCATTTAACATTACCCAGATCTACCCAGAACTGCCCTAGACAACACTACGAGCCTTCCTTATATAGCAATTTCCACCGCCTGAGAAGGTTCCAAAAATTTAGCCCTTAAGGCCGACTTCCCTAAGAATTATTTTATTTTTATTTTATTTTACATAGGGTCGGCTCCAAATAATTACAAAATATGTTTTTACGTACCCCAACTTTCGAAGGCCATAACTTTCTAACCGTAGCTCCGTTTTCTATTATAACCACTTTTCTAAAATGGAAAGACCTGATCTACAGTGCCTGACTCGTGCAAGCTCTAGTTAGCTAGGGTCGATTGTAATCTAGAGCCTCTAAGGCCTTCAAAATTGAGCTCAAATATTTTGTACCCAAAAAACTCAATAACTTCACTGATACAGATGATATGACAATAAAACTCAATTGGTAGTCTGATATGACTAAGATGAACCTCCACCTATGAAATCAGAACATTCTAAGATCGTATGACCAACTTACTAAAAATAGTAAGTTTCCATAAATAGCAGCTCTGCACAAGATAGCCCTTATTGAAAAGAAACCAAAAATATTTTTGGGTGATGCAAGATTTCTCTTACACCTAGGATGCTCCTGCATCAATCTTACATTTGCCTTTCCATTTACATACTCTCCTTTATACATTTTCATTATTTTTTCAAGGTTGATTCCTAAATAGGGGTTTGACCAAGACAATCTCTTTCCACAATCTTATCCCTATTTTTCTATGTGCAAGAATAGGTAGTGCAGCTATCAGGACTTAATCTAAAAAGTTTGGGACTTGTCGGATTGACCGTGAAATTTTCAAGTAGAATCATATGAAAGAAAAGAAAAATTTGCAAACTATTCCTAGGAGAAAAACACCCAGAGCGCTCTATTCCTTGCAAATCTACTTCGGATTTGGACTGGAGGCTAGTACAACTGTCTAGTTTTTGTTTCAAGTTATTGTAGTTGTCTATCTATTTTTTGTCACTATGTATTTCCTAAATCTTGTAAATTTTTCTTATTTACCCTTCTATCTTGCATCATCATATTGTTCTCCCCTCAAATCCACCTTCCCTTCACATTATTCATTATTTGTGAAGGAATACCACTTGACCCATTCATCAGTTGAATCCAATTTGACCTTATTGGGTACATTTTTTGTGAATCCAATTTGAGCTTTTTGTGTACATTTTTTAGGTACATTTGCATATTTATTTTGGTGTTAGATTCCCTTTATGTGCATTGGATCCTCACTTTTCATTTGATAATTAGTTGTGCTATTCATTATATTTTATGTGCAATTATGTAGTATAAATTTATTTATGTTGTATAAATTTAATGAGAGTTTTTGATCTCTTTCAAATTGTGTACTTGTATTTTTTATATCTATATTTCCTCTCTTTTCATGTACATGGGTGTTATAACATTGTATCCTACCTATAGCATTCCAGTTAGGATAAGTCATAGACTTATGGGTTCCTTTGATCCCGAGTCCTCTTTATTCTCTAGGAATCTTGATGAGACACACTTGCCTACTAATGACATTCTTACTATCATTGAGAATCCCTCTTCCCACTCTTCTCATGATGAAGATGATACTTTAAGAGTCCCTCCTATGCAAGTGGAAATTTTTTCCCATAACTTTGAAAATTTTTAGTAATGGTTAGGTCAAGAGAACTCGAATATAGAAGTTTTCTCCTTAGTAGAGTTTTTGAGAAATTTGATCTACAATGATGAAAAAGGTGTTAATCTGTCATGCATTATTTCCTATCTTATTGATAGCAATGTTAAACCTATTAAAGAGTGTGATTAAGAACTTAGTTTCACTCCACCTCCCACTAGTGTTGATACTTCTCTTCCTATTCCTACCTCATTACCTAGTGTCTCTACTTATGCTCCACCTCTCATGACTACATATGTTTCAAAAATCAATCCTACACATGTTAGTCTTGGAAGCATTCCCAATCCTATTTTTCCTACTCCTTCAAGTGTTCCATGTATTTCCCAACCTTCATCCATGGATACTTATAATAATGTCCGATTTTCATATTCCATTGTTCCTTCCATTTCTCATAATGGTCCAAACCTTTCACATATGTCACATACTAATATTTCTACCAAATCCACTAGAAATAGTCTTTCTCAAACCATTTCATCCTTGTAACAAAAAATTTCTTCTATGACTCAATCCAAATTCAAAACTTCCACATATAACATTGGTAGTCCTTTGTCCTTAGACATTATTGATGTTTTTATCCCTTAATCCATGGAAATACCTCACTTGGAGACTTACAATGGTAAAGGTGATTCATTGACTCATGTTAATACCTTTCAAACATTGTGTAGTGATTATTTTCATGACCATAGATTCATGGCTAAATTACTTTACTAGAACCTTTCAAGATAAAGCCTTGCAATAGTATTGTTCTTTGCCTTTATATTCCATTGATTCCTTTCAAAATCTTGCTAATGCTTTCATCTAAAAATTTCAAAATAATATTGGTCCTAAGTATTTTTGACTGATATAATACATTTTAAACACTGTGTTAAATAAAAATTGATTGATTTCATTTGTAGATTTAAGCATTTGCATGCTCAGATTTTTTATCTTGTGGATGTTCTACTGATTTGCAATGTATTTTTATTTCTAGTTTTTTTTTAAAAAAGACATTAGAGATAAGATATTGCTTTTGAATTCTCCTCTTTTACTCAATTGTGTGTAGTGCTTCATAATTATTAACTTAAAGTGATTCAATTTGAGAGCACCACTCCAATATCTCTGGTTGATAAGAGTGATGCCACATCCCAACCTTTCCAAAAGTTTCAAAAACCTTAAGGGTTCATCAAGACCAAAAATTCATCAAACAACATTGATGTACAAGTGGGAGCAGTATCTAAAGGTGTGACTCCTTTGTCATCTTATTTTAGACCTCATAATTTTACACCTCTTTCTAAACCTTTGCATAATGTGATGTTAAATTTGATTAATGCTAATGTTTTAACATTTGCATTTTGATTTTGGTGTTAGATTCCCTTTATGGGCATTGGATCCTCACTTTTTATTTGATAATTACTTGTGCTATTCATTAGATTTTATGTGCAATTATGTGGTATAAATTCATTTTTGTTGTATAAATTTAATGAGAGTTCTCATATCTCTTTCAAATTTTATACTTTTATTTTTTATATCTATGTATCGTTTCTTTTCTTGTGCATGAGTGTTATAAAATTGTGTCCTACCTATAGCATTCTAGTTAGGATAATTCATAGACGTATGGGTTCCTTTGATCCCATGTCCTCTTTATTCTCTGAAAGTCTTGATGCGACACACTTGCCTACTAATGACATTCTTACTATCATTGAGAATACCTATTCCCACTCTTCTCATGATGAAGATGAGACTTTAAGAGTCCATCCTATACAATTGCAAAAATTTTCCCATAGCTTTGAAAAATTTGAGCAATATTTAGGTCAAGAGAACTCTAATATTGAATCCATCTCCTTAGTAGAGGGTTTGAGAAAGTTGATTCACAATGATGAACAAGGTGTTAATTTGTTATGCACTATTTCCCATCTTATTGATAGCAATGTTAAACCTATTAAATAGTGTAATCAAGAACTTGGTCTCACTCCACCTCCGACTACTATTTCTTGACTTCTCTTCCTATTCCTACTTTTACCTAGTGTCTCTACTTATGCTCCACCTCTCATGACTAGATATCTTTCAAATATCAATTCTACACATGTTAGTCTTCGAAGGATTCCTAATCCTATTGTTACTACTCCTTCAAGTGTTCCATGTCTTTCCCAACCTTAATCCACACCTACTTAAAAATAATATTCCATTTTTATATTCCATTCTTTCTTCCATTTCTCATAATGGTCCAAACCTTTCACATATGTCCCATGCTAATATTTATATTGAATCCACCATCAATAGTCTTGCTCAAACCATTTTATCCTTGTAACAAAAAATTACCTATGTGACTGAATCCAAATTCAACATTCTCGCATTTAACATTTGCAGTCCTTTGTCCTTAGACATTATTTGTGTCGTTACCCCTTAATATATGGGTATACCTTACTTTGAGACTTAAAATGGTAAAGGTGATCTGTTGACTCATGTTAAGACCTTTCAAACATTGTGTAGTGATTATTTTCATGACCATAGTTTCATGGCTAAATTATTTACTAGAACATTTCAAGATAAAGCTTTGAAATAATATTGTTCTTTGCCTCCTTTTTCCATTGATTCCTTTCAAAATCTTACTAATGATTTCATTGGATAGTTTCAAAATAATATTATTTCTAAATTTTTTTGACTGATTTAATGCATTGTAAACACGGTCTTAAATAAAAAGTGCCTGATTTCATTAGTAGATTTTGTATGCAAATTAGCTGTACTAACTAATTTAAATGATCAATTAACTATTCTAAGATTAATGAATCAAAATAATTAGCAAACAACAATGAAGAGTACATTAAAATTGAAGCTAAAACAAAGTTTACCTTCACTTACCATGTAGCTTGTCTCCATTGTCCTCCTATGCTCTGATTTCTTGGATGTGTTGAGCTCTCAGATTTCCAATTTGAAGCTCCTTGCCCAAGATGATACCAAAGTGTGGAGATTGAGTGATATGAAAAATGGCCTAAAAGCTTAATTATGCAAATATGGTGGATGAAATGCAAAATGGCTCATAAATGATATGAAAATAGCTTGGATGCTTGAAGATTTGAATGCTTGTATGCTAGAATGCTATTGCTTGAAATAAAAAATGCCTATTCACTATTAGCTCTCAAAAGGGAAATGAGACTCCTTTTATAGAATTTTGGAGGACCCAGGCCTAGGTGGCACAATCCTACAGTGGAGAATGAAAGGTGGAAGATCCTAGGGCTATGATTGACTTGGTTGAAGGAGTTGAGAGAAAGGGGGATGTAGTTGGAATGTGAGAGGAAGAATAGAGAAGATGTTCCTCTCACATTGACATGGAGGAGGACAAGGTGGAAGGGAAAGACACATGTCAAGTGTCTCACAAAGACCAAAGAGAGAAAGAGGGAGAGACCTTTTCCTCATGAGGACTCTTTGTACAAGTGTCCCATGAGTCACCTTTGACCTTTAGAGGTGGCTTGAGAAGCCCCTTAGGAATAGGGAATGTCTCTTGACTTGGTTCAAGAGAGGACATGTGGTCATGAGACCAAGTCCTTATGAGGCCACATAGCCCTTAAGAATAGGACATGTGTGGGTGAGGATAATTATCAATAAATAATTAATAATTATTATTTATTTTAGCCAAAGTGATGTGTCAGATGACTAGGCAAGTGAGGTGGACTAGGGGACTTAGTCATATTTAGGTGATTGTATATTTAATTAAATCACTTTAATAAGACTAATTAGAAAACTTAAGGTAGAGGAATAGACTATAGTGAATTTACTAAATAAATTGAATAATTTATTTAATAAATAGAGGAATGAATATTAATTAAATAATAAATATTTAATTAATTTATCAAGTCAATATCACTTAAATAATAAATATTTAATTAATTAATGAAGCCATTTTTTAGTGTATACATTTTGCCCCTCTTTGAAATAATGTGCGTGTCTCATTGTTTCAAAGAAAAAATCAAGCAATTTTGCCCCATACAAAGCTCCGAACGATCTATGCATGCCCCCTCAAGAGATTGATTGACAAAAAATCATTTTTGGATTTTTATATATTTTTATTATTTATTTATTTATTTTTAATTCGACAATCAATCTCTTGAAAAAAAAATTAGGAGAAATGGAGGAAAAATGGGGTGAAACGAATGAATGACAGCAGGTAGGGTCCACACACCAAGCACATCGGATCCACAGGTTATAAATAGTGCAAAGGGGTCCACAATAGACTCATTGTGCACACTTGTCATTTAGAGAGCAAAGAGATTGAGAGAGAAGAGCAGAGCCACCAAGATGTCATTCCCGCTATTAGACCACCATTTCGAGAGGGCCAGACGCTTCCAGCCCCATCCGATACGGGTGAACCGGTAGGTGATTCGATCCTCTTTGTCAATTTGTGATTTCCAGCATGTTAGGATAGGATTTAGCATGTTTAGGGTAGGTCGAATTGTAGGTTAGATTAGGTGAAAAATTTAGTTCTTGGGCGGCAAATGAATGTGCAATTGTGGCGCATGAATGCACAGCAACTAGCCACATTTGCGCAGAAAATCCAAACTTCTGCGTATCCATTTAGGGTAGCTACACATGCATGTTAGAGGAAAATTTATGCTGCACAAATGCTAATTAAAAGTGCGCATCAGTTCTTTCTGCGCTTTGTCTTGAGTTGTTGTGCAAATGTGCAATAAAGTTGCGTATGTATGAAAAACTGCATGAATGTGTAGAAATGCTACGCATGCATGTTTGAATGCTACGCATATGTTTGAGAAGCTAGATTGTGGTCAAACCAGATAGTCAATTAGGTCAAACTTAATGTCGATAAGCTGATATGATCTATCAGTGGTTAAATTTGATCGATTTGATTAAGATAGGAAACATTTTAGCATGGTCACTAGTTAACCAGTCTTAAATGTAGATAATTGATAAAATCATCTATTGAAACACGTGATAAACATGTTTAAAAATTGATATGATAGGATAGATAGATTGATAGATCAGTTTATCAAAATCTGATAGCTTGATGTTTGTTGACTTTGATAGGAGGATATTATCGATGTTTTGATGTCACGGGAGAGATATCCTGTTACTCAGAACTTGAGACCGGCACTGTCAGAGATTGACAAACTTTTGATTGGTGCATCTAGTCTATATCATGTTATTTACATGCCTGAGATTCGGGTGAACCTGAGCATGATGACTACATTAGCAGAGCGATGGCACTTGGAGATGATTACCTTCCATCTTCTAACAGGGGAGATGATAGTCACATTAGAGGATGTATATCGCATCCTCCGGCTTCCCATTACAGGTGAGCTGGTACACTATGATCGACATGGCGGAGTTATAGAGTGTAGAGAAGTGTTCGGGGATGATGATATTGAGGATCTAGAGATTAGCTAGGAGGATATGGTTGACTTGTATGACCCTCTTCCAGTGGTGTTAGCAGGAGCTATTGGGGGATTTGTATGCCCAGATTGGAGATCTCATGGATTTGCAGTCGGTTGGGGCTGGACCTTGTAGCGGATGATAGATGGAACCCAATTTGCCTAGGGTGTGTGTTTACTAGCACATCTATATCATGACTTACATCAGGTTGTGTATCATAGGAGTGCATTATTATCATCAGGGGTCACATTGCTCCATGTATGGGCATGGGAGCATATTTCTATTACTCGGCTGGTGGCGATTAGATTCCATGGCACTGGACAACCATATATTCATCTATACTCATCAGTTTTGTCTTAGGAAAAACTAGGACACTTGGAGTTTTGGTGGTACACTTTTGACACACTAGACACGGTCATATGGAGACCTTACTTAGGGTGTGAGCTGTGGGACAATGAGAGATAGCTGGGATTTTGTTTTGAGTCATGATGGCTTATAGGGTGGACACCTTTCATTATAGAGTGATAGCTGGTTAGTCAGGTCCTGCAATAGTTTGGCAGGATCCAAGGGATGCTGCAGGGAGTGACAGAGTTCGCTCGCACTTACCAGGAGTGATGCGACTGGGGGCCTACGGTGTCATTTGATGTGGCAAGATAGGATTTTTTGGACATGCCATTCCAGGCATGGTCGATGAGATAGGGGGTTGTTGACCTAGGGATGACTGCTGATCTAGAGGAGTACTTGAGAGACTTTCCCGTACCATGCCTTACTGATCCAGTAGCTCAGCCACCTAAGAGGGATCCAGCAGACAGATGTCGTGGGAGGCTATGAGGATGAGATAGGAGAGGATGGGGGAGAGGAGATGATGATGGCAATGGTGGTGACGGTGGTGATGGTGGGAGAGGGTAGAGAGCTAGACCTCAAATGAGGGGCGGTGATGTGAGACAGAGGGGCTTGATGCCTCCTCTAGCCAAATAGGGACAAAGATAGGGACTAGCAGCACAACCACTTCTAGCACAGCCAGCAGTAGGAGCACCTCCATAGGTACCATTAGTACAGGTATCGAGACCAACTGCCCCAGTGCAGGGAGTAGCTGTAAAAGTATAGGATGAGGCCAATATTGATGCTCTGCTAGTTTGACTAGTAGTGACACAGGTGTAGGTAGACCATGTTCCTGGTCTAGAGAGGAGGATATAGAGACTGGAGAGTGAGATGGCAGTCCTTAGACATGAGCAGGATGTGATGATCAAGAGACTCAGAGAGTCAGAGATGTTGATCGATGAGCTGTAGCAGACCGAGGAGTTAGGTCCTCATGGGGATAGTCTTTGTGCTATGATACAGGCTGGGAAGGAGATCTCCTACTGGTGAGAGGCCTAAAAATAGGCTGTACCCTAAGATCAGTGGATTGGGAGCTACAAAGAGAGCTTAGTGGTCATGAGGAAAATGGTATATGATAGACAAGGACTAGCTAGCAGTGGGGGTGTATCATCATGCCCTCTGAGAGCACCCATAGGTTTAGGTGGTCAGGGAGGCACCTCAGGATCAGGTGGTTCAACAACTCGTGGCCTCATTGCATTGCACAGACAGTGATAGACAAAGTCTAGAGGCAGTGGCTCTTAGATGTTTTGAGAGTGTTGTATACCTTTATTGTAGCATTGTATAATTATATCATTATTTGGTTGACTTGATAGACACTGTTGGACACATTGCTATATTTCTTTATATCATTGGACATTTGGATAGTTTATTTGTGTTTTTATGGACTGTACATGATTGGACTTTACATGATGGACTCTATATGTTTCATTGATGCAGTTTCTATTATGATTATGCTTTGATGGTTTTATATACATGTGCATAATGACATATGTAGGATGTGATTATTTACTTTAATATGCATAGAATGTATGTCCTAAAATGTAAAATGATTTTATTTTCTATGTGATGCATCATGCTTAGTGATAGAAATATATGTTTTAAATGATTTTACCCTATACAATGTGATGTGATGATGAATGTAATGATGTAAAATAACATAGATAATGGATAATGCATGGATAATAAATGAACAACAGATGAATGCATGATGATATAATTATAAGATGTCTAAAATATAACAACTTGAAAAGATAATGGAATGTTATGATGACTATAACAAAGTAGCACATTAAATATACATGTAACATAAATGGGTAATATACAAATGAACACACCTAATGAAGATAATGCATGACCTAAATGAATTGATTAAACGTTGTAAAATGAAAAGTGAAAACTTAATATTTTTGTTGTCCAAATGTCCTCAACTTAAATAACAATGTATCTGACACAAGAAGAATGGACTAGGAGATAATAAAGATAACCTAATAAGAAAGATAACCTACAAAACCCTATAAAAGGAGCACTGAGATATGAGTTGGTAAAATTTAATGCAAAATGAAATATGAAAATGAATATCTCCACAACTTCATGTAACATCTTAGAACTTCATAATAGCTGGAATTTGATTTTCATCATTGAGCTCGTTATGTTGCAAGAAAATGCAAGCATCATGGTATAATTAAACCATGATGACTTGAGCATTTCTTGTATGGAGTTTGATATTGCAAAATTGAGAAGCATCTAGGTATAATTGAACCAAGATGACCTGAGTTTCATTTGCATAACAGACAAGGAATATCTCCCCCCCTCCATCGGGGAACAAATATTTGGAGTTGAGGTATGTGCTGGCGTATCATCATTAATAGCATTTAAAAAACAACATGATTTGTATGTTGTGAATACCATTAAACTGATGAAGGCACTGACGCACAGACACCCCAATTATTTGTTCCTTTGATTTCATCGAAAAATATCCCACAAACAACAATCAAAGAAAAATACCATGCCCCATCCCGGCTATTCTAATCAATGACATATAGGAGTTTCAAACTCATATCAATGATATCTCATAATAGCATAGGAAGCATGATGACAATGAAATCCAAATATGAATGCATAATCTTCAACAAATCATTCTAACATGCCTGTCATGAATATACATTTCTTTTTCCAAAAAGAGATATGATGGTAGATAGATCAGCACAATTGATGATGTATAGCGAAGAATGATAGATAACTGGCCATGTTTCGAAGGATAGATCACAAATTCTGATTCATCATGAAGATACCATTGTGGAAAAAACATTTGATTGTTGTTTGCTTGTCTAGTGAAAAATACTCCATTATGTCCTCTAAGAGTCATGACTATCATAGATCCACTTCCCAAACTAGGTCGAGGACATGCTCCTAGCTAGGTGATAGACTGACTTATTATGGATGAAGAAAGACTAGGACGAAGACCAAGACAAAAGATCAAGCTATGATGGGGTTTTATTATGGGTAAATACAATGGATGGTGTATGAACTGACCATTTTATTATGATATATACATGGCGTAAATGGGGATTGACTAGCCATTTTACTATGGATATTTATAATGAACAGACACACTATAAGAATCCTAATAGATAGAGGAGCTAACTTGTCACACATAGCACCTGTTTCTAGGTTTTCACCACATGCTTTTATTGTAGTTTTCTTTTGATTTTTGTGATTTTTTTGTATTTTTTATATTTCCTTATATACAGATATATACATAGCCCTTGCATTGAGATTTCAAGGATAGAACTTTTTGAGATGTATGCTGTTAAGAGTTTCATCCAAGGGATCTCCCTTAGGTGTAGACAACTGATAAGCCCTAGAACCATAGATTGCTATAATTACAAAGGGACCTAGCCAATTGGGTTTGAACTTGCCCTTCTTTTCCTGATGTTGTTGATTCTTTGGATTCTCTCGAAGGACAAGGTCATCCACCTGAAAGTCTTTGGGATTCACCTTGTTATTGTACTGTCAAGACATATGCTGCTGATAAACTTTCAAATGATCATAGGCTCATTGACGGCACTCATCCAGCAATTCTAATTCAGCTAGTCATGCAACTCTATACTCTTCATTTGGTATCAAATCTCTGAGAGAAACATGAAGAGATGGCAACTCAACCTCGAGGGGAAAAATGGCTTCAAAGCTGTAAACAAGAGAATATGGTGTGGCTCTAGTTGGGGTATAGATGGATGTACGGTAGGCCCATAAGACTGGGTTGAGTTGGATATGCCAATCACAGCCAGCGTCATTGACAGTATTTTGAAGAATCTTGACAATGGTTTTATTAGATGCCTCAGCTTGACCATTACCTTGGGGATAATAGATGGTGGAAAAGTTATGGGTGATGTGGAATTTAGCACACAGTTCATCCATGTCTTGATTTTAAAATTTTTTCCCATGATCTGTAATAAGATACATAGGTATACCATATCTGCAAATGATATAATTGAGGATAAACATAGAGATCTTTTTGCCTATGGCGGTTATAAGTGGAACAACTTCAATCCACTTGGTAAAATATTCAGTCGCAGTAAGAATCCACTTATGGCCATTGGATGATAGAGGATGAATTGTGCCCACAAGGTCGAGACCCCACCTACTGAATGTCAATGTAGTTGTAAAAGGATGGAGTTCCTATGTTGGTGCATGAATTAGATTCCCATGTATCTGACATTTCTTACATGCTCTTGCAAAGTGAAACAAATCTATCTCCATAGTAGGCCAATAGTACCCCATACACATGAGCTTCTTAGCCAAGGAAGGACTACTCAAATGCATCCCACAAATACCCTCATGTATGTCTCGTAAGGTAGTTTGAGCTTCATCGTGTTCAAGACATCATAAAAGAGTACCATCAAGACCTTTTCGATAGAGGGTGTTGGATATTAGGATATAACAGGATGCTTGACGGAGAAAGGTTCATTTTTGGTTTCAGGATAGGTTAGGAGGAATGGTATTGTCTTTCAGATAAGAATAAATCTTGCCATAAATTGGGGACTCATGTCCAATAATGAGACATATGATACTTGTATCAGGATCATCGTACGTGAGATAAGTCAAGGATTCCACTAAGAACTCAAAACGGGCCTTTGTATCTTCTATCTCAAATAGAGAAGCAATTGTTGCCATGGCATCTACAACTTTATTATCATGTCTCAAGATTTTCTCAAAGGTGATGTTTGAGAAATATTGCTTGAAGTCATCCACCATACGTTTATATGGCAATAAATCATCATCCTTAGTCTGATATTCATTGTTAACTTGATTTATGATCAACTGAGAATCTCCATAGACATTCAATTCACTGATTTTCCATTGTAGAGCCATCTTTAATCCAATCATTAAGGCCTCATAGTTAGGCACATTATTTGTGCAAGGAAAGAGTAACTTGTAAGATTTTGGAATTGTGTATCCTTGTGGTGTGATAAAGAGAACTCCAGCTCCTGAACCATGCTGAGTGTAGGATCCATTAAAATATAGTTTCCAGGTGTCGGTAAATAGTGCTAAGATATGAGCATCTGGAAACTCTATAGAAATTGGTCGATCATCTTTCAAAGGTGCATCAGCTAATTGATCAACAATCACTTGCACTTTTATGGCTTTTTTGTCCACATATTCAATGTCAAATTCACTGAGAAACATTACCCACTTAGCTAACCTGCCTGTTAATGCTGTCTTACTGAGAAGATATCTTAAAGGGTCAATCTTTGCAATCAGCTTGATAGAATGGGACAACATATAATGTCACCACTTTTGCAAAGCAAAGACAACCGCCAAATAGGCTCTTTCAATAAAAGAGTAGTTGAGTTCATACCCTACCAAGGTGCAACTGATGTAGTAGATTGCTTTTTCTTTTCCATCAGAATCCTGATGAGCTAGAAGAGCACCAAGGGAGACTTCTATTGCTGAAATGTAAAGAAAAAGTGGCTTGCTTGGAAGTGGTGACATTAAAGTTGGAGGATTTGATAGGTATTCCTTAATCTTGTTGAAGGCCTCTTCACATTTATCATCCCAGTTGAATAAGATGTTCTTATGTAACAAATTTTGAAATGGATGACCTCGATCTACTAGTTGTGAAACAAATCTTCTAATTGATTGGAGACGTCCCTATAAAGATCTCAGCTGACTTATATTTTTGGGGGATGCCATCTCCATAATTGCTTTGACTTTCTCTAGATCAACTTCTATTCCTTTTGCTGAAACAACGTACCCTAACAATTTTCCTGATGTGACCTCGAATGCACATTTCTTTGGATTGAGTCGAATTTGATATTTTTCCATTCAGGTAAAGATCCTGTCCAAAACCCTTAAATGACCATTTCTATCTTTGGATTTTGCTAAAATGTCATCAACATAATCTTCCATGATGGTATGCATCATATCATGAAAGATTGTGGTCATTGCTCTTTGATAAGTCGCACTAGCATTCTTAAGCCCAAAAGGCATCACATTCCAATAGTAAGTACCCCATGGACAAGTAAAAGCTATTTTTTCCTGGTCTTCTAGTGCAATTTTAATTTGGTTATAGCTAGAAAAGCCATCCATAACATCTCATGCTTGGTTGTCAGATCTACAATAATATCAATATTTGGCAAAGGAAAATCATCTTTTGGACAAGCTTTATTAAGGTCTCTGAAATCTATACAAATCCAAATGGACTTGTCTGGTTTTGAGACTGGTACAATGTTAGAGATCTAGTCAGCATAATCAATAGCATGAATAAAGCCAACATCTAAGAGCTTCTTAATATCTTCTTTGACCATTAGTGTAATGTGCAGATGTATCTTTCTAAGCTTTTGCTTCACTGGTTTAATACCTGGTGCAATAGACAAGTGGTGCATGATCAAAGTAGGATCCAGTCCAGGCATATCAGCATAGGACTAGGCGAAGTTGATCTATCTTTCCTTGAAAAAAATTGCAAAATCTTCTTTTTCTAATTTTGATAAGGACGCTGCAACTTTGAGAATGTGCAGAGACTCTTCTATTTCAATATTTAGAGGCAATGTCAGTTCTATCAAGATGGCAGATTGTTCATGATACATGTAGTTGGGAAGAGTGTCAATCCTTCCATTGTTAGGTGCCTCAGAGAGGTTTTCACCATTAGATGCATCATTTATTTTTACTATTTTGGGATCTAACACTGCCATAGAGTGGTTTTCACCATTAGATTTGTTAATTATTTTTATATTTTTCTGACTGAAAGGATTGGCACTCTCACCAAAGTAAGCCATGTCATTGAGCTCTATTGGAAATCTTGACTTATGATTCCCTAAAGGTAGATGATCCCTTATGCCAAGGTAGTTGATTATAGCATCATCATTATGGAACATATCAAGTTTAGGATGTGTGGGAGAATTCCAGTCTATAAGGTCAGGGCGTACAAGAGGCATTAGATCATTTGGATCTGTTTGGAAGGTGGAAAGGGTGTTTACAGAGAAGTGTTGAAGGTAAATGATTGTATTGAAAAGGTCTATCTCCATAATTTCATCTGAATCATCTATCACAAGATGAGTCTCTCTTTCCTCACTATCGACATGAACAGTATCACGTGTAACTAATCCTAGTGAATCAATCCCTAAACTCTCTCCTTCATGGTAATTGGTATTATAGTGGTGAATCACATCAATTTTGATCTCCTCAGTGGCATCAAATAGGGAATCCCATTCATAGTCATTTGAATCAAAGTCATCCTCATGATCTCTTAGTTTGTTTATAATCTCTATTGCTATTCTCTGTTTCTCAGGATCTACATACATGCCATTCTTTCTGAATTGTAAAGTAGGAGCGTTGGATATCTCATGAAAGGGTATGAGTTTTGCTTTTCCTTTTAACTCTTTGGGTCCCTCTTTGTTATAGCCCAATCTAGTAGTGTCTCTTTGATAATTTGGATTTTGTAAAATTGGTCTAATGACACCTTCTCATTGCATTCCTATAGGTCCACAACCTTGATACCCCATCTTTTGCAACAAATCATATCCTTTACCATACACCTCAGGGGATATATGCTCATATTTTACATCTTCAGTATTCTTTTGTGGCTTAAGCAGATGATTAGCATTGCGTTCTACTGCCTCTCGGGATATGGTGCCCCCACTTATGAATTTGTCATAAACAAGTGCCAAAGGGGGTTCAGATTGTTGCTTGGTAATTAAATATCTCCCATATGATCTTGGAGATAATTGTAACTCTATGAGACAAAAGGTTTGGCCTAGAGTATATTCCCCCATCCCCTTGTCTTTGATATCTATCTTGATCTCATTTGATTTAGAGCTCGATGCTTCATTAGTAGGATCAATAGATGTGATTACAGAGGGCCCAACATGATTATGAGGCACCAAGGATTCAGGTGTCATCCTCACCGTGTTATAGTACTGAAATGGATTAGAATTTCCCTTGATAGTTATTTCCTATCCATTATGGGGAAACTTTAAACATTGATGATAAGTTGAAGCCACAACTTGCATGGAATGAATCCAGGGTCTCCCTAAAAGGATGTTGTAGGCAAGTTCCATATCTAGGACTTGGCATGTGACATCTTTAACCACAGGACCAACTCTGATAGGGAGAATGGCAGATCCCTTAGATGACCTTTCTTCCTCATCATAAGCTTTAATTATGATTTTCTTCTTTGGATCTACAATAGTTTCTAAAAATCCCAATGCAAGGACTAGTTTTAAAGTGCATATATTCAACCCAACTCCTCCATCTATTAGTACTCTTTTAATCTTGTGGTTTTGTACAAGGACCTCTATATGGAGTGGAGCATTATGAGGTTGGGTAATAGCTAAATCATCATTTTTAGTGAAGGATAGATAATGTGGGGTAGTCAAATGTCCCACCATAGCTTGAAATTGATCATGGTCTAGATTTGTGGGGACTTGTGCTCCCAAAAGAGCTTTCTCTAGGATATCCTTATGTGACGGGGACAAACGCAAAATCTCTAAGATAGATATTTGGGCTGGTGTTTTCTTTAATTGATCGAGAAGATTGTATTGATTGGAAACATTGGGTATAGACTTTGGAACATAAATGGGCTTACCTTGAGAAGTACTTGGTTTTGACTAGACACCCTGGAGAGTTACTTTAGATTGAGCTCGTGTAGTAACATGGATTGGTTGACTCTCAAAATTTTCCTTGATGGTTATCACATTGGCATAATATTTGGAAGGATGACACTCAGAAATATTACCAACATATTTATAGGGTGCAGTGTTATAGTTGGCCTGATTAGCAGTGTTTGCATTGGAAGAAATTCCCTTCTCATGTTCAGGAAGTGGATCTTTGAAAGCTGTATGTAACTCATTCGAGTTTTTTTCATCAACACTGATTTCACCATTTTCAATTAAATCCTGAATTGCATGTTTAAGCCATTGACAGTCATTTGTTTTGTGGCCTTCCCTCTATGGAATTCATAATAGTCATTATCATTCCACCAAGAAGGCTTCACTCTTGGTTCAAAATCTCTAGTTTTAGGAAGTTGAATAAGTTTCTTTGTGATTAACTTTCATAATGCGGATTCCAGAGATTCACCCAAAGGAGTAAAAGTTCTTCTACATGGCATAAAGGGTAATCTCAAATTTGATGAATTGTTACAAGATTTTGATTTGCCGATTGATTTCTATAAGTAGCTTGAGTAGCATTGGCCTTACTTGTGAGATTTAGAAGAGGCTGCAATGGTGAAATATTGTGATTATCCACAATCCCATCATTGACAACATTTTTGTTCTTATTCCAAAATCTGGACTTGTCAGTATTGTTGTTGTTGTTGGGATATGAATTAGAAGAAGCAGCATTATCCTTGGAATAAATTTTAATCTCACCTTTTTGGACCATAGCTTCCTCAATTTTGATACCATTTTCTATGAGCTTATTAAAGTTTGGTGGACATTGTAATTGCAATCTATAGCTCATCTCTTGGGCAAGGTTATGCACAAAAATGTCCATTTTCTCTTGTTTGGGAATCGTACGTGGATATTTTACAAACAATTGACGCCATCTTTGCAAAAAAGTAAGGAAGGGTTCTCCATTCTTTTGTCGTGCATTGCAAAGATCTAGCATAGTGACTTCATGTTTGATGTTATACGAATAATGAGTCACAAATTTGTCAATAATCTCATTGAAAGATTTTATGCCTAGGGGTAGTTTGGAGAACCATTCCATGGCCTGTCCTCCTAAACTACGTGGAAAGAGTCGCATAAGATATGTATCATTGTGAGCAACTTCTATACAGGCAACACAAAACTCATAGATGTGATCTTGTGGATCCAAATTCCCTTTATATTTATCAAATTTTGGTACCTCAAAATGAGGAGGGAATGGAAACATTGCTAAATTCTTATCAAAAGGATAAGGACATATATCATCCAAGGAGTATTTCTTGGTTGATGATCCAGTTTGGATGTTATGAATTTGCTGTTGAAGCATCTGGATCTGTTGTAGGACTGGATTCAAAGAATTGGTATTCCCTTGGTTGTTGGTATTTCCGTGGTTGGTTTCTTTTGTCCCTTGAGAATGTTCATCTTGAGAACTCTTAGGATGTTCTTGATTGTTGACAATGGATGGTTCGCTAAGATGGGATACATCAAAATTAGTTGGTACTTTAGCTCCTTGTTGAGCTAACATGAGAAAATACATCTCTCTATCAAGGCCTAAAAGTCTTTCCATGACATGAAAGAATTTGGGATCTTGTGTGGCCTCCCTAAGTTCATCATCAGTAGGTTCATCATCTAATGTAAAGAGTGAAGTCTTCTTAGGAGGTTCTTTTGACCAAGGGTTCTCTTCATTATTGGAATTTCCTTCCATCATGCCTAGGGATTCTGGATCAATGGTTTGTTTAAGTTTCTGAGATCGAGTTTGAACCATAAACTTGTGAAAGATGATTGTGAGGTGAAAGATTTGGTTTGATGAAAAGATATGGAAAAAAGTATGAGAGCAAGGATATTGAAAAGTGCTGAAAATTGATGAGACAACTTGATAAAATCTAAGTCAATAGGAGGTATGGATCTCACTATGATATGACAAAGAAAAACCAAGAGATAATAACCTAAGTAAGTTTGGTTTGAGGATGATAAATCCTGATATGATAAAACTCACAAAGATCAAAATTTGGTAGATAAAATGATGTTTCAACACTAAATTTAAAAAATTGTGGATTGGAAGAACAGATTTGATGAAGAAAAGATGCTGAAAATGAGTGGAAATGGTAAAACTAAAGATCAAATGTCTATGTAAATCGAATGTTTGCCCAGAATCTTACTAATGATGCAAATGGGTATCTGAAAAGATGATTATGAATTTCTCAAGTCTGGCAGAAATGCTCTCTATTGTAAATGCACATGACAGTTTGATAAATGCGCAGCAAAGTGAAACAAATGCATAGTAAGTTTGAACCGAAGCGCGTGAAAACTAACCGATGCATAGAACAGTGTAACCAATGCGCAGGGAAATGTGATGAATGCATAGAAAGTTGATTTTTGATGGATTGAAATTGTAAGATGTTGAATTTTGTTTGATTTTTTAATGGTCTAGTTTTTGGCAAATGAAAAATGCATAAACACACACACGCAATACATCAATGATATATTATAATTGTTCTAATATGAATGCACAAACACGCTCACAATCCTAAGGTTGGCAAGGACAATATCTACTGAATCCCCACTAGGATAATAAAATCTAGCCACGCATATCCACAGTGGACAACCTAGGAACTTGGAGGCACGGGCTCCTCCTTATAGTGCACTCACTTCTCAGGCACACCAAGTTCTGAATTCAATGGGTCATTACTTCCCAAAGAATTGTTATCTCTACTATGAATCATGAGTAATGTGGGGTGTCTTCACGGGCTTGGGTGACCCCTTGAGCCAACAAATAGAAGGTTGTTGGCCACTATACAAAGGTATTTAATAAGGACATCCATTCAGGTGGTTGTGATCAAGTCATTTTCCCAATTAAGGGGGCTCTCCCAATCCTGTCAAAGCAAGGCTTTCACCTCTACTACATAGGACTTTAATGCACCACTGGGGTACTGGAGGAGATTTTGGTTGCCACAACAAATTCACACCTGTCTAATGTGAGACTAATCACACTAGCATTTTTTATATACCGGTTTGGAAGGGCTAGGCTTTAGCCTGTTACCGGTTGGGTCATTCCTTGGGGTGAGTACCTCTTTTCCGACCAAAGACCGCCCTCTAAAAATTATAACAATTTCTCTTGCACCCAAGATCCACAAAGGTGAGGGGAGAGGATACATTGTTATAATTTTGGGATTACAAATAGCTATTAAGCAAGACACAACAAACACTTGAACTATGTTAAAGAAGACACACAAAGAAAAACATGTCATATTTTAAGCCCAAATGAGGTTATGGTTTATTTTGCAATACCCCTTAAGAATCCCTACAAACAAATGTGTTAGAAATTTTAGCAATGGGGTCTTCAACTAACGTCTTGCAAAACAGCCTAAAAACTACCAGAACAAACAGAAACTTGTCAAAGGTTAGGTAAAATCAAAATAAATTAGAAAGTTAAATTTAACTACTGTAAATGATAGATACACAACAACAGTGAATAAATTCCAAGACTTATGAAATAGATGCGTAGAACAGAGTGATGGATGCACAACAAAAATATGTAAATGTGCAGAAAATAGTAATGGATGCACAACAAAAATATGTAAATGCACAGAAAATAGTAATGGATGCACAGGTGTTAATCAGAAACTAAAAATGAAAAAAAAAGAAAAGTGACAAGTTTGATCAGGAATGGATGTGCAGGAAAAACTTGGAAACATCTGCACATGAAAAACTAAAAATAGAATGTTAAAAACTGTGGGTTTTGCCCCATGGTGGGCACCAAAAATGTATGCAAATTAGTTGTACTAACTACTTTAAATGATCAATTAACTATTCTAAGATTAATGAATCAAACTAATTAGCAAACAACAATGAAGAGTACAGTAAAATTGAAGCTAAAACAAAGTTTACCTTCACTTACCATGTAGCTTGTCTCCATTGTCCTCTGCTCTGATTTCTTGGATGTGTTGAGCTCTCAGATTTCCAATTTGAAGCTCCTTGCCCAAGATGATACCAAAGTGTGGAGATTGAGTGATATGCAAAATGGCCTAAAAGCTTAATTATGCAAATATGGTGGATGAAATGCAAAATGGCTCACAAATGATATGAAAATAGCTTGGATGCTTGAAGATTTGAATGCTTGTATGCTAGAATGCTATTTCTTGAAATGAAAAATGCCTATTCACTATTAGCTCTCAAAAGGGAAATGAGACTCCTTTTATAGAATTTTGGAGGACCTAGGCCTAGGTGGCACAATCCTACGATGGAGAATGAAAGGTGGAAGATCCTAGGGCCATGATTGACTTGGTTGAAGGAGTTGAGAGTAAGAGGGATGTAGTTGGAATGTGAGAGGAAGAATAGGGAAGATGTTCCTCTCACATTGACATGGAGGAGGACAAGGTGGAAGGGAAAGACACATGTCAAGTGTCTCACAAAGACCAAAGAGAGAAAGAGGGAGAGACCTTTTCCTCATGAGGACTCTTTGTACAAGTGTCCCATGAGTCACCTTTGACCTTTAGAGGTGGCTTGAGAAGCCCCTTAGGAATAGGGAATGTCTCTTGACTTGGTTCAAGAGAGGACATGTGGTCATGAGACCAAGTCCTTATGAGGCCACATAGCCCTTAAGAATAGGACATGTGTGGGTGAGGATAATTATCAGTAAATAGTTAATAATAATTATTTATTTTAGCCAAAGTGATGTGTCAGATGACTAGGCAAGTGAGGTGGACTAGGGGACTTAGTCATATTTAGGTGATTGTATATTTAATTAAATCACTTTAATAAGACTAATTACAAAACTTAAGATAGAGGAATAGACTATAGTGAATTTACTAAATAAATTGAATAATTTATTTAATAAATAGAGGAATGAATATTAATTAAATAATAAATATTTAATTAATTTATCAAGTCAATATCAATTAAATAATAAATATTTAATTAATTAATGAAGCCATTTTTTAGTGTATACAGATTTAAACATTTGTATGCTCGTGTATTTCTTATGTTTTGCTTGATATTGATGTGAACAGTTGTTTTCATTGCTAATTTTGAAAAAAGACATTATAGATAAGATATTACTTTTTGAATTCTCCTCTTTTACTCAATTGTGTGTAGTGCTTCATAATTACTAACTTCAAGTGATTTAATTTGAGAGAACCACTCCAATGACTCCGATTGATAAGATTGCTGCCACATCCCAACCTTTCCAAAAGTTTCAAAAACCTAAAGGATTCATCAAGATCAATAATTTATCAAACAACATTGATGTACAAGTGGCAACATTATTGAAAGATGTGACTCCTTTGTCATCTTATTTTATACCTTCTCATAATTTTACACCTCTTTCTAAACCTTTGCATAATGTGATGTTGAATTTGACTAATTCTAATGTCTTAACATTTGAATTTTTATTTTGGCGTTAGATTCCCCTTATGTGCAATGGATCCTCACTTTTCATTTGATAATTAGGTGTGTTATTCATTATATTTTATGTGTAATTATGTGGCATGAATTCATTTATGTTGCATAAATTTAATGAGTTTTCATATCTCTTTCAAATTTCATACTTGTATTTTTTATATCTATATTTCCTCTCTTTTCTTGTGTGTGTGTGTGTTATAACATTTCATCCTACCTATAGCATTCCAATTAGGATAAGCTGTATACTTATGGGTTCCTTTGATTTTAAGTCCTCTTTATTCTCTAGGAATATTGATGAAACACACTTGCCTACTTATGACATTCTTACTATCATTGAGAATCCATTTTCCCACTCTTCTCATGATAAAGATGAGACTTCCATTTAGTTATCTCTCTCCTTTTTAAGAGATCACAAGGTTCAATCTTTCCCTCCTTTCTCTAACATAGATAATAATCATGACACATCATGTGCTAATTATAACAAGTAATTATCTACCACTTCACTGAAATATCTAAACCTTGTTTCACCACAATTTATTTTTACATACAAAATTTTAGGTTTGTACAACCTTTTCAAAATCATTGCAACCATTTTCTAGTAGGATCCATTGATCTATCCATAATCAACCTACATACAACCTTTCATAGATTTCTATTGCACTGTTTATTCACACATGGCTCTTTTGAATAATTATTCAACCCAAAAACTCTATAGGAGTAAAGATCCCAACATTTATCTACTTGATGTCCTTCCCTATGACAATGTGAACACCACATACATTCATTTCCTTGATCTGAATTAAGTATTTAAACCTACAACACATGTTACATCATTTCTCTCTCCCTTAGCGAATCCAAGGGCTTCATATTTTGGCCTCACAATTGATTGGATGCGCTCTCTTATTTTGTGCCCATTATTTACTAGTCTTCTCTTATATCTCATTTTATTCATTATCTTAAAACTAATATTTATATCAAAACATCCTTTGTTTTTAACAACACTACATTCACTTACAAAATTTGGGATTCATGCATGTTCTTTGTTTCAACTTTACAATCCTTACCTAAACAAACTTTAGATACACCATACATATCAACTAATATATTAGGAGAACAAATAAAATCTTTTGTACCACATTTGACGACACAAACTAATGGCTATGATTTCAAATTTTCATTTTCTTTTTTGCAACAATTATTACTTCTTGCCTAGATCTTCATTCTCTTTCTTGAATCTTTCCAATTCCTTTTCAAGAATATCATTTTCATGCATGAATTTTCATAGATATCTTTTCTTAGTTTCTTTATAGTTTTAATCATTTCTAAATTAGACTTTTTAAGCTTCACCAATTCATCATTAGACAAAAATCTTAGAAATCAAAACCACATTTTCTTTCTTCACTTTCTTTCCTGTCTTTCCCATTGGAACAAATAATTTCTTTTAAAAAAAAACCTGAAATTGTAATTAATTGTAGCTTCAAAAACCTAATATGATTGCGCCTTGGTCAAAACACTCAATTTTATGAAAAATCTCAAACCTTAAGCATCTTATCCATGAAACCAAGTACAAAATATCGAAAGTAACATAGATTCGAAGGGAAATTTATAGATATGAGTGTGAGAGAACTTAAATTATAGATCTTTTTTCTTCCTTTGCAATGTCACATAGCATTGGAATCTGTTGATCTTCCATAAATATCGATGGAAAAGTGATTATAGAAACAAAAAGAGTTTAAGTGGAACCATATTACATAAGATGACATGATGGGCTATCACTTTGGTATTAGGTACCTGTGTATAGTGGGATCATCACATGATAAGTATAGGAGGTTATTTACTAGTACTTGCACCTTTGAAGGGTGCAAGGGTTATGTTGATAGCATTATATATATTAAATGATGGTGATGTATTTTTGATGTAGAGGGTTTTCTCGTAATATTTTTTGCTATACACTAAAATATTTGGTGGGATAATTTCATATGTATTGTTCTATACGTGCAAAATAATTACATTTTATTTTGAGTGCCATTCGATTTATGCAAGATTCCTCCCTTTTTCTGTATAATTGAATATGGATGATTTTGTATTTTGGAGTACCCATCAAAGATAAAAGAGGGTCAAATACGGAGACCATCTAGAGATTTTACTCTAGACATAGTCGTAAATGTCAGTCCTTGCCTCTCTATTTTACCAATGTCAATTGTTGTCTCATGTAGCGTGAGTTTTGAGATTTGTGTATAGTAATAGACCATGACATGGTGAGTGGGAGTTGTCTTTGGTTTCCTAATGTTACAAACACTATCAATACACTTTTTGGATCTTTTTGTTTCCATGGTGACCCACTCTAAATATCAAAACATATAACAACATACATAGGGATAGTTGGTGGCTTAAAACCTAGCCCATAAACAATGTCAATAATCTCACCAAGAGCTCCATTAACAAGTCCTTCCTCTATCCATATATTCATTGTAAGAATAATGTATTGTCCTTTTCATAGGAGTATATGTTTTTCTATATGTTCATTATTCATTACATTATTTTTTATACTTGTAGAATTTATCATTGCACTTATTGTGACTGAGCAATTTAATAACTTCAACATCTTTCTATTGTGTAGCTTTATTGAATCATTAGTAGTGAATAGGTGTGTAAACTATCAAATGATTTATTTTCAGCCGTTGTAAGTGTATGTCTATATGGGCCATTAGAAGCTTCCAATCCTCTTCTATTAGGTTTTCATCTCATATATTCTATAGAAGTTGCTGGAATTTTGCTTGTGTGCTACTCTCACCTTCTCGTCAGAACATTTTTTGTAAAGTAACAACTTTTGTGAGATGGTCCTACAAAAAATTGGCATTTGAGTGTGATGTATAGATCGGTTTATCCATAATAGGCATAGTAGTTATTCTAGGTCACTAAACAATATTATTGATATTGCACCAAAATATGCATTTTGTCGATGGGAAAGGCCTCACGTAGATAACTATCAATTTTGTGAAGTATCTTTGGTCCTATGAAGATCATTTCATCAATAAGAATGTATTTAATGTGTTTCAACTCTTCTTGGAATATTTTTAATGCCCGACCTTGTAATGACTACATTTCTTTAATAGGGATTCTGATCTTTGAATCTATTGTTGATGCACGCATGTTGAATGCAACAACCCCTATAAGGGCTAGTATTATTAATTAGTCTTTTTGTTAGGGTATTATACTATTCTTGAGTGCTTCTCTGATGCAAGCAATTAAATAGGATTTCATTGTAATTTTTGTTCCCTGAATGATCATGTGTAGTGGTTTATGTGAGAAGTACTTACGATGATCCTCAATTATTTGATGTGCAAACTTTTTCTGTAGTGATAATGTGAAGTTATGGTGCTTGGAACTTGATGGCATGGTTTCATGATAAATTCAAATTTTCTTGTCATTTATTAAATGTGTATCAATTTCATGTAAATGTAGTGAAACTATAATATGGTCCCATTTCTTTCTTGTATCAAACTCACACTTTCCAAGCATATAAAGCTCATGTAGTAACATAGTACTTGATGGGTCGCATCTAAGAAAATAGATCCCACTCATTGACATCCATTATCTTGCCCATGTTATTATCCATTTTATTTTCCTCCTCATTCTCATCTTCTTCTTCAGAGGTTATTCATGATCAATGATGCGATTAACGTTCCATACATCATAGTCGGTTGCATCCATTAGTGTCCAATTTATGATTATCAATTCTTTTGTGAGTCCTATCTATGTTTCTATATTACAGAAATGCTTATTTAATAGTAGTTCACTCAAACAAAATGTTTCAAAGTGTTTTGAATTGGGTTTTGGGATGTTGTAGAACTTTGGGTAAATATTGACAATAACCTTTACTGTTTGTTCCTTCCATTTGCATCCGTTACAATTTTCAATGTATGAATAAGACCTTGAAGATTCAAGTAGTGTTATAGTATCTAGCTCTAAAGGATTGTCTAAGTAAGAATGTAGGTAGTTGGGCTGAATTTGGTTTCTTTTCATTGTTTTAATTATTTGATGAAGTACTTTTCACCCAACATTCAAAGAGATGAAAGGATGATTGCAAATAACAAGTGGTAATTTATGTAGCATGTGACATGTTTCCTATGATCCTATATCACATTCTACAATAACTTTAGACAAGAATTTTTGATATGTCGTGAGAGCTGGGTCATCTTCTTTTTGTGTTAGAGATATTCTTCTTAACATATTAGAACATGTTTCATATTATTTATTTTCTTTTAATGCATACTTGGTAATATATTTCAGGACAAGTGCACATGAAATAACAAGTTGGAAATCTATGTTTTCTCTCCAAATTGAAATCATATCTAGATTGTTTATATTTAGTCTTTTGTCATTTCTCGCAGGTTCATATTCTTTCTTCTAGTACTATTGCATGATAATGTGGATGTAATTTTTTCTTTCCATGGAGCTTTGTATTTGCATGTTAAATTCTTCCCCACTTTTAGTAGTCATGTACACTTGGACAATAATGGGGACCGATACACCACATTACTCTTGTGAGATGCATCACAAGGATTCCTTGCACTGACACACCTATCGTAGTATTTCCTTTCATGTTCAACTTCTACATTTTTCTGCTAGTCAATTTTGTCCACATTTGGTGCATTTGGGAGAAAAATGAACCCGTTTACATGTCCAGTTCTTCAATGCTTCCATTTAGTTTTGTACCATCAATCTACTGCACCAAGGTGGTTCTCAAAATTTACTTCTACTGCATAGAATATTATGAATCATTGATGAAGATATAATGATGTAGTGTGAGGATTATTACTTATGTTATCCAAGTGTTGTTTTTTTTTATTCCCACTATAATGTCATATGTCAATAATCATTGTAGATCTATCCATTTAATATCTGTTGCAGGTGAACCCACAATAGTGAGTTACACATTTTTTCCTGAACAAACACTGAACTCTACATTTTGAAAAAAACTTTCACTTTCAGACGCTTATTGTCACTAAACCTTTACAAATCAGAAAAATGAAGTAAATTAGAGTCTCTTAGGTTTTCTATCAACATTCTAAATATATTTTTAATTTTTTTTGGAACTGATTTGAATCAATTTTTCTTTCTCCCACGAAAAGTGGTATGATGTTGTAAACATCATTTTAAAAGAGTGACATTGTTTTCGTAAAGCTTAACTTTTTTTCTAAAATAGATATCAATGTGGTTCTTTCAAATTTCATTTTGTAACATCCATATCTAGAACTTGGAATTGGTTTCATGACTTTATCACTAGTATTTCATATTTATTAATGTTTGAAGTTGACTAAACTGTAATTTGACATACATTATTTTTGTAACTTGTAACTTGTCATGTATTTGTCCAATTTCAATGTAATATTTTGATAGAAAGAAGACTTCAATACCATGGGCATTGTTATTTTTTAGAATTTTTTTCTCTTTTTTACTATTTTTCATTGAACATTGAACATAAAGGTTTATATTTGGTAAGAAACCTACATTTCATTGACGTCTAAAATCTTGTACATAATAGACTCAAATTTTATCAAATTTATAACCATTAGAAAGCTCATTTTGAGTACTAGTGCCATGCAAAAGGGCATATCCTTAAGTTTCCATTTGTGCCATGTAATTGAGCCCCAACGCCATGAAATCTTTAAAAATTTGTTGGCCTTTGAAAAATGGGCCTAATCTAAAAGGTTTCAATAGAAACTACTTTCTATTGAAATTACTTTCGATTGAAACTAATAGGTTTCGATCGAAAGTACTTGAGTTTCTTTGTGTGGTTAAAGTCTTAACTCAAGTACTTTTGACCAAAAGTAGTAATAGACTTTTGATAGAAACCTTGGTCAATGAATTTACTAATTTTTTAGGCTAGTAACAATCTCATATAAATAAACATTTTATTTCCTTATTTTGTAAATTGAAAATTTGTAGAATAATTCACATTTTGGAGAAGGAAGGCAATTGGAAGTATGTTTTTTTTAAATTTTGTCAGATTTTAGTGGAGCAATTTTGCAAGCGAAAGTGATGATAAATAAAAAGAGAAGAGTAAATAATACTACACAAAATTATTCACATGAGACCAAACAAAGATTACATGAAGAAGCACAGGCAAGATATTATCATAGGAAACAAGATCTCTCTCTCTCTCTCTCTCTCTCTCTCTCTCTCTCTCTCTCTCTCTCTCTCTCTCGTGGATGGTTAGGACTTATCTCAATGGTGTAGGGGCACCTAGAGAATAGTGCCCTCACCATTGCTACAATTTTGTTGTGTGGTGCTCTTAATGAGCCTTGTAATTAAAATAAAGGTTTGAGGACCTCTTTTGTACATGGAAAAGTTAGTTAGAGTCTAAAAGGTCTTAGGAGTTCTTAGGATGGCCTTAGAAGTTGAAAGACACCTCTGAGAGTAAGGTCATTGGAAGGAGTCAGTGGTCCATTTTGGGATTTTTAGAGTTATTTTAGATTGGAATTAGTGGTTCTACACTTAGGTTTCCACTAAGAGGAGTCACAATCCTTGGAAGGCTTAGATTTGGCCTATTGAGCAAAAGTTGCAAAGTGCAACTTTGCAACTTTTGAAAATGTGCTTGACAACATTTTAGCATTATGTCCTAAAATAGTGGATTCCTCTTCTAATGCAATGAGAACCCTAGACATACTAGGAAAAGACCTAAGAGACCATATATGAACAAAAGAAACCCTAATATTGCCAGTACGGGTTTGGCAGAGTATGAAAAGTAGACTATTGTGACTGTTTTATGCATTAAAAGAATCTCAGTGAATGAATGGAAGCCTTGGAGTGTTAAATTTGTTATTTTAATACCTTGGAATGATTGTTTGTATTGTTTAGAGTAGTTTTAAATTCATTAGATTAAGTGTTAGTAGTTTTCTTTTGTAAAATTTGTAAATAGACTGTTATAGCTAGCCACTCTCCTGAATCAGACAGTTGGACTTGTGAGCAATGTAACTCACTATCCCACCGTAGACTCAGTACAAACATTTAGGGATAGTGAGTAGGTTCAATGTCCTTTGTGCTTGCAGGAGGAGGGTCCTTCAAAACCTATGGAGGCATTTTTAATCTCTTGCCCTAGATGAGCCTAAGCAAGCCCGGTTAGGGAAGAGTGTTGTTGTAGAGCTTGTAACTTGCAGGGTTGTGATGATAATGAAGGAAGAAGGCATGGGATAGTTAGGGGAGTGTGTAAAGATCCTTTGATAAGAAGGAGAGGCTTGTGGAAATCCCACAAAGTATCAAACCAAACCAAAGAAAAAATAGGCCTAGAAAAGGCCTTGAAACCCTCCAAACCCTCTCTTTATGCAGAGGTATAGTATGACCTTCTTGAGACCCAAAACCTTGAAAATATCTAAGGGTTTACCAAATGAATGTAAGTCTCTTAAGGAATTTTTTGATGGTTAGTGGAGGAAAATGGAGTATTAGCCTAAGTTCTCAAAGTAGGAGGGCTAATTGGGTCTCCCTTCTAGTAGCCCTATTTTGATGGAAAAGTGAAGAATCGGTAGAGAAATCAAGTTCTTAGGATTGATATAGGAATTGAAACAAGAAGTTTGGGAGGTCTAAAGGAATCTCCATGACCCTACAAGGTGTGAGCAAAGGATTGTGAAGAAGGACCTTAGGAGAGTTTAAAAGCTTTGTGTGTTCCTCACTTAGCATGGAAGCCTAGCCATTGGCAAGGAAAAGTTTTTGATCAAGATAGAAGAGTGGGGTTTAGGATCAGGGGATCTAAGCTTGAAGAAGGTCCTATAGGTACATTAGGTGTATTTTCAAGTCACTTGAAGTCTCAAACATAGAAAAAGAAGCATGAACTAGTGATTAGTTCATCCCCTCTCCCTTTCAAGTGGTATTAGAGCCTTCTAAAGGTGTGGGAAAAGCTATTGAAGAGAAGGGTGGATGTTATCACCTACTAAATCTAGTGGATCAAGAAATATGGTGACCAATGCAGAATTGGCCAAGAAAGTTGAAGAGAAAGAGGAAGATAACAAGTTGTTGAGAGAAAGACTAGCACAACTAGAACGATTGTTAGGTGATGTCCAAGACAAAGCAGATAGATTCAAGGATAAGATGGAGTAGAAAGAAGAGAAGGAAGCCAAAGAGAAGGATATTGAGTTGGAGGAAGAAGCCCCAACACTAGATCCTACTATACTAGAGGAGCCTTTCTTGAAGGAATTAAAGGCAATAAATAGAAAAGCTTTGGAAGGCATTCCCTTGTTCAGTGGCAAGATGGATCCAGATCTTATCATGGATTGGATTGATGTAATGGCTCAAACCATTTTGAATGTGATGGTGTCTCTGATGCTCAAAAGGTCAAAGTAGCAAAGTCAAGGTTAAGGGGCTCTACTTTAACCTGGTGGAAATTTGTCCAAACAGAAAGAGAGAAAGAAGAGAAGGGCCCTATAGTTATTTGGAAAGGAATGGTGACTAAAATCAGGCAGGCTTATATTCCTGATGATTATGAGATACAGCTACATAGAAGAAGGTAGAACCTTAGACAAAAAGAGATGGATGTACAGTCCTATATAGAAGAATTTCAAAAACTATGTTTAAGGTCTAAGGTGGTGGAAGATGAAAGCATTAGGTTGGCAAGATATTTGAATGATCTTAAGTGGTCCATCCAAGAATATATGAGACTTGTCACTCCTAAAATAGTCCATCAATGCTATCAAATTGCTTTAAAGGTGGAAGAGAAAGGAAAAAGAAAGCAGGACCAATCCTCAAAGAATAGACGAAGGGGTAGAGATGGCAAAGGACATAAGGGAAGCTATGGAGGTAGAAGAAATGATAATAGACCTCAAGGTGAGTCCAAGCTGATTGAACAAAGTGGCGAGACCAGCCAAAGGGGTGGTTCAAGTAGAGGTAGAGGATTTGGAGGAAGAGGTAGATCACCAGGAGGAAGAGGACCATCTTATTTTGCCACTATGAATGGTTACCATTGTCAACAATTGGGCCATCCTGCCTATAGGTGTCCTGAAAAAGGATCATCTTCACAAGGTGACAAGAAAGTGGCATGTGTACATGAAGATACTTCAAGTGTGAAGTCTCCTGACATTCAATTGGATTTAGAGAGTGGTGAAAATTTGATGATAAAGAGGGTCCTAATCAGAGAACTAGTCAAGGAGGATCCCAAACAAAGAAGGTCACTCTTCAAGGTAAGATGCAAGATAATGAGAAAAGTCTATAAAGTTATCATAGACTCAGGGTCTACTGATAACATAATCTCCAAGGACGCCATTACCAATCTCAAGATTCCTAAAATACCTCATAGCACTCCTTATAAGGTCACATGGTTGAATAAAGGGCAACATGTCTTGGTTAATGAGCAAGCATGGATTGAGTTCACCATAGGTGGGTATAAGGACAAGATCTTATGTGATGTTTTTCCAATGGATGCCTGCCACCTATTACTAGGTAGGCCATGGTAGTTTGATAGAAAGGCTATGCATAATGGTGAACTCAACTCATACACTTTTGTGAAGGATGGCGTGAGCTACAAAATTCAGTCTTTACTTGAACAAGATAACCAAGGAAGTGGACCTAATGTACTGATGTTGAAGGGGAAAGAGTTCATGAAGACTCTTGAGAAAGAAGAAGGAGTGGGTTATACTATTATAGTGAGACCCAAGGAGGACATAGAGACCAAGAAAGAGGGCATACCTCATGAAGTGCAGTAGATTTTGAAGGAGTTCAAGGGAATTATATTAGATGGAGCTCCTGCAACCTTACCACCTAAGAGAGAAATTAGCCATCAAATAGATTTGGTTCCAGGGGCATCATTACCAAACAAGGCACCTTACAAGCTAACTCCTAAATAGAATAGGGAAGTTTCAAAGGAAGTACAAGAATTGATGGATCAAGGGCTAATAAGAAAGAGCATCAGACCATGTGATATTCCTACCATTTTGGCACCCAAGAAAGGAGGAACATGGAGGTTATGTACATACTCCAGAGCCATTAACAAGATTACAATCTGGTACAGGTTCCCCATATCTAGGATTGAAGATTTAATGGATTGTCTAGGAGGGGCTAAGTATTACACAAAGTTAGACCTTAAAAGTGGTTATCACCAAATAAGGATAAAAGAGGGAGATGAGTGGAAGATAACTTTCAAAACCACTGAAGGACTCTATGAATGGCTAGTCATGCCATTTTCCCTCTCCAATGCTCCAAGCACATTCATGAGGCTCATGAATGAGGTGTTGAAAGACTTCATAGGTAAGTTTGTGGTAGTCTATTTAGATGACATATTAATTTTCAGAATGAGTAAAGAGGAACATTTAAAGCATCTCAAGATTGTGTTGTCTAAATTAAAAGAGGAACACCTAACCATCAATCTAGACAAGTGTGACTTTATGAAGCATGAACTAGTCTATTTGGTCTTTGTTCTATCCCAAGGAGATCTAAAGATGGATGATACTAAAGTTTTAGCAATATTAAGTTGGCCAACTCCCAAGAATGCTAGTGAAGTGACGATTTTCCATGTCTTAGCTCAGTACTATAGAAATTTCATCAGGAACTTCAGTGGGATATGTGCTCCAATGATGGAAACCATCAAGGGTGGTTTGAAAACTAAATTTGTGTGGACACCTGCAACAGATAAGGGATTTGAGACATTAAAGAAAGAGGTAGCTACTAAGCCTATTGTAAGGTTGCCAACCTTTGATGAACCCTTTTTCATTGAATGTGATGCTAGTAATATAGCAGTAGGAGGAGTTTTGAGTCAAAGCAATAGACCAGTGGCTTTCTTTAGTGAGAAGCTAAATGTAGCAAAGCAAAAGTACTCTTCCTATGATCTATAACTTTATGCACTTGTTCAATCCCTTAGAAAGTGGAGACATTATCTTTTGCCCAAAGAGTTTGTAGTGTTTACTGATAATCAGGCTTTGAGCTTTCTCAACTCCCAAGACAAGTTGAGTCATAGATATGTCAAGTGGGTAGAGTATTTACAGTCTTATACCTTCACAATAAAGCACAAGAAGGGGCAACTCAATAAAGTAGCAGATGGCTTAAGTAGGAGGCTACTCACTATTCAAGAAGTCGAAATGAAGAGCATAGGATTGGATAACTTCAAGGAGCTATACCAAATTGATTAAGACTTTGCAGTAGCATAAAAGGTGTGTCAAGAACATTTGAATAACTTCCATGGTGAGTTTACAGAGTATACATTGTAGAATGGAATCTTATTTAAAGGAGGGTAATTGTGTGTTCCAAGAGGATCCATGAGGGAGAACCTCATTCAAGAAAAACATAATGGGAGTTTGAGTGGCCATTTTGGCCTCAACAAGACCTTGGAATTGGTCCAAAGGTACTACTATTGGCCTAAAATGTAAAGAGATGTCAGGACCTATGTGGAGCAATGCATCATATATCAAAGAGCAAAAGGTACTTCTACAAATGCAAGACTTTATCAGCCTCTCCCAATACCAAGAAGACCATGGGAATGTGTAAGTATGGATTTTGTGGTTGGTTTACCTAGGACAAAGAGTGGCTTTGATAGTATCTATGTTGTAGCGGATAGATTCAGCAAAATGAGTCATTTTATCCCATGTAAAGTCACTCATGATGCAAGTCACATTGCTTACTTATTTTTCAAAGAAGTTGTAAGAATTCATGGCTTGCCAAGTAGTATTGTCTTAGATAGGGATATAAAATTCATGGGACACTTTTGGAGGTCCTTATGGAAAAGACTAGGTACCAATCTAGCATTAGGTTCAACTTACTATCCTCAAACTGATAGTCAAACTGAGGTGGTCAAGAGGACACTTGGAAATTTTTTGAGGTGCTTAACCAAAGAATATGGTTTGACATGGGATTTAGTCCTTCACCAAGAAGAGTTTACCTATAATGATAGCATCAATAGAACAACTAGCAAGAGTCCCTTTGAGATTGTCTATGGGATACATCCTAGGGGTGTATGTGAACTAAGAAATCTAGAAGACCAAGTTCCTAATAATGGTTATGTTGAAGATTTTAGTCAATCCATGAAAGAAGTACATGACCAAGTGAAACAGTCCCTTATTGACAACACCAAGAAGATCAAAGACAAGGTTGATCTCAAGAGAAGAGAGGTTTAGTTTGGTGTAGGTGACTTAGTCACGGTCCATTTAAACAAAGCAAGAATGCCCAAAGGAGTTCCTATAAAGATGCAGATGAAGAGAATTGGTCCATGTCCCATATTGGCTAAGTATGGACAGAATGCCTACAAAGTTGGTCTACTGGATGATCTAGCTATCTACCCCATCTTGAACATTGTAGACCTGGTTAGATACAAAGGACCTTTTACTGAGGTAGATTAGAATGTGGAGGAAGCTAAAAAGGAAGTTCAGACAACAGCCCTGCCTCCCACAATCAAGCCAAGAGAAGAGAAGATATTGGACTCCTGAGTGCATACAAAGACCGGGCATGGAGTCTATAAAGAACACCTCATCAAGTGGAAAGGTAAACTATATTTAGAAGCAACTTGGGTCCCTGAGAATTAATTTCACCTTCAGAGCATAGATCTCCACCTCTTGTCTCCAATCGGGACTTAGCTTCTTTGGTGCGGAGTATGGTGCAGGGGCACTTAGAGAACAGGGCCCTCACCATTGCTACAATTTTGTTGTGTGGTGCTCTTAATGAGCCTTGTAATTAAAATAAAGGTTTGAGGACCTCTTCTATACATGGAAAATTTAGTTAGAGTCTAAAAGGTCTTAGGAGTTCTTAGGATGGCATTAGAAGTTGAAAGACACCTCTGAGAGTAAGGCCATTGGAAGGAGTTAGTGGTCCATTTTGGGATTTTTAGAGTTATTTTAGATTGGAATTAGTGGTTCTACACTTAGGTTTCCACTAAGAGGAGTCACAAGCCTTGGAAGGCTTAGATTTGGCCTATTGAGCAAAAGTTGCAAAAATTGCAAAAGTTGCAAAGTGCAACTTTGTAACTTTTGAAAATGTGCTTGACAACATTTTAGCATTATGTCCTAAAATGGTGGATTCCTCTTCTAATGTGATGAGAACTCTAGACATACTAGGAAAAGACCTAAGAGACCATATATGAACAAAAGAAACCCTAATATTGCCAGTATGGGTTTGTCAGTGTATGGACAATAGACTGTTGTGAGTATTCTGTGCATTAAAAGAATCTTAGTGAATGAATGGAAGCTTTGGGGAGTTAAATTTGTTATTGTAATACCTTGGCATTTTTTTTGTATTTTTTAGAGTAGTTTTCAATTCATTAGATTAAGTGTTAGTAGTTTTTGTTTGTAAAATTTTTAAATAGACTGTTCTAGCTAGCCACTATCCTGAACCAGCCATTTGGACTTGTGAGCAATGTAACTCACTATCCCACCATAGAATCAGTATGGCCATTTAGGGATAGTGAGTAGGTTCAATGTCCTTTGTGGTTGCAGGAGGAGGGTCCTTCAAAACCTATGGAAGCATTTTTAATCTCTTTCCCTAGGCGAGCCTAAGCAAGCCCAGTTAGGGAAGAGTGCTATTGTAGAGCTTGTAACTTGCAAGGTTGTGAAGAAAATGAAGGAAGAAAGCATGGGATAGTTAGGGGAGTGTGTAAAGATCCTTTTATAATAAGAAGAGGCTTGTGGAAATCCCACAAAGTATCAAACCAAACCAAAAAATAGACAGGCCTAGAAAAGGCCTTGAAACCCACCAAACCCTCAGTTTATGCAGAGGTACAGTACGACCTTCCTGAGACCCAAAACCTTGAAAATATCTAAGGGTTTAAAAAATTAATGTAAGTCTCTTAAGGAATTTTTTGATGGTAAGTGGAGGAAAATGGAGTATTAGCTTGATTTATTGGAGCAGAAGGGCTAATTAGGGCTCCCTTCTAGTAGCCCTATTTTGATTGAAAAGTGAAGAATCGGTAGAGAAACCAAGTGCTTAGGATTGATCCAGGCATTGAAAAAAGAAGTTTGGGAGGTCTAAAGGCATCTCCATGACCTTGCAAGGTGTGAGAAAAGGATTGTGAAGAAAGACCTTAGGAGAGTTTAAAAGCTTTGTGTGTTCCTCACTTAGCATGGAAGCCTAGCAATTGGCAAGGAAAAGTTTTTGATCAAGATAGAAGAGTGGGGTTTAGGATCAGGGGATCTAAGCTTGAAGAAGGTCCTATAGGTCCATTTGGTGTATTTGCAAGTCACCTAAAGTCTCAAACATAGACAAAGAAGCATGAAATAGTGATTAGTTCATCCCCTCTCCCTATCACTCAATGAAACATGTATGTGTGATATTGCAATACTAAATAAGACCAATTAAGACCTAACATGAGTAATAAGACCAAATAGGATCCCTTTAGAACTAACATGAGTAATAAGACCTAATAGGACCTAATAATTAATAACACCTAATGAGACCCTTAACACCTAAATGGACCACTTAAGACCTAATAAGACCCCTTAAGACCAAATAGGATGAATAGGACCTATTAAGACCAATTAAGAGGTAACATGTGTAGTAGGACCTCTTAAGACCTAACATGAGTAATAAGACCTAATAGGACCCATTAAGACCAATTAAGACCTAATAGGACTAATAAGAGTTCTAATATGACCTAATAGGACCTAACATGATTAATAAGACCTAAAACCTAGTAATAAGACCTAATAGGACCCCTTAACACTTAATAGGAGTAATAGAATGTATTACAACCAATTAACACCAATTAAGACCTATTAGGACCTATTAAGACCAATTAAGACCAATTAAGACCTTATAGGACCCCTAAGACCTATTAGGACCTATTACTTGACAATTTAAGACCTAATCATACCTATTAAGACCAATTCAAACCTAATAAGACCTAATAGGACCCTTAAGACCCAATAGGACTACTTAAGACCTTAAGACCAATTAAGACCTACCATGTGACTAATAATACCTAATAGGACAAACAAGACCTAATAAGACCTATAATACCTACTAAGACCTAATAGGAAGTTAATAAGACCTAATAGGACTAATAAGACCTAATAAGAATTATTAAGATCAATTAGGACCAATTAAGACCTAATAGTACCTAATAATACCTAATAAGACATAATAGGACCCTTAAGACCTAATAGGACCACTTAAGTCAGCTATTTCTATAAATGCGTATGCATCCAGAAGCTCCTCAACCAAACTAGTCAATGTTGTTAGAATAACTGAGAGGGGGGGTGAATCAATTATCCACAGTCCCAAATACAAAATGTATATCCTTAAAAAAATTCAGCAAACTTCTGCAGCTTGGTAACATAAAATAGTAAACTGTTTGTGCTTTTACCGATTACCAGTTAATAACTTATAGTGATTACCGATCAACTCAAATTTGCAACATGAAAAGTATGATAAGAAAACAATCATCACAACAACACATAACATAAGAGATTTAATGTGGAAACCCTATAAAGGGAAAAACCACCTAGGACCGGCAACCCAAAATATTGTTCACTCTTTTGAAGTGATCTCGGTGAAGAGCCAACCCTGCTAAAGGTTACAAAACACACTGTAAGGTGTGACCTTGTTAGAGGATTTAACACTAATAGTTATCATCCAACCAACATTCACTATGGGGTTGACAGGATAACAATGTACATTCTATGAATGACATACAAGACTTTCAAGTTCACTTAGTTAAGAGATTTATTTATTTATAATGGTTAAACTATAACAACAGATGAGCTGATTACAATACAACTTCTTTTGCAAATGTTCAAATCTATACTAAGTCCATTCAAATCCTTTGATCAATATATCAATTTTGTTCTACAATATTCAATAACTTATTGTCCTTTGGTAATAGCTCTCTGATGCTTGGTAATCTCTGCAGTTCGATTCTCCTTTAACCAGTTTGATCAGGCATGCATGAAGCTATGTTCATGCGATACCTCTGCAGTCTCCTTCTTCCAGCATACATAAACAATGAAATTAGTGTTTCTTAAATAGAAAAGTAAACCATTTTATTTTCATCCATCAGATTTTGCCACTTAATCCTTCTCGGCTAATGTGTCCATAACACATTTTATTTCCATCCTTTAGATCTTCTTCCAAATTTTGTTAGTCATAGATCTTTGTAACAAACTTTATCTTCAACCTCCAAATCATACACTTTCTAGCTCATCAATTTCTTTTGACTAAACTAATCATTTACTTCCTTTCTTCATGCTTGATTGATAAAGAAATGTGTCAATGTAAACAAGCTCGGTTAATATTGTCACTCAGTATACACTACACTAGCTTGGTGTATACTGAAGTGCTTCTTTTACTGACCACACTACTTTGTGCATTTTTTACTCTCTTCTTCATCATAGATGAATGCAACATAATCAAGTCAATAAGATAAGGTCATAGAATTTTTAATAAGTTACCCAAAGTATTCCTTTTCCTCATCTGTCATATCCATCTTCCTCATATAGATATATATGTTCTTCATCTCTTTTCTCCTTTCTATAGATGTTTAGGTATTTGTAACTTACAAGATAAGTATTGTAAAAACTAGTTGACATCAATGACAACATATTAATGATTTAATCATCTTACATATATCTAATCAACAACTCGGTCATCTCTAATCAATGATCTTCAAGTCATTCAGATTATTCAATCAGTTGTAGTTCATCAATATCTCCCTTTAGCATTGATGGAAACACAAGAAATATGAAATATGCCATACACATACCAAACATGTATTCTACAACTATACAAGTAAATGTTGTAACTTGGTAAGTTCTCCTTAGCTTGATTTAATGTGTTTAATTACTACATTATACAACAACATTTCATGTGCAGACTTTCTTCTACAGATTTGATCTTTTCAGTTCTTTCTCGGATTCCTTCTATTCTTAGTAACAAGTCTTCAATACTCTCCCTCACTTCTTCAGTTTATCTCTCCTTATACCATTCTTGTTTCATATTGAGATCTCTCTCCCTTTCTTTGTGATATATTTCATTAACTTCTATCTCCCTTTCTTTTTGAAATATTTGATTGACTTCTCTCCTTTTGACTGCAATTCCAAAGAACAATATAAAACATACAGCTCTGTAGTAGCCAAGTAACTCATTGTTGTTCGGTGCATACTGTGTATCTCTGTATACTGTTATGCAAATTTGTTCTGATTCCTCAAACCTTTCACAACCTTAGATGGAATGCAAAGTGTGAACTATGCTGCATCAACATGAATGATCTTCTGATAAGATTAGGCTGATGCAACCTCTAGATCACATTAGTGACCGGTAGACAGGGGACAAACCCCAAGTCTAGTCCTCAAATATTCAAAAGTTTCCTTTGGTAGAGGCTTGGTGAAATATCAACAAGTTTTTATTTTGATGTAACATATTCCAATTTGACTTGCTTCTTCTGTACTTGTTCTCTTAAATAGTGATAATTAATAGAAATATGCTTGGTATTTGAGTGCATTACATGATTCTTTGAAATATTTATTGCACTAGTGTTGTCACAATATATAATCACTAGCTCAGTGATTACCTCATTCATACCTTCCAACACTTGCTTGATGTAAGCAATATTTGAATAGTTTGTAGTAGTAGCCACATATTCTTCTTCGACAGTGGACTGAGAAATACAAGGTTGTTTCTTACTTGTCCAAGTAACAAGTCTTTCACCAAAGAAAAATGCTCCTCCGATTGTACTTTTTTTAGGCATTTATACTTCCAGCCCAATCTGCATCAATGTAGACTCTGAGTTCAAATTTTCCTTCTTTTGGATACCATAATCCATAATCCTCTATTTTCTTTAGGTATCTCAAGATTCTCTTTGTAGAAACCATGTGTGTCTCCCTAGGATTTGTAGAAAATCTAGCAACTATTCCAACAACATGTGCTATGTCTGATCTACTATGTACTACATACATCAACTTACCAATCATGGATTGGTACAATGTCTAGTTTACCTCTGTAGTTTCATCATCTTTACTCAGTTTGCAGCCTGTAATGACTAGTGTTCCAACTGGTTTAGCATCTTCCATGCCAAATGTTTTCAATACTTCCTTTATGTACTTTGATTGTGTGATGAATATTCCATCATTCTGTTGAATAACCTGTAAGCCTAGAAAGAACTTAATCTCTCCAAACATAGACATTTCAAATTCTTTTCTCCTCTCATCAGCAAATGATTTATAGATATGATCTTGTCCTCCAAAAATCATATCATCCACAAATATTTCAGTAATCAAAATAGTATCATCTGAATCTCCTTTCATATACAAATTGTTGTTCTCAATAGTTCTAACAAAACTAATACTTAACAAATAAGTATGCAACCTTTCATACAAGGCTCTCGGTGCTTGCTTCAAACCATTTAGAGCTTTACATAATCTACATACCATTTATTTCTTGTCTTGATCAACAAACCCTTCTGGTTGTTCTATGTAGACCTCCTCTTCTAGTATCCCATTTAGAAATGCAGATTTAACATCTATTTGATAGACTTTAAACTTCTTGTGAGCAACATCTGCAAGTAACATGGGAACTCCTTCTAGTCTAGAACAGGTGCAAAAGTTTCACCATAATCTATTCCTTCCTCCTGTGCATATCCCTTGCATAGAAGTCTGGCTTTATTCCTTGTAACCTCTACATTTTCATTAAGTTTGTTTCAGAAAATCCATTTAGTACCGATAACATTGTTATCTTTTGGCCTAGGTACTAAAGTCCATGTCTTGTTTTTCTCTATCCGATCTATCTCTTCTTTCATTGCATTTACCCATTCATCATTCTCTAGTGCAACATTTACATTTTTCAGTTCAAACTCACAAACTAAGCATGTACCTTGTCTTAACTTACTTCTTGTCATGATGCCAGCTTGTCTGTCTCCAATGATTTGGTTCTTAGGATGATGTCATCTGACAAATCTTGCTAGCACTTGGTCTCTTCTTTGTTGTTCATCCTATGCAGGTTCATTTCCTTGCTTGGTAGGTCCTTCCTGCTCATCGGTTTCCCTTTCCTGTTCCTTGGTGTTATTTTCTTGATGATCGGTTGACATAGTCTACGGCTTTGGTAGATACTCTAGATATTCAATGTAAGTGAATCTACCATAATCTTTCAGCTCCTTTGTGCTTTCTTCTCCATTGTTATCATCAAACTCATCAACCCTGACATTAGCACTTTCAATCATTTTGTTAGTAACTTTGTTTAGACACTTGTAAGCTTTTCTTTTAGTGGAATATCAAAGAAATATCCCTTCATCACCTTTCAAGTCAAACTTTCCATTTCTATCATCGTTCAAAATAAAACATTTACTACCAAAAATTCTAAAGTAACTTATAGTCAGTTTGTGTCCAAACCATAACTCATAGGGTTTTTTGTTTGCATCTTTATTCAATTGTACTCAGTTCAAAACATAAACAACTATGCTAACTGCCTCTCTCCAATATGTCTGAGCTACATTCTTTTCTATCATCAGTTTCCTTTGAAAATCAATAATTGATCTATTTCTTCTTTCAGCAATCCCATTCTATCGAGGTGTTCTCGGTGCAGAAACCTGTCTTTTTATACCATGCTCATTACAATAGTTAGTAAATTCATTAGAAATAAATTCACCACCTTTTTCAGATCTCAAGCATTTCATTTCTTTCCCAGTTTCTTTCTCTACTTTTTCTTTGTACCATTTAAGCATCTTAAATGCCTTTGATTTTTCTTTTAAGAACATTACAGTCATTAATCTAGTGTACTCATCAACAAACAAAATGAAATATCTATCTCCATAGTAACTCCGAGTTCTCATAGGACCACATAGGTCGGTGTGAACCAACTCTAGTATTCTCTTTGTTGAATAATCTTTTATTTTGAAACTAGATTTTTTCATTTTACCTTTTTGACATTCATGACACATAACATGATCAGGCTTTGTTAAGTTAGGTAGATCCCTAACCCTTTTCTTTTTACTGATCTTAATCATGTTATCAAAATTCACATGACATAACCCTTTATGCCACAACCATGCATCCTCATTTTTCATCATTAAATAGGAAGACTCAACATTGTCAAGATAAAACAAGTCACCTTTCGATTGTGCTCCTATTCCAACAAGTTTTCCTCCATCATCAAATATCTTTACCTTCTTTCTCTCAAAAGCTACTTGGTGACCTGAATTGTTCAGTTGTGCCACACTTAGTCAATTGTGTTTTAGTCCTTCTACCCCATATGCATTATCACATTTGATTCTATCATTTATCAACAAAGATCATTTTCCTCTAACCATACAAGGTGTATCATTACCCATTTTTACAGATCCTCCATTATATTACTCAAGATAATCAAATTTTTCTTCATCACTAGTCATGTGATGTGTATAGCCACTATCAATGATCCATGTATCATTTTTATTAACTTTACAAATCAGTGATGTTTCTACATACCTTTCTTCTTCCTCAAAATCATCCTTCATCGCAACAAATACTACTTCTACATCATCATCTGAATCAGTGTCAGTATCATTCTCTTGAGCAATGTAACATACCTTTTTTCCTTTATCATTGTTGTCTCGGTTGTAGTTTCAGTAACTTTTGTTGTTTCTCCTCCCAGAGCTTCCTTCACCAGACTAGTCTTTGTTTGTATCATCTTCTTTCTTGTTTGGGCATCTAGCAGCAATATGACCAACTTCTTTGTAGTTAAAACATGCTAAAGGTAATTTACCCCTATATCTACCTTTACCTTTAGGTAATCTCCTGGCCATAAGAGCTTCAAGCTCATCAAGCTCATCATTAGTATTACTATCATTATCATCATGTCTACTACTAGACTTACCGATCTTCAGAGAAGACATAAAAGAAGACTCAATAGATGGTACAACACTATTATCATAGTTGTTAAGCTCAAAAGTTGTTAGCTTGCCAATCAAATTATCAGGAGTGAGAGTACTGCCAGGTGCAGACCTCATTTCATGTATTGAAAATATTCTAATTGCATAGATAGGCAATAAGGTTCTAAGAATTTTTCTTACCACTCTATCTTCTTCTATGACACCACCAGATCCTCTGATAGCATTAACTACCTCCTTTATTTAGTTTGTATACTGCACTATGTTTTCACCTTCTTTCATTTTCATATCATTGAATCTTCCTCTTAAACTTTCAGCTCTCGCTCTCTTCACATTTTCATCACTACTATAAACTTGAGAAAGTTTATCCCACATTTCCTTTGAGGTACCACAATCCTTGACATCTTCAAATTCAGCATCAGTTAGAGCAACAACAATCTCCATCATTATAATGTTATGCTCATGTCTATCTCTTAATTAATCAAGAGTCAAAGGTCCAATAGGCGGTGCTAAGTAGCCATTCTCCAATAGAGTGAGGGTAGAATTCCCAATTCCAGATATATGCAGCTTCATTTGGCTTTGCCATATTGTAAAATTGTCCTTGTTCAGATTTGGCACTTCCCTCTTATACATTTTGTTATCTTTGTGCTGAAGTCCTTAAAACTCTGTTCCAAGCAACCAATGTCCTCTGATACCAATTGTTAGAATAACTGAGAGGGGGGGTGAATCAGTTATCCACAGTCCCAAATACAAAATGTATATCCTTAAACAAATTCAGCAAACTTCTACAGCTTGATAACATAAAATAGTAAATTGTCTGTGCTTTTACCAGTTACCAGTTAATAACTTATAGTGATTACCAATCAAACTAAATACGCAACATGAAAAGTATGATATCCAAACAATCATCGCAACAACACAAAACACAAGAGATATAATGTGGAAACCCTGTAAAGGGAAAAAACACCTGGGACCGACAACCCAAAATATTATTCACTCTTCTAAAGTGAGTTTGGTTAAGAGCCAACCATGTTAAAGCTTACAAAACACACTGTAAGATGTGACCTTGTTAGAGGATTTAACACTAACAGTTATCGTCGAACCAACATTCACTATGGGGTTGACAGGATAACAATGTACATTCTATGAATGACATACAAGACTTTCAAGTCCACTCAGTTAAGAGATTTATCTATTTACAATGGTTAAACTGTAACAGTAGATGATCTGATTATAATAAAACTTCTTTTGCAGATGTTCAGATCTATACTAAGTCCATTCAAATCCTCTTATCAATATATCAATTATGTTCTACAATATTCAATAACTTATTGTCCTTCAATAATAGCTCTCTTACGCTCGGTAATCTCTGTAGTACGGTTCTCCTTTAACTAGTTTGATCAAGCATGCATGAAGTCGTGTTCATGTGATATCTCTACAATCTCCTTCTGTCGGCATACATAAACAATGAAATCAATGTCTCTTAAATAGACAAGTAAACCATTTTATTATCATCCATCAGCTTTTTCCACTTAATCCTTCTCGGTTGATGTGTCCATAACATGTTTTGTTTCCATCCTTTAGATCTTCTTCCAAATTTTTTTAGTCGTAGATCTCTGTAACAAACTTTATCTTCAACCTCAAAATCATACACTTTCCAGCCCATCAATTTCTTTTGGCTAAACTAATCATTTAGTTCCTTTCTTCATGATCGGTTAATAAAGAAATGCATTGGTGCAAACAAGCTCGATTAATACCATCGCTCGGTATACACTACACTATCTCGATGTATACTAAAGTGCTTCTTTTACCAACCACACTATTTTGTGCATTTTTGAATCTCTTCTTCATCATAGATTAATGAAACATAATCAAGTCAATAACATAAGGTCATAGACTCATCAATAAGTTACCCAAAGTATTCCTTATCCTCATCTATCATATCCATCTTCCTCATTTAGATATATTTGATCTTCATCTCTTTTCTCCTTTCTACAGATGTTTAGGTATTTGTAACTTACAAGATAAGTACTGTCAAAACTTGTTGACATCAATTACAACATATTACTGATTTAATCATCTTACATATCTAATCAACAACTCGGTGATCTCTAATCACTGATCTTCAAGTCATTCAGATTATTCAATTAGTTGTAGTTCATCAAACATAATTTGTGCCATCTCTCCTATGAGTCCTTCTAAGTTGGCAACTGAAGGGATGCCTGCTACACTATAGATTTCATTTGAGGTCTTGCTAGAGGATGCTCCAACTGAGGATCTAGAGTTTCATTGAAACATCAAATACTACCCAAAATAATCACTAGATATGGATCTGGTAGCTACTACAATGTCTCCAACTCCATCAATCGCTCCTTGAAGCTAGGTGCTACAAACAACATCATCTATAGTGGGACCTAGATAAGGAGCTATATCAAGTGCCCTCTAACCAATAATGGCCCTATGTGATGGTAACAGATGATCAAATTGACAATAAGAATCTCTATCAGCTAGTCTACCATGCCCCTCTCCTAGATATGGTGGAAAATCAATGTAATTCAGGACCCTCCCTAAATGAAACTCAACAAAAAGTTGTTGTGCAAAATATAGTGCAATTTGGTCATTACTTGGATAATAATCATGGGTATAAATAAATTATGGGTATATCAATGTTGTCATAGCTAGACCCTGACACCTAGTAACCTGATAACCGTTCACATACTTTTGATTAACATAAAATGGGAAAGCTTCCCATTTTAGGGTCTCTTTGGGCACTAAGCTTTATACCTCAGAAAGAGAAATGCATGAACAAAGATCTCATCTCTTCCTCTCAAGGATGGCCTATATAGTGTTTGATGAATACAGAGTAGCACTCTCAATGTCATCCCTAATTCTAATGAGGCTATCAAGCATTGACTGGAAAGTATTCTTATACATGCTAGAGCTACTAGCCTTGTTTATAGACTCTCCCATTCTTCTAATTTTGTAGTTAGTTTAGGTAAATAGTTTGTTGAGGTGGAATCAATGCATCTTCCATGATGCCTAATCTATAGATATATGTGTACTTGAAAATTTGTATTTACTATCTTGAATAAAAGAAGATATACACATTTTTCAATGAAAGATGATCTATATATACACATGTATATATGTATATATATATACACACATATATATACATGTACATATAAATTTACATAAAAACACACACACACACACAGATATATATACATATATATGTATGTATATATATACACATATATATGTCTATGTATATGTATATGCACACATATAAATATATATACTTAGTCATGTATATATACATATATATGTACATATACGAATGTATACATATATATAGATGTATATATGTATATATTGTTGGAGATTTGCCAGTAGGCCAGTACTAACTGTATGTTTGTCATTGATGACAACATATGGAAAGTAGCATGTGTGGAAGACTTATGCAGTAACCTTTAAGTATATGTAGCATGGACATGATATCTGTTGGAAATATAGATGCAGTAACTGAGAGGGGGGGGTGAATCAGTTAACCACAAAAATATTACCACCGATCCCTTAAATATCTTAACAAATTATTTACAGTGCCACTCGGTAAATATACAAAGAAATGCTGAAAACTTGATCCTTGAAGTGTGTAATAATTAAACTATTCTTAAGCATTCATCACTGATTAACTTACATGAATAAAGAAAATAACATGAACACAAGAGACACCAGATTTACTGTGGAAACCCAATATGGGAAAAACCACCAATGTAACTAGTTATTGTTTTTCACTCTTTTGAAGTGATGCCCGATTAGAAGCCAACCCGGTAAAAGGTTACAAAACACACTGTTAGGTGTGACCTTGTTAGAGGATTTAATCACCCTGCTAGGAGTGGCCTTGTAAGAAGTCTTGAAACAATTCAATAGAACTGTTACCTTGTTATAGGATTTACAAAATGGTTGTTAAACCAACTTGGTTAAGAGATTTTGATATCACTGCTACAATTGCTAGAGAGTAACAATGAAATGACCTGCAACTGAATTGCTGAATATAGATCTCTGTTCTGTTTCACTAGATCCTTACTGATCAATTAAATCTTTGCTGCTTCTCAAGGATATTTGACGATCCTTCAAAATTCGCACACACCTTTCTTCAAAATGATTTCTGCATGCTGTATATCTTTTATTCACCACTTGACCTTCTATATATATATGCCATTTCATAATCATTTAGATTGTCAAGTCGGCACTAATAATTATTATAATAGTCAGCTGGGATAAACAAACTGTAATAAAAAAATTCTTTGAAAGGGCCAACCTTTCTTGGTAAACATTAATCTTGAAAAGATTTCCTTCGGTGACTGAGAGAACTCGGTAACCACAGTGAATTCTGCAACATCCTTTGGAGACTGAGAGAGCTCGGTAACCACTAATTTTCCTTTGATAACCGAGGAGGCTCGGTTAACACTGTTACCCTATCATGTTTCCTTTAGACACCCAAGAGAACTCGGTAGACACTAAAAACTGCCTAACTGACCGACTGAGCTCGGTAGATACTGAGAGCGATAATTGATATGACATTTGTGTGACATCAAAGACAACACATAGCTAATCCAACAATGACCTTCAGACAATTGTATCCAACAATCTCCCTCTTTAGCATTGATGGCAACACAAAATGTCATAGCACAATGAAATTTCACAGAGAAACCAAGAGTAAGAAACATATCCTTAGCTTCATTCTGATTCCCATCATCTTCAAACTTCTTTCTCTAACTGAGAACTCTCCCTCTTAACTTCTCAAATTATTCTTCTTAGAAATTTCTTGAAATGACAGAAAACTCTCCCTCTTTGACAACACATGCCAAAGACAACGTACACAGTTTTGGTAAATATCAATGTACCTTATGTACTGATTCATATGCAATGATTCCCTAACTATGCTGCATCAACTGATTGATCTTCAACATGTTCTGGTTGATGCATCACTAAAAATTTATTTAGTGAACCTCGAACAGGGAAGTGACCCCTAACTTGCCTCTTAGATACAAGAATGCATCCTTAGGTAGTGGCTTGGTGAAGATATCTGCAATTTGTTGTTTTGTATGAATATATTCCAATTTGATTTCCTTGTCTTGCACCAATTCTCTGACAAAGTGATATTTAATTACAATGTGCTTGGTTTTGGAATGCATTACTGGATTCATTGAAATATTTATTGCACTTGTATTATCACAAAACATAACAACTGGTTCTTTGATCTCAACCTTCATGCCTTCCAAAAGCTGTTTAAACCATATAATATTAGAGCAGTTTACTGCTGTAGCAACATATTCTACTTTTGCTGTGGATTGGGATGTGCAGTTTTGCTTTTTACTAGTCCAAGATACTAACCTCTTTTTCAAGAAAGAATGCTCCACCACTTGTACTCTTTCTATCATCAATGTTTCCTACCCAATCAGCATCAGTAAACACTTTTAAATCCAGATTGCCTCCAAATTTATACCACAAGCCATAATCTTCAGTTCCCCTTAAATACCTCAAGATTCTTTTGATTACCATCATGTGATTTTCTCTGGGTTTAGTCGAGAATCTTGCCACTATTCCAACTGCTAAGGCAATATCAAGCCTTGTGTGTACTACATACTATAATTTTCCAATCATTGATCTATATAAGGTCTGATCTACTTCTTTTGAATCATCATCTTTGGTAAGCTTCAGTTCAGTACACATGGGTGTACCAACTAGTTTTGAATCTTCCATACCAAATTTCTTAAGTATTTCCCTGATATATTTAGACTGAGTAATGTAGATACCATTTTTGTTCTGTTGAATCTGAAGTCCAACAAAGAATTTTATCTGACCAAACATAGACATTTCAAATTCTTTGTTCATAAGCTCTAAAAATTCTTTGCACTGATCATCATTTCCTGTAAACACAGTATCATCCACAAATATTTCTGCCAAAACAATTTTGTTATCTGATCCTTCTTTGATGTATAAATTGCTATTGTCATTAGCCCTTTTGAAATCAATCTGAGTAAGATAGTTATGTAATCTTTCATACCATGCTCTAGGAGCTTGTTTCAGACCATACAATGCTTTGTGTAATTTGTAGACCATATCCCTTTTGTCTAGATCAATAAAACCTTCAGGTTGCTCAATGTAGACTTCTTCCTCAAGAATACCATTGAGAAAAGTAGATTTGATATCCATCTGATATACCTTAAATTTTTTATGTGCTACATATGCAAGTAAAGTCCTCACACCTTCTAATCTTGCAACAGGAGCAAAAGTCTCTCCATAATCTATTCCTTCTTCTTGAGAATATCCTTTACATACCAATCTTGCTTTGTTTCTTGATACTTGACCATCTTCATTCAACTTATTTCTGAATACCCATTTTGTCCCAATTACATTTTTATCTTTAGGCCTAGGTACAAGAGTCCATGTCTTATTTTTCTCTATTTGCTCTATTTCTTCATTCATAGCCTCAATCCAACTTTCATTTTCTAATGCATCTTTAACATTTTTAGGTTCAAAATCAACAAATAAACATGTATGTTTTAGTTTACTTCTTGTCATAGTACCATCTGATTTGTTTCCAATAATCTGATCCGGTTTATGATGCTTTCTGACGTACTTGGCTAATACAGGTTCCTTGCTTCCTGAATGAGTTACATTGTCATCTTCTTCATCTTCAGGTTCATATTGCTCGGGCTCGGTAGATACTTTCTCGGTAGCTTCAGACTGAGACTCGGTACTTTGTGACTCAGTCTGAACTTCTTCTTGTGACTCGGTTACTGTACTAGGCTCGGTAGATGTAGTCTCCTTACATGTGTCTGGCAATGTATCAGGTTCGATGTAAACAAATTTTCTATAGTCCTCTAGTTTCTTTTTTCTTTCTTCTTCAATCTTTTCTGCAAACTCATCAATTCTCACATGTGCACTTTCTATGATTTTGTGAGTAGACAAATTTAGACATCTATATGCCTTACTTTTGCAAGAATATCCCAAAAATATTCCTTCATCACTTTTTACATCAAATTTTCCTTTTCTAGATTCTTTTAAGATGTAACATTTACTACCAAATACTTTTAGGTAACTTACATTTGGTTTGTAGCCATACCGTAGCTCATATGGAGTCTTGAATGTGTCTTTTCTTAGCTGTACTCAGTTCAAGGTATGAATTGCAATGCTGATAGCTTCCTTCCAGTATTTCATAGCAATGTTCTTTTCAATCATTAGAGTCCTTGCACAGTCCATGATAGATCTATTCCTTCTTTCGGCTATTCCATTCTCCTCAGGAGTTCTCAGGGATGATACCTGTCTTTTGATTCCTCTTTCAATGCAGAAATTATTGAATTCATGGGAGATGAATTCACCACCTCTGTCTGATCTCAAGCATTTTATTCTTTTTCCTATTTTCTTTTCTACTCTTGCTAAATACCATTTAAACTTCTCAAATGCTTCAGACTTTTCTCTTAAATACATAATAGTCATCATTCTAGAATAATCATCAACAAAGAGAATAAAGAATTTTTCTCCGGTATAGCTCTCAATTCCAATAGGTCCACATAAATCAGTATGCACAATTTCCAAAATAACTTCAGACTGATAGTTTTTACTTTTGAAACTAGACTTTCCCATTTTACCAATTTGACAATTCTTGCATAGACCAACATCAGGTTTCTTCAAAGTAGGAATACCTCTTACTTTCTTGAATTTGCTTATTTTCATCATGTTGTCAAAATTTACATGACATAACCTTTTGTGCCATAACCAACTTTCTTCAATTTGAGCAATAAAACATGAGTAATCACCAAGATCAAGATAAAACAAATTACCTTTGGTTTGTTTGCCTGATCCTATCAATTTTCCTTTGTCATCTAGCAGTCTTGCTTTGCCATTCATGAATTCAACCTTGAATCCAATGTTGATTAGATGTGCTACACTTAGAAGATTATGCTTTAGTCCTTCGACCCAATATGCATTATCACATATAAGTTCTTTGGTTAATGAAATTCATCCCTTTCCTTTTATACAATAGGGTTCATTGTTTCCAAACCTTACATTACCACTATCAAAGTTTTCAAAGTGTTCAAACTTGGTCCTGTCACCAGTCATATGATGTGAACATCCACTGTCTATAATCCATGTATCATTCTTGCTTATATGAGAGATAAGTGCCATCTCATCTTCATCATTATCAGATTCATATGTTACAGCAATGAAAGCAATTTCTTCTTCACTATCATCCAAATCTTTAGCAAAGAAACATGTTTTCTTACCTTTATCCTTTAATAATTTGAAATTTTTCTTGCCATTGTACTTGTAATTTTTCTTCTCATCTTTGCTTTGCTTGTTTGGACACCTAGCTGCAATATGACCAATTTCTTCACATGAAAAACAGATTAAGGGAGTTTTACCTTTGTATTTTCCTCTACCTCTTGAATACTTTTTTGCAAGTAATGCTTCAATAACTTCAAGATCACTATTAGAACTTTCCTCTGATTCTTCTTCACTTTCTGATTGGATTTTCTTCCCTTTCTTGAGTGAAAGTTTGGCCTCAAAAGCTGATTCAATATTTTTAGAAGTTGGAACATAGTTGTCATAGTTATCCAGTTCAAAGGTTGTCAATCTTCCAACTAAGGCATCCAAAGTTATATTGTGATTTTCTTCACATCTTCTTTCTTGAATAGAAGAAACTCTTATTGCATAAATAGGGAGTAATGTTCTAAGAACCTTACTTATAACCATTTCATCATAAATTTTTCCTCTAGAAGCTCTGATTGCACTAACACTTGTCTTGATCCTTTCAACATATTTTGCAATGTTTTCTTCTTCTCTCAATTTCATTTGATCAAAATGTCCTCTTAGGCTCTTTGCTTTGGCTCTCTTCACATTGTCATCACCGCCATAGATTTTCTTCAGCTTGTTCCACATTTCATGAGTAGTTGTGCAGTCTTTGATTTCATCAAATTCTTCATAGCTAAGAGCTGATGCAATGTCTATCATCATAGTGTTATGGTTCTTCTTCTTTGCAATGTCTTCAACAGTTAATGTGCTAGTAGGAATTGTATATTCTTGATCAATATATTTGCATCCTGAATCACCAATGGAAGCCAGATGTAGTCTCATGAGACCTTGCCATGCTGAAAAGTTATTTCTGTTAAGCCTTGGAATTTCTCCTTTGTAAGACATCCTGATCTTTAGCTTAGGTCCTTGAAACCCTTCCTAGAAGCACCAAAAGCTCTGATACCAATTGTTGGAAATATAGATGCAGTAACTGAGAGGGGGGGTGAATTAGTTAACCACAAAAATATTACCACTGATCCCTTAAATATCTCAACAAATTATTTACAGTGCCACTCGGTAAATATACAGAGAAATGCTAAAAACTTGATCCTTGAAGTGTGTAATAATTAAACTATTCTTAAGCATTCATCACTGATTAACTTACATGAATAAAGAAAATAACATGGACACAAGAGACACCAGATTTACCGTGGAAACCCAATATGGGAAAAATCACCAATGTAACTAGCTACTATTTTTCACTCTTCTGAAGTGATGCCCGGTTAGAAGCCAACCCAGTAAAAGGTTACAAAACACACTGTTAGGTGTGACCTTGTTAGAGGATTTAATCACCCTGCTAGGAGTGGCCTTGTAAGAGGTCTTGAAACAATTCAATAGAACTGTTACCTTGTTAGAGGATTTACAAAATGGTTGTTAAACCAACTCGGTTAAGAGATTTTGATATCACTGCTACAATTGCTAGAGAGTAACAATGAAATGACCTGCAACTAAATTGCTGAATATAGATCTCTATTCTGTTTCACTAGATCATTACTGGTCAATTAAATCTTTGCTGCTCGGTCGATACTGAGAGCGATAATTGATATGACATTTGTGTGACATCAAAGACAACACATAGCTAATCCAACAATGTCCTTCAGACAATTGTATCCAATAGATATCATCATGATATCATGGGCACAGAGGTTAACTATTAGTACAGATAGTTATATAGCAGCTTGTGTCAGCAGTGTTTCTGATAGAGTAACAAATAGTGTTCTGAGTATGGTTGTCCGTACAATTGTCATGAAGCCTTATTCCCTTCGATATGTGATGGAGACATCTTAGTGATTTTCCACTCCTAGATGCATAGTTTGATATGTAGTACAAGTGAAGTTATGCAGTCTCTATTCGCGAGTAGCAGTTTCCTATGTTTATTCAGAAGAGCCGAAAAAGATTTTATTAGTTTTGGAGTTGTGCCTATCTTTTGGATATGTGCCCTTGGATTTAATCTTTGGGAAGAGTTAGTTATGTTTAGTTAAGAGCGCATGAGTTAATTCAGCCTGAAGTGAAAGATCCAGTTGTTTTGATAGAGCCGATAGTGTGTAGTGTGCGTCTACAATTACCTTATTGGATAGGTCCCAGAATGTATTGCGTGCATAGTAGGGCTGACATAATGTTTATCTAAGTGTTATAATTTCTCTAATATGATTTCAAGGTAGTTCTAACAAGTTGACTTAATTATATCATTTGGAGGAAAGATATTTATGGGAGGTCATTTGTGATTGCTAGACTGTGGTTCATGGTTGATTAAGAGGAGTAGAGAAGAGTGTGAGAAGTGTTGAACCATCAGAGGAAGGTCTATGTGACCAAGTAAAGTGTTTGTGCTATTCATTGGAACTGATCTAGACAACAGGTCTAAGTGTAGTTCATCAAGATCCAGATATAGTGTGTATCTATTATTCAGAAGGTTGTAGCCTTCACCCCTTATAGAAGTGAGCTCTTGGATAGTGTGTCCTCTCCCCTAATAGGGAAAGTTGTAAAAGATTCTTAGCAGGGTCTGACCCTTGACCAGGTCTACTATACTAAATATATTGTAAATAAACTCCTAAAAGGGTTAAGCATCTTCTAACAAGGATCATAATACACTAGTACAAAATATTAGTGGGTGTCAATTCCCATCGGGATTTTTACCTATTTGGGTTTTCCCATAACCAAAATATTGATGTTGTGTTCATGTGTTCTTTCATTGTGTTTATGCTTATGTTTAAGTATACTTAATTGGATAAAGAATTGAATCTTGTAGATAACTGATTCATGCCCCCCCCTCTCAGTTATCTCTTGGGACTATTCTTAACAATTGGTATCAGAGCTAAGTGCCTCGAAGAGAAATTTTAATAGCTTGATATTGATTAGACGACATTCTTCAAAAAAGAAAGTCCTAAGTTTGATGGAGAAAATTATCTTGACTAGAAGAACAAGATGGTGACTCACTTGCAGTGTATTGGTTTTGAAGTTTTTGATGTAACTATCAAAGCAGCCAAGATCCCTACCCTTGAAGACCTTGGAAAGGAGGACGCTACTGAAAGACAAAAAGAATTATTTTATCAAAATTCTATTGCTAAAGAAGCCCTTATCTGCACCCTATCTGATGGTGAATTTTTAGAAATAAAAAGGTAGATACAACCCATAAAATATGGAAGGACCTAGAAGACATATTTGAAGGAGACAAACAAGAAAAGGATGTGCATAGAAAGACATGGAAGAAAAGATACAATGCATTAGAGATGAATCCTAAAGAAAACATTAGAGCTTATAATCAAAGGATCAATGAAGCAGTTGCTGGAATTAGGTACAATGGCGGAGAGATCTCAGAAGAAGACATCATGGACAAGCTAATGAATACTGTAATGACCCTTACCAATAGGCCACTAAAAACCACTAATACTGAACTAAGAAATTTTGTCAAACACTTGGCATGCAAACTGACTACATTGCTGAAAGAAAAATACTGAATATAGGAAATTATTTTGCAATATATGAGTTCATTGTCCCAAAATTTTAGAATAATAGATAGCAGCCAAATACCATCTAAAACCCTATCAATGATGTAGGAAATTGCTCAAAACCATATGCCATTCACATATCAACAATTTGCAACAATGCCATACATATTTTAGCCAATAATATGATCATCAAACCCTAGGTTTGCAATATAGATAGACTAAAAAATTACAATGCCCTTTCACTTGCAAAATCCTAGCCTTCCTTTGATACCAATAATGGCAAATGGAAAACAAGACAAGTACAATGTAAAATAGTAAAGTGCGGAAGCTATATTTTGTACTTAGTTGAAAACATACATTTCTTAGAAAATATGCCAAATGCCAAATGAGAAGTGAGGAACCTGATTGTAGAAGGCTGCAATAATTTTTACCAATGCTGAAGATGCCAACACCCAAGCCAAAGTCACCTGAAATCTGAAAATGTACTTCCTTGCCAATTTTTGAAATTGTCTAGGAATTTTGAAAATTCCTTAAAAATAAATCATGGCATTTTGGGACTCCAAAATGCACCTATCTTTATCTCCTCAACAATAGAAATCCAATGCAAAAATACCCAGAATGATATGCTGAGTAATGAGGAAGATATGAGCAAAAATGTTGTTCCAAAGCCCTATCCTGAAATTCTAAAAATTGGATTAGACTTGTAGCAAAAATGAACCAGCACCTAGCGATCTTCCCTCCACACAAAAATTAAGCCTTCTAATGATATTTTACAAGCAAACCCTTGCTGAAAATTAAAAAAACTTCAGAAATTGGTCATCCTCCTATAATTTTGGGTTTGCTTAAAAATGCCTCCTAAAATTTTGGATTTGCTAAAAATGGCCTCCTATAATTTCAGACCTGCTAAAAATGGCCTCCTATAATTTTGGCCCTACTAAAAATGCCTCCTGAAATGCTGAAACGCTAAATTTGGCCCTTGGCCACCAATTATGCTCAACTTGAAATGGCTGAATACCACCTCCAAAGTGCAACCCTTCAGAAGATATTCCACTCCCTTAGTTATGCAAATCCAAGGGAGACTTCATTCCCAAAGACCAATTGACTATCTGAAACCACTTGGCTCCACAATAGACTATGTGACTGAATCACAATCTGATGTCAAGAGAGAAATACAAACTGGATGATCAAATGCAAGACCCATAGGGTCTATTTATTCACTTTTCAGTAGCTTCCTCTAGAAGTCACTAAAACATTCTAGAAGCATCCAAATATTCTTATGAAATAAAGTGCACTTTTATAAAATATAACTTTATAATAAAAAGTGCATCTCAGCATCAAATTATAAAATTGGCCCCGAATAAAGTAACATTACTTTATAACAAATGTAGGCCCAAATCACTAATCACAAGTAAAGCCAAAAATTGCCAAAATAGTCGTTGGTCGACTCTCTCCACATCACCACCAGTCTACGAGAGCCTGTGATAGATTAATCTGGCACGCCAAATGATGTCAGCTAGAATGGGGACATGACAAATACTCTCACTCCTGAATATGAAAACAAAATCAACATCGTTGATGAGACCATGTAGCTTACATCTAATTTCAAGAGAGAGACCTTGATCAGCAAAATGTCAGCTTTAGAGATTTCAAGATTGGAGATAGAACCAAAAAGTGAAACATCCTTCAAAGCAACAATTCATGGTAAGAAATCTGTAAACACTTCTGGTAATTTTGATGATGACAATGAAGAGAAAACTTTAGATGATTTTATTGCTATGATTGCCAAAAGAGAAAAGAATGGAAAAGGAAAATATGAAGTTCAATTACTATTTAAGTTCTTTTCATGTAATAAGATTGGTCACTTTGCATCTAAGTGTCCTACTAGAGCTAGAAAGTTAAAAAAGGATTACAAGCCTAAGGAATGCTACTGTGCTAGAGATGGAGTTTCTGATGATGAGTCAGGTGAAGAAGAAATTGAATTCATTGCTATTATAGACAAAATGAATAATAAGACAATTCATAAAGATGAGAAAGTGGAACAAGAGCTAGCATTGATTTCCCAAGCAGATATAAGGACAGACTGGATTATAGATAGTGGTTGTTCTCATCACATGATAAGTGATAAAAAGAGATTTGTTCATCTAGACAAATACAATGGTGGCATGGTTAGATTTGGAGACAACACTCCCAAACCAATAGTTGGTAGAGGAGCCATCACCTTGGATGGAAAGAACAATATTGATGATGTTCTCTATGTTGATGGTTTGAAACATAACCTTCTCAGTGTTGTCTAGTTACTTGGAAAGGGCTATCAGTTGGAGTTTAAAGATGACAAATGCATCATTAACAACAAAGATGGTGTTGTGATTGCATCAAGCTCAAAGCCAAGAGGTAATGTTTTTCAAATCAATTCAGAAGCAAGTTGTTTTATTGCTAAAGTTGATGACAGTTGGTTGTGGCACAAAATGTTGGAGTTGATGAAAAACAACCCATAGCTCCCAAGAACACCTACAGACAAACACCTATCATAGAAAGAGAGAGAAGCAAATAGCTATGGAGGCTTGAACACATTGATCCATGAGAGAGGAGAAATCTTTGATGTGCAAAAACAAAAGTTGCAATCAATAATGAAATGTCAGAAAAGGTTACAATGTGTTATAAGATTCATCCTTATAAAAGGAGATCAAAAACCCTAAAGAGATAAAACCCTAGGTTGCATAATAATAATTAATAAAGAAATTAATTATTATATGCCTAAAGTTTAGCTTAAGTAGAAATAGGTAATAAGTGACTGAATAATTGAATCAATATGATTCAATTAATTAATAAACACTTTATTACTCTAACACCCCCACTTAAGAGAAACTTTGGGAGAAGCTAAAAACCTAGAAAGAACTACTGAAAGTAAATGGGTCTGGGCAACAAAAGGCCTGATCAGGTACCCAAGTACAAAAGAGAGTCTCTACAAAGTGGAGAAATAGAGAAAACCACATGGGAAAAACTCTACTCCAAAAAGAGAGAAAGACTAGTCTAAAGGACTGAAGAAGCCTCCAAAACTAGGAATGTTCCAAAAAATAGGAACAAAGATGAACATGTACAACATCAATGAAGCATGAAACTACAAACTCTGTCAAGAAGAAAATGATGATCTGAAGATCCTCCACAGAAATATGACCAAGTAGAGAAGACTGTAATTTGCATGAGTGCCCTCAAATAACACTACTTGAATCAGGAGGCAAACAAAGGCAAATACCTAAACTCGAAGATACAAATGGAGTAAACACCAAAAGCCTGAAGAGCTGATCAATCAAATCTAGAAGAGTGCATCCAAAAATAGGAAAGAAAAGAGTGTTTATATGGTAAATGATCCATCTCACCAGAATGCATAGGTACCGAGCCACTAGTACATAGGATCAAATAATGAATACATAGCTCACACAATCGAACCAAGGAAGTAGTAGAACCAATAGTAGAAACCCCCCCATACTGCTGACAAGGGAGTAATGACAAGTACACTAAAAAGATCATCCAATATGAATTGCATGATGAAGATGAATCTAAAACATCAAATTTGTAGAGAGAGTACAAACACAAATAAAGATACCTGAGGCTAATGTCATTGGAGGAATGCTCACATGACAAAAGAAGATTTCCAACAAAGACAAACATCAAAACCCCCTAGCACTTTATAATGGAGTGTGAGTACAAAGAGCACGAACATGTGCAAGATCCCATACATGCAATAGAATGACACTTTATCTCAGTGCATGTACATCAAAGAATTCTACAAAAGTGAAGTATACATTGCTCAAAGAAGATCAAAGGTTGCTGAAACAAAAGAACAACCTAAGATGAGCCATCCCTCAAAGAAAAGAGATTCCAAGACCTGAAACAACCAAGATATCCACCAGACTACAAAAATGTAAGAATCTAAATAAAATGAACCTGGCGCAAAATTTGAAAAACTGACGCACAACACTAAAAATCTCTTTGAACAATCTTTCCAACAATATATTGTTTTCTAAAAATGGAGACCGAATTTGTAAGATAGAGCTCGCGGAGTGCAAACCTAAAGATCTAGCTTTGATAGAGAAAAAAAATATCAAAGAAATAAAACTTAAAAAAATAACCTCTAGATCTAGAAAGAGCTCGGAATTATCTTTTCGACTATATCTTGTTTGCCAAATTTTGACACTGTATGCTCAAGATATGAGTAAAAAACCAACAGCTGTGCTAGAGGGCCCAAAGAAGGTGTCTGCAAGGATCTGAGGATGGGTGACGTAAAAAAAAAGACAAAATCAACCATAAAACCATCAAATCTGATAAAACCTCAGAAATAACTTTCTGACAATATCTCATTTGCCAAAAATAGAGTCCAGATGCAAGAGAAACGGATCCCAGAAGGTAGGAGCTCTGAAACGCCAAGATCACAGAGAAAATCTGACTTTGACAACAAAAAAGAGCATCAAAATGGAAAAATCACAAATCATACCAAGAAATTCGAATCGGCCTTGGAATCAGCTTTCTGACGATATATCACATGCCTAATTACGATCCCAGATGCTTGAGATATTCGCAAAAAAATCCCAGGTACCTCTGAAAAACTCAAAAAATGTGCAAAAATTTGCTGACATCAGCAAACTGTGAGCCTAAAATTGATGGCCAAATGGCCGTCATAGCTCAAATCCGTTGGGGGGCTAAAAAATTAGGCCCTGGTCACATGGGTGACTAGGGGCTCAAAAAATGGCGCTGGGGCCTAGGGGCTGGTTTCCCATAGGACCTAAACTCAGCAAAATGTGTGTTGATCATAGCGGAGCGGAGCTTGGGCGGAGCGTAGGTGGGAGGCAGGTGACGTGAGTGGCAGAGTGCTTTGCAGGCGGGGCTGACTGCAGTAGCCGTTGGGCTATGCAGTGGCTGTTGGGTGACTCACAGGTGGTACTTGGGTGGCTGCTAGGTAGCACCCAGCTGGCCGCGCATCGAACAATTTTTTAAATTTTTTTGGAAATCGTACATGTGCCTCATAGTGTGTGCTAGGGCTGTACGGCCCTAGGATGCAAAAAGTTTTTTGTGTCAGAGGCCAACTTGTCAAAAATCAATAAGTCATATGATTTTTGAATATCTCGGGCCTTCCGAACATAATCGTGAGGTCCGTTTGGGTCAAAAGTGTTACAAAAAATAGTGATCACCTTGGGATCTGTGCGGGGGCCAATTGCAAAAAATTTTTCTCACAGATTCCAACTTTGTCCAAATTGGACAAATTTTATATGGATCTTGGGATTCTTGGAGGCTCTAAACACAACTGTGAGGTTTGTTTGAAGCCAAGATGACTAGAAAAATAGGTCCCCCTAGATCTGATAGGAAACCCTCTCTGAAAATGTAGATCTGACGAACACGACCAAATCTCTTAGGAAGAGGACAGGCGCAAATAGATTTGAAGCTTTGATACCATGTTGGAGTTGATGAAAAATAACCCACAAGTCCCAAGAACACCTACACAGAAACACCTATCACAGAAAGAGAGAGAAGAAAACAACTATGGAGGCTTGAATGCATTGATCCACGAGAGAGGAGAAATCCTTGATGTGCAAAAACAAAAGTTGCAATCAATAATGAAATGTCAAAAAAGGTTACAATGTGCTATAAGATCAATCCTTATAAAAGAATATCAGAAACCCTAAAGAGGTAAAACCCTAGGTTGCATAATAATAATTAATAAAGAAATTAATTATTATATGCCTAAAGTTTAGCTTAAGTAGAAATAGGTAATAAGTGACTGAATAATTAAATCAATATGATTCAATTAATCAGTAAACACTTTATTACTCTAACACAAAAGACTATGTCATATCAATTTTGATAACATAGTAAAGATAAGCAATGTAAAGGAAGTAAGAGATCTACCTAGCATAGCAAAGCCAGTTGATACTATATGCAAGGAATGTGTAATGGGAAAGCATGTGAGAAATTCATTCAGAAGTAAGCTCAATTTAGCAGAAAATAAGTTGGATCTGATTCATACAAATCTATGTGGTCCAACTCAAACAAGATCATACTATGGAGAAAGGTATTTCATTTTGTTTTTTGATGACTACACTAGGATGATGTGGGTTGCATTCTTGAAAGACAAGTTAGAAGCATTTGACAAGTTTAAAATATTCAAAGCTAAGGTTGATAATGAATCTGGACTAAAGATAAAATGTTTGAGATCGGATAGAGGAGGAGAATTCACCTCTAATAGATTCTATGAATACTGTGAAGAACATGGCATAAAGAGACAATTAAGTGCACCTAGAACCCCTCAGCAGAATGGTATTGCAGAAAGAAGGAATATGATCATCCTTGACGTAGCGCACACCATTATGATGGAAGGAAAAGTTGCACACACTTATTGGAGAGATGCGGTCAATACAATAGTATACACCATCAATAGAATCCAATTGAGACCAGACACTGACAAAACACCATATGAGCTATGGTTTGGTAATGTTCCCACAACAAAATACTTTAAAATTTTTGGAAGCAAGTGCTACATCAAGAGGGATGAAGCAGTAGGCAAGTTTGATGCAAGAAGTGATGAAGGTATTTTCCTTGGTTACTCTACTAAAAGTAAAGCTTATAGATGTTTCAATTTAAGAATGAAAAAGATCATTGAAAGTGCTCATGTTAAGATTGATGAAAATTTCATGGTTCAAGAAAGGTATCATGATTACTCACCTATGATTGAAGAACCCAGACCCTCCACTAGTGAGATGGTTATTGAAGAAATGTTTGATAGCATTGATGTGTTATTCAATGACCCTGAGATAAGTCAAGAAGAAACTCCTAAAGCTGATGAGTCAGCATCAACTAAGGTTCCAAAGTTTACATCTAGAAACCATTCCAAGGAAGACATCATTGGAGATCAGAGTGGCAAAGTCTTAACAAGATCACAAGCAAAGAACTCAGCTAGTAGTGAAGCAGTATGTTTACTATCTCAAATTGAACCCTTAAGTGTTCAAGATGCTTGTAATGATTCAAATTGACATGATGCTATGAAAAAAAAACTTGATTAGATTATTAAGAATGACGCTTGGGAACTGGTCCCAAGACCTAGTGATAAAAATGTGATTGGAACAAAATGGATATTCAAAAAGAAGATGAATGAAGATGGTATAGTTGTAAGAAAAAAAGAAAGGTTAGTATGTAAAGGATATGCTCAAAGAGAATGCATTGATTATTCAGACACATTTGCACCTCTGAGTAGATTAGAATCCATTAAGTTATTTCTAACTTATGCTACAGTAAAAAACTTCAAAGTTTATCAGATGGATGTCAAGTCAGCATTCCTAAATGGAGATTTGAAAGAAGTATACATTGAACAGCCAGAAGGATTCACCTTATCAAACAAACCTGATATGGTATGCAGATTGAAGAAGACCCTCTATGGACTTAAGCAAGCCCCTAGAGCATGGTATGATGACTAGATGGGTATCTAACAAAGATTGGATTCAAGAAAGGAGTAGCAAACTATAATCTATTCATAAGAGAGACATTTGAAGGTTTGTTACTCGTAGTTATATTTGTTGATGATATTATCTTTGGAGGTAATGAAAAACTTAGTACTAAATTTGCTAAGGAGATGCAAGATGAATTTGAGATGAGTATGATTGGTCCTATCAAATACTTTTTGGGATTGAAAGTTCAACAGACCGAGAAAGGCATTTTTATTAATCAGTCCAAATATGTGAAAGAAATATTAAAGAAATTCAAGATGGATGATTGCCAAATAGTAGGGACTCCTATGATTACTAGATGTAATCTTACAAAAGAAGATGACTCACTAGAAATAGACATAACATTGTACAAGTCTATGATTGGCAAACTTATCTATCTTACACAGACTAGACTTGATATTTCCAATGCAGTTGGCATAGTTGGAAAATTTGCAGCAGAGCCTACACTAAGTCACCTCATGGCAGTAAAAAGGATATTCAGATACTTACAAGGCACTATAGACTATGGTCTATGGTATCCTAATTCAAAAAATGTTGAGCTTCATGTGCACATTGATGCAGATTGGGCATGATGCGTTGATGACAGAAAGAGTACATCAGGAGGAGCAGTGTTTCTTGGTGACAGACTTGTCACTTGGACAAGTAAGAAACAAAATTGTATTTCTCAGTCAACAACAGAAGTAGAGTATGTTGTAGTAGCCTTGAATTTTTCTACAATTGCTTGGATCAAGTAGATGATAAAGGATTTTGGAATTCAAATTGATTATCCTATTGTTATTCACTGTGATAACACTAGCACTATCAATATGTCAAAAAAACCCATGATGCATGCAAAGACAAAACACATTGAGATCAAGTATCAATTCCTAAGAGAGAAAGTGGCAGAGAAAGAATTCAAGTTGGACTATGTGAGAACTAAAGATCAGTTGGTAGATATTTTCACAAAGCCCTTGTCAAAGGATACTTTTGAGTATCTCAGGGAGAAGTTGGGAGTAATTCCCTTCCCTGATTTTGCTTAGAAGGAAGAAGGAAAGGCATTAGTCTTCAGGGACTAATGGAAGGTTGACTACTCTACTTTAGGAGTCGTACCAGTGCTTAAAATGAATGGCTCCCTTTTCCATTCATGTCAAAGGGGGAGTATTATAGAGTCATGAAAAACATAAGCAAAAAGGAGTAATATACTAAGGGGGAGCAGTATTCAGCAATATAGTTGGGGAAATGGAGAATATCAGAAATTATTGTAGCAAATGGAAGATTCATCTTTGACGGAGTTTTGAAGAGGAAATGGAGAATGTTATAAAAGAAATGTTCATTTGGGTTGGTGGTGGTTTTTCATTCCACATATTGCCATAAATGTCAAAGGAAGAGATTGTTGGAGATTCAGTAAGCTTTTAGTATATGTTGCATGGACATGATATCAACATGATATCATGGGCGCAGAGGTTAATTATTAGTACAGACAGTTATATAGTAGCTTGTGTCAGCAGTGTTCTGAGTATGGTTGTCTGTACAGTTGTCATGAATCCTTGCACCCTTGGATATGTGATGGAGACATCTTAGTGATGTTCCATTGTTGGATGCATAGTTTGATATATGGTACAAGTGAAGTTATGTAGTCGCTATTCACCAGTAGCAGTTTCCCATGTTTATTCAGAAGAGACGATCAAAATTTTATTGGTTCTGGAATTGCACCTATCTTGTGGATATGCACCCTTGGATTTAAGCTTCGAGAAGAGTTAGTTATGTTTAGTTAAGAGCACATGAGTTAATTCAGCTTGAAGTGAAAGATCTAGTTGTTTTGATAGAGTCGTCAGTGTGTAGCGTGCGTGTACAATTACCTTATTGGACAGGTCCTAGAATGTGTTGCATGCATAGTAGAGCCGAAAGAATTTTTATCTAAGTTTTTTATGGTTTCTCTAATATGATTTCAAGGTGGTTCTAACAATCTAACTTGATTATATCATTTGGAGGAAAGATATTTATAGGCGGTCATTTGTGATTGCTAGACTGTGGTTCATGGTTGATTAAGAGGAGCAGAGAAGAGCATGTGAAGTGCTGAACCATCAGAGGAAGATCTATGTGACCAAGTAAAGTATTTGTGCTATTCATTGGAACTAATCCAGACATAAGGTCTAAGCACAGTTCACCAAGATCCAAAAAAAGAGTGTATCTGTTATTTAGAAGGTTGTAGCCTTCACCCCTTAGAGAAGTGAGCTCTTGGACAGTGCATCCTCTCCACTAACAGGGACAATTGTACAACACTCCTAACATGCTCCAACCCTTGACTAGGTCTATTGTACTAAATATATTGTAAAACAACTCCTAATAGGGTTAATGATCTTCTAATAAGTATCATAATACACTAGTACAAAATATTAGTGGGTGTCAATTCCCACTGGGGTTTTTACCTATTTGGGTTCCCCCGTAACCAAAATATTGGTGTTGTGTTCATGTGTTCTTTCATTGTGTTTATGCTTATGTTTAAGTATACTTAATTGGATAAAGAATTGAATCTTGTAGATAACTGATTCACCCCCCCTCTCAGTTATCTCTTGAAACTATTCTTAACATATATATACATGTATATCTAAACACATATACATGTCTATACATATATATATATGTGTGTGTGTGTGTGTGTGTGTACACATATATACATGTATATATACATAATATATATAACAAAAAAAATTTAAAATTTTATATATTTACTATAGTATATGCATAAAATAACATGTAAAATATCCAGATATGCATAGAAGTTTGCAAATCAGAAGCCCCATTTTTGTCTACTTTGAAACCCCACTGTCAAAATGAAAGTGATGGTGGGGTTTCAACGGGGTTAAAAACCCCATAGTAAGTACTTTCCATCGAAAGTACTTGCTATGGGTTTTTTTTTAATTTTTTAATTATTAATAAAGTATTTTCGATTGAAATTTGCAAATTTTGAAACTTTTAATTGAAATTTGTCATATTTTGATCGAAAGTTCAAAGGAGTTTCTATCAAAACTCCCCGACATGATTTTCACATTTTCCATTTTTTGAAGGAATTCCTTCCTCAAAAAAGTGTAACCCACTATTGTGGGTTCACCTTGGTGCTTAATGTGAAGAAGATGGTAGGTGATCTAAGCTGGGTGATCACATCTGTTAGTTCAACATGATGCTTGTTCCAATATGGCCTTGTGCCTTGCATTGAAGATCCAAAATGCATTAGTTCTTCAGCTAACTATGTATTTAGAAGTTGTCTTAAATGTATGCAAAGGTTTTCTATTGATGTTGGTATATTCTCTTCTACATTGTTTCTAAAGAAGATTATTGCAAGGCCATGGCTATGACATCGCATTATAATATTGTAAATAAAATATCAAAACCTTGGATGTCTTCCAAATCTGTGATCACGGTACCTCATCAGGTGTAGGACATACTCATGCATAATATGCACTTCTCACATTCATGGATGCAATGGAAATGTGGTTCCATTGGGAAAGAGCATTGGAAATGCTATGTCAAGTAACCCTTCAGTGTTATATTAATTTATAGGGGACATGTCTATTTTAGGCCAATCCACAATTTTGTTATCATTTACTGGAGCTCTAATGCTTGCTTAATGGTATCTAGTTCATGTTGCCTACTTGGAAACTTGGGCACCAACAAATAATTTTTTACCAAAATTATGTCATCAATATCCTTGCTATGTCAAACTAATAATTTGGCATGGGCATGTCTCCTCCAGCCTTAATTGTGTGTAACATTCTAGAATATCTATTTTTTCTTCAGGAAGTCAAGCCAAATTTTCTATACTTAAAATGACATCATAGCAGTATGGATCATATTTAACTTAGTGCATTGCATCTCTGACATTACTCCTTTTCACATAAGAGCCATAAGAGTTTTCTTCTGTATGCACTCTTTTCTCTATTAATATATCCAGATCTTCGATTGTTCACAGAAAAACATTTTCAATGACTGATATATCCTATGGAAATATGATTGTATGTCTTCTATATTAATGCTATCCTCCAAAAGCATGGGTTACTGGTAATATTGGTTCCAATCTAGCTATTATCAATTCTTCTACTTGGGTTAGTCTTTTTAGCACTAGTGGCTGCTCATCGGGGCCATGTTGTTGGGCATTGAAAACCTATGTACACCCTTTTCATTAAAACACCTTTTACATGTAACAATACTGTTTGATTGTTGGAGGTACATGCTTAAGTCACATTCCTTACATATGGTACATGTCTCTTGATGAGAAAGTGCATCTAACCATCATCTAAAATTCTTCATTGTTGTTATGAATTTAGTATCACTACTTAATGGTACATTCAATTCTAAACAATTATGGGTTTTCTATTGCTCATGTTGGCTTATCTAGCCCTCTTGATACCTTGTACATCTTGTTTCTTGTATTTCTTCCTGTTGGAATTAGGAGAGATAGATACTGAGAGGGGAGGGGTGAATCAATGTCTTCAAAACTTTTACTTGTAAACCTTTCTGATCTATAACAACAAACTGTGATAACCGACCAAGATAACTTGAATCTAATTGCATGAATCAATCATCTAGTTAACTTAAGAAAAGTAAAAAGTATGAAATCAATATGACAATCACATAACACAAGTATTTTGGTAACGCAGAAACCCTTGTAAGAAGGTAAAAACTGCAGTGGGGATGACAACCATAAATTCTTCACTACTGCAGATAGAAAAGGTTTGCATGTTAGGGCTACAAGTTTGATCACTTCTAGTGATCTTAGCTTGTTAGGAGTAAAGTGTTAGATTAGCTAGATCTACCTAGTTATAGGATTTTAACAACACTACTGAAGTGTGCACTCGGTTAAGAGATTTACACAAGACTGTTAAGTCTACTCTGCTAAGAGATTTTATCCAAAAACTCTATTACAATTGTCAGAAAGTAATAGGCAATTATCTGCTGGTTGACAACTCAATTATCTGAAACAGATCTATAAATGCTCATAAAATATCACCTTGACTGTGATGAATTTATGCTCTGAATCTACTCGGTAGCCTTCTCTGCTTCTATTCAATCTGATAACTTCTGTACTCTATTCCGCTTTATTAACCAATTGACTTGAAGTTAGGCAATGGCTTCAAGTGCTCCTTAAGTCTTATCTGTTCTCTCTCATGTACAAAATGATGTGAACACTCAAAATATATAGTGTTCTATTTAGCCGCTTTAACAAAAATTAGGTTGCAATACAAAATCATAACCCTAAGATCTACGGTAGAGAATTATCCTAGATCAACTATTACAATAAGATAAACATTACATTTAATGAGTATCTATTACAATAAATGCTCCTCGATCTAGATGAACCATTTTATGATCTATTGTAACTCTTTGCATAGAAGAATGTGCCATTTTTTATTACTATGTCATTTTTTGTGATCCTCAATAAACACTGCATAAACTGCTCAGTGTATACTGTAATGCTCGATGTTTATTATTTGTCGGTGTCGGTGTCTACTGGTGCTCGATAAATTGTATAGTGCTCAGTGTAAAGGCTTTACTGACTGCTTTGTCTTACTTTTGGTTCCCTCTACATCAAGAACTCTTGCCAACATTAGGGTACCCCAAGAATCCTTATATTATATTTATACATTTATGCATTCATTTCATTACTTTTGTTATTATTACAATTAAGGAATTGATTGTTATTGAGGATAGTGACTGGAATTTGTAGCACAGTCAACAAGTTAAACCTACATCGATAAACATACAAGCATAACTATAAGGCATGGGAAATTTACAAAGCAAAGACATGAACATAAACATAATTTAGTATACATTAATACACCAAACACATGAATTACATACCTAAAAAATTAAAAAAATATATTCATAGGGCATGAAGTCAAATATATATGTCCAATAATTTCATACATTGAATATATTCAATATAGTAAAACTGGCTTCCTCAAAGCCAAATGGATGTACAATGTATCACTGATACAATATACAAAAAATATGTCCACTAATGCCATATAGGCATACAATCCATATCCCTAATCTAGTCCTTTCCCGCTAGGGGAAGAAAACAAATCTTGAGCTGTCTTCGATCGTTGCGTTGATGGAGATGCAGTGGATGTCGTAGTCTTCTGAGTGCACTCACTCATCCTCCTGTCTAGACTCTTCTATAGCTCGACTTGATAAAAAAAATAAAATAGATAGAGATAACTAATATACATCAAAATTGAATTATACAATGACATAAAATTGAATATTGGCTTACTGCTAGCAAATAGTCACTATGTTCATCCACTGAAGGTGCATGCTGGCGATCTGGAGTGATAAGTCCCTACAAAAATGATCAAAATAATAATTAAAATACATACATGGATATCATTATAAAATTCAATACAAACTATTAAAATAACAATTAAAGTTGAGTGATCTCTTTCATACCTCAGTCAGTGCTTCAGAACTAGCTACTGCTGCAGCTACTCCACGATGCAGAGTATCACAAACAGAAGGAGGAGTCTCTGATGTCAAAAACTGAAAATGAAACAAAAAAAGTAAATTATGTAGTTATCAAGATTACATATATTTTTTACAACCCTACTAATGAGTAAATGATTCCTCTATGAAGGTTCCATCGCGACCTCTAGTGTGCGGTGTCGAAGTCAAAGCTCCAACATTCAACTAGTGCACATATACATGGAAAATTATAAGATAACCATTCATAAGAATATACTATTGACATGTTAATTATAATGCATTATTACATGTATACCTGTGAACTCAATGGTGACCTCACAAACCCAGGTGAAAGAATGTAATCATCATGCCTCTGGATTTTGATCATAATTTGTCTAGTAATTTAGTCATTCATTCATTAATTAAATATGATCAAGTAAATCCAATTAATATGCAAATAAAGATACCTCAAGGAAAGTTGCACGATACCCTTCGCTATCTGCTGTGAATGTCGATGGTCCACCAGTGCACATCTAATGCACATGCACAATAAGTTAGGATACAATTATTCATATAATTACATAATAATCAAATATGTTAATTAAATGTTTTATTCGATACATACTTGTGGAATTGATGATGATGTGTAAAAGGGGACATTAGGATCATTGCCACTTCCACTACCACCACCACCGCCACTGACACTCTTGCCTTGAATTTTCATCATAAACAATAGATACTAAATTAAATAGTTATTCTTTTATAAATGAAATATGATCAAAGCAATTTAATGAACTTGGAAATATTTACTTGTGTGTCAATGCCAAATGTCATATCTAGAGCACTAATCGTGCCTAGTGTGTCTGCCTCTACATGTTCCTTCACAACAGAAGGAATACTAACATAATCCAATGGTGGCTTGCCACTAACAACCCTAGGTGCGTTAGGGTCACGATGTGCCCCTGCTCGATCAAATGATGAACCCCCTCCTCTACCCTAAGAATCCAGCATGTCAAAATAATTTGCCACCTCCTTGAGTACAAACTCGCAATAGAGATTCCTTAAGAAATATATAGGAACCTCATGATTGTTACAAGGAGGCAAATCAAAGACCATCCACCATCTCTCCCAAAAATTGTCTTTAATGTCTTCATTTACACACCAATGAATTGGGAACCTCTTTGTTGTATTTCTAAGAGTATTTGTATCCCCTGGTTTTTTAAATAGTTGGCAAATGTCATCTTTTGTGATTTTTTTCTTTTTTATGTCTGCATAAGATAATTTATTTGCATAATATTATTTTTGTTCTTCTCTTTTATCCCACCATAAATTAATTTTCCCACTAACTGTGCTTACATGGGTCAAGATTGCTTCCAATGATTTTGCAAGTCTTTCCCTTATGGGATTTGTACGACTAGAATCTTTTAACCTATTAATTAAAGATCCTAATTCTTTTTTCCCTCTTTAAATTTGGTTCATCAAATTTTGTTGTGTTCCAGGAGGAGGTTTCTCGATTGGTGGAGGCAATTGAGGTTCATTTTCTTTATTTCTTTCTTCATTTGGTTCTTCATTTGGTTCTTCATGAGTAGACGGGGGGTTTGCTGGAGGGTTTGGTGGAGGGAGATTATTTCTTCCTAGCAATTAAAACAACTACATTTTAAAATATTCATTACACAACAAATTTAAGCAAAAACAAATTGCAACAAAACTAAAATTTTAAAACAAATAAGAGACATGATAAGTTGTAAAAACACTTACTTCTTCTCCCGGATCAAACTTGACGATGCCATGGAGCTATTTGATCGATGCATGAACAAAAATAATTGACTCACAAACAAATACAATAGGGCGTGCGCACTTTCAAATCTCCTCTTAGCTGAAAACACAGGTTTGAGAAAGAAAAATGAGCACAAACCTGTGTGCAGCAAACTTTATAAAAGGTTTTCAAAAGGGCGTATGCCCTTTGGTGCATGTGCCCTATAGGGTGCACAAGCTTTGGAAAACTTAGTGTTTTCCAAAGTGTGTGTGTGCTATAGGGTGCGTGTGCTTTGGCATGGATTTCCCAAGCCTAAGGCTTGGGCATCCCAAGCCATAGGGCGTGCACCCTATAGGGTGCACACCCTTTAGTGTGTGCACACTATGCATGATGGGGGCCCAAAAAGAAAAGTGGCATCTTTTTGGTCCCCCATCTTTTTGCACTTACCCTAGAGAAGATTAGGATCCTTGTGGAGACAAGCTAGGTCTCTTGGTAGATGTGCAAGAAAGCCTTGGAATAATCACATCAATTAGGTTGTTGGTCCATTGATCCCTACTGATAATAAGTGATTATGGATTGGAGTGATTGATTTCATTATTGAGAAAAGTATGTTATCTATGTGATCAAAAGTGTCACACACTTCTATAAACCATTACACTTGAGAGAATCTATGGGAGAGGATATCTCAAGAACTGGCTCATAGCTTCCTATTTGAAGTGAGTTTAATACTTCTCACGATGCTCATAAATTTGGCATAGAGGATTAGTGACTTGACTACTCCAAAATGGAAGATTCAAAGCTAGAGATGAAGCTAAAATGCAAGAATAAAAACTAGAACAAGAGATTAAGCTAGAATGAATGCAAGCAACTAGTATTGTAGAATGAAGATACAAAAAATTATACTATTGAAACAATGCAAGAAAGGAAATTAGATTAACAATGGAAGATTAAGCTAGCAATGAAGATAAACTAAGAAATGAGACCAACTAAGAATTCAAATTAGTAAAAGTACTCTAAGAATGCAAGAGAACGCAAGAAAGTTAAATTCACCAAAAGCTAGGATGGAACCCTTGAGCCAAGGAAGAGCTTCCTTTTAAAGGAATTGCCTCAAGAATGGAGGGTGGAGATTAAGAGGCAAAGGAATGAGTGGTGAGGATTAAGAGGCAAAAGGGAAATATTAGGTAGAATAAGACAAAATAGCAATTTTTAAAACACAAATCTCTTTTAATTGCTAATTAATCAAGATTAAGTATGTGCACACATGTGAATGTGTTCTTTTAATAAAAGTGTAGAAACTTTATATTAAAATCAATATTATAGTAATTAAATATGTAGGATTTGAGCAATACAAATCCACAAAACCTGAAAATCACTTGCATACAAAAACCTATTACAAGGAAGTAGAGACAAGAAGAGGGCAAGGGTTTGACTCAAAAATATGAAGAAAATATCCTCAAATAATGAATGAATTGAATGTACAATGGATCATCCATATAAAGGAGATCGAAAGGCTTGAAAGACAACCCTAGTGCATGTAATAATTAGTTAAATTATTACAAGGCTAATGCATGCAAGTTTATATTTAAAACAACAAGTGCATAAGTTTAAATCAACTAGTGCATGTGTGTTTAAATATAAGAAACTAAACATAAAAGTGTTGACATCTTAAGAAAGGAGTAAAGTTAACTAATATAATTAATACTTTACTCTAACACCCCCCTTAAGATGAGAAACAATGCAGCTACAAATAATGTAAGAAGAAATCAAAAGAAACTACAGTGCTGAAAGTATAAAAATGGGTCCTGGCAACATGGCCTGATGAGGTACCCAGCACAACCAAATCTCTGTAAAATGGAGAAATAGAGAAAACCCAGTGGGAAAAAAACCTACTCCAAAAAAATATATAAAGGGAAGAAAAAGAAAAAAATGACTTCAAGAGACTCTCTCAAAGCCATCAGTACAATGTGTGCTGCCAACCCCCTCGTGAGAGAGGATTGAGGCTCCAAAGCCCCCCGGAATGAAAGAACCCCTGGATCAATGAACAAACCACTATGACTCCAATGCAGAGGAGTGAAAGTTAGTGGAAACTGAAGAGGTAACCTTGAAAGATGAGGTGTCACTGGAAAGCTGAGCTGATGCTCAAAGGAGTAAACATGAGGATCCTAAAAGGGAATCCCCAATGCAGGTGGTGTGACAGGTGTTCTAACACTGTCATGAAAGAGGAGATGAATGTCCTCTATAGAATCCTCAAAAAGTGCACCTAATGGATCAATGAATGGAGCTGGAGGGTTAGGTAGTGCTGAAGAAGAATCCTGCTGAAGAGAGAAGACCTCAACAGGATGTGGTGTGGCAGTCATAGTAGTGATCTCATAAATAATACAAAGGTTCAAGTGACTTGACTATGCCACATGATGCTCTCATGAAAGAGGAGAGCTGTGCTTCGACAATGGAGATGGTGGACCAAAGTGTGAGAAGGTGTAGAGATGGGTGGAATGATCAACTGTCCCTTTAGCAACTATGCCTCATGTCGCACTATCCCTAATGAAGATTGAATCTCTAGTGAACTCAACTGTCTTCCCTGAACCACTGTGTGTAATCTGACAAATTGAGAGAAGGTTTATAGACATAGATGGAACATACAATACATCATTGAATGTGCCATCCTGAATGCCTACTGAACCTTTCCTGTAGACTGTTAGGATAGTGTTATTCCCCATGAGAATATGAGGAATGGGAGAAGCCTCAATAGTAGAGAAGACCCCTTGAGAAGATGCCATATGGTGAGAAGCACCTGATTCCAGTATCCAAGGGACCTATAAAGGGGATACAATGGATTCTTGCAATGCATGACCTTGTCCAAAATCCTATCCAAATGTTGAAGATGTGGAAGAAGATTGAAAAGAAGACCCTTGTGAGGTAGAAGAGGATGGAGAGGAAATAATGCTCTTCTAAAGAAGAGCTTGCAAATCTACAATCTGTTTCTCATAGCCATCAAATCTCTTCTCCAAACAATGTGACTCATCATGAGGTCCCTTCTGACAATAGGAACATGTAGGTTTCACAGACTTCTATTTCTCCTTCTTAGAAGAAGATGGTGGGCCAGTAGAGTGTTGAGAAGAGGAATCTGATATTTGCTTTGGATTCTACTTCTTCTTTTCGTTGGATGGCTGGGCAACCAATGCTTGGTTCTTTGATCCTATTACTGATTCCAACTAAGTAATTTTGGCCTACTCTCTAGTCAAATGATCATAGAACACTTCAGAAGTGGGCATGGTGAATGTAGGTCCCAAAGCATCCATGGTAGAATGAAAGGTAGAAGAGAAGATTTGAAAGTTTCCCCTAAGCTTAGACATAATCAAATAAATGTACTCTTTATCAATCTTTTTCTTTCCACATCCATGTAACAAAGATATCTACTATTTGAACTTCATTAGAAAGTCCTTAATAGAGGAAAAAGAATTAGGTACAAGAGAGGTAAGCTCTTCCTCAATTTGAAGTGCTCTGAAGTCATTCACTGTACCAAATAAGGTGTTTAGCTTGGTCCACATAGCTAGAGGGGTATTGCACCCATCAAGATAAAACTGCAAGCTATCAGATACTTGTAAAGCAATCAACCCCATAGCCTCATCCATCTTGTTTCGATGCTGCATGATCTCAAAGGGTCTCTGTAATACTGGTTGTACTGCATCTAGACAAGACCAGAGCCCTTTTGAACAGAGAAGCTGTGTCATCAGGGTTTTCCATGTGTGATAATTATGTGGGGTCATAAGTTCTAGACAAGAAAAGGTCTCAGCCATATGTTTTAGAAGGGGTTTTGTTATGATAAATATCTAGTTTAACTAATAGAAACAAGAAAATAACACCCCCCACAATCCAAATATTGAACCCCTAAGCCTAGAATGATATCCTTTATCAACAAAAGAGTTAAAAAGATTCAGATCTGAATCTTGTGTACCTTGAAAAATTATGATGAAAATTGATAGAAATCTAGATGGTGCTTGAGAAGATCTTTTCGACGCTTCTTCCGGATCGAAAAATGGAGCTAATTTGAGCAAATTAGCCCCCCCGAAATACAAAAAAGATAATCTAGCTTTGATAGTATAAAAAGAAAGCTAGATGATAGGCAAAACCAAACTAACATGCATGAGAGCATCAGGCTTAGAACTAGCTTTCCGGCGATATCTCATTTGCCCGATTTCGACATCGTATGCTCAAGTTATGAGCAAAATACCAACTGGTGTGCTAGAGAGCCTAAAGATGGTGCAAATGAGGATGATGCATGCTGATGTCATCAAATGAAGGGCTTAAATTTGAAGGTGAAATGGCTGTCACCACATAAAATAAAAATAAAAAATTTCAAAATCGCATGCGTGCCTCGGGATTTGTGCCTAGCATTTCAGATTTTTGTCTTGATTTACATGCCAATTTTGTGTCTTGATTTTGCATACCTAACAGCAAAATTTTTTATCTCAATTTGCATGCAAAATAGAAAATTTGATCTCAGGAAGCGTGTCAGTCTGTACAAATTCTACATTGGGAAGCATGCTAAGTTGTCTCGTACCAAAAAAAATGCCCCAAAATGCAAAGTTCTCCAAATTTGACATGTTTTATATCGAAATAGGGGTTTTTGGGTGCTGTGAGATCAATAGTGAGGTACATTTGAGCTCAAAGTGCAGAAAAATTTAGGGACCCCCTAATTTCAATAAAAAAACCTTAAAAAGCCCTAATTTGAAACAGATGAATTTCTAATCTCTTAATCTTTCAAACATGAACAAGCTGTAGCAGATTAGGCTCTGATACCATGTAGGATTTGAGCAATACAAATCCACAAAACTTGAAGATCACCTGCATACAAAAACCTATTCCAAGGAAGTAGAGGCAAGAAGAGGGCAAGGGTTTGACTCAAAAATATGAAGAAGAAAATATCCTCAAATAATGAATGAATTGAATGTACAATGGATCATCCATATAAAGGAGATAGAAAGACTTGAAAGGAAACCCTAGTGCATGTAATAATTAGTTAAATTATTACAAGACTAATGCATGCAAGTTTATATTTAAAACAACAAGTGCATACGTTTAAATCAAGTAGTGCATGTGTGTTTAAATATAAACAACTAAAAATAAAAGTGTTGACATCTTAAGAAAGGAGTAAAGTTAATTAATATAATTAATACTTTACTCTAACAAAATAAATATGCAAGCTCTAGAAATTAAACCATAGTATAAGTTTGATATAAGATTTTTGTTTTTTTAATTTAATTATGCAAAGGGGATTTTTTTGGGTTTACTCTACATAATTACATCTAGTAAATATGTCTTTGAGATTTAGGATTTTATTTGAGGTAATGTGATCAAAAGAGGAGCTCAAGTTCTACTAGACCTAATTTTAGGTGATTACATTTGCCCCTCTTTGACTAATGTGTGAGTGATCTAGGAACACATTGAGTCAAAGAATGATGATGTCAAGGTAGTTGATAGAGATCTGACTCTGAACCTAATTTAATGAAGACTGATAAGCAAGATGAGAGTGTCCATCCTGATATGAAGCGATGAGATTGAATATCTCTTGAAGGAGATTGAGATAGCTAATCGTCTGAGAGACAATACCAAATTGATATGGGTCCTGATGAACCTGATATGCCCCAAGAGATTGAAACAATGTATGTCCGAGTGAACTGATATGAAACGATGAGAACACTCTTTTAGAAAGGAGATGTGGATAATCTCAACTTGATATGAAGCAATGAAGCTGAGATGCCCCAAGCGATGATGTTTTGGTCATGATTGACCTAATTGATTTAAGATTTGGTTCAATTGCTAGATTTATAGATTAGGAGATTTGATTAAAGAAGAGATTTTCTATATTCTCATGCCCCCTGAGGATTGAAATTGAAATGAGGTACAAGGGGCAAAGATTAGCCTTGAAGATTCAAGAAATGAAGGCAGAGGTGAGCAAGAAGCGATAATGTCAATAGTCAACTATGTTAAAAGATTTGATGATGTCACAAAAGATTTTGATTTTCATCCCTAGAATGAGTCCAAGATGATGGAAATCAAATGAAGCTTATGAGAGTTCAACACTTGGTGCCCCTAGCAGGGAATTGATCTTGATGCACACAATTATTAGTCAAAGTCATTAGGAGATATTTGCAGTTGAGCACTTTGGCAAATAGAAAAGGAAGGATGCCTCAAGGGAACAAGAAATGAAAAGCTAAATGTAGGCCTAGAATGAAATGCAACATCTGGTAGAGACGTGTATTGCATCTGTGCAGAGAATTTACTTTAATGAAATTGTTTCAGACTGTACAATAAAGAATTTTATTTTAATGAAGTCGATGACCACAATATTATATTAATGATGGAGAAAAGTTGATTCCAAGTGTACATCATATTGATGATGGAAAAAATTTAGAAGTAGGTAATTATTGAGAGTATTTTTATTAAGATTTATTATAGAAGATTTCATATTAAAAAGAATTTTTTATATTTTTGAAAGGTTTTTGCAGATGTTTTGGTTTTATTGGAATTATTTTTTAGATGTAAAAATTAGGGAAGTATACATCCTAACTTTGTGCTTATGTAGAGTTTAAATTATGGGTCAGAGTTCGACAATTTTTTTTATTGTCTTTATTCTGCAAGTTGAGACCTTAAAAAATATTTGTTGGCTTCTAGTCTTAATGAAACCCCCTTTAAAGATTGTTGAGCATCGAAGGGTCAAAAAGTGGCCTTTTTTAAATAGTCTCCCGAAACATGTCACCTTTTGCGCCATTAAGAATTCATAACTTTTTGTTGAAATTTGTTACATTGTTTAAGTATACGATATACAGGCATTGTTATAAATATTTTGGGCTTGACGAATTCTAACAATGATTGTATGATGTGAATCTTCCTGTTTTCAAGTATTTTGTTTGTATTTTATTGGGTTTCAATTTCTTCTTTTTCGTTGGAGTGTTGAAATTAGTGTAAACTAAAAGACGTTAAAAGAAACATAATATAAAGTACAACAAACAACATTTTGAATAATTAGTTACTTTTTGTGCTTGGTAATTCAAAAGTTTGAAATTGAACTTTTATGATCTTGAAATAATTATTGAAGTTTGAAATTGAAATTTTCTAGTCTTGAAAAAGTCATTGATTAATGAAGTTTTCCTATCCTATATTCTTTACACGCCTTTTGTAATTAAGCCCTTGTAGTCAGTGAACAAGACAATATTAGAATTATTTTGTGATTGGCAATTTTCTAGAGATGGCAATACTAATACATTTCGACCATTTTTCTAACGACCATTTGTCGGTATGGTGACTTCGATTTGTCAGACTGTCGACATTACAGGTCATCAAAAAATTTTAGCCATAAATTTTGATGTTGGTTGATTACGTTAGAATATAGATGCCAAAAGCATCACATGATTGACAAGATGTTGCAATCGAGGCTATTGTATAACCGATTGTTAATGCATCAGTAAAATTTTCATAGTCATCGATAGTTTGACACATGACATCGCCATACTAATACCCTTGAGAAGGTGCAAGATAAACGAACACATTGTCTGACACACAACATCAATGTCGGTTGTATAACTCAGCCCTATTGGAGTGTTGACTCCTCCCATACACTACATTCGAAAAAGGTATTGTCGCATATACAACATCCTCACCAGTTCAAGTCCACTGAGAGTTAGAATGTCGACAAAAATCATGCACTTGGTCTGATGGGGAGGCTGTTGTACATACAACATCCTTGTCGGTTATTTTTGACTTGGATTCATAAATATGACAACATATTAAATTTTTTTTTTAAAAGGAGAAAAAACTAAAAGCTTTGATCGAGAGTATTGATGAGCATATTTTGGCCAACTAGAATATATACCCAACGAAACTAGGTCCTAGTAAAGTCTCAACTCCCTTAGTCTTTTCCTTCTCTTGAAACTGATTAAGATAAATAGCATTCATTTTTACAATCCCATAAAACTATTGTGCTTTCTTGGAATGTTAGGAGTCTAAGTAGCATCCCTTGACAAAAAGGTTTCTTGCGACCTTGTCTATTAACATAAGATATATATTATTTTTATTCAAGAAACAAAAGTGTATTTAAATGATATGGCAATAATATCTTTTGGAATTTTGAAGGGCTCTGAATGTTTATGTATTGAGGCTCTTGGTAATGATGTAGGAATTGAAAACTTATGGGACCCTTATAGCACTGCCCCTTCTTGAAGCATGGGGAGCATGAACTTAATTTCATTGATAACTTCTTGTTTCAACACTAGAGAGGCTAAGAGACTATATTATTCACAATTGTGTACGCTCCCTCGGGTTTCTTAGGTAAATAATCCATGTTTAAGCTCTCTCATGTGCACTTCCCATGTTGATGTGACAATGATAATGTGAACTTCCTATGTGAGCACACGTAGAATTTTTATCATCTTAAATTGGAAGCATTTCCATGTTAAGAGCATTTAGCCCTCCGAGTAAGTGGTTTGGGTTCATGTCGAATGCCTTGAACTGGTGTTTGCTTTGATTTGGCTCTTTCCCCATTTTCCACTTCTTTTCTGCATAATTCTGGCATCCTGAACTAAAATTTTGAGATTCTTGACTTTTGGGTCAAGGGTAAGATTTTTGGGTCAAGGACTACCTCAACTCTAACCTAGGGTGGGGGATACCTTGACCCTGACCTAGGGTGGGGTCTACCTCATCCCTGACCCTAGGTCCAAATTTCAAGTTTCCATGATTTCTGGATGTCAGGTTTCAAAAGTAATTGTTTTCCCGCTTCTAGGTCAGCTGTTTTGGTCTCCGAAATGGTAAACTCTTAATTATATTTAATTTAGGTCCATTTTTAAAGGGTTGAGGCCTAATTGGAATTTAATTCCCCTATGTGGCCCCTCTAGAGGATTGTGCCCTAGATCACTATAAAAGGAAGCCTTCCTCTCTCATTTTCTCCATCCACGATCAAGTAATTGATATCCACTTTTCATGATCAAGACACCAAGAAATTTCATGATCAAGAGCTCTTAAGGAGATATTCACAAGCCATCAAGTTTTCCCTCAAGAAATATCAAGAAAGCATTCAAGAAATCATCCATTCATGTCTTCTTCTCCATTCAAGTTTTCCATTGAAGATCAAGGATTCAAACATTCAAGCCTTTGAAGGGATTTGGTTCAAGCATTCAAGATTCATCATTCAAAACCCTAGATCTAGCCATCATGGTGATGTGATCTTCCTTCAAGATTATTTGTTCATATTCAGGATCTATTCATTCTTCTCTCAAGGTTGATTCCAAGCATACAATCATGGATGTTTAGATTTACATTTACATTGTTAAGTCCAAGCTTTCATACCAATATACTTGTTTACATTTGAAATACAATTTCTTATCTATTGAATATCATAGCTTTGTTGTTAGATCTACTTCTACTACTTGCTAGCATTCTCTATTTCAATTCCATTATTAAGGTTGATTCCAAACCGGGGTTTGACTAAGGCAAACCCCTCATCCAAACAACAAAACCATTTTTCTTGCAGGTATAGGCACAAGACATCAAATTGAAATGCAGATCTGGATACTCTTTTCGATGAACTTCTGGGATCCATGAACAAATTTCTATCAGAGTTGTTTCAGGTCAAGGATGACCTAGTCCCTAACCTAGGTAAGAGACAACCTCGTCCCTGACCTAGGGCATAGATGACCCGACCTCAGAAAAATATTTCTGGGTTTTGTAGATCTCGCAGTTTCGATTTAACATTACAAAAATCAACAATTTATGAGACTGTCTGACAGGGTTCTCAGCCGATTCTTTTTTGGAGGTAAGTACCTTTATCTCTTCATTTCAAGATTAGTCATCTACATTTACTTTCCATATCAATAAAATTTCATATAAGTGTAAAATATTGGCTTTGGGGTCTCTTTTATGTGCAAACCATTGTTCTAAGACCTCATCCATATTTTACCTTATACATTTTGGTGAACCTGACGCACTTACCCCTTTCTTTTGTGGAATTAGATGCCCTATTGTGTTAGATCTCCCTATTGTGTTTATGAAAACTCTTTCTTTTTGGTGTTATATTTGCATTTTGTGTTAGATCTTACATGCTTACAAAAGTAGATTTCTATGCATTTGTTTATTTATTATCATGTTGCACAAGTTGTTTCAAGTATTTTTCAAGTGCCTTATGGATAGGGATGATAATCCTCCTATTTGGGATGAACCTTTCGATTTGGATGTTGATTACTCTCTTCCTCATGAAACCATTGTGGATGAATCTACCATTGTGAATGATACTTTAGATAAAGACATTCATTTATCCCCTCTTCATGAAGAAGCTTTGATACAAGAGGGTGATTTATTAATGGATGACCTATTCATACATGATGATAACTCTTTTTCTAAAACAAACTCCCCTTATGTAGACATTTTAGTGAAAGAAGATGATATTACAGATGCTTTACCTCTATTTGGGATTCCTTCTAGTGATGAGGCATTAGTGGAGAATGCTATGAATTCCCTTAATACTCTCTCTTTTAGTGATGATCTTATGGAGAATCAAGATCTTACCTCATCTCCTCCTAGGATGTCTTCTTTTCTTCCTTCTTGTGAATTTATTTATAGTGTTGAGACAACTAATATGGTTTTTCTGAAACCCTTGTTGATTGTCAAAGGTTGTCCTCGCATTACTATCAAAGGTAAACCTATGGAGTCTTTAGAGTATTTTAGTGACCAAGATTATATAACTCACACATATCATACAAGGAATAAACCTCAACCTAATCTGGTGGTTTCTACTTCTTTGCCACCTTCTCAACCCATTCTTCCTCCTCCACCCTATCTTCCTAGCAAGGAGTATAATTTGATAAACCAATTGCAAAATACCCTTGCCAAGATTTCTTTATGGGAAATTCTTAAAACTTCACCTACCTACAATGAAGCCTTTAAAAAATCTCTAGCAACTCTTCCCACTCCACCTCCCAATCAAGAGAACATCAATAACTTCTTACAATGCATGCATGCCACCCCGGGTCCTCCCGACATTATATTTAGTCAAAAAGATTTACCTTCTAAAGAAGTCTAGAATCAATATGATGCTCTTATGGTTGTTGTTACTATCAATAAAAGTATCATTCGTAGGACCTTTATTGATAATGGATTTGGCCTTAATATTTGTAGCATGGACATGCTCAAAGTAATTAATGCTGATCTTTCAACTATTCAACCTGACAATGTTCCTATACGTGGCTTTGATAACATTGCTAAGAACACTTTAGGCATCATTACCTTACCTATCAAAGTAGGTTCGGCCATCTTGAATACTCCTATTCATGTTATGCCTGGACCTCTCAATTATAACATTCTTTTGGGTAGACCTTGGTTGCATGAGATGCATGCTATTCCTTCCACTCTTCACCGTAAAGTTAAGTTTATACATAAAAATAATCTATATACACTTCATGCAGATGATGTGCTAAATCCTTGTTTGAATATTCAAACTCACACTACTCCTACTCCTAATAGTAATCCTTCATCCTCTAATTCTCTTCCTCAGGATGATTGGGGAACCTTGGATTTTACTCCTACCTTTATTGGAGAGTATAAAGTTTCTTATCTTGATTTTATGAAGCAATAAAGAGAGTTTGAACAATGAGTTTTTACTTCTAAAGACCTTAGTAATAACTTTTTGACTACTTCTACCAAGAATGAATCTATCAAACCTACTAATGATGACATAGTGACTACTGAAGTTCCATTGATTCCTTCTGATATGGCTTCTTGTTATGGTCCTGGTTATCATTTCCTTGTTAAGCAAGGATTCAATAGTCAAGGATGTAAATAGGGAATTCAAATGCCCTTACATACTAGGGGGCATGAGCATTCTTACAGATTGGGATTTAATCCTCAACAACAAATCAATGTTAACAACATCTCAAATAACACTTCAAAACATGATAAACCTATAAAGGAATTTGACCAAGAAGTCCTTTTGCCTAAACTCCTTCGTGCTAAGATGATTACTAGATCTAAACACAAAAAGAAACATAGTCCACACTTGAAGACTCTTTCTTTTTGTTTATATCATAGATTTCATGATCACTCTACTAATGAATGTCAAGCTTTACATTATAAGATTAGGCATCTCATTGATAGTAAAGTTATTTATATATCATCTGGCAATGAGTTTTATTTCAATCCTATTTTCTCTAAATAACATTTATGTTCCTATTATGGAGCTCCACATTATGTAAACAATGTTAGCGTAATCCTTGGGGGCTCATTGTCTTGTATAGTGTTGTGAGTGATATAACAGGTCCCCTTCCATCCTTGTTCCTATGCTTGGGGGAAAGGATGTCATCTCCTTCTTTTCTATCTTTTCGGGATCCATTATTCCCTTGGTTAAGCAGTATCTATCTATTATGTGATATCCAATCATACATGAAAATTCTAGTTTGCATTGAGGATCTCTGTCCTTAATCACAACCTATTTCATTATTTGCCATTGGGTTTCCATGGTTGATATATCTCTCACCTTGGAAACTAAATAGTGTGCTATCCCCCATAAGGGTTATTTTTTCACTTCTTGCATGATATCTTTTTGCATTCATCCTGTTAGCTATTTTTCATGTATCCCTCAACTCTAAAAGAGAAATATGAATACCAGACCTAGGGATCTTTGTCTAGTAACATAAATCTACTTTTTCATGAAAATTGAGGGGCACGAAAAGACTAATTGATGAGGATTTAATCCTCCTTCTGCTTCGAGTTCCACACACTCAGGTGGGTACACCTAAAAAAAACTATATTCTGCATACACATAACTCACTAGCTAGAACCCTTTATGCAGATGTGATCATGGATAGTTCTCAGCCTTATAAAATATGGGAGTTCAACTCAACTAGTCTTATATAGGATCCCACCTATATGATCTGCTAAGAACTAGGAAAAATGGCTAATGTGACAACAAGGATAAACTCCTTCTCTTCGAGCTTTGAACTCGGGCAGGTTAACCCATGGATTCATTTCTTCAAAGAATCACTAACAATAGTTATATTCAGGAAACACAAGACCTAAACATGAATGCTTCTGAAACATGAAATTAAAGATGGAAATGATTTAACAATCTGATGATGAAAACTACAAAGCAAACCAGGATCAATGCCTTGTTCATTGGGAAACAGAGTCATACAAACATACATTCCTAGAAAACTATAACTCTAAACTCAAAAACCCGAATGGGATGCCTTACAAACCATTCTTTTCACTCCAATTCCTAGACATCAAATTTGTATACAAATCTAGAATTCTCATAACTTGAAACTGAGACTTACTCCCTCCTTGAAAGACACTCGAATTCAAACCCACAAGTACCTTGTAATTGGTATACTGACATGCCTTACAAATCAATACACAAGAATTCAGATTATGAACACAAAGACACCAAACATAAACTAAATTGAGATTCCTTTATTTTCATTAAAATCATCTGGAACTGTACATTTCTAAAACAAAGAAACACAGGAAACAAAAAACAAAGTCTGGAAGCTGCCCTGCAACATTAATTTCAACATCCCTCTTACAATTCAGAGAAAAACAAGATATAGGACAATGGAGAAAAATCTCCATCCCTGGCACCTGTTAGTCCTTTAAAATATCTGCAACCACTGTGTACCTTTTGAAAAATTCTTTCAGAAGTTACCAAGCATCTCTCTCCATAACTGACAATCAAATCCCCTATATTCTGCCTCTCAAAAGCACCAAATATCTTCAAATTTTGAGGCAATTTGTAACTGAAATCAAAACACAAGGATACCCTTGGAATGCCATCAAAACACATGCACAATTCGATCAAGGAGCAAAATAATCCAATCAGGAACATAATCTCAAAATTCAGGAGCCAACAAACATATCAAACATTCTCCTAATTGAATTCTGATCTTAAAATGTTCAAACCACTGCCTGATATCAAGTATCATTATGAAAATACAAAACCTCCTGTAGCAACTACCGCTAAACACCTGCACATAAATTGACTTCAAAATTTGAAAATTCAAAGTTTCCCGGTTCCAACGGTATCTCACACTCCATATTTTGGGTGAAAATTGCCCCTCTAGCATCAATTTGAAATATCAGGCCTTGGCCTCAGAATGTGCAACAAATGAATAGCTTGAAAAATTTAAAATCTATCTATAGTCTAAACTATAGATAATCATTATTTAACTTGAATTTTTCAAATCTGAAACTTGAAAGCATAATTGCACAAATAAAATATTATAAAAATATTTTATTTCTCCTCATATCTCTCTAGGGTTCCAACCGTGCACCAGGATCCACCACTTGTCAAGCTATGAATGGCTTCTTGGATTTTACCATGGGTTAACTTCCTCATCTGGTGAACTAGCGACCAGGCTTGTATCTCATAATTGCGAAATGAAATCTCAACTGCAGTTAACTCCCAGCGAACTGGCGAATAGCTCTATTCTCTGAATCATGAAATCAAACTCTTAATCTCAGGTTACATTCGGTGACTTGGCGAACAACTCCATTCTTGTAATCATGAAATGTTCTGCCTAAACCGCCAAGCAATTGGTGAATGCGTGAACATGGTCATCTCCGAATCGTGGAATATTTTGGCCAAACTGCTAGGTATCTAGCCCATCCACGACTAAGGCTCCAGTTATCTAGCGAATCCACGACTAAGGCTTGCATGATCTCAGAACTATTTGGGTTAACCGCTAGCTAACCGATGAACTGGCAAATGACGGCTACCTCCCATTCGCAGAATTATTTACTAACCATGGATTTTATCTCATGAATGCGTGACCTTGAGCCACATGTCGACCTGGTCCACCTCCTCTCTGTCACTCTACAAAAGTAACTTCTGTTCAAGCCTGTCAGCATAGAAACTGAGGTGGGTGCATGAGGAGTCACACATGGAGAGAGCCTCTTCCATTTCAACTTACTTTGTATGTTTGTGGATTTGATTTTAAATATTTCAAAGTCCTATTCTGGCACCAATGTGGGATATTATTCCTTCTAGTTTTAAAGCTTTCACAACACTTTCCTCCAAAATACGGGGCCCGCCGCCATGCATTGAGTCCTCCAGCCTAAGGGGACCCACTAAGAGCCTCTGGGCTCTTCACTTTACACTGAACGTGAGCATTGGTGGATATAAATGTTGAAAACTCGTACCCCTTTGCAAATGTGGGATATACTTGGAAAATGTGTTTTAAAACTTACAGGTGCCCATCTTTGTATTTATGCGTTGGTGTGGCCAACACACATATCTCTATTTCCCCCTTTTCTATTTCATACGCATGGTCTCTTATCACATATTGCCTCTATGTGCTAACGTCGAGTAGGTCGATACAGAAGACATCTGGAATGAAAGCAGAGATGGGTGAAGATGAATGCAAAGATTGTAGAAGCTCTTGCATGTGCGGCTTTATTTTCAAGGATGTACTTTGAAATGAGAGTTTTGTCACTCATGTGGTACTCATCTTCATCTTGTGCACTAATGTTCTAAAATCTTCCTTTGAACACTGCCTTCTCTCATTGTGCCATCTTCATGAGTTTCTATCTTCTTTTTAGTGATGTTGGTTTCTCCTTTATTATATTGCATGAAGTCTCCATTTAACTGTGCCTTACGCTGGCTTTCCTTCACATCTGGTTGCTTGTCATATGAGTTCACTTTTTAAAGACATTAAGAAACCTCATATCGCCAATACATGAGCCCTTCGTTTGATGCACCTCCACTTCCATATGCTGTACACTACTAAGCATAGGCGGATTCCTTGTTCCATGTGTGAATGCCCTTGTTTCACACGTGAGGCCTCTACACATGGTTGTCGCTGGCTTTCTTTATCTTCACAGCACCCAAAACAAAATGCATTAGCCTCCATTGGGACTGGTATGTGCTTGCGCAGGACACTCGAACAAACTATCTTCTTTATGATGGTCAGATTCTTCCCTTTGTTTGCAATGCGCTACCCTTTTGTGCATTGAGGAGGCCCCTCATTTATGTGCTAGTTCTACTTTTCAATTTGGATCCTCACATCATTTACGCGAGTGTTCATGCAGGTAGCAGTTGTGTGCACCGACATCATAACAATGCCCCACGCTAGGCTACAAGTGTGAAGCCTATTTCAAATCGTGCCATCCCCCTATTTCTTTAGGCTCCATTTGTTTTGGCTTACACCTTGCAAGAACCTCCTTGTACTGAATATGGGCTGGCATCCTACTAGCGTGAGCAACTCCCTTTGGTTAATGCGCTGCCCTTCAAAACAAAACAATCTGCAAAAGCAAGCCTCCCTTTTCAATGTTAGCTGACATGCCATTCAAAACCTATTTGGGCCACTTATATTTTCCATTTGTACATTGCGTGAGGTGCACCCCTATTGTCATTTGCATGAGTCATGAACTGCAAGCTGTTCCCAATGTGCTTGAGGATAGTGGCCTTCAGTGTAAGGACTATCATGTCAAAACTCTTTCTAACGATCATGCCTTAACAAGTTTGTGCAATGACCCTGCAATTCGTCATCCTAATAAGTAGGAGATATTTTCCAAAGAAAGTCAAATTGTGATATTGCTATCAGGATTCGTCATCCTATCAAAGAAGATCTAGAGGATATCGTCAAACTCTACAAAGGGATTTCTTTGGTGATTAAAATTGTTCGTGCTCATTTGTGCAAACAGAAATATAATGTAAACTATTGTACCCAGATACTTGGTGCCTTGCGAGTAAGGAGTACATCTAAAGCTCAAAGATGCTCAGGGTGTGTATTGAAAGCATCTGAACAATTTGCAATGCATAAGATAGTGTCTTCCCACTTCCATTTCACTTTCTTTGCTTTTATCTTTGTTTGTTTTGCTCCACCCCTAGCTTTATTTTAATGCCAATGTAGTGGGAAGGAAATATGAAATAAGATTCACATACAACCGCAAATACTAGAGGTGCCCGAGAAAACCAAACTCGCTTGGAATGTGACATACTATTTTGTTTTCACAAGTACCAAGATCATGCAAACAGGCCCAGAAATTGGCTCTAAAAACTGTCACAATCACCTGATTGGGTGTCGCCACTGAACGAGCTTATTCTATGTCATACAAAAAAGCATCTTGCAAAATGGCACCTCTTGAATGTAACTGAGCCGAAAGATATTAACCTTCAAAGTTGGCACTTTCATTCTGCTCTGCAAACCCACCATTAGAAAACAATAAACTGCAACTACAACCATCCTAGTAAAAATAGCAAACGGACCCCAGAGGAGCCACAGACTGGCATGCAAGTATGTTAAGATGTCTAAAACCCAAATCCTCAATTGGTTCGATCTGGGCATCTTTCAGACAAAAGATATAGCTCACTGAAAATAGGTACTTGCAGAAGTAAACTCAGGATATGCAGAAAAGTACTAAAAATTGCAAATGGAATCAGCTTCAAAAACTGAGAAGGTGGATTGGCAGAGAGTCCCAACTGAAACTGGAAGTAGTATGTTATGTCTACAATGTAGGGCAGCAAGAATTTTGACAATAGGATCATCCTGTGAAAAGTTATTAGCAAGCAAAGAAGGCCTCTGACAAACTTGCAGAAAACATAACTGGGTAATTTGCACTTTTTGCAAATAGAAAGGGTCTGGCAAATTGACCAAATGAATACGTCAAGAGCCACAATCTTACAGCATGGAAATATTTTATGTCTACTATACACTGAGAGAAACATACTGATGACATGATCAACAAGGCATGAGCTATTCACAGTCAAAGTATGGCTCTAGAAAATTGGTGAATAACCAAACAGTGCAAAACACGAAAGCTGCAAATGGAATCAGCTTCAATTTCTCATCAGATGGATTCATCACGAGCTACAAACTGACAGGGGTAGAGTAAAACTTGTCTATAGACCTCAAGATATGACCCAAATACACCCATACTAGCATGCAATACAAAGCCAAAAATGAGCACTTAATCAAGAATTTTACATGGTACCTCAAAACTGCATTTTGAGTACCAACACGTCCCTTCCATGGCCTCATAAGAGCTGTGACCTTCTTGGCTTGGACTGGGTGTTGTCTATGGATATTGTCTTGATGTTGAAGAAGGCTTTATCCTTGTTCCTTTCTTTCCTTAACATGTCAAAATAGTATGTTTTTTCCATCTTAAGGAGGAGGGCATATATACGGCCTCCCTCATTCTATATTATGTATTTTTGTTCTAACCTTTTGTTTTGTAGCATGCTAAATCTCGGAAGGTAACACACATAAGTTGCTAAATTCTCAAGAGACACTCATTTTTCAATTTTCAATATGCTAAATCTTGGAAGGTAACACACATAAGTTGCTAAATCCTGAAGGGACACACATTTCCAATTCCAAATATGCTAAATCCTTTGAACGTAACACACATAATTTGCTAAATCCTGAAGGGACACACATTTCCAATATGCTAAATCTTCTGATGGTAATGCACATAAGTTGCTAAATCCTGAGGACACATGCATTTAATATTCATAATGATACAAGAAGGTGGATCTATGGGTATTCCAAAAGCCGTCAGAATATGCACTACAATTTCAAGGCATAGTTTATGGGTGAACATGTTGGGCTCTCCCTCCAGGGCGATTCATGGTAAGGTGGGCATCTTACTGGGCGAGGTAATCACTTTCTCTTTTCTCTCTTTTTGCTTCCATACTAGTAGGACTGGATCATGAAGCTATGTTATTTATAGTGTTGCTCTTGTCTTTCTTATGTAATCATTTATTCTTTTATAATAGCTTTCCAAATAAGATATTAGTATAGGAAATATTTCTTAGCAAGGTTTCCTCTACTAGTTGATTTGGGTTTGTACTAACCCTTGTTCTTTTGGTTTTCTCTTTTCGCACCTTCCTGCATGTATGTTGAGTTAGAATCCTTATCCTGGGGGCTTGTGTCCTTAGCTAAGTCTTATTTTATTTCATTGTTAATCCACTTGGATCTCCTCTCCTTTACCAAGATTTTGCATCGAGTCCATACTCTTGCTAAAGTGGGGGCTTAATGTATCATCTTAAAATGGAAGCACTTCCATGTTAAGAGCATTTAGCCCTCTAAGTAAGTGGTTTGGGGTCATGTAGAACTCCTTGAATTGTTCTTTTCTTGGATCTAGCTCTTTCCCCATTTTCCACTTCTTTTCTGCATAATTCTGGCATCCTGAACTGAAATTCTGATATTCTTGACTTTTGGGTCAAGGGTGACATTTTTGGGTCAAGGACTACCTTGACCCTAACCTAGGATGGGGAATACCTCGACCCTAACCTAGGGCAAGGTCTACCTTGACCCTGATCTAGGACGGGGTCTACCTTGTCCTTGATCCCACGTCCAAATTTCAAGTTTCGATGATTTCCAGATGTCAGGTTTCGGAAAGAATTGTTTTCTCACTTTTGGGTTGGCTATTTTGGTCTCCGAAATGGTAAACTCTTAATTATATTTAATTTAGGTCCATTTTTAAAGGGTTGAGGCCTAATTGGAATTTAATTCCCCTATGTGGCCCCTCTAGAGGATTATGCCCTAGATCACTATAAAAGGAAGCCTTCCTCTCTCATTTTCTCCATCCACGATCAAGTAATTGATATCCACTTTTCATGATCAAGACACCAAGCAATTTCATGATCAAGAGCTCTCAAGGAGATATTCACAAGCCATCAAGTTTTCCCTCAAGTAAGATCAAGCAAGCATTCAAGCAATCATCCATTCAAGTCTTCTTCTCCATTCAAGTTTTCCATTGAAGATCAAGGATTCAAGCATTCAAGCCTTTGAAGGGATTTGGTTCAGGCATTCAATATTCATTATTCAAAACCCCAGATCTAGCCATCATGGTGGTGTGATATTCCTTCAAGATCCTTTTTTCATCTTCAAGATCTATTCATTCTTCTCTCAATGTGGATTCCAAGTATAGAGTCATGGACGTTTAGATTTACATTTACATTGTTAAGTCCAAGCTTTCATATCAATATACTTGTTTACATTTTAAATACAATTGCATATCTATTGAATATCATAGCTTCGTTGTTAGATCTACTTATACTACTTGCTAGCATTCTCTATTTCAATTCCATTATTAAGGTTGATTCCAAATTGGGGTTTAACTAAGGCAAACCCCTCATCCAAACAACAAAACCATTTTTCTTGTAGGTACAGGTACAAGAAAATGAATTGAAGTGCAGATCTGGATACCCTTTTCGGTGAACTTCTGGGATCCATGAATAGAATTTCCATCAGAGTTGTTTTAGGTCTTGGATGACCTCATCTCTGACCTAGGGCAGAGACAACTTGACCTCAGAAAAAGATTTCTAGGTTTTGTAGATCTCGTAGTTTTGGTTCAAGGTCATAGAAATCAACAGTTTCTGAGACTGTCTGACAAGGTTTTCAACTGATTCTTTTTCAGAGGTAAGTACCTTTATCTCTTCATTTCAACATTAGTCATCTACATTTACTTTCCATATCAATACAATTTCATATAAGTGTAAAATATTGGCTTTGAGGTCTCTTTTATGTGCAAACCATTGTTCTAAGACCTCATCCATATTTTACCTTATATAGAAGTCTAATAGAATGGATAACCATTTCAACTCATTGCTTCAAAAGGATGTACATTCAAATTATATTTCACTTAAACTGATAAATTGTCCTAGAAAAATAATTATCAATAGTCGCATTGTAATTTGATGATAAGTATTGTAAATAATAAAATGATAATTAGTGAATGATATTCTTTACATATAGAATAATTGGGGAAGGTAAGATTCTCTTCTTATTCCAAATTCCCAAAGGAAAGATCCAAATTGATTAACCATAAGAAAATGGTCAATGCATAAATGAATAAATCGATTAGTAATAAGAAGAAAGAGGAAAACCTTATATTCTATTTTGGAAGAGAGTATTAAAAGCTAAAATGAATTGAAGACAAATACTAACCTCAAAGTATAGCATATTTGGAAATTGTTGTTTTCTAGTGTCTATACTGAGTTTCTAGAAATTCTACAACCAGATCTAGAACAGAAACACAGAGATGGAGAAAACCCAAAAATCTTTTTCTTTTCTGAGCCATGTCGACCTTGACCCCTTTATGTTGACCTTGACCTGCGTTGCTCTGATGGAAATTCTATTCGCAGATCTTGAAAGTTTGCGAATAGGGTATTCGGATCTGTTATGTAATTCATTGTTCCTCACCTTCACCTATAAGAAAAATGGTTTTGTTGTTTGAATGAGGGATTTTCCTTGGTCAAACCCTAGTTTTGGAATTAACCTTGAAATAGAATTGAAATTACAGTAATAAACAAAGTAAATAGAACAATTCACCTTGATTATGTTGAAACCCTTGTGGAGGATTCAAATCCTTGAATCTACAAGTATCGATGCTCCAAATGGATGTAGAATTGTAGGATGTAGGATGTCTCAAATCAATTGCCTTTAGATCTTCAACACCAATCTTGAATGGATCTTGGAATTGGAAGAAGCTTGAATGGATATGGATGGAGGAATCTTCAACAAGAGGGCTCCATAGAGCTTGAATCCACCAATGGCTACCAATGGATCTCCTTGATGAATTAAATCTTGAATACTTGAATTCTTGAATGCTTGCAAATAGATGATTGCTTCCTTTTATTTTTCTCTTTTTCTTTCTCCCTCTCCCAAAATCAGAGGAGAAGGCTTTCTTATATACTAGTCTAGGACACAAACTTCTAAAGAGGCCGACATATGATAAATAAATTCCTATTAGACCCATACCCTTAGAAGTGGACCTATATTAAATATATTTTAAGAGTCACTATTCTGAACCTTGAAGAAGCTGACCCAAAAGCCGAAAATAATTCTTTCCAAACCCCAACATCTGGAAACCCTTGGAATTTGAAATTTAGACCCTAGGTCAAGGTCAAGGTCAACCTTGACCCAGAAGGTTTACCTTGACCCTGAGGTCAAGAACCTCAAAATCTCAGAGCAATATACCATAAATAGGTAGGAAAGAAGTGGAAAATGAGGCAGGACGGGGGAAAAATCAAATCCAAGTCAAAGACCCATTCAAGGCATTTGACATGACCCCAAACCACTTACTCAGAGGGCTAAACTAGTCCTAAATGAAAGTTATTCCATTTTTCGATGATCCACCTACTTGGCCAAATAATAGTATCAGAAACCCATAGCAATGGATTGCCTATTTTAGGATTGGACACCCTGAATGATTTCTAAATGGATTATTTGGTCTCATTTAATTATTGACCAGGACATAAAATTGGAATGGCATTTGCAAAGTATATGCTTCAAACCTTCTCAATCTAAGACTATCTATGGAATTCAAATGCTTATGCTTCGGGAAAACTATGCTAGAACTGGTAAATGAACTTATCCTAACAAAGCAGGAAATCACGGGTAGGAATTACTCTAACTACATGTACTGTAGGAATAGGCTACCAATTCTATTATTAGTAGCTGAAGGAACAACAAAGTTCTATTTACGTAGGAATAAATAGGAAAATGAACTCTACGCTAATAGAACAATTCACTCATCAAGTGGCCCCCCTTAAGTGAGTGAATAGGAAAGACAATCAAGATAAAAGATATAAACTTGAATTGAGCATTCTATTCATCCATAACAAAATGATTACACTTGATTGAAAAAATTATTGCAAAAGTTCTGTTATAAAAACTAGTTCATTCGACTAACTCCAAAAGAGTCACAAAAGTTGATTATTTAAAAGGAAACTACAACTATCTCCTAGATATACGATCACTTCATAAATGAGGATCAGTTACAACTCATTAAGTCTCAGAACATAAAAATTATTGAACATGAATAAATCTCCAAGAATATAGCATGTTAAGGGAACTGAATCTATGTGCTGCATGCAATAGAAAAAGAGCAATTTCTTTACTTTGCTTACAAAGATTATGCAATCCCATGATTGGCTTTGATTACTGCGGTGCCACTATGTTGGTTCTTGAATTCCTGCGGTCAACACTTGCTAAAAAATCAATGCACACATACCCTACCATATACATATATATCCTCATCATTAATATTAGGAAAATGTGTAAGTTTTAATTAATACTCTCGCAAGTCCTACGGCTACAGGAGGTAACTACGCAAAACATAGCTTAGGCAAGGAAACATTCATTAACATGTATAGCTACTACATTTACCATTCTTGTCCATGAATTCAAGCAAATATTATGTCTTTAAAGTATCCACATTTCCATTTTATGTTCACATATATATAACATATATATATATATATATATATATATATATATATATATATAAAAACCATAAGTTCATATGCTTGAAAACTATAAATTCATGTCTGTGTGTAATTAACTGTTCTGAAAAGAGGATAAAAAGTACTGAGAAAGATGGCTATTTAGAAGCCCATCATTCCCCCCCATTGAACTATTGCTGGTCCCCAACAACCATGAAATTCCAAACCCTGGCACAGACCCTCAAGTCACTAGCTGTTCTCTGCCCAGACTCATCATGAACATAGTCAAAGTATCTGTGAGTTTCTCTAAGTCTTTCCCATCACTGGACTTTAGTGGCCATATCATAATCCATTGCACTGTCATTCATTTCTAGCAATGGCTATAGGAAGACTGGAGGCTGAAACCTCAATGGAAACTAGTAATTAAGGAGTGTCCTTCCCAGCATAATGTACCATGGAGCTCTTCTTGTATCAAGGGTTAAATTCTGTGGTGAGTGAGGTTCCCTTGACTTTAGATCATGTGACATTATTATCCATCTTTTCCTGGAGACACTAATTGTTGTGGCAATATCATGTGAGGAATGCTGGTCCGAGTTTGTAAAAGCTTGTTCTCACACTGGATATATTTTATTAGCTCCACTTGAGTTTGCTGTGACAGAAAGCTAGTCTAAATATGTCCGCCTGGAATGATGAACTTCAGGCCTCATCATCAAGGGAGCTGTCATCTCATTATTTTTGTAAGGTACAGCTTGATTCTCCCTACTTATCTCATTCTGCATCCACGACATAACCGCTCTTAACTACACATCTCCTACATAGAGGAGTGAATTCCACTCTATATCATCAGGGACTGCTAAGTTATGTAGGTACGATTCACACAATAGGTTTTTCAGAGTCATTGGAGTAGAATGGGTTTCATCGTAAAATTAATGGGGAGTTGCTATGGAGGGATTGAGGCCTTCTACAATTCTTGTTAATTTGAAATTAGCAAGTTGTTCTTTAAGGAATAATGCATACACTGGAGATGGTGATCTGCATTCCATTAGCTCTAGAATTATTCCCGTGATTTGATCAATCCTCCTTTTCAATACCTCAATCTGATATGATTTTTGTTCTATTTGAGAACCCTTCTCACTAATGACTCATTTCAATTTTTCCTTTTCTAGTGCCCGTTGTGTCTTTTCCCATAACAACTATTGATACAATTTTATCCTTGCAGCCAGGGGTGTAGACAAATCTGGTGGGGGTAAAGGTTCTTGATTAAGTATATCCACCCATCCAGATGGTAAGTGAGGAGTTTTTTTTGTTTTCTTTGGTGCAAAGGACTCTCCTTTCCATAAAACAATTGTTTTTACTACATTACCTTCCTCACTAACATCAACTGCTACCTTAGCCAATTTTTCTAACCCATCCTGATTACTTTGCTTGGGCACTTCTTCAACAATTTCCATTCCAAATTCAGCAGTTTCTTCATAATCCATACAAACATCTGGCCCAACAGAGTTATTTACAAATTCCTCTATTTCCTTAAAATCCTCATCACTATCAATAAGTATGTAGTTAACTCTAGGGTTAACTTCTATTTGTGGACTTTGGTTATTGAATGTAGTGTCATTGGCTATAGTTTGATGAAACATTTCCTTAGAAGAGGACTTCTCTATGGATTCATTCTCTACAGATTCAAAAGACTCAAGGTTAACAACAAGAATAGGAGCTTCAACATCCTTTTTGAAAATCCTTTGACTTCTCCTCCTAGGGGGTACTGATGAGCTGGGAGGACTCTTCTATTTCCTTCTACTAGTGGCTACTTCCTCTACAATTGCTTCAGGAGGATTTTCTAAATTTTCTTCCCTAGGGGAATGTAAGGTTTCTTCAAGATTGTCAGTATTACCACTAGGTTGCGGCTCTGATATTTCTTCTTCTATCTCCTTTGTTTTACCCTTATCCTTCCTAGATGTAGACCTAGTCCTTACGAACAGTGATGTTTCAGGGATACTCGGAGTTTCTTTACTTTTATTTCTCTTCCTCTTAGAAGTGGAGGCACCAACACTGTAAGTTCTTTTCCTAGGTGACCCAGAAATGGAAGGGGAGGCTTCAGGATCAATTTCAATCCTTTGAATAATCTTGCAAACCCCAGTGGATGTTTTCTCTCTCTGCCCAACACCTTGACCTCTAGGGCCGACTAATCTAGGTTCAACCTCATTCATTTGCAAGAATTCTTCCCATGTCCCAACCATTTGTCTATTTAATTCTCTTTCTACAATTAGTTTTATCAAGCAATGATGTGAAATAGACTAGTTTCATCTTGACTAGACTAATAAAGCTTTCTTTTTCACAATGTTAAATAGGAAGTTGGGAAGATTTACCATTTTGTTGTTGTGCCAAAGATGACTCGTAACTTTGAAGTGCAAAGCATGCAAATACTTGTAGCATCCCTCACAGGTGAAGTACTAGATAACGAATGCAGCTAGTTGAATGAATTCTAGAGGCAAAGATAATTGCCAAGTACCTTGTTTCCTATCAATGTTTAACTGGGAATCACCGTGAAAAGTGAACTGAGCCCTCGCCGAATGTAGGTTGAAGTCTTTCACCCATTTCTCACCTTCTTGTGGTAAACCAGTCACTTCAGCTACTACATCCTTTGTAAATTCAATCTTTAAGCCCTTGACCTCTGCAAATCCATCCCTAAAGGTGGATAGAAATTGTAGAGTGATGTCTTCATCAAACCCTTTAAGACTTAAGCAATAATCCAGCCATCCTCTCCTTCTAAACATTTCACAGTTGGACGTGTCATTTAACAAAACCCTATGATCCACTGGCTCATGCCATTGAAGTTCACCTCCCATTGTTATGCTCAAAGAATTTTGAATTTTGTAGAACTTACTATTTTCATAGAGCTCGACAATGGTAAATCACATACCTCAAAGCATTATGGAACAAGATGTTATAGAAGAAAAAGGCGGCGTACCAATTGCAACTTACTTCATGAAATTAAATATTTTTGCATGAAATCTAATGATATATTTCTTGCATAACATTTCATAATGGCTTGCATGTGCCAAGGCTGCCACTCCAAACACATCATGACATATCATTATAAATTAACTTTAGCTTTTAATATCTTTAATTTACTTCAAATGCGATGACAGAATCATAGAAGGACAGATCAACAAGACATGACACATACATCTCATGAAGACAAGAAACTTGAATTTTTACATGCTAATTTGAAATCTTGAAAATAGAATAGTCCCCCCCCCAACTAAGTAATGGCATGGGTCCCACCAAGCCAGGTTATGCAAGAGTAGATAATTAAAATGACACAAAACCCTAAAAATTAATGAATAAAAATAAAAATATGTACGAGTATATGTGGCACAAACTTGGAAGTGCTGCAGGAAGAGTGTTTTGAAAAACTGCATCTGCATGAATGAAGTGATGGGATGGGGTGGATGTGAAATGGTAGCTTCTAATCAGGTCCTCTAAGAATAGGTGTTGTTGTTAAAATATCTTTCAATTTCTGAAATGAGGCTTCACAGTCCTCTGTCCATTCAAACTTAGCTTCCTTCTTCAGCAAATTGTACAAAGGTGCTGCCAGTTGACTAAAATCCTTTATGAATCTCCTATAAAACTAGCATGGCCAAGGAAACTCTTGACATATTTTTTCTTAACCAGTGTGGGAAGTGTATTGATAACTACTATTTTTGCAGGGTCAACCTGAATTGCAAAAGATGAGAGGTAGTTCCCTAAGACGACTCCCTCCTCCATCATCAAGAAACATTTCTCACTGTTAAGGGAGAGGTTAGATTCCTGGCATCTTTTAAGAACTTTCTCCATGTTAGCTTGTGCTTCTTCAAAGGTGGTTCCATAAGTAGTAAAGTCATCCATGTAAATTTCAACATAATCAAGAGCAATATCAGAGAAAATACCCAGCACTACCCTCTGGAAGGTAGCAGGTGTGTTGCACAACCCAAATGGTAGGACTGAATAGGCAAACATTCCCCATGGATAGGTAAACATTGTCTTATCTTGGTCCTTTGGTGATATTTGTATCTGGTTATATCCACTAAAGCCATCTAGGAATGAAAAATACTTTTTACCAGCTAGATTATCAAGAACTTGGTCAATGACAGGTAGTGGAAAGTGATCCTTTTTAGTGGCTTTGTTGAGCTCCCTATAGTCAACACAAACTCTCCACTTTCCCCCCTTCTTTGGAACAATTAAAAGAGGAGAAACCCACTAACTTTCAGAAATAGGATAAATGAAACCGACACTAAGGAGCTTATGTAACTCAATTTTCACTATGTCTCTCAAAGCTAGATTAATTCTTCTTTGGGCTTGCCTCACTGGCTTGTACTCAGGGCTTATATAGATTCTGTGAGTGCAAAGTTTAGGATCTAGCCCCTTCATGTCAGTATAATCCCATGCAAAGGCTTGCTGACTATCTTGTAAAATCTTTAAAAGACTAGACATTTGAGATTTAGTGAGGTTCTTATTAACATTTAACTCTTTGCCTGAAGTGACTTCTACTCTTTTAACTTTTTCTAGCATCAAGATTTCTACCATTGATGGAGACTTTATTTCATGGGGCAGCAAGGTGTAGGGATAATCAGGTGCTGTGGGAAATTGAGATGTGGCTTGCTTGGGCATTATTGTTTGAAGGGAACAATTAGGAACATCACAAGATGATTCCTCAGAACCATATTGGTTGGTAAGGTTTGCTGCTAGAATATTATCTTCTTCTTGTGATACCATGAATGGATTTCTCTCAATGACCATAAGTTTTTGCACAGATTTTTCTTCAAGGGCAACATCACCTAAATCTGAATAGACAACCTGATCAAGTTCTACTTGGGGTTTTGCTAGAGAATACAAAGTTAACTTCTTAGTATTTATCCGATCTGATATGGTCATTTTTCCTGAGAAACATGCAATGCAAGCATCAACTATGGCTAACCAAGGCCATCCTAGGATTAATGGATATCCTCCTAAGGTGGCTTTGGGTGACAGGACTATGAAATCTAAAGGGTAATCTAAAGAATCCAATGTTACAACAACATCTTCAACCATACCATCTGGCTTGACAGTGGAATTATCGGCTAGTTGCAAAAGTGTAGGTGTATCTCACAAACCAATGATATTGAGCTTTAGCAGAACTTCCCTAGTCCTGACATTGATTGATGCTCCTAAGTTAATTAGGACATTCTGAATTTGGATACCATTAATATGGATGGTGACCACTAGGCTCCCTAGATCAGAATACTTAGGCATTACAACTTTGCTTAGCATGAGATCAGAGAGCTGACCTAAGACATGGATAGTATCAGGATCTTTTTTCTTCCTTCTAGGTTTCTTGATATAGGCTTCTTTAATTTCTTTTGTATAGACTGGAAGTTCTTTAAGGGCATCTAACAAGGGAATTTGCACTGTCATTTTCTTGAGTTGATCAATCAAATCAGTTGCTACATAATTTTCTTTTGGAGGAACTGCTTGAGATAATCTTTGAGGATAAGGAGGATTTTTTAGCACTGGTGTAGATTGAACAATAGGTGGAACATCAGTAGGTTGGTTCTCAGCTATGTCCTTAGCATCAAAAAATTCAATTATTATTGGCTCCTTTGGTGCAGACAATGTAGTTCCCGGTCTAAGATGGATATCATTTACTTGCAAGGAATAAGCTTGCTACTTGTTATTAGGATTCAGAGTTGGATGAGTAGGGTGTTGAGTTGGTTTTTGAGGGTTACTATTGGCTATAGGAGCTGACAACATAATAGCTTGCTGCTGAGGTGGAGTCATGATTGCTTGCTGCTAACTAGACTGGTTGGGTCTCCACTGAGGTTATGGTTGCCAGTTACCATGAGGTGGCCATTGATTATTCTGTTGTGGCTATTGATAGGAGTTAAACTATTGTTGATATGGGTTAAATGGTGGATGTTGCTGATAGGCTTGGTTATAGTGTAGCTATTGGTTGGGCCAATTATAATTCCAATTCTGACCTTGAGGGGTAAAATTTTGGGGGTTAAGGTTTGGCCATTGACTACTGTTATTATTATAACCAAAATTATATAATGGGTATGGAGGCATACCTTGTCTCTGAGCCCATGGAATCCTTTGAGAAACATAGAAAACTTCTCCATTCTCCTCATCTATGGCTTTAAACTCAGTGGGCATTGGATTGGTGTCCACGGATGCAACTATTTTGCATCTACAATTTCTTTTCTTCTCTCTACAATGAGAACAAAACTCGGCTAACACAACATCTACCTCTTCCTTTTTCCTCCTCACCTGCATACTATCCAGCTAAGTGGTGACATCATTGATGATGTCCTGCTTGAATTTAGACAAAAAATTAGACAGCTCCATTTTGGATACTCCTGAACCACCATTGGACTTATGTGGTAGGTCTCTAAGTCACCTGCCTTTCTTCACAGTGACCCTTGAATAGTTTAGGCATATATTCTTTATGTCAGCCCAATTTTTCTGTGTAATATCTCCTCCCGCCATCAGGTCTAGAGCCTCAATGCTTCCATCATTCACACCCTTTAAGAAAAGGTGTTTCTGAGATGCCTCATTTAGCTGGTGTTGTGTATTATGCTGTAGGTTGAACATGAATCTTGATACATAATCCTCTAAGGTTTCATCCTCCTTCTGAGACATTTTGAAAATGTCATCACCTTTCAAATCTTGACCCCTACAGTATCCTTTGTATTTTGAAAGAAACATATTGCACATGGCATTCCAGTTTGCTACAGCATTGGTACCCAACCCCATAAACCATCTCAAGGAAGCCTCTTTTAGAGTTAATTGAAATAACTTCAACTTGTGGGCATTAGTTGTATAGTCATAACTCTGGTAGAGGATGTCAAACTCAAAGAGGAAGGTCTCAGGGTCTTCTGTAATGAGGCCATAGAATTTAGGAAGTGCAGCAGTAGGTATGTTCTTCAAATTTTGATTTCCTTGTTTAGGAGGGATAGGAAAAGGAAAGGGGGGCTTGAGCAACCATTCTAGGAGGAGGACCTGGTGGTGGTTGATAGACAATAAGAGCAAGCAGGTTGTCTTGGTATTCAAGTTCAACAAATAGGTCATTCAAATGAAGTGATTCTTCAGATGATGAAGAGGATATGTGTTCCTAAGCATCAACAAATGGATTTTCAAAGGGTTCTTCTTCTTCATTCTCACTTTGGTGTTCTTCAACTTGAGGATTAAAAATATCAAATGGGTCCTCTTGGTAGTTACAATGAAGAAATCTCCCAAGGTGGTCTCTCCTTCTATGCATAAAATGGTTACTTAAAACCAAGTGCTAGATTAGGACTGAGAATGTAACTACAAAGATAAGTTTGAATTAACACCATCCCTGGCAACGGTGCCAAAAATGCTTGGCCAAATAATAGTATCAAAAACCCATAGCAATTGATTGCCTATTTTAGGATTGGACACCCTAAATGATTTCTAAATAGATTATTCTGTCTCATTTAATTATTGACCAGGGAGGTAAACTTGGAATGGCATTTGCAAAGTATATGCTTCAAACCTTCTCAATATAAGACTATCTATGGAATTTAAATGCTTACGCTTCAGGAAAACTATGCTAGAACTGGTAAATGAACTTATCCTAACAAAGTAGGAAATCATGGCTAGGAATTACTCTAACCGCCTATGTTGCAGGAACAGGCTACCAATTCTATTATCAGTAGCTATAGGAACAACAAAGTTCTATTTACTTAGGAATAAATAGGAAAATGAGCTCTACGCTAATAGAATAATTCACTCATCAAGTGGTCCCCCTTGAATGAGTGAATAGGAAAGACAATCAAGATAAAAGATATAAACTTTAACTAAGCATTCTATTCATCCATAACAAAATGATTACACTTGATTGGAAATAGTATTGCAAAATTTTTGTTATAAAAACTAGTTCATTTGACTAACTCCAAAAGCGTCACAACAGTCGATTATTTAAAAAGAAACAACAATTATCTCCTAGATCTACGATCACTTCATAAATGAGGATTAGTTACAACTCATAAAGTCTTAGAATAGAAACATTATTGAACATGAATAAATCTCTAGGAATATAGCATGTTAAGGGAACTGAATCTGTGCGCTACATGCAACAAAAAAAGAGCAATTTCTTTAATTTGCTTGTGAAGACTCTGCAATCCCACGGTTGGCTTTGATTACTATAGTGCCACTATGTTGGTTCTTGAATGCTTGCGGTCAACACCTAAAAAAAAATCAATGCGCACATACCCTACCATATACATATATATCCTCATCATTAATATTAGGAAAAGGTGTAAGTTCTAATTAATACTCTACAGGAGGTAACTACCCAAAACATAGCTTAGGTAAGGAAACATTCATTAACATGTATAGCTACTGCATTTACCATTCCTATCCATGAATTCAAGAAAATATTATGTCTTGAAAGTATCCACATTTCCATTTTATGTTCATAGATATATATATATAGATATATATATATAAACCATAAGTTCATATGCTTGAAAACTATAAATTCATGTATGTGTGTAATTAATTGTTCTGAAAAGAGGATAAAAAGTACTGAGAAAGATGGCTATTTAGAAGCCCATCACCACCTGCCGTGGGGTTAGTGTGTATATATATATATATATATATATATATATATATATATATATATATATATATATATATATATATATATATATATATATATATATATATATATATATATATATATATATATGATACTATTGCAAATGAATTGACATCATTCCCCAAAGAAAGTAGAACTACAATCACAATGGAGGAAAGAAAACACAAGAGTTATGAAGAAGAGTCTTTTTGGACCACAACATGGAGACCAAAAAGAATAAGTTCTACCAAGTTGCAAATCCAAGCAGACTACAAAAGGAAAACATTTATGAACAATAGCATAGGTACAACATAACATGAAAACAACATATAGAAGAATAGAGATACATATAGAGGAATTGTACAAGAGGTTTGATTCCTTTATCACCTTGTACCAACAAAGTAACAAGGGTTGTATAAAAGAATCTAACAAATATTTAGCAAATACATAACGGGAGAAACACAATACAATAAGAAAACACACAAAAAGCTACCATAGAGGACAAGCCAATCAAGCATATCGCCTACTCTCCCCATCTCGGTCTATATCATTTAGGGAAGGTGGGAAACTCACAAGAGGGACTATATCTAACACAGTAGGAATAATAGCCAGGTCCAAACAAGGATCCTCTTGAGAACCGTGATGTTTGATACAAGGTGTAATTATCAATTTTGTTGAAAGCATATTAGGTAAATCAGTATCAATTTCAATAGTCTCATATTCATCATTAGCATCATTAGGATCATCAAGAGTATCTTCTTCATCAATATTAATCAAAATAGAATCTAAGATACGAATAGAATCATCATAATCATTCATCTTAACATCATTATTAACATTAAATTCTTCCAACACATCAGTCATAGGCTAGTCAAAAGAAGGTAAAGAACTTTGAAGAATAGAGGCACGAGCCTTAGCTTGAGCCTGACACTTCTTACAACATTCATTGGTGGATCAGTCACATTTTGTCTTGTTTGAAATATGTTGAGAACTAGGAGTAACAACCACCAGTTCCTTCACAGGTTCTATAGGAGGATTAGTAGGATTCTTAGTAGGCTAAGAAGAAACACTAGGAGCTTGATTAATAAAACTAGAAGCAATGGATAAAGGAGGTATGGAAGGCATAGGCAAAAGACCACGGTTAAGATCCATCCAAGACATGCTTAACTAAACAATCTTGTGATATTTATAGGCTTGATATGAGCCAAAAAGGTTATCAAGTCGAGAAGAACATGAATTAGGTAATGAAGGCCAAAATAATTCAAGGGTAGCACAATCCCTAGGCCTAGAAGGTTGATATAAACTATGATTAATAATTTTCACTTCTTCATCATGAGTAAATTTAATACACTTATGGATAGGAGAAGTAATGATATGCATGGAATTCAACCAAGGAAAACCAAGCTTAACTTCAAACTGATTAGAAGTAGGGACAATAATGAAGTTAGTGTCCTGTTAGGGTCAGTTAGAGTCACCATGTTAAAAGTATCTTCGTCCCTTATTTGTTCATTTTATTTAAAATCTGGTTTGACGTCATCTCCCTATTGTCTTTTCTTCAACAGTTCTCATAGTTTTCTGAGCCATCTAATCGTCAAGATAAAGCCTCCGAGATTGCTCCTTAAAATGTTAGCTTTCCATGGTTGAGTCTTTCTCAAAAGCCTATGCTACCTATGAACCACTTTGAACCCCTTTGAACTTTTCTTCAAAGTAGTTTGAAGCAGTTCAATAAAGTTTTTCTTTATAACGATTGGTTTATGTAGGTGGACCCTGGTCTACATCACCTTTTTGCAGTGAACCACTTTGAACCCCTTTGAAATCCAGTTCAAAGTAGTTCAAAGAGGTTCAAGGATAATTAGTAGGTAGATTGATAAGTGAAGGGATAGTTGATGTAACAAATGATGTAAGTTGATGGTGAAGTAATGTTTAAGTTACCAATGTGGACAATCTTGATTTGACGAGAGCCACGGGGTAAGCCTAAAGTAAAGTTTTGGGTTGCGATTGAGGAAATCTCTAACACAAGTGGGAGATATTACTTATGGAAAGATTAATGATGATTATAAAGAATGTGGATTTCAAGGACATCTCACTGCCAAGTCATTATTATTCACATCATTCCAAATTAATGCTCCCGATTAATGCTCATTAAGTCGATCCTTCATGAATTAATCTTTCAAAATATAAATATTTCTATAAGCTCTCTCTTTCCTATCATAATCTCATGGAGTCTTGGCCATAGAAGAGGAAACTAGTTTTTCTTGAGTCTTTGAAAAGTAGGTAGCTTCTGAAAGCTTTCTTTATTTTCCTGTTCCTATTTGATTGTTATTTGTTGAAGAAAGGGGGAGTTACTTTGGTTAGTCTTTCCAATAAAAAGATGAAGTCTAGCATGCATTTTTTCAGGAATCATAAGAACATGGAGTGTTGTGCCCCAGTCATCACATAAAAAAGCCTTTTAGGGATTAAGGTAGGAGCAATGGCTGTTCACCTTACGGACCATGTTGCGGAAGAGTATAGTCTTAAAATTCTTTTGAGCAGATTACTTGAAGCTATGGCTTTTCCCCTATCAGTCATTAGCCTAGAGATAATTCAATATTGTATCAGTAGATATGATGTCAAGTCCAAATGCATACTGAATGTTGAGTGTCAAACTCTATTACCTGTGAATAAGGAAACTGTTATGTCAGCTCTCAAAATCCCAGAAGAGTCCTTCGCCAACTTTACCCTGACCCACTCTTTGGCTCAATTCCAAGAAAACATAGATAAAAATCATAGTCATATGTCCCGAAAATGGACCCAAACTAATTACAAGGGAGGATCCCGGTTGCCAAAAATTCTCACCAAAGACCATATGAAGCCACCTATTCATGATGTGATGGTTTTACTTCACTGGGTAAAGGGTTTAGATTAGGTTCTCCACTTTGAAGAGTGGATGTTTCACTTCATAGAAATAATTTTGGAAGGGAGACAACACCTGGATTGGGCATAAATCAATTCTGGTGCCTTGAGGGATAAACTAAAGCAGGCTCAAGCAATTAAGAAAGAGTTCTTCATGTCCTCTTATTTGATTTATTGTCTTGCATGCACACAAGATTTGGGAGCGATTCCACATGCCCCATGGAATGAAGATTTAACTGTTCTCGAGTACTACCCTTTGTTGAGAAAAGATAGGGTTCTTGTAGATTACAGAAGAGTCCATGATGTTTTTCTTGGGAAACTATGTCAACAATTAGTGGGAGATTCAAATCATAGAATGTCATTGAAAGCCTAGAACCTAGTCCAAACCTATGGGAGTTTTTATGTTCAATTTACATGTTTCACTTATATTCAGATTGGAGGGTTTGATGAAGAACCTATCAGGCTCCCTAGATTTTCTTTTGATTGCTTTTTGTTAGCCGAGGCCTATAGGCAAATGTTTGTAGTGATTAAGAATAGTTTGCCAGAATAAAAATGGGTTCTGATGTTTCCAATTAAATTAGGAACCTTGGTTTGCAATAACATGGTGGATGCCTCAGTGATAGGTAGCAATTTGGTGATTTTCCACATGCAGTTCTATCAACCAAGAAAGGGTTTTGATAGTAAAGGCATTGCTAGACGGGTTCTAAGTCTAAGCATTCACCCATCTCCTAGTTCACACCTTGAACATCTGTGGGAAGACCCCAATGATGAAAATGTAGTAGTGAAAAGGTATGGTTCAAGACTCCTAGTTCCACAAATTGAGTTGCTACAATTAAAATTTGATACAAGTGGGATAGAGGAAGATAATTCTGAAATCACAGCCTCAGAGGTTGATATTTCAGGAATAGAGAATCCCCCGGCTATCGATTGGGCATGAAAATAAGATGATGATATAAAACTGAGGGCTAGAACTATTTTTAGAATTACTAAAGCTTGGCTGACAAAGAAGAAGCAGAAAAGAACAAATAACTCCCCTGCTAAAAAGAGAAATGTAGACTCTGTTTCAATAAATATGAGCCATGACTCACCTAATGTGTCTCCTTTGGTTCCTAATGTAGGTAAGATCTCATCTCCTAAGAAAAGGGAAACATTCAGTGGACATCCTACAACACTTAGAACAAGAGCCAGAATGAGGTTGGAAAGTTGCTCTCAGATGGCATCTCCTACATCCGATTACATTGATCTTGAAATCAATGATGAAGAAATCTCTTTTTCACTAGAGAAACAAAAGAAAGGTTAGGAGGTACCTACCAATAATTTAGAGAATCTTCAAGCTGAGAACACACCTACCAAAACACCTAACAACTAGATGGTTTCTAATCCAATTCCTCCTTGGCTAACAGATTCAGTAAGTAAGAGGAAGAGTTACAAACCAGTTTCATTGCCCATGAAAGAAATCATCACCAAGTATGCTGTTCGAACTCCTAAAGCTAAAAGGATGAAAAGTGATGTAAGACTTTCTACTGATCCCTCTATTGGAAAGGTAACAACAGAAATAGCGACCTTCAAGCCTAAAGAAGGAGCCAGTGAACTTGAAGCAAAAGACTTCGAGGTTACAAAAATGGAACTAGGGTTTTTGACTAGGGACTCAAAAGATCATATCTTCAATTTCTTGGCTGATCATATGTTGAACTAGTCACAAAAAGATGGAAGGGAGAAGCGTGAACTAAAACAACTTGTTTTCATTATGGTCAAATTCATTTCTTCCCTCACTGATGTTGGAGCATTTCCACTCACTCAATCCCCACAAAGTTTCGATCCTAACTCAGCCGAAAGGAAGAAGGTGGTGAAGCAGATGCAGCAAGGTCAAGCCCTAATAGAAACTGTGAAAGCCTGGATAGATGACATCACTGATGAGGGCTGCACTTTCATATGGGATTTTGTGTCCACTTGTATGGATGGTGAGGCTTTACCTGGTGAAGTACAAACTCTGATTCCTACCTAGGAATTGGAAGAGGAAAAATGTGCAATAGTTTGTACTCAAATACAGGAGATAGAAACTTATGGGGTAACCCAGTTCCTGGCAGAGAATCTGATGAAGCTCGTTGATCCCTGTATGTTGTTCATTCTAAAGAAAAACCTCAGCTAGAAAGGTTCATTATTCATAGCCTCAATTTCACAAATTTGGGCAATAGGAGAAGAGGTAAAGGACATGCATGCTAATTCCTTGGAAGACATCTAAATAGTGAGTTCGTTAGGTATCCTACAAATTGAAGAAGGAAATAGGGATTCTAATGCCATAGTTAAAGTCTTCATTGATACCATGGGAGCTTTGAAGGAGAATGAAGAGCTAATGGTTCAAGACTTAACAAAGATCACCAATGTGGAATCCATGTTGCTATTGAACAAAGGACAACTACCTAAGTAGTTACAAAGAATCTGGGAACTAAAATGGGAAAAGAATGCAGTTTGGGCAAAGTTAATGGGGTTAAAGAACTTGCACTTGTAGCCGTCACAGGAACTTGTGAATGCTTTTAGAACTTGGAAGTTGGTTAAGAATGCCACGTCAGAGGATCCATGAGCGAAGATGGTGTAGTTCCCTGCGATTTTCTAGCTTTTGCTATTCTACAGACATATGTCTTAAAACTTTAGCCTAAATGTGCATCTTGTTATGTTAGTTATTTTTTGCTATTTGTCGGAGAGGCCGGGTTTTTCTGGAGGCTCTCTCAAACTTAAAACTATAAATGTTGGAGCATTAAATAGTTTAAGGGTTAGAAAATACTAATAGAAAAGTAGATAGTTTTTCCTAAATAGATATTTTTAGTAGTCTTTTGAGTTTTGTTATTAAAGAAATAGTTCATGAATTATTTTGATGAGACTTTGATCCGACTAGATATAAATATATAAATGGATGGTTTGATTTAAATCTTTGAATTGAAATTAGTAATGTATTAGTTACCTTGAGAGTTGGTACATTTTATCTGTGTGTTGGTGAACAGATTTGTCTGTCAACAAAAACCTTTCAAATGACTCTTGAATGCCCAAACAAGAAGACACAATCAATGACCAATAGTTGGGTCATTTGTAATTAAAATAAGCAAATTCCCTCTAAATTTTGGTATGAAGGTACAACTCCCTCCATCTGATATGCAATGAATTTATATCGCTGGTATGATTTTCACTAGAAAACATCAAAGGCATCAACATTTACCCATAAACATGATATAGATGTGCAGAGATTTTAAAGATATAAACAAAATGAATATGAGAGGCTGATACAAAGCCCACTTTTGTCACACCCACAAATCATAACTCATTAAATCCACAAACAAGTATTCTTTCCAAACATAGCCTAATTCTAAAAACAAAGTTCCAAAATCAAGCACATGTATAGTTGAATAAGTAAAATATGATGCTGAAAAAGATTTTAATGAGACAAAGCTCGATGAAATCTGAAGGAACAATAATGAACTCAAAGATCCATAAACTATTTCTCCATTATTTCAATATCCAAGATGAGTTGTACATTACATATGCATAGAAAGAAAAATTTGCTCTCTGTCCCTTACAACTACAAATGAAAACAAGGGCAGAAACTCCCCATCCTGCAACACAAAGTCTGTAGAAAAGAAAAGTCTCCCCTCCTACCTATATTCACAGCTCTCATTCTACTGAAGCTCAAAGTGTTCCCCACAAAATATAAAGAAAACTGGAACCCCTTTCAAATGTTTTTGTGGTCTATTTATCTTCTCCATTGTTGTTGATCTTTTTCAGTTATTAGAATAACTGATTCTTGAAACTTAACTGTCTGACTCTTACCTTTCATCTTTTCTTGATAGCTTTTCTTTGAATTTTATGACATTCACCTTTAAATTTTCTTTCAATTAATCAAATGTTGTTTTAGCATACTTGGACAAGTGGGAAATGAATACATTAGTCCAAAATAATAATAAAAATTTGCTGCTAGGCAGATTTTTTTTTGACAGTCAAATTGGGTCTCGGTGTGGGGGCCATAACTAATTATTCCATTGTTGGATTTCCTTCATTATTGGATATCTTGGAGAGATCCTAATTGTGCACAACTTGACTAGAGTGATCGAGAAAATTATGTCTGAGTCAAAAGTTATTGAGGACTGAGTGGAGGTGTAGAAAACTACCAGAATAACCAAACTTGCTGTGTTAATGTTATCACCAATCTTTCACATCTTTTGCACTTGGTAATGAAGGCACTTAACCATTCTTATAAAAAGAATATCAAATAGGAAAAGATAATTTTTTTGAGCCTTGAATTTGTTCACTATGCCTCTGAACTGAAATGAATCATGTTGAGCCCAAATGTTCCTACATGCATTTCCCTACATTAATTTGAACCAATCTGAACCAGTGAATTGCACCTTTGAACCTGCAAACCTCCTTATGCAAACTGAACCACTTCTAACCTCTTTGAACCTTGGTTCAAAGTAGTTCAAAGAGGTTCAAGACCTTAAACTTGAAAGTTTATTTTCAGGGTCTATATGGGTACCAACATGGGCTCTAACTGTGGGACTGTTTTTGACACAAAAATAGAGAACTCTAGCAATCTCTAGGAAAAGATAAGTTCCTTATCTATTGGGTGAATAGAGTCATTAAGGAAAGGAAAACCAGGAGTTGCTTGCAATGCGGGTGGAGGGGGAGCAAGGTAAATGACAAGCCAAAACTGAAATTGAGCAAAGCATGACAAAACTAACAGAAGCAAGGAAATTAACCTAAAACACACAAAAGCATCTAAACATGTACATGGTCAAAAGACCCTACCAAAATATGTACAAGACCAACTATGTGAATCCATTTACCAGTTGTGAGAAAAAAGTACCTTTCCAAAATAATGGATTGTGGCCATGTGATGTGACTTGAAAAATTTGCCACTTGGAAATTCCTTCAATGTTGGATGTTAGATTACTGGTGTGCAAAAATTTGTTAATCAAACAATCTTTTCCAAAAACCCAAATCTCATCATAAATCTTTGACTTTTCAGATTCCTCTAGCACAATGCTCCTCAAATAGTCTACAACATCAAGCTGAAAATGATAACATTCAAGAAACTCCAAAGCACATGCTACAAGATCTTTAATAATTGCATCAAGATGACCAACATTCAAGAAAAACAATGGAGATTTCTCATCATGTTGAAAAAGAGAAATGACTTCGTCAAGCATAGGATCCTCTTTCACTAAAACACTGTCATCACTCTTAGTAGAAATCATATCAGAAAATGCTTTATCCATGCTCACAACATGAAGAGGATTAATATCTGAGTGCCTTAAGCTGAAATATTCTTGATTGATAGATAACAAAAACTGCTCTATAATTTTCTCATCATGGCAAGAAATGTTTTGTAAGCTGTCCAAGATTTCTAAGGGTTATAACTTCTCATCAGCATGATTAGCATCTTGCATCGTGTTTATCTCAAAATTTTCTTCTCCAATCAAATTTTCAAAATTTGAAGGATTTTTACAAAAGCATGAATTAACCACATCTTCAATATGATCACCTTTCCATGAATGACTCTCAAAAGAAACATCTTTATTTTCAAAATGGCATGATCTTACAATGGAGCTATCACAAACTTTCAAACATAAAGAATCATTTTTATCAATATCTTCCATAAGATTGAAAGTTTCATATTCTGATAACATGATATTATGAAAATACTCTTTAATGGGATCTTGAAGAACAAGATGACATTCATGCTCTTCAAATCTAAAACTTTCTAATTTAAGAGAATAGAAACCATTTGGCAAACCTTTGTCATCTTTGTCCATAGGTTCTTTGATGCTATCATGGTTATTCTTGTTTGATGATGTTTGAACCCCTTGAGGCTGGGTTGTTGTTACTTGGGCTTCTTCCTCACTAAAAATTAGATAGTTACAAGAAATAAAATGAGATGAAATGAGTAGGGCTTCATCATCATCTACCTCTAACTCTTTTTTCAGTTGAAAAACTTTCCTTTCAAACCCTTGGAGATCTTTTAGCTTATGGAACCTTGAACAGAGACCTCTCCATAAGAGTATGGATGCATGATCCCTGTCCAAGCTGATGTTAGTCCTAACAACCTGGGAGATGCTTTCTTTGAAACTATCCAAGAACTCATGCAACACTTTGTCATCTATCTGATAGATTTCCATGAAAGAGGGATTAGGCCTTGTCTTTTTCATCATCTATATAGTCAACATGGTCTTCAATAGAGTTACCAATCTCCTGCACACGGAGATACTTCAAAAATAACTGAGGAACTATATGTAGCACTTGCCTTTGATTCCTTTCCCCAGTAGAGTCACCAAAAATCTATTGGTGAACAGATTTGTCTCTCAACAAAAACCTTTCAAATGACTCTTGAATGCCCAAACAAGAAGACACAATCAGAAACCAATAGTTGGGTCATTTGTAATTAAAATACACAAATTCCCTCTGAATTTTGGTATGAAGGTACAACTCCCTCTATCTGATATGCAATGAATTTATATCGTTGGTATGCTTTTCACCAGAAAACATCAAAGGCATCAACATCTACCCATAAACATGATGTAGATGTGCAGAGATTTTAAAGATATAAAAAAAATGAATATGAGAGGCTGATACAAAGCCCACTTCTCTCACACCCACAAATAATAACTCATTAAATCCACAAACAAGTATTCTTTCCAAACAGCCTAATTCTGAAAACAAAGTTCCAAAATCAAGCACATGCACCGCTGAATAAGTAAAATATGATGCTGAAAAAGATTTTAATGAGACAAAGTTCAATGAAATCTGAAGGAACAATAATGAATTCAAAGATCCATAAACTATTTCTCCATTATTTCAATATCCAAGATGAGCTGTATATTACATATGCATAGAAAGAAAAATCTGCTCTTTGTCCCTTACAACTACAAATGAAAACAAGGGTAGAAACTCCTTGTCCTGCAACACAAAGTTTGTAGAAAAGAAAAGTCTCCCCTCCTACCTATATTCATAGCTCTCATTGTGTTGAAGCTCAACGTCTTCCCTACAAAATATAAAGAAAACTGGAACCCCTTTCAAATGTTTTTGTGGTCTATTTATCTTTTCCACTGTTGTTGATCTTTTTCAGTTATTAGAATAACTGATTCTTGAAACTTAACTGTCTGACTCTTTCCTTTCATCTTTTCTTGATAGATTTTCTTTGAATTTTATGAAATTCACCTTTTAAAGGTTTTTCACTTAATCAAATGTCATTTTAGCATATCTGGACAAGTGGAAAATGAATACATTAGTCCAAAATAATAATAAAAATTTTCTGCTGGGCGGATTTTTTTTTTATAGTCAAATTGGGTCTCGGTGTTGGGGCCATAACTAATTATTCCACCATTGGATTTCCTTCATTTTCAGATATGTTGGAGAGATCCTAATTGCACACAATTTGACTAAAGAGATCAAGAAAATTATGTCTAAGTCAAAAGTTATTGAGGACTGAGTGGAGGTATATAAAAATGCCAGAATAACCAAACTTGCTATGTTAATGTTAACACCAATCTTTCACATCTTTTGTACTTGGTAATGAAGGCACTTAACCATTCTTATAAAAAGAATATCAAATAGGAAAAGATAATGTTTTTGAGCCTTGAATTTTTTCACTATGCCTCTGAACTAAAATGAATCTTGTTGAGCCCAAATGTTCCTACATGCACTTCCCTGCATTAATTTGAAGCAATCTGAACCAGTGAACTGCACCTTTGAACCTGTGGACCTCCTTATGCAAACTGAACCACTTCGAACCTCTTTGAACCTTGGTTCAAAGTAGTTCAAAGAGGTTGAAGACCTTAAAATTGAAAGTTTATTTTCGGGGTCTATATGGGTACCAACACTGTGCAATTATTATTTATGTTTAGTCACTTATGGATTCTTTCTCATTATTTCCCTTCAATTATTATATTTACTGAACACCTTTGTTTTAGAAGTAGTTTAGTTGATCTTTGTTTCTTCGTAGTTTGAATCTATTGTCTAGTTATTCTTGAGATCACCTCAATACCTAAGAGTATCTGAGCATTCCTTCTACACTTTTTGGTTAAAAGTGTATGCATTTACTTTTATGTTGATAATTCATTGAATATCCTATAAGGAAGCTGAACCTTTAAAATTCAGAGGGAAGCAATCTCTGATGCTTACCCAACTATTGATGAATTGTTTGTCTTCAAAGGCATAGAGTTTTTACTAATTTCATTTTAGAAGAGGAAGACAAATTTGTTTGCCAACAGATTTTTGGCGACTCTACTGGGGAGAGTCCAGTATAAAACACTAGATTCTTAATTGATATAATGCCACAAGATGGTGTTACAACACAATGATGTGTTTCCTATGCTTCAACCTAACCTAGGATTTGAAGACACACAAGAAGACATAATTTCAAGCCTAGCTGCAGTAGTGTGGAGATTTAAGCACAGTAATTAGCAGTTTCATCAAGTCCAAGCAGTGCTTGAAAGAGAAGAAGAAATAGCCAAGGGCCTGAGGGGTATACCAGTTGCTCGAGAAGCAGTTATTGTAAATAGACTTGCACATGCCCCTGCAAGAAATTAAGGTCAGAACTAATATTGAAGCTGGCAAAAAAAAGGTACACCAGAGGTGATCGAAGTATGGGATTAGTAGATGAAGACTTTGAAGCCTTGAGAAATCTAAGTTTTGCACCTGATTGGGATACCCCTAAGAAGAAGACCAGAACCTTTAGCCGACCTTCATCACCTCCGTCCAACCCGATTGTTCCACCCACTTTCCAAGCTATTGTATCTCTAGGTACTATGGTACCTACTATTCCTAATATCCAACCTTTGAATTTCTAGTTATCGAACATGGCTGCCAATCAACCCTAGGGTCAGAATATCGGCCCACTGAATTTAGGAGCTAACCCCCCTAGAGATCTGCCTAAAGGTGCTAATCAAGTCTTGCCTAAATTTAGTGGAGATGGAAAGATAACCACTGATGATCATCTTAGTGCTTTCCATACCGCATGTGGTATTATCAGTGTCCCTACCCAAGAAGTAGCAGTCAAGCTTTTTGTCAGAACTTTAGTTGACACTGCAGCTGACTGGTTCAATTATTTACCCAATGGTTCAATCACTAATTGGAATGACATGAGAGTTTCTTTTGAAACAAGATTCAAAACTCTTGATAATGAGATTTCATTATTGCTCCAACTTAGTCAACTCAAGAAAGAAATTCATGAACCTATGCGGGAGTTTGTGGCTAAGTATAACAGAATCTTGCAAAGGATACTAGCAAATTCCACACCAAGTGATGAGAATAAGAAGATCTTCTTCTTAAATGCTGTACCACATGATATAATTTTTCACTTATTAAAAGATGGAGTGGCTGATTTGGTTGTTGCACAAAGACAAGCTATTTAGCTTGAAGATACATTTATAACGGCTAGTAAATGGAAGAGAGAAGTCCAGGCCTCAGGAAGCTCCTCATGTTCTAAAAAAATAGATCCTTTGATGCAGAGGTCAAAGAATGATATGGCCATGCTTCAAAGACAACAGAATAGAACCAGCACTTCATATCAGTCTCCTTTCCAGGATGTAAGCCAAAGGTAGTATAATCAACCTCATGACAAAGTTCATCTCCTAGCAGGTTCACAACTAAAGTTGCAAATAGAGTTCGCGCCAAAGGAAATGATGTGTTCATTTAGATTAACAACTAATCATGATGAATAAACATGTATTGATTGGTTGAGGTGTCTTCAAATAAATGCAACACAAGATGCCATTGGTATAGAAGAGCTTTATGAAGAGAAAGATTCACCTGACATTGGGCTCTCTAGTTTTTTCTTTTTAGAATATGAGCTAGGTTCTGACAGAGGTGGAAGTTTTTTGGCAACTCTACAAGATCCATCTTGTGCTATCCTAACAAGAAATCAAAGAACACATAAGTTCACTCCTGGCGTTGGTTCTACCAATGCCTACCCGAAAGGAAAAGATGCTGGAAGTGGTGAGGTTCCTACAAATCCAAAGAGTCCAAAGGTGAAGATCTTGCCAAGAGGTAATTCAATTCCTTCCTCTCCTTTTGACTTTGTCGAATTCTGTAAAACAACCACAATCTCCATTTCCCCTATCGAATACCTCAAAATGAATCCCAAGGAGCTTGATAAATTGGTAAAATATGTTAAATGACAGTCAGGTTCAAGTCCTCAATTAGATAAACCTCTCATAGGTGAGACAACCACAATTGAGGAACCCCTTGTCTTTAAGCCCTAAGACACTCCATAGGTACTGGAAGATTGTCCCTTTGTCAATTCAACTGAAAGTGAAATAGAAGAAAAAAAGCCTAATCCCTTGTATATCTCCTTGCTGTTGAATGGCTAGAAACTCAATAATTGCATTATCGATTCTAGTGCATCAGATAACATCATGCCTACCCCAGTCGCAAGAGCCCTAGGCCTCACCTTGACTAAGACCTTTGGCCACTGTTATTCTATGGATGGGAAACAAGTACCATTAATGGGTCAGGTTAAAGATGCCCAAGCTGTCCTTGCTACATACCTCGACAAGCATCTGAAGTTGACTATCCTAGTGGCAGATATTCCAGCTAGCTATGGTATGCTGCTCAGTAGAACCTTTTGCAAAGATTTAGGAGGAGACGTCAAGATGGATTGGTTAGAAGCCTTAATCCCAGTTGGAAAAAAAAAAGTAAAACTGGAACTTGAGCCTAAAAATAAATATACTGTGGTACCCTCAGATAATCCAAAAGCTCAAATCCTATAACAGGAATGTCACTTTGGTAACTATGTCATTTTAGCTGATCTTGAAAAAGATGATGAAGCTTCTTCCCTTAAGGAAGAGGATGTATGGAAGATGGAGTTTGATGGTAGCTGCTCCAATTCAGGTTTAGGCATGGGGGTAGTGTTAGAGTTGTCATATTATAGCTAATAATTAATTTATTTAATTATTAGTCTATTATACTCTACACTTAAGTTAAACTTAGGCATCTTATTATTCTTTAGGGTTTTCACGTTTAGGGTTTCGATATCCTTTTATAAGTATTCCCTCTTTGTATTTTATTCATTCACTTATTGGATCATAATGGAGAATAGATTATTTTATTGAGATTCTCTCTCTCATTTATTTTTCTCAATCATGGCTTATCTTTCTCAGATCTGTGATTACATGCCTCCATAGCTTTTTTTCTCTTTCTGTGATAGGTGTTCACATGTAGGGATTCTTGGGAGCTGTGGGTTTCTTTTCATCAACTCCAACATGGTATTAGAGCTTCAGATCTTCATGCCCCTATTCGTTATTTGAGAGGGTTTGGTTGTGTTCTTCAGATCTATGTTTTTTAGAAGCCTTTTATGTGGATTTAGGGGGGACCTTTGTTTCTGGTCATTTTAGGCTCAAATGGACATCATCGTTGTGCTCAGAGCACCCAAAAACCCCATAATCCATATAAAATTTGTCCATTTTGGACAACTTTGCAATTTGAGGCAAATTTTTTTAGGCCCATAGCCGTATGGATTTGGCACGCATCTTGAGGCAATAATTTTTATTTATTTTCATCATGCATCTCGAGGCAAAAAAAATTGACATGATTCCCATGGCAGTGATTTTTGGCATGATTTTTGATGTATCTTTTTTTATTTTTGGCACGCATCTCAAGACAAAAACTTGGCACAATTCCTAAGGTGTCATTTTTTAATTTTTCAGTACATTTCCCAATGTAATAATTTGGCATGCATCCCGAGGTGCTTTGCATGTGTTTTTTGACTTTTTTGTTCTCGGGAGCGGCTTGTGGTCTTTTGGCCGTATCTTGAGCATACGGTATTAGATTTTTGACTTCTTTATATTGTCGAAAAGCTCTTTCGAAGCCCGATCCAATGGCAAAGGTTTGATTCTTTGATTTGTCCATTTTGATGGTGTTTTTTTCTGTCAAAGTTGATGTTTGTTTTTGCCTTCTAGGAGCCATATCTTGGTCATCCGGACTCCTTTTTGGGAAAACTAGATATCATCAGAAAGCTGGTTCTGTGAGTTTTGCAATGGAAGGAGTCTTTTATCTAGATTCTACTCCAGGTTTTTTCTCCTCCAAGTTTTTCACTTTCACACTCTGGTGGATTACTTGGATTCTACAGGTGTTGGGATCTCTTCTTCTGTTCTTCTAGGTCACTCTTCTTTCTTTCTTCTGAGCATTGTATACTTCTCTTATGTAGCATTCCCTTTTCTATAAATGCACTAAGATAAAGTGCCTGCTTTTGCATATCTAGAATTTTGAGCACCTTGTGTTTGTTTGTACTTGCACTCAGTTATAAAGTGCCATGAGGGGTTATGATGTTTTGCCTTTTGTGCTCATCCACCTTTGTCAAGTGAGTGTACCTTCCATGACATTAGCCCATGCTATGTGTCTATGACACTGCCCTTTATCCTATGCTTGTCCTTCTATTGCACTGTTGGTGTTCATGATTCTTCTTCTTGTAGATGTTTCTCGCATTGCATTTCAGTGTTCCTGTCACATCTCTCTCTATTCAGCATTATGGGGGGGTTAACCTGTTGGTTCTATTGCTTCCTTGGTTCATTTGAGTGATCTACATATATAGTTTTTGTTCCTATGTACTAGGTGGATGAAGTGGCTAGGCACCTATGCATTTCGGTGAGATGGATCATCTTCTATATAGACACTCATTCATTCCTACTTTTGGAGGCCACCTCTTTGATTGATCAGCTCTTCAAACTTTGTCTTCTCTACCTAATCATGCACTTCTTCAGTGGAGGTTCTAGTAGTTATTTTTGACAGTGTTTACAACTTCATGCCTCAGAGATGCTATACATGCTCTTTCTTGTTCCTTTCTTTGGGACTTTCCCTAGATTGGAGGCTTTGTTTCCTTCATCTAGTTTATTTCTTGTATTTGGGTACTTGATGGGGCCTAGTTGCCGAGATCCATAGTTCTTTCATGCATTTTTGTTTTCATGTATTTTTAGTCCTTAGTTGTTTAGCTTCTCCCTAAGTTACACTTAAGGGGGGGTGTTAGAGTTGTCATGTTATAGCTAATAATTAATTAATTTAATTATTAGTCTATTATACTCTACACTTAAGTTAAACTTAGGCATCTTATTATTCTTTAGGGTTTTCACCTTTAGGGTTTCGGTATCCTTTTATAAGGATTCCCTCTTTGTATTTTATTCATTCACTTATTGGATCATAATGGAGAATAGATTATTGTATTGAGATTCTCTCTCTCATTTATTTTTCTCAATCATGGCTTCTCTTTCTTAGATCTATGATTACATGCCTCCATAGCTTTTTTTCTCTTTCTGTGATAGGTGTTTGCATGTAGGGATTCTTGGGAGCTATGGGTTGCTTTTCATCAACTCCAACAGGTAGTTCTTTTCCCTCCCAATGAAGAATGTATTCCTCTTTCTTTCAAGTTAGATTTCAAAAATAATAACAATACTACAGAATACGAAGCTTTATTGCTAGGATTGGAAGAGGCAAAATTGAGGGGACTTAAGAAATTGGTTGTAAAAGGTGATGCTGAGTTAATTGTGAAGTAGGTGAGAGGACAATTCTCTATTAAGAATGAAAGGTTAAAGCACTAAAGGAATTTGGTATGGGATGAGCTCAATTTCTTCGACGCTTTCTCCATAGAATTTATACCTAGAAATCAAAACACTAGAGTAGATGCCTTGGCGGTATCCGCTTCATTATTATTGCCTCACCCTGACTTTAAAACTCAAAAATATCAAATTGAGATGATCTACAAGCCAAGAATACCTAATAATGTGGAGTACTGGCAAGTCTTTTATAGTGACTCCCAGCTTAGAGATTTTCTAGAATGTGCTGCAGGTTTTTCTGATATATATTTTGAAGGATCTAATAGTGAGTGCAAAGAAGTCTACCAAGATGCTATAGGCAGTGATGGAGTGATTCAGCTGAAAGGAAATAAAATTCCCAAAGGCCTCGTCTCCCTAGAACATTTATTCAGGAGAAAAGATGATAGTACTATTAAAGAGAAGGTACCTCATATGCATAAATCTAAAGAGTATGACAAGATTGATATAGGAGATTAGGGCAATCCAAAATGGATCTCTAATGGTTAGACATGTACTTTGTCTGAAAAAGAAGACTTGAAGAGGTTACTTATGGAATACAAAGATGTCTTCGCTTGGGGGTATGAAGACTTGAACAATTTTAGAGGAGGCCTATTTGAATATCAAATCCCTTTGAAGCTCGGTGTTACCCCATTTTGTCAAAAGTTAAGGAACTATAATCCGAAAGTATCTAAAGCCATATTGAAGGAAGTGGAAAAAATGCTCGAGGCTAGAATTATCTATACCATTCATCATTTAACTTGGATCGCCAATATAGTTCCTGTGAGAGAAAAGAATGATGAGATTGGGATCTATGTTGATTTTCGTAACCTGAACCAGGCAAGTTTGAAGGACAACTATGCATTACCTATGATGGAACATGTTCTTCAAGCTGTATCAGGGTCCGAGGTCATGTCTATGCTAGATGGCTATTCCAAGTACAACCAAATCAGTGTGGCAGAAAATGACCAACACAAGATGACCTTTATCACCTTGTGGGGAACTTATGCCTATAGTTGTATGCCATTTGGGCTGATTAATGCAGGTGTAACTTTCCAAAGGGAAATGAATTCTTCTTTCGAGGATCTCCAGAACAAAACTATAGTGGTTTACTTAGATGATCTTATTGTCTTTTCAAATAAGAGGAGTCAAAATTTAAAAGATCTCAAAATGGTGCTCCTGAGATGTAGATGTCATGATGTTTCTTTGAACCCCAAGAAATCAACGTTCTTCATGGAGGAAGGTAAATTAATGTGTCATATTGTTTGAAAAGATGGTGTCCAAATTGATCTCGAGTGAGTTAAGGTGATCCAACAGCTTAGCCTACCATCAAGTAGGAGTGGATTGAAGTCCTTCTTTGGCTAGGTGAATTTTTTGCATGCTTTCATCCTTGAATTTTTGGAGATTACTAGGTATATGGTTGATATGATGAGTGAGAAAGTTCCTTTTAAGTGGAGCGAGAATGGATGTAAAGCCTTCAATGATATTAAAAATGCAATATCTCAGGCACCTATGTTAAGGAGTCCCAATTTCAAAAAGGACTTTATTATCTATTGTTATGCCTCCAAGCATACTCTGTCAAATATTCTGATGCAAAAGGATGAGAAAGATCAAGAAGCGCCCATAGCCTTTATGAGAATGCCTCTAAAAAGACATGAGCTCAAGTATTCCCAGATGGAAAAACATGCCTTCACCATAGTAAAAGTGGTGAAATAGTTTAGGTATTATATACTTCATTCCCATTGTACAGTTTACATACTTGAAACTATAGTGAAAAGTATTTTGACTCAAAAGGAGATTGGTATGAACAATAGAGCAGTTTGGATAGAAAATATTCAAGAGTATGACTTGATAATCAAGCCGATCAATTTGGTGAGGGGGAGAGGCCTATGTAAGTTAATAGAAAAGAATGGTGAACCATCTGAAAAAATTGATGAAGTGCCCATGGTGTTGCTAGTCAGTCTGACCGACCCCTAGTTTTCAGACATGACTTACTTCCTTACCTATGGTGAGTGTCCCAGTCACCTAAACCCCAAAGAGAGGCATAACCTGAAATTGAAGGCAAGTAAATATGTGATATCTCAGGGAACTCTATATAAGTAGGGCATAGATGGAACCTTTCTCAAGTGCATAGATGCTGAGAAATAAAAAGTGTTATTGAAAGCATTTCATGATGAAGCTTGTGGGGGACACTACTCTTTGACCGTAATAGCATTTAACATTCTTCAGAATCACTTTTACCAGGCCAAAATGTTCAAGGATGCATACCAGTATGTTTGTGAAATGTCCCCTTTCTAATTTTATATGATATTTAAAGCCTCTAATCAGATTTTAAAATCAAACAACCAATATTTCAAAAGATCAACCAATTTCTCAATAAAACCCAAATCGGGTATGCCCGAAATAGTGCCAAAAACTTCACAGCTTCACATATTATTGATAAATCTGAAATTAAATTTTTTTAAAAAAATATCACTAGCATAATAGCCTACAAAATTACATTTCCAGATCTGTATAGATTTTACAAAACAACTCCCAAATGGAGGATAAAAACAATGCTCATCGGGCTCCTGAAAACAACGCAAAATAGGTCGAAAACACCACAAAACACTAATAATTTATCACAAAAGTATAACCACGACCCAATACATATATTCAACTCTATTTTAACATCAAAATGGCTGCAATATAGTAGCAACCCAAACTGATATGAAAAACTCAACCGGAAACATCAAAATCTTACAAAAACACACCTGAAAACTCACAAATCTGCATTGTTCAGCACAAGGGAAAACTCTGCATGAGCTTGCACATGGAATGGCCTAAAACTCCCATCCTTAGCCTTCTTGGAAACCTGAAAACTCCCATCTTTGGGTCTCCTTCTCCACAGGTTTGGTAGTCTCTGAAGAACAACAAAGCAATGAGCAAAAATTAAGTTCTAGAATGAGCTCGAAATGCCTCCAAACCCCTTTAAAAGAGGGCATAAACCTAACTCATGACCAAGAGGGGTCAATAATACATATTTTAATAATAATTTTCATTTATTAATCCATTGGTTTCCAAAGATTATCCCCTTTTCTCGAAACTTCACTTTTTGAGCCTGCCAGCCTTAGCAAAAGTTATTATTTTTAATTATTTGAAAAGGGGCCATGACAAGTCCTCACTCCCAAATATTGCTTGTCTTCAAGCAATGAAGGTTGGGATTCTTAAGAATATGTGCTCCTTCCCAAGTTCCATCCTCCAATGGTAATCCTTTCCATTTGACCAAATGCTCTGTGATGCTCCTATTTCTCAATCTTTTCTCTCTTGTATCCAAAACCTCTTCTGGTATCAAAACTAATTTCCCTTCATCATCAAGAGGTGGTAATTCTATAGATACTATGGTTTTCTAGCCTAGAAACTTCTTTAGGAAGGAGACATGGAAAACATTATGTATTTTGCTATTTGGTGGGAGCTCCAATTCATAAGCTACCTCTCCTACCTTCCTGATGATCTTATAAGGCCCATAGAACCTTGGCTTGAGCTTCTCTACCCCACTCCTCTTCAAGGTGCTTTGTTTATATGGCTGCAACCTGAAAAAAACCAAATCTCCCACCTCAAAAGATCTTTCAGTCCTTTTCCTATCAGCATACAACTTTTGTTGATTCTGTGCATGTTGTAGATTATCCTTGAGGGACCTTATTATGTCTTGGCTTTGCTTAATGAAATCACTTGCTGTAGGTACTCTGCTATTTGAAAGTACTAGATCAAAAAAGGAAAGGGCATCATAACCATAAAGATCATGAAAAGGAGGCATACTAATAGACATGTGATGAGATGTATTGTAAGAATACTCCCCTAGGTGAAACCATTTCACCCAAGCATGTTGTTGATTTGAAACATAGTTCCTCAAATATCCCTCTATCGATTTATTAACTATCTCTGTTTGTCCATCTATTTGAGGATGATAGCTAGTATTGGGAGTGAGTTTAGTTCTTGTCAAATGAAAGAGCTCCTTCCAAAAAGAGGTGAGGAATCTACTGTCCCGGTCACTGACAATGTTTCTAGGCAAGCCATGTAACCTGAAAATTTCCTTGAAGAATAATTCTTCCACTTGTGATGCCTTGAAATCAGATGTGATGGGAAAGATATGTGCATACTTAGTTAGTCTATCTACCACCACATATATTCAATCCTTACCTTGAACCTTGGGCAACCCAGTGATGAAGTCCATGGAAATACTTTCCCATTTTTGTTCAGGAATAGGAAGTGGCTGCAACAACCCTGCAGGAAAAATTTGCTCACTCTTGTTTTGTTAGCATACCATACATTCCTTAATATTTTTAAGGACATCCTCCTTCATACCCTTCCATGCGAACTACTCTTGAATTTTCTTGTATGTCTTGAAGTATCCTTGATGACCAGCCAAAGGTGTGTCATGAAAGGCCCTCAATATCCTCTCCTTAGTTTTTGATCCTGGCACTAAGAAGATTTTGTTCTTGTAATAAATCAATTCATCAACAACCTTGTACCTTTTATCATCCACTAACTTATCCAAAATATTCATGGCAAAATAATCTTTAGCATACTCTAAAATTATGGAGACTTTCCAATCAGCAGAGATAGATGTTAAGGAACACAAAGTGGGCTTTCTTGAGAGAGCATCAACAACCACATTATTCTTTCCTTTCATGTATTCAATATCAAAATCATAAGCTTGCAATTTGATTACCCATTTTTGTTGATGATCATTCAAATCCCTTTGGTTCAAGAAGAACTTGAGGCTATTATGGTCTATCTTTACAATGAATCTCCCACATACCAAATATTGTCTAAACTTATGAAGTGCATGCACAATTGCCAACATTTCCTTATCATAGATGGAGTAACTTTTCTCTGATTGATTTAATTTTCTACTCTCAAATGCTATTGGATGTCCCCTTTGAGTTAGGACAGCCCCTATACCTTCTCCAGAAGCATCACATTCGACAACAAAGGGTAAAGAGAAATCTGGAATTGCAAGCACAGGGCATGAACTCATTACCTCCTTAAGCTTATCAAATGTTTTTTGTGCCTCTTCTATCCAAATAAAAGCTCCTTTCTTTGTCAAATCAGTCAAGGGGGCATCAAGCTGAGAAAATCCCTTGAGAAATCTCCTATAGTAGCTACACAACCCGAAGAAACCTCTCAACTGTGTAAGATTAGTGGGTGGAGGCCAATCCAAAATTGCCTGTATTATTTGTTGATCAACCTATACTCCTTTAGAACTTATAATATGTCCCAAATATAGGATCTTCACCAAACCAAACTCACATTTAGATAGCTTAGCATAGAAATATTACTACTCAAAGATTCCCAAAATAGTGTCTATGTGCTTTAGATGCTCTGTCCATGTTTTATTGTAAATCAAAATATCATCAAAAAATACCAAAACAAATTTTCGAAGATGCTTGCTGAATACCTTATTCATACAAGATTGGAATGTTGCTGGTGCATTAGTGAGGCCAAATGGCATAAAAAGAAATTCAAAGTGCCCATAGTGACATCTGAAAGCAGTCTTTTCCACATCTTCCCTCCTCATGCAGATTTGATGGTACCCTGATATTAAGTCAATTTTTGAGAGGTATATAGCACCATGTAACTCATCAATGAGTTCATCTATACGTGGTATGGGATACCTATTTTGTATGGTCTTCTTGTTTAGAGCCCTATAGTCTATACACATTCTCATTGTACCATCCTTTTTCTTGACAAGTACCATAGATGATGCAAATGGACTAGAGCTAGGCCTTATGAATCCCATGTCTAGGAGTTCCTTAATAGTTTTTTCTATTTCTTCCTTATAACCTCTTGGATGGTGGTATGGAGTTGTTATAACTAGTTTGGCACCTTATTATAACTTTATAACATGCTCAAAACCTCTATCTAGTGGTAATCCCAGAGGCAAATCATTGAAAACTATACTATGCTCATCAAGAATATTTTGAATTTCAAAATGGAAATTACCTTGATTCTTTAGAGAGCTTGTTGGATGGATTATGACTCCTGCTGCCCATGCTACTTGTCCTCTTTGAAAATTCCTCTCCATCCTCTTTGTAGTGACCACCTTAGGTGCTCCATTTGATAAGCCTCTCAATAAGACTTCTTTCCCATTGGAATGAAATTTAAACTCCATAGTTTGATGGTTCATGTAATAGACTCCAATAGAGTGCAACCATTGAACACCCAATACAAGATCTGTCTCCCCAATGCCAACAACATAGAAGTCATCACATAACTCATAATCTCCTAAGGTCATTCTAAGTTGTTTCACCACCCGTGTGTAAGGCATAGTGAATCCATCAACTACAGTAACATTGAATCCCTCAAAATCTTTTGCTTTAAGCCCTCTTTTCATGACAAATCCCTCATCAATAAAATTGTGAGTTACCCCACTATCAAGAAGAATTGTCAACCTTTTCCCTACTAGTACCCCTCAAATTCAAAAGGGATGGTATCTTGGGACTCCTGATAATGCTGCTAAAGTGCCATCCTTGCTGATTTATTTTTCTTTCTCTTCTTCTTCCTCCTCCTTAGTGTCATGAAATTCCTCATGCTCATCTGAATTATATTCTAAAGCAACTTCAATATAGTGCACTTGACCTTTCCCCAAACATCTGTGTCCTACAACCCATGACTCTCTACAAGTGAAACAAAGCTTTTTTCTTCGTAATTCACTCCTAGTCTCTTCATCTACCTTCTTTTTTGCTACATTTATCACATTCTTTGGTGGTGGTGCTGGAAAATTCTTTTTTCTAAAAATTCCCCTTATGTTTCCAAAGATTTGGGGGTTTTTGATTAGTGACTTGTTTCATAGGCACACAAGTTTCAAGTTGCAAGCTTCTTTTGATAGCTTCCTGTAAGGTTGAGGGTGAGAAAGCCTTAACCAAACCCTTAACAGAATCTTCCAAACCATCAAGAAAAAGATAAAAAATTCTATTTTCATTCATATCAGGTACCATAACAGCCACTTTTTGAAACTCTTCTACATACTGATTAACTGATTTGGTTTGCCTCAACTTTGACAATTCTTTAAAATACTCTTCATCATCCTTGAGATCAAATCTATCTATCACTCTTTGACTAAAATCATCAAATGTAGTTACCTAATCATGACCTTGAGTAGTCATTCCATGATACCACCAATCATAGGCTGCATCTTCTAAGTGTAGACTTGCGAATTGAATGACATCACTCTCCTTCATGGGGTTAAGTGTGAAGAAGGTCTCTAATTTTTGTAGCCATGCTCTAGCTGAAATTTTATTTGTTCCATCAAAAGTAGGTGCTGTAAACTTGCTTATTTTATTTTTGAGCTCTCTTCTACTTATGTCTTGCTCCCTCCTATACTCTTTCTTGGGCATCAAAGTGTTCATCATATCCACATATTCTCTAAAAGGAACCGAACTACGAAAGTCATCATCTAAGCCATTGTAAGTAGCTCTTAATGCAATCAAGTTACATGTAACCTCTTCCATAGGACTAAGGGTTGGATTTGGTACTGGTGGCTCATCTGCAGGCAAGAAAATAGTTTTTGTTGATTTAGAGGGTGTGAGTTTTAGATTTCTTGGCTCCTCTAAAGTGCTTCCTTTCTCATTAGTAGATACAACTCCTTGGAGTTTTTCTATCAATAACCGCAAAGCCTCTCTAGTTTCTGCCAAACTATCCACTATTTGCTTCTGAGTATTCTGGATATCCTGGAAGAATTTTTTTTCCATCTCATCTGGATCAGCCATACTTGTTCCTTCCTTGGAATTTGTACTTTTATTTTCAACTGGAAGTTTGATCAAATTTTCTTTATTCTTTTCTCGCTGCAAATATCTCTTTTCTCTTTCACTTAGGTGCATACAGACTTCTACAAACCCTCAGGCTGGCAAGATCATAGCTCTGATACCACTGAAATGTCCCCTTTTTGATTTTATATGATATTTAAAGAATCTAATCAGATTTTAAAATCAAACAACCAATATTACAAAAGATCAACCAATTTCTCAATAAAACCCAAATCGGGTATGCCCGAAATAGTGCCAAAAACTTCACAGCTTCACATATTATTGATAAATCTGAAAGTAGACAATTTTATAGAAATTTTTCCAGCATAACTACCTACAAAATGACATTTCTAGATATTTATAGAGTTTATACAACAACTCCCAAATGGAGGATAGAAACAATGCTCATCGGGCTCCCCAAAACAACACAAAATAGCCCGAAAACACCACAAAACACTAATAATTTATCACAGAAGTATAACCATGACCCAATACATATGTTAAGCTCTATTTTGACATCAAAATGGCTGCAATATAGCATCAACCCAAATTGATATGAAAAACTCAACTGGAAACATCAAAATCTTACAAAAACACACCCGGAAACTCACAAATCTGCACTGTTCAACAGAAGGGCAAACTCTACATGAGCTTGCACAAGGAATGGCCTCAAAATACCATCCTTAGACTTCCTAGAAACCTGAAAAATCCTATCTTTGGGTCTCCTTCTCCACAGGTTTGGCAGCCTCTGAAGAACAACAAACGAGTGAGCAAAAATTAAGTTCTAGAATGAGCCCGAAATGCCTCCAAACCACTTTAAAAGAGGGCATAAACCTAACTCATGACCAAGAGGGGTCAATAATACATATTTTAAAAATAATTTTCATTTATTAATCCATTGGTTTCCAAAGATTAGCCCCTTTTCCCGAAACTTCACTTTTTGAGCTTGCTAGCCTTAGCAAAAGTTATTATTTTTAATTATTTGAAAAGGGGACATGACAGTCTATAATTGTGAAAAATGTAAAATTTTCACTGGGAGACCTCATCTTGCTGACCTGCCCCTTAAACCTGTCATTATTGATGAACCTTTCAAGCAATGGGGAATAGACTTCGTGGGACCTTTGAATCCCCCATCAAGCGCTAGGCATGTTTACATTCTCACAGCCACTGATTATTTTACCAAGTGGGTGGAAGCAGTCGCCACTAAAAAAGAAAACTCCTAGGTTGTGTGTGAGTTCCTTTTAAATTACATTTTTGTCAAGTTCGGTGTACCAATTAAGATAGTAGAAAAAAATGCTACGTATTTTTCTTCTGAAGAAATCTTAGATTTTTGTTATGAGCATGACATATCTTTGGCTCATTCTTCTGATTATTTCCCACAAGGGAATGTCCAAGAAGAATCCAGTAATAAGAACCTGGTGGTAATAATAAAAAAATTAATGGATGACAATCCTTGTGAATGGCATAAAAAGATGTATGAAGCTTTATGGGCAGATCGAACTACTTTGAAGTGAGAAATTGGGATGGCTCCTTTTGAACTGGTGTATGGAATAGGAGCTCATGTATCTCTACCTCTAGAACTTTCCATAGCTAAGCTCCAAGCTGTCATCGAAGATCAGTACTTTAAAGACCCCCTGGAGAAATGTGTCATGCATTTGAGTAGATTGGAAGAAGAAAGATATGATTTGGTAGATCATATTACAAGGCATTAGCTTAAAGTAAAATAGATTTTTGACATGCGGGTACGGCCTCGTAATTTTATGAAGGGTGATGAAGTGCTATTATGGGATAAACGTGCACCCAAAGGGTGTCATGGGAAATTCAAGTCTTTGTGGAAAGGTGCCTTCATCATTTCTGAAGCTCTTAGTTCAAATGCTTTTCGATTGTCCTACCCAAATGGTGTGAATCTGCCTTTTACTTACAATAGGAAGGACCTCAAGTTATGTAAGCTTTAATAGTTTAGCCAGTCACTCCCCTTGTACATATTAGGTAGTTTTTCCCCGCTTTCTATTTTTGGTGTGTTGTTGCATTCAGTTTTCTCTCCCTTTAGTTGTCTTTTCAGCGAAATCAGTTTTTCAAAGTTCTTTGCGCATTTGGCAATATGCAGTCCCCAGATAGAGCTGATGTTAGGGTCAGTTAGAGTCACCATGTTAAAACTGTCTTTAACCCTTGTTTGTTCATTTTATTTAAAGTCTGGTCTGACATCATCTCCCTGTTGTTGTTTCCTCAACAATTCTCATAGTTTGCTGAGCCATCTAATCATCAAGATAAAGCCTCCAAGATTGTTCCTTAAAATGTCATCTTTCCATGGTTGAGTCTTTCTCAAAAGCCTATGCTACCTATGAACCACTTTGAACCCCTTTGAACTCCAGTTCAAAGTAGTTCAAAGAGGTTCAAGGATAGTTTGTGGGTAGATTGATAAGTGAAGTGATAGCTGATGGGACAGATGATGTAAGCCAATGGTGGAATAATGGTTAAGTTACCAATGTGGACAGTCTTGATTTGATGGGAGCCACGGGGCAAGCCTGAAGTAATGTTTTGGGTTGCGATTGAGTAAATCTCTAACATGAGTGGGAGATATTGCTTATGGAAAGATTAATGATGATTATAAAGAATGCAGATTTCAAGGACGTCTCACTACCAAGTCATTATTATTCACATCATTCCAAATTAATGCTCCTGATTAATGATCATTAAGTCAATCCTTCGTGACTTAATCTTTCAAAATATAAATATCTCTGTAAGCTTTCTCTTTCCTGTCATAATCTTGTGGAGTCTCGGCTATGGAAGAGGAAACTAGTTTTTCTTGAGTCTTCGGAAAGTAGGTAGCTTCTGAAAGCTTTCTTTATTTTCCTATTCCTATTTGATTGTTATTTGTTGAAGAAAGGGGGAGTTACTTTGGTTAGTCTTTCCAGTAAAAAGATGAAGTCTAGCATGCATTTTTTTAGGAATTATAAGAACATGGAGTGTCGTGCCCTAGTCATCACAAACACAAACCTTTTAGGGATTGAGGTAGGAGAAATGGATGTTCACCTTATAGACCGTGCGGTGGAAGAGTATAGTCTTGAAATTCTTTTGAGTGGATTTCTTGAAGTTTAGCTTTTCCCCCGTCAGTTATTAGCCCAGAGCTAATTCAACAGTGTATCAGTAGATATGATGTCAAGTCCAAATGCATACTAAATGTTGAGGGTCAAACTCTGTTACCTGTGAAAAGGGAAACTATGATGTCATCTCTCAAAATCCCAAAAGAGTCCTTCACCAGCTTTACCCCGACCCAGTCTTTGGCTCAGTTCCAGGAAAAAATAGATAAAAATTGTAGTCACATGGCCCAGAAATGGACCCAAACTAATTACAAGGGAGGATCCCGGTTGCCAAAAATTCTCACCAAAGACCATATAAAGCCACCTATTCATGATGTGATGGTTTTACTTCACTAGGTAAAGGGTTTAGAGCAGGTTCTCCTCTTTGAAGAGTGGATGTTTCACTTCATAGAAATAATTTTGGAAGTGAGACAACACTTGGATTAGGAAAAAATCATTGCCAGTGCCTTGAGGGATCAACTAAAGTAGGCTCAAGCAATTAAGAAAGAGTTCTTCATGTCCTCTTATTTGATTTATTGTCTTTCCTGCACAAGATTTGGGAGCGATTTCACATGCCCCATGGAATGAAGATTTAATTGTTCCTGAGTACTACTCTTTGTTGAGAAAAGATAGGGTTTTGGAAGATTACAGACGAGTCCATGATATTTTTCTTGGGAAACTGTGTCAACAATTAGTGGGAGATTCAAATCAAAGAATGTCATTGAAAGCCTAGAAGCTAGTCCAAACCTATGGGATTTTTTATGTTCAATTTCCACATTTCACTTATCTTCGGATTGGAGGGTTTGATGAAGAACCTATCAGGCTCCCTAGATTTTCTTTTGATTTCTTTGTGTTAGCTGAGGTTTGTAGGCAATTGTTTGTAGTGATTAAGAATAGTTTGCTAGAAGAAAAATGGGCTCCGATGTTTCCAATTAAAATAGGAACCTTGGTTTACAATAACATGGTGAATGCCTCAGTGATAGGTAGCAATTTGGTGAGTTTTCATATGCAGTTCTATCAACCAAGAAAGGGTTTTGATAGTAAAGGCTTTACTAGATGGGTTTTAAGTCTAAGCATTCACCCGTCTCCTAGTTCACACCTTGAAGATCTATGGGAAGACCTCAGTGATGAAAATGTAGTAATGAAAAGGGATTGTTCAAGACTCCTAGTTCCACAAATTGAGTTGCTATAATTAAAATTTGATACAAGTGGGATAGAGGAAGATAATTATGAAATCACAGTCTCAGAAGTTGATATTTCAGGAATAGAGAATCCCCTGGCTATAGACTAGGCACAGAAAGAAGCTGCTGATATAAAACTGAGGGCTAGAACTATTTTTAGAATTACTAAAGCTTGGCTAATGAAGAAGAAGTAGAAAAGAACAAAGAACTCCCCTCCTAAAAAGAGAAATGCAGACTTTGTTTCAATAAATGTGAACCATGACTCACCTAATGTGTCTCCTTTGGTTCCTGATGTAGGTAAGATCTCATCTCCTAAGAAAAGGGAAAAATTCAGTGGACATCCTACAACACTTAGAACAAGAGCTAGAATGAGGTCCAAAAGTCACTCTCAGATGGCATCTCCTACGTCTTATTACATTGATATTGAAATCAATGATGAAGAAATCTCTTTTTAACCAGAGAAACAAAACAAAGGTTAGGAGGTACGTACCAATAATTTATAGAATCTTCAAGCTAAGAACACACCTACCAAAAAACCTAACAACCAGATGGTTTCTAATCCAAATCCTCCCTGGCTAACAGATTTAGTAAGTAAGAGGAAGAGTTAAAAACTAGTTTCATTGCCCGTGAAAGAAATCATTACCAAGTATGCTATTTGAACTCCTAGAGATAAAATGATGAAAAGTGATGCAAGATTTTCTACTGATCCCTCTACTGGAAAGGTAACAAAAAAAATAGCGACCTTCAAGCCTAAAGAAGGAGCCCATGAACCTGAAGCACAAGACTTCGAGGTTACAAAAATGGAACTAGGGGTTTTGACTACGGACTCAAAAGATCATATCTTCAATTTCTTGGCTTATCATATGTTGAACCAATCACAAAAAGATGGAAGGGAGAAGCATGAACTGAAACAACTTGTTTTCACTATGGCCGAGTTCATTTCTTCCCTCACTGATGTTGTAGCATTGCCACTCGCTCAATCCCCACAAAGTTTTGATCCTAACTCAACTGAAAGCAAGAAGCTAGTGAAGCAGATGCAATAGGGTAAAGCCTTAATAGAAACTATGAAAGCCTAGATATATGGCATCACTAATGAGGGCTATACTTTCATACAGGATTTTGTGTCCACTTGTGTGGACGGTGAGGCTTTACTTGGCAAAGTACAAACTCTGATTCCTACCTGGGAATTGGAAGAGGAAAAATGTGTGGCATTTTTTACTCAAATAGAGGAGATAGAAACTTATGGGGTAACCTAGTTATTGGTGGAGAATCCCATGAAGCTCATCGATCCCTGTATGCTGTTCATTCTAAAGGAAAACCTCAGCTAGAAAGGTTCATTATTCAAAGCCTCAATTTCACAAATTCAAGCAATAGGAGAAGAGGTAAAGGACATGCATGCTAATGCCTTGAAAGACATCAAGATAGTGAGTCCGTCAGGTATCCTACAAATTGATGAAGGAAATAGGGATGCTGATGCCATAGTTAAAGTCTTTGTTGACACCATGGGAGCTTTGAAGGAGAATTAAGAGCTAATGGTTCAAGACTTGATGAAGATTGCCAACATGGAATCAATGTTGTTGTTGAACAGAGGACAACTGCCTAAGTAGTTACAAAGAATCTAGGAACTAAAATGGGAAAAGAATGCAGTTCGAGCAAAGTGAATGGGGTTAAAGAACTTGCACTTGCAGCTGGCACAAGAACTTGTGAATGCTTTTAGAACTTGGAAGTTAGTTAAGAATGCCATGTTAGAGGATCCGTGAGCGAAGATAACGTAGCTCCAGGCGATTTTATAGGTTTTTCTATTCTATGGACATATGTCTTAAAACTTTAGCCTAAATGTGCATCTTGTTATGTTTATTGTTTTTTGCTATGTGTTTGAGAGGCTGGGTTTTTCTGGAGGCTCTCTTAGACTTAAAACTATAAATGTTGGAGCATTAAATGGTTTAAGGGTTAGAAAATATTGATAGAAAAGTAGATAGTTTTTCCTGAATAGATAGTTTTAGTAGTCTTTTGAGTTTTATTATTAAAGAAATAGTTCGTGACTTATTTTGATGAGACTTTGATCCAATCAGATATAAATAAGTATTATTTATGTTTAGTCACTTCTAGATTCTTTCTAGTTATTTCCCTTTAGTTATTGTATTTACTGAACACCTTTATTTAAGAAGAAGTTTAGTTGATCTTTGTTTCTTCATAGTTTGAATCTATTGTCTGATTATTCTTGAGATCACCTCAATACCTAAGAGTATCTGAGCATTCCTTCTACACTTTCTAGTTAAAAGTGTATGCGTTTACTTTTATGTTGATAATTCATTAAATATCCTACAAGAAAGCTGAACCTTTAAAATTCAGAGGGAAGCAATTTGTGATGCTTACCCAATTGTTGATGAATTGTTTGTCTTCAGAGGCATAGATTTTTTACTAATTTCATTTTAGAAGAGGAAGACAAATCTTTTCGCCAACATGTCCACAACTTTACCACAAAGTTCAACAGGCAAGTTAATAGAACCAAATGATGGATAGAGAAAACCGTTACAAGTTTGGATCCACATATTAAAGATGCATCATAACAATCATGTTGTAAGTTCTTCATAAAAAGGTTTTCTTTAGTAATGCCATTGACTAAAGATGTAGGATCAACAAGAAAACCGTGCATAGGTATCTTAGAAAGCCTAGCATAAATGTAGAGGGGACCATCAAGAGCTTTAATAGTCTCAGAATCATCAAACGTGATCAAGAGTTCCCTAGGCCTTTTATTCTTACATTGTTTTCCAGGTTTAGGTTGAGTTTTTGATTTAGGCTTAGGTTGAGCTAGAACTTGAAGTTGAGGTTGAGATTGAGGCTGGTGTGGAGATACAGGTTGAGACAAAATAACATGCTCCACATGGTTAACAATATGATTGAGATCATCCATCTTTGAATCATAAACAATATCCAAAGAAGATGGTTGAACAATGGTATAAGTATCATGTGTAGGCAAAGGATTCATATAGATTTGGAGGTTTTGATTAGGAGGAGAGATGGATTTTTTCCCACTACCATCGAAATTATCAATAGATAAAGCGTTCGAATCAATTAAGTCTTGAAATTTATGTTTTAGAGAATAACACTTCTCAGTATAATGGCCATTCTGATGATGGTATTGACAAAAGGCTTTGGGAGAAAAGGATTTGGATTCCATCATAGTAGGTAAAAGAGGTCGAATAGGAGGTAAAGTAATCATATTATCATTCAACAATTTAATCATAATAGAATGTAAAGATTCAAAAAGAGGAGTAAATGTACGATTCAGATGAAAAGCAGTGGATGCAAAAGTGGCATTGTTGGATGCAACAACAACTTGATCAGAAACTACATTTGCTTGATTATTTATCTTGACATAGTTGTTAGGTTTTTGAAACTTGTGGGGATTAGGAGAAGCATCACTCTTATCAACTGGAACAGGAGCTATTGGAGTGTTGCTCTCAAATTGACTCACTTGTAATTGATAATGATGAAGCGTTGCACAAAGTTGTTGAAAAGAGGTAAATTTAGTAAGCAGCATCTTATCTCTAATATCCTTTTGTAAATTTGAAATAAACATATGTTGAATATTAATATCAGGAACATGATAAGAAATTTGAGCATACAAATGCTTAAATCTACCAATAAATTTAGTCAATTTTTCTTTAGTATTTTTTTTACAATGCATCAAATCAGTTAAGGACACTTGCAGACCAATGTTATTTTGGAGTTGTTGGATAAAGGCATTAGCAAGTTTTGGAAAATAATCAATAGAATAAGGAGGCAAAGAGCAATACCATTACAAGGCCTTACCATGAAAAGTTCTAGCAAACAACTTGGCTAAAATCCTATGGTCATGAGCATAGTCGCTACAAAGGATTTGAAATATTTTAACATGAGTGACAGGGTCTCCCTTACCATTGTAATTCTCAAGATGAGGCATTTCAACTTGTTGAGGGATAGGACCATGAATTATGTCCAAGGATAAAGGACTACCCATGTCACATGTAGGAATACTAAACTTGGATTGAGTTAATGATGTAAGTTGTTGTTGTAAAGAAGACACATTTTGAGCCAGACTGATGATTATGGAATCATTAGAAGAAATAAGAGGCATAGAAACATTAGGAACACTAGGGAAAGTGTAGGAAGTGATGGGAATGGAAGACACAATTGGTAGAACACTTGGAACCACAGTTGGAAGAGGGTTGGAATAGGTAAAAGGAACACTATGGTAAGAAGGTTGTGAGGTAGGTAGAGACACCAGTGGAACACTCACATGAAGAGATGGAAGAGATGTTGTCACTAAAGGAGTATACGTAGGAATGCTAGGTAAAGGAATGGAAGAAGGTTCCACACTAGTGACAAGAGGAGTGAATCCTAGATCTTGAGCTACTTGGGCTAAAGGTTTGATATTTAAATGCACAAGATGAGTGATACCACACAAGATATTAAAACCTTGATCACTATCCTGAAGAACTTTCTTAAGAGCCTCTATAGCTTGAATAGAATCTTGATTATGGTTTTCTTGAATAAGCCAATTTCCCAATTTATCAAGTTCAGTTGAAAGTTTTTGGACTTGTTTAGGAGGAACTCTTAAAGAATCATCCTCATCATGAGATGAGTGAGAAGAGTTATTCTCCATAGTAGGATTGGAATTATGAGTGATCAAATTATCATCCAGGATCCTAAGGAAAGGAGAGGAAGACTCAGGATAAAAGAATCCCATAAGTTTGCGATTTCTTCTAACCGAGGTATTATAAGTAGCACTAGAGGAAGTAAAACTCATACACAAATGCAATGCAAATGAACTAAATTAGGAAAACACAAGGCTTGAACAAATAAATGTTTTTGTATTTTTGCCTTATATGATTTTTTTTGTTTTATTTTTGAAATGTAAATGCAAGCACATAAAAAGAAGGCTAATCTAATATACATGCAATATCTTACATGAAATGTAAATTTGACACCACAAAAGAAAGAGTTGTCGTAAGCGGGTTCACCAAAATGTAAAGAATAAAATGGTTAATTAGTGAATGATATTGTTTACATATAGAATAATTGGGGAAGGTAAGATTCTCTTCTTAACCCAAATTCCTAAAGGAAAGATCCAAATTGATTAACCATAAGAAAATGGTCAATGCATAAATGAATGAATCGATTAGTAATAAGAAGAAAGAGGAAAACCTTACATTACATTTTGGAAGAGAGTATTAAAATTTGAAATGAATTGAAGACAAATACTAACCTCAAAGTATAGTAGATCTGGAAATTGTTGTTTTCTGGTGTCTATACTGAGTTTTTGGAAATTCTGCAATCAGATCTAGAATAAAAACATAGAGATGGAGAAAACTCATAAATATTTTCTTTTCTGAGCCAGGTCGACCTTGACCCCTTTATGTCGACCTTGACCTATGCTGCTCCGATAGAAATTATGTTTGCAGATCCTGAAAGTTTATCGAAAAGGGTATTCGAATCTATTATGTAATTCATTGTTCTGCATCTGCACCTACAAGAAAAATGGTTTCGTTTTTTGTATGAGGGGTTTTCCTTGGTCAAACCCCATTTTTGGAATTAACCTTGAAATAGAATTGAAATTGCAGTAATAAACAAAGTAAATAGAACAATTCACCTTGCTTATGTTGAAACCCTTGTGGAGGATTCAAATCCTTGAATCCACAAGTATGGATACTCCAAATGGATGTAGAATTGTAGGATGTAGGATGTCTCAAATCAATTTCCTTTAGATCTTTAACACCTATCTTGAATGGATCTTGGAATATGAAGAAGCTTGAATGGATATGGATGGAGGAATCTTCAACAAGAGGGCTACATAGAGCTTGAATACTTCAGTGGCTACCAATGGATCTCCTTGATGAATTCAATCTTGAATACTTGAATGCTTTAATTCTTGAAAATAGATGATTTCTTCCTTTTCTTTTCTTTTCTTTTTCTCCGTTTCTTTCTCCCTCTCCCAAAATGAGAGGAGAAGGCTTCCTTATATACTAGTCTAGGACACAAACTTCTAGAGAGGCTGACATATGAGAAATAAATTCCCATTAGGCCCATACCCTTAGAAGTGGACCTATATTAAATATATTTTAAGAGTCACCATTCTGAAGCCTGAAGCAGCTGACCTAGAAGCGAAAAATAATTCTTTCCAAACCCTTACATCCAAAAATCCTTGGATTTTGAAATTTAGACCTTGGATTAGGGTTGAGGTCAAGCCTGATTTAGGTCAGGGTTGAGGTCAACTTAGACCTAGAAGGTTGACCTTGACCTTTAGATCAATAACTTCAAAATTTTAGTGCACGATACCAAAAATAGGTAGGAAAGAAATGGAAATAGGGTAGGACATGGGAAAAACTAGATCCAAGTCAAAGACCCATTCAAGGCATTTGACATGACCCTAAACCACTTACTCAGAGGGCTAAACTTGTCCTAAATGGAAGTGCTTCCATTTTTTGACGATACAAGTATATACCTTTAAATGTTCAAAACCATACTTTGCAAGCGAGTTCATCCCAAGAAGAAAAACATCTACGCCCGCATCTTCTAGCTCAAACTATGTAACTACAATGTTTCTTTTCTCACCATTGATCAAATATGTATTGAAGCATGTTACTATAATTGATAGTAATATTGAAGATTGATTTTTTGATGATGAAGATTGACCAAGATCAAGAGAATGCAAGAGTAGAAAAGTTAGATTAGTTATTGTCTTGTCATTGATTTCTAGTTTATATTATGTTTCCATATCATTCGGTAATGATATAAGTTGAATAAGTTAAGGAGAAGAAGTAATGAGATGATTATGAAGTTGGAGAACTTAAATGAGCAACTGATACATATCAGACAATGTTAATATTATGTTGATACAATTGTGTTCTACCTAACATATGATTATGTTAAGTCGATAATGCATGGTAATGAAGTTTTGTCACTCGATAAGGTAAAAGGTAAAAGGAAGGTCACTCGGTAAAGAAAAATAAAATCAAAGCACCAAGCAAGAAATTTTTAGGCACCGAGTGAAAGTAACCAAAATACTAATAAAGGACACCAAGCAAGGAAAAATTATTAAATAAGGATTGAATCGATATTTAATGACTATCTATGATGAGATGGACGATCATGATGATGATGAAAGTTTTCTATAGTGATCTACGGTTATGAAAATTGAAGGAGAAGATCTACGACAAGATCTAAGTGGAAAAAATAGAAGGAACAAGTTTCTAGAAAAGTTCAAGTTCTGAGGTGAAAAGAAAACTTGTTATCGAGATCTAGATTCAATGTATAATGAATTGGATGGCTGACATTGATTAAGGGAAAACTTAATATACGAGATTAAGAGGTAAAAAGTTTCTATATAAAGGATGAATTTGTATGGTCAAATAGCTAGCAAATTGAAGAAAAGAAGAGTCACTAGTTGAAGCAATAAAGAAGGAACATAGATATTCCGAGTGGGAAAGAAGGATCTAATGAAGTGTTGAAGCCAGTGGAAAGAGAAGATTGAAGAGAGCACAAAAGATCTGATTAAGAAAAGATAGTTACAAATCTACAGGTCAATTTATTTTTTGTTGTTTACTAGCATTTGTAATAGATAAATCTCTTAATAGAGTGGACTTAACAATCTTATTGTAAAATCCTTGAAAAAGGTAACATTCCAAAGAATGTTTGAATCCCTCTAACATTCTCCAAACATGATGGGTCCATTCGTGTCTACACAGATTTTAGAGATTTAAACAAAGCATGCCCAAAGGATGATTTTCCACTTCCAAACATTGACATGATAGTGGACATGATGGCGGGCTATGACATATATTCTCTAATGGATGGCTTCTCGGGGTATAATCAAATCAAAATAGCTCCTGAAGACCAAGAGAAAACAGCATTCACATGTGCATGGGGAACTTACTGCTTGAACGTCATGCCATTCAGGTTAAAGAATGCAGGAGCAACCTATCAAAGAGCTATGACGACTATCTTTCATGATATGATGCACAAAAATATGGAAGATTATGTGGATGATACCCTGGCAAAATCAAGAAAAAGGGACACACACCTCAATGATCTAGAAGTAATTCTAGATCGTATGGAACAATTTCAACTCAGATTGAATCCAAAGAAGTGCGCATTTGGCGTCACCTCAGGAAAACTTTTAGGATTCATAATATCAGCAAAAGGTATCGAGGTTGACCCCGAAAAGGTCCAAGAAATCCTAGATATGCCACCTCCTCGGAATATCAGCCAAATGAGAAGTCTTCAGAGACGTCTTCAATCAATTAGGAGGTTTATTTCTCAGCTTGCAGATAGAGCGCAACCCTTCAACAAGACATTGCATAAGGGTGCTTCTTGTGTTTGGAACGAGGATTGTCAAAAGAGCCTAGATCAGATCAAACAATACTTGGCCAATCCTCTGATCCTAATGCCTCCTATTCCAGGGAAACCATTGATCCTATATATTTCAGCTACAAACACTTCCCTGGGGGCATTATTGGCTCAATCAGATGATACTGGGAAAGAACGGGCCATCTACTATATCAGCCGTACTCTAGTCTCCTATGAGATCAATTACAATAATATTGAGAAGTCTTGTATCGCGGTGGTGTTTGCTTCTCAAAAGTTGAGCCACTACATGCTTGCTCATACCATACATTTGGTTGCCAAAATTGATCCCCTTAAATACTTGCTTAGTAAGGCTGCCTTGACGGGTAGACTTGCTAAATGGATGATGGTCCTAACTGAATTTGACATAGAGTACGTTGAAAGGAAGGCAATAAAAGGGCAAGCTATTGCCGACCAATTAGCTGATTTTTCAATCCAGGATAGTACGCCAGTCCAAGTAGAATTCCTAGACGAACACATCTTGTATACCACTACTCGCACTTGGACAATGTTCTTTGATGGCTCCCGCATGCAAAATGGATCAGGTGCTGGAGTGTTATTTGTTTCTCCACATGGGTACAACATTCCAAAGTCTTACAAACTATTATTCCCATGTACCAATAATATTGCAGAATATGAAGCTTTAACTAATGGCTTGAGAATGGCTATAGAATGGAACATCACAGAATTACATGTCTTTGGGGATTCCCAGTTAATCATCAACCAAGTCAATGAAGAGTATCAAACCAAGGATGACAAATTGATACCCTATAAAAAGATGGTTGATTCTTTGAGACGCTATTTCACCTTTGTGACATTTCAACAAATTCCTAGGATAGAGAACAAAGCTGCAGATGCCATGGCCACATTAGCTTCACTTCTTTAGTTGGAGACACATGAATCCAGATTTGAATTCCTGGTGGAAGAGCTACACCATCCCATCTTTGACTCGTTTGAAAGCCATGTCATTTGTGCCATTATCACACACGAGTCTTCCCGATATGGTGCTATCTATTCATATCTTCATGATGGCATCATCCCTGACACATTTAACCACTCCGAACGTCGAAACCTCATCCGTAACACCTCTCACCACACCCTCATCTTTGGTGATTTATATAGGAGGGGTTTAGATGGGACGCTCCTTAGGTGCTTGGAAAAGGAGGAATCCAACCAAGCGTTAGCTGACATCCATGAGGGCATTTGTGGTGGACATTCTAATGGTCTTTCCATGGCCCGAAGGTTGCTTAGGGTGGGATATTATTGGCCCACAATGCAGATAGACGCAGTCACCTTTGCTAAGTCATGCAAAAAATGTCAGAAACATGGCAACCTGATTCACACTCCAGGTAGGGAGCTGATCCCTTCTGTTTCTCATTGGCCATTTCAGCGCTGGGCCTTTGATCTGGTTGGGCAGATTCATCCCAACTCATCAGGTGGACACAAGTTCATTATTACTGCCACTGACTACTTCACAAAATGGGTGGAGGCTGTACCACTTTCTGTTGCTTCAGGAAGGACCATTTCTTTGTTCATCTTGAATCATATCATTTGCCGATTTGGAGTGCCTTCTGAGATCATTACTGACAATGGAGGTCAATTTAAGAATAAGGACCTAAAGAACCTATGCAAAAAGTTTAAAATCAAGAAACATTGGTCCTCCATATACTTTCCACAGGGAAACGGACAGGCAGAAGCTTCTAACAAAACCATTCTTAAGATTCTTCATAGAACAGTACACAAGAATGGTAGGGATTGGCACTTACAAATCAATCCAGCACTATGGGCTTACAGAACAAGCATTCGCACACCTACAAGAGCCACTCCTTTCTCTCTCACCTATGGCACTGAAGCAATATTGCCTCTAGAAGTCAAGATACCATCACTTAGAGTCTCACTCAAAGGTTTGATTACAGATGAGGATTACCGCGCCATGAGGTTATAGGAACTAGAACTTCTAGATGAGAAGCGTAAGGCTTCCTTTGATCATATGAGAGTGTATCAGAAGCGTATGTCCAAGGCATTCAACAAGAAGGTTCGCCCTAGAGAATTTCAAATAGGTGATCTTGTTTTACGAGAGAACCCTAAGAACCAACAAAACAGAGAGCAAAAGGGCAAGTTTGAACCTAACTGGCTTGGACCATATGTCATCACAGCTGCTTTTGGTACTGGTGTGTATTTACTGTCAGATCCTGATGGAGAACAGCTCCCTGATCCCATCAACATTGTGCACCTCAAGAAGTTATATCCTTGATGCCTATTCTGTTTGGGGGCATCCTTGGTACATATTTTATGATCCTGAAAAAATACCAAAAAAATTCATATATGATGCTGAAAAAAATCCTAACAAGCATATACAGTCTTGAAAAAAAATTATAAAAATCAAAATATTTAAAAAATAAAAAAAAATTAAAAAAGTGCCTTGGTGAAAACCTAGCAATAGGCGCCTTGGTAGCAAAAATACAAAAAAAAAAAAGAAAAAAAATGAAAAAAGAAAAAAAGATTCCAAGTGGTGAAAACCTGGAAACAGGCGCTACTTGAGGCCTTTGCACCCCTATTTCTTAGCATGCGTCCTCGACACTTAGCCACTTCCCATCATGCCTTCACCTTATTTGGCTTAGTCTGGAATTGGTCTTTGTCTTTGTCTAGGGGGCATGACTGTTCGCATAGGTCCTTTAGGTGCGTTTGTCTCTTGGGGCATTTCACAACAGGTGTTTTTCAACACCACCCTAAACAGTATTTTTCAACACTACCCTTGCGTCGAGTGTTTCTTAACACTTATCAGATGTCTTGCCTATAGTCTAAGTATAATGCAATAGTGCTCATGTGCAGATGCGATACTCAGAGTTTGACTCTATGACCAACACACATGCACTTAAACAATCAACTTGATGATGATATGATGACTTTATTTTTCTTTGTGTGCTGTCTATGAGGATTTCTTTGATGAGTGATCTCTCCCTGAGAAGTTTTTGATGATGCATAGCTAGAAGACTGAGGGAATGAGAACATGTTTTCTTTCTTTATCTGCTTGTGGGTATATTTTCTTGGTCCTACCTGTCATGAGCATTTATGCTGGTCTTACTTGACCCTATGGATTGACAAGGTATTATCCTTGACTATTTTGCGAGTGCATGCTTATAGCTATCCTGACTTTCATGCGTCTTCATACAAGCATAATCTCGCTATACCAAATTTAGGTGATCTCACTACATTAGTCATCTTGACCTATATGTCTTTGATGCCTACGTGAGATTCCCACATCTCTATCTGATAAAGATCATATTCATATCCACATAGTTATGCTAGTGTGCCTTGTATGATCTTACGACGCTACCAATAATGCTCGATGATGATAATTAGATGTCTATAAGTGTTGTGACCTTGCAAGTCAACCACTTTCATAGTAGTTTGCATTTTTAGGTTCATGTTAGATTAGTTTTTGCATTTTGCATATGGAGAGAGCTCTCCTTTTCATCCTACGTGGACCTGTCAGTCGACTGCGCTCACCTTTTCTTCTTCTCGATCATGTCTTTCGCTCCTCGTCTTTTTCATCTCGAATCTGTTCCTGTTCATCACAAGGGGTTAATCACATCATCATATCTAGATCAAATCTGTCATTTTTAAGAAACATAAGTCTATATCATACACATGAGAATTAACCATACATCTATGAGAGAGAACATACATAAGCATTTTGAGCAAAATGATAAGATAATATACATAAACTGATACATCCATCACAAATGAGACAAATACACATGATACATCGAACATCTAGTAATCTCATATATAATGTCATGATATACAATACAATATGAGATCCCAAAATCTAGATCAAAAGTCTCAAAATATGTCCAAAACATCTAGGACCTAACCCTAAGACTCGCTACCACCCTCGTGAGGAGCTCGTGGTGGTGGAGGAGGCATAGCTCTCCTATCAAGTACCACGTCTGATACCCCTGCCCGCGGAGAGTATGATGGTGCTCTCTCACCCTCTGGGACGGCCTGCAGATATAACCTATGATAATAGGCAGCTCTCAATGACTCTCATCAGAGCTCTAGTGCCTCGGCCTGTGACATCGCCTCACGGCGTGCTATCTCTGTCCTAAGATCAGATATCTGTTGATCTCGCTCTGCCCTCAGATCCAGTAGCTGCTGATCTCTCATGGCTATAGTAGTCCGGAGCTGCTGTATCTCTACCTCCTGAACCTGTATCTGGGCTCTCAAATCCTCTCCCCCCGTAGGCTGCTCTTACTGTGCCTCCACCTGCCGGTGAACTGATCTCGCCTCCTCCTCAGGTGTCGCTGACCACTGTCCCTGTGACCATTTTTGGCCACCTGATCTTGACCCCTCTCCCCTCTCCATCCTCCTCCCTCTCCCCCTCCTGCCATCTCCTCCATCTCCTCCCTCCCCTCCTCCCTCTCCTTCGTCCCCTCCATCTCCTCCCTCTCCCCCGTCATCCCCTCCGTCTCCTCCCTGCACTGGTGCCTGTGCATCTGGTACTGTAAATCAAGGGAATGGCACCCTCCGTCGCTCTGCTCTGTAGGCTCCATCAGCCCCTGCGTCTGCCATATCTGGGAAATACTCCCAGGGCTCACTCCTGATACCTGCTGTCTTTGCGACAACCTGCTGATAATCTAACATAGGTAGCCACCTATGTCCCTCCTCATCTCTGGCTCTAGCATAAGTGGTAGTCTCTGTCGAGACTCGCTGCTACCTCCCAAACTACCGCCACACCCAAGTGATGCAGAATCTCTCTACGATCTCTGCATATCGACCTACCAGTGGCTGACTGCACAGCATGTAGCTCAACTCATCCGCTGCATCCCCCCAAACCTCAACCTCCCTGTAGGGCCTCCATGTAAATGAGGCCATCTCATCCAAAATCCATCTGTAATAAGTCACATCCCCAGAATGGGCATGTGATATGAACCTGAGGTACCTATAGATGTAGGGGTACCTCCTCTCCCTCGGCTGAACCCTGGGGTGCACCACAGCGATGTGCTCCCACACCCATACCTGTGCCAGGATGGCACCGCATGCCCATGTTTGACCATCTCTGTAGATGATCTCGTGTAGCTCATGGTACATCTCTGCCAGTATAGCAGGACCCCATGCCATCCGTCGTGGCCTGCCGATCAGGTCCACCAAAAGCCGAGCCCATCCGAGCGAGAAACCCTTCTGACTGCGATCAGTCATCAGGATCTGTGAAATGATGGAAGCCACTATACATGGCACTGGGTAATCTCTACCAAAATCATCTATCAGCCTCTCCCAGCTGATATGTCTATCCAGAATTGTGACATCTTGGAACATCTCCTGAACCAGGTGGTGCCCCTCAGTGGCATCCTGATCATAGTATACCTGTGACAACACATAAATCATGTTAGTTTTCATCTTTTTGGAAACATTACATTTTACGTGACTATCTCAAAAATATGATTATACTTACAGGCTCTCCGTGGCATGAAACTCGGAGGATCCTATAGACATCCTCCTGTGTGATGGATGCCTCGCCTGTAGGAAGGTGGAAGGTGTTGTGCTCGCTATGCCATCTCTCGGCCAGAGCAGTCAACAACCCATGGTCCACTCGGATATAGGGGTATCTCAGTAGATACCGGAATCCCATCGCCCTGATATCGGCATTGCCCGGATCATCCAGATCTCGGACACACCGCAATCCTGTCACCTTCGGCGCTCTGATGATGAGCGCCAGAAAAACCTCCTACAAGCCAAAACCAAGCCCGTTGTTAGCACATATCATGATGGATGTCCAAAAACTCAGTATAAAACATCCTAAAAATATAACATTGTCTAGACCCATGTCATTTTTGCTCAAAAATGTATTAAAAATCAATATTTTATACTGGGCGATATTATTTTTTGGAGAAGTATCGCGCAATACTTCTCCCTATAGCGGGGCGATAAACCTTATATCGCACGATACTTCACCCAGTATCGTGCGATCTTTCACCCAGTATAGTGCGATACTGGTGCCTTAAGTGCATGATACTTTGGGGACATGCGAAGTATCGTGCGATACTTCTCCCCAAAGTGCGCGATAATTCTAAAGTATCACGCGATATTTCACCTAAGAAAAAATTTTGAAATTTAAAATTTGAAAAAATGTGCTAAAATAAGCTATTAAATGCTAAAAATGACCAACAAGCTCGAGTTTTTCGAAAACATACCGGGGTAGGATAGTGTGGTGGCCGGTTGTGCAACCGGGCGCACTCGAATCGACGCTTGTGGATGGGAATTCCTACTTGCTGGGCCATTTTCTCTCTCTAAAGCTCTGAAATTCTCAAATCGCTAAAAGACAAATGATTTTTGAAAATGACATTTTGACCCCTTTTATAGTCTTTTGACTTTTTGACCTCATTTTCAAACACCTCAAAATTGCACGAAAATTGCACACCTAGCTAATTTCGACGTCCTGGATCCATTTTCGGACTTGAAATCAAAATTCGAGGTCATCTTGATAGTGAAAATCATGTTTCAAAATCTTCTCCCCTTTTGCACAGTTGGCTGATCTTTTGAAGCCTAATCTTTCGATCTTTGTCGGGGCATCGTCATTTCTTCATTTTCATGTCTTCCAAACTTCTAGTCTTTCATCCATATTCATTCCATTCCCTCATTTCTCACGTTTGACTACATCTTTTCAGTCAGGCTGGGGCATGTTTTATTGCCTAATGGTTAACCTATTTGACCCTTACATTCGATTGTGGTTTCATTCTGATTTGATCAAATTCTTATTAATTCGCTGTTCTCCCCTCTACCTGATTTCGATTTTGATTCCGAGGGGGCAGTACCTATGGGATTCTCATCCCTAATTCTCTTGATTTTCCTGATTCAGACATCTTTTGTGAGCTTTTGCTCAAATTTGAGATTCTTATCTCCCATTTTTAGACTTGATTATTGCCTAGTAGCGACGGTGATAGTTTTGTCTAAAGCTTGATTTGCACCTAGCAGTGACGGTGTTGGTCTAAGCTTTTATTTATGTTTGTCCAGGTGTGATCCTGAATCGACCTCATATTTGAGTTGTTTTGTGATCTCAAATCGATCTCACATTGCAACTTCATTCTTTGACTACATGTGTTCCCAAATAGATCACACATTAGTCAAAGAGGGGCAAATGTATGCACCCAAAAATGGTCGCCTAGACTTTGGGCCCCATTTATTCAATTTATCAATCCTAAATCATTTTTATCAATAAATAATATTTTTGAACATTATCAATTTCTTGATCAAGTCTTAATTTCGATCATATATTGGATTTTTATCCTTGGGCTAACCATTTATCCTAAGTCTTTATTTGATTAAAAAGAATATTTCCTCCCCTTTTGATTAAATAAAAAGCCCACATTTTTCTCTTATCCTAAGTTGCACAAATAAAACATTATTCCTATTTTATAAAAAAGAAAAAAGCACTTTTTGTCTCACATTAGGCTCAAAAGTCAACACTTCACTCTCATTGGAGGATACTTGTGCACATGGATTGCTCCTCTTTCAAGCTCCACCGTTGATTAAGACTTTTTGCCTCTTAATCTCCATGGTCCATTTCACCTCATTTCTTATAAAAAGAAAGCTCTCTCCTTCATTTGCATATCCATGTTTTATGCTAATGTTATGCTGCAGGTTTTAGGTGCATTTGGAGTTTGAAGATATTGAAGACTTGTTGCATTTCATTGTAGTTGCATATTTCCTTTCTTAGTTGCATGATAATGGCATTCTTAGTATAGATTTCCTTTTTATGCAATAGAATAAGCTCACATAGTCTAAATAGGAAGGCTTGGTAATACTTGCTATTTCCTTTCATAGCATAGTTTGTACTTTCCTTTCATAATTTAGATTGCATCATCATATAGCTTGCATTGCATTGCATATTTGAGTCTTGGAGATATTGGCATTGTTTCCCTTGTCTTCACTTGAATCTCTCATTGTATGGTTGACTAGCAAGGTCACAAGCTTGTAGCTCTAGCTGAGAGCAATTTTCAACCTTGCAACTCCATGCATAGAGAGCTATGAGCCGCTTTGTGAGGCCTCATTCTTGAGCAACCTTGCATGTAATGGTTCATAAAAGTGCACCATTTTAGTGTGTACAATAGTATCCTAACCAAAGAAAAAGAACAAGAGGAATTGGAAGCACTGCTAGCTAACAAACCACCTAGAGGTAAAGGAAAGTATAAAGGCAAGTTACCATTGAAATGTTTCAATTGCAATACAATTGGTCATATTGCATCAAAATGTCCTGACAATGATAGGAATGATAAGAATGCCAAAAGAGACAACCAACACCGAAGATTTAGAGGTTATAAGGAAAAAGGTAACAAGTCTTTCTACCTACTTGAGGAAGGTGTAACTGATGATGAATCTGATGATACTGAAGAAGGACATGAAGATGTCTATGTTTTAGTAAAGGAAGACTTAGATGGAGAAAAGTATGAAGATGAATGATAGGGAGGTTGGGAAGAGCTAATCATTAGCCCTTGCCTAGGTCCACCTAGTGACCCTTGGGTGTGCTCACTGGCACAACTAACCTATAGGATTCCCTCAAAGGCTCAATCCCCTAGTCTTACACCCCAACCAAACTACCAACATAAATCAACCAAGGCAAAGAAATTTTTTTTGCTTATCACTTCCATGCACATATTGACCATTAAGCTAGAACAAGGGCTTATGATGCAGATCATGTAAGGAGGATCCAGTTAAGGATAGTCCAAACAAGAAGCCAAACATTAACCACAATGGAATAACACAACAAGATAATTATTCAACAAAATATTCATTAACATGCCCGACTATAAGGCCTTCCGAGTTAGGGCCAATTACACTCAATTACAAAAGTAATTATGCAACCTCCTAGCTAGTTCAGCTCTGAACAACTCAGTAATTGATGGAAACCCTAAGGCAGGTCTGAACTTGAGCTCGCAAGCCTCCAAGCAATATCCTTGTCTCCATGCAAACAACCATTACCTTTGCTACTCTAACTATTAGATAAAAATTTGATCTTCAAGATCTCATAGGATCCAAGTCTATTGGATCTATCTAATCTCAAATCTGATGCCCTTAAACAACTACCCAAACATTCCTTAAATACTAATCTTCAGCCACAAGTCAGTTGGAAGAAACAACTAACTCCTAAGCCAAGTTCACTCCTATTACAAACAAATATTAAATGCAACAACAGTCGGTTCATAAATAGCCTTACAAACATTTAATTCTCCATGTTAGACTCTAGATCTACATAGGAGAATATAATAAAAGCTACCAACAATAAATGAACCAAGTCAACCAACCAAACCCTCAAGAAATCTAGTCGGTAAACTAGAACAACCAAGCGCTATAGAAACAACCGAGCACCAATGAAACAACCAACCAAACCAAGCATCATCGAGCAAGCACGTTGACCAAGCACTATAGGCAACACTAAGTATAAGTTCCATCAAGCACAAGAAGTTTCACCGATTTCCTTCAGCGAACGAGCTTCCTTTAATAATCAAGACCGTCAATTAAAGCTACAACCAAGTAACATAAAATCAAAATAACACACCACCATGAAGATTCACTAAGTACCCTATAATGCCCCTACATCTGAAACCCCAGGTTCAAAATGATGTTCTCATAGGCTAGAATAACATCTTCTGGGATTCAGCACATAAACCCCAAACTGGTTCTTCACATACACTCCATTCAACTCTTCACCTTGCATACTCTTCCACTTTTGTTTCCTTTTCCTTTTCAAGTTTTTCCTTGATAAAAAATAGTGCTATTCTCCATATTGATCATCCATCCTCTCAGGATCTGACAAATCAACTCGGCTACCAATACTCAGACTTCTCCTACTGAGTGTTGTATCCCATAAAGGCATCAAGGAAAACTTCATGTTATTCTTCTCAATAGTAAAAACATTTTTGACACAATCATACATAGGTCTACAATCATATTTCCAAGGTCTATCAAGCAATATATGACAACTATTCATTTCCACAATATCATACAACACTAGATCCTTATACTGGCCAATAGGAAAATCAACAAAGCATTGTTCCCTTACTTCCAGATCATGAAATTTTTTTAACAAGCCAATCCTATAAGGATGAGGATGTTTCATTCTCTTCAAAACAAGTTCCTGAACCATGTCCTCAGCAACAAGGTTATCAGTACTACCACTATCAACAATTAAATCACAAATTTTACCTCCAGACTTGCACCGAGTTCTAAACAAGTTACTCCTCTCACAAGGTTCCTCCTTTTCACTAAGCAATATTCTCTAAACTATAAATTTCTTAGATTCATGTTCATTTTGAATGTTCTCATTTACCACAGTCATCTGTTGGTCACCAAAATTTTTCTGTGCACACTCAAAAGAATGGTGTCCTTCTTCACCACAATTATATGATGCATGAGCATCTTGGGTCCTTGGCAATCCTATGTTACCAAAAATATGTTTGATTTTTTCTATGTTGCTTAGTTCCTCCTTTAACCAAGTTGGTTGGTAGATGGTCAGTTTCCCTTGGTTACCGAGTGTGGTCGGTTATCTCCTGGATGGTTAGTTGTTTCACTGGCGCTCGACGTTGCTTATATGTTGCTCGGTCATCCTTGCTAACCAAGTAGTTTATTATTAGTTATTGTTGGGCTGAATTGTGCATTTATTAAGGGTCATGAATTTAAAGTTGGAATCCATCATTTCAAGGTGTGTGGTCACAGATCTGACCGTTCCTTCTGTTGATTATGGATTTGAAGGCCAACTTAGTTCGGTAGACTTTTGTATAAATGTAGTTATTGGGTTAGAGTTTAGGTGATAGTTTTTAGATAGAATATAGAGTTAGAGATTTAAAAAATCATCACATGTTTGAGGACTTCTGAGATTCATTGTAATATCTGGCCATAACCGGGAAGGCCTTACTATTGGAGATTTGCCAGTAGGCTAGTACTAACTGTAGCATGGAAAGTAGCATGTGTGGAAGTTTGATGTAGTAAGATTTTAGAATATGATGCATGGACAATGTATCAGCATGAAATCATAGGCGTAGAGGTTAACTGTTAGTACAGATAGTTATATAGTAGCTTGTGTCATTAGTGTTCCTAATAGAGTAACATGCAGTGTTCTATGTATGGTTGTCCGTACAGTTATCATGGAGCCTTGTGTGCTTGGAATTATGTTGAAGACATGTTACTGATGTTAAGTTCATGGATGCATGATCTGATGATGAACATAAGTGAATTTATGGAGTCACTATTCACCAGTAGCAGTTTCCTATGTTTGTTCAGCAGAGCCGACAGAGATTTTATTGGTTCTTGAGTTGCACCTATCTTTAGGGTATGTGCCCTTGGAGTTAAGCTTAGAGAGGAGATATTTATGTTTAGTTAAGAGCACATGAGTTAATTCATCTTGTGGAGAAAGATCCAATTGTTTTGGTAGAGCTGACAGTGTGTAGCGTGTGTCTACAATTATTTTATTAAGACAGGTCCCAAAATATGTTGTGTGCATAATAGAGCTAACATGATGTTTGTTGGAGTTTATTATGGTTTCTCTATTATGATTTCAAGGTGGTTCTAATAGGCTGACTTGATTATATCATTTAGAGGAAAGATACTTATAGGAAGTCATTTGTGATTTCTTGAGTGTGGTTCATGATTGATTAAGCAAAGCATATCAGAGTGTGCGAGTTGTAGAACCATCAGAAGAAGGTCTATGTGACGAAGTAGAGTATATGTGCTATACATTGGAATTAGTCTAGATAGAAGGTCAAAGTGCAGTTCACCAAGATCCAGATATAGTCTGTATCTGTTATTCAGAAGGTTGTAGCCTTCCCCCCTTTGAGCAGTGAGCTCTCAGATAGTGCATCCTCTCCCCTAACAGGGGCAATTGTAAAAGACTCCTAATAGGCTCTGACCCTTAACTAGGTCTATTGTACTTCATATATTGTAAAGCTACTCCTAACAGGGTAAAGGATATTCTAGCAAGGATCATTATATACTAGTACAGAATATTAGTGGGTATCAAGTCCCATCGGGTTTTTTACCTATTTGGGTTTCCTCGTAACCAAAATATTGGTGTTATGTTCATGTGTTCTTTCATTTTGTTTATGCTTTATGTTTAAGTATACTTAATTGGATAAAGAATTGAAACTTGTAGATAGTTGATTCACCCCCCCTCTCAGTTATCTCTTGGGATTATTCCTAACAATTGGTATCAGAGCCAAGTGCCTTGGAGAGAAAGTTTAACAGCTTGAGGTTGATCAGATGGCATACTTCAGGAAAGAGTCCTAAGTTTGATGGAGAGAATTATCTTGATTGGAAGAATAAGATGGTGACCCATTTGCTGTGCATTGGTTTTGAAGTTTTTAATGTAACTATCAAAGCAGCCAAGATTCCTACCCCCTAGAAGACCTTGGATAGGATGATGCTACTAAAACACAAAAGGAATTGTTTCATTAGAATACTATTTCTAAAGAAGCCCTTATCAGCACCCTATCAGATAGTGAATTTTCAGAGATAAAGAAGGTAGACATCGCAAACAAGATATGGAAGTACCTAGCAGACATATTTGAAGGAGGCAAGCAAGCAAAGCATGCGCATATAAAAAATTAGAAGAAAAGATAAAATGCATTAGAGATGTTGCCTAAAGAAAACATCAGAGCTTATAATCAAAGGATCAATGAAGCAGTTGTTGGAATCAGGAACAATTGTGCAGAGATCTCAAAGGAAGATATTATGGACAAGTTGATGACTACTCTAACTCTATAATATGAAAACAAGATCAACATCCTTGATGAGACCATGCAACTTATAGCCAATTTCAAGAGAGAGACCTTGATCAGCAAAATATCAACTTTTGAGATTTCAAGATTGAAGACCGAACCTAAAAGTGAGAGAGCCTTCAAAGCAACAGTTCATGGTAAGAAATCTACAAACACTTCTAGTAATTTTGATGATGATGATGAAGAAAGAACTTTAGATGATTTTATTTCTATGATTGCCAAAAGAGAAAAGAAAGGAAAAGGAAAATATGAAGGTCAATTGCCATTTAAGTGTTTTTCATGTAATAAGATAGGTCACTTTGCATCTTAGTGTCCTACTAGAGCTAGAAAGTTCAAAAAGGATTACAAAGCTAAGTACTCTAAGGAATGTTACTTTGCTGGAGATGGAGTTTCAGATGAAGAATCAAGTGAAGAAGAAATTGCATTCATTGCTATTGTAGAAAAAATGAATAATAAGACTGATCATAAAGATGAGAAAGAGAAACAAGAACTAGCATTGATTTCCCAAGCAAACATAAGGACAAACTGGATTATAGATAGTGTTTGTTCACATCACATGATAGGTGATAAAGGTAGATTTGTTCATCTAGACAAATACAATGGTGGTATGGTTAGATTTGGTGACAACACTCCTAAACCAATATTTGGTATTGGAGCCATCACCTTGGATGGTAAGAACAATATTGATGATGTTCTCTATGTTGATGGATTGAAACATAACCTTCTCAGTGTTGGACAGTTACTTGGAAAAGGATATCATTTGGAGTTCAAAGATGACAAATGCATCATTAACAAAAAGGATGGTGTTATAATTGCATCAGGATCAAAGACAAGAGGTAATGTTTTCCAACTCAATTCAGAAGAAGGTTGTTTTGTTGCTAAAGTTGATGACAGTTGGTTGTGGCATAAAAGACTATGTCATATCAATTTTGATAACATAGTAAAGATAAGAAATGTTAAGGAAGTAAGAGATCTACCTAGCATAGCAAAGCTAGTTGATACTATATGCAGGGAATGTGTGATGGGAAAGCATGTGAGGAATTCATTCAGAAGCAAGCACAATTCAGGAGAGAACAAGTTGGATCCGATTCATACAGACCTATGTGGTCCAACTCAAACAAGATCATACTATGGTGAAAGGTATTTCATTTTGTTTATTGATGATTATACTAAGATGATGTGGGTTGCGTTCTTGAAAGATAAGTTAGAAGAATTTGATAAGTTTAAAATATTCAAAGCTAAGGTTGAGAATGAATCTAGATTAAAGATAAAATGTTTGAGATCAGATAGAGGAGGAGAATTCACCTCTGATAGATTTTATGAGTACTGTGATGAACATGGCACAAAGAGACAATTAAGTGCACCTAGAACACCTCAGCAAAATTGGATTGTAGAGAGAAGGAATAGGATCATTCTGGATACAACGCACACCATCATGATAGAAGGAAAAGTTGCACACACCTATTGGAGAGATGCAGTCAATACAACAGTCTATACCATCAATAGAATTCATTTAAGGCCTGGTGCTAACAAAAAACCATATGAGCTATGGTTTGGTAATGTTCCCATAGTAAAATACTTTAGAATCTTTGGAAGCAAGTGCTAAATCAAGAGGGATGAAGCAGTAGGCAAGTTTGATGCAAGAAGTGATGAAGGTATTTTCTTTGGTTACTCTACTAAAATTAAAGCTTATAAATGTTTCAATTTAAGATTGAAAAAGATCATTCAAACTGCTCATGTGAAGATTGATGAAAATTTTATGATTCAAGAAAGATATCATGGTTACTCACCCATGATTAAGGAAGAACCTAGACCCTCTACTAGTGAGACTATTATTGAAGAAATGTTTGACAGTATTGATGTGTTATTCAATGACCTTGAGACAAATGAGGAAGAAACTCCTAAGGATGATGAGTCACCATCAACTAAAGCTCCAAATTTTACATCTAGAAACCATTTCAAGAAGGACATCATTGGAGATTAGAGTGGAAAAGTCTTAACAAGATCATAATTAAAGAACACAGCTAGTAGTGATGCGGGATGTTTACTATCTCAGATTGAACCTTTAAGTGTTGAAGATGCTTGTAATGATTCAGATTGGCATGATGCTATGAAATAAGAACTTGATCATATTATTAAGAATGACACTTGGGAATTGGTTCCAAGACCTAGTGATAAGAATGTGATTGGTACAAAATGGATATTCAGAAATAAGATGAATGAGGATGGTACAGTTGTAAGGAACAAAGCAAGATTAGTATGTAAAGGATATGCACAAAGAGAAGGCATTGATTATTCAAACACATTTGCACCTATGAGAAGATTAGAAGCTATTAAGTTGTTTCTAGCTTATGCAACAGTCAAAAACTTCAAACTGTATCAGATGGATGTTAAGTCAGCATTCCTGAATGGAGATCTGAAAGAAGTATACATTTAGTAGCCAGAAGGATTCACCTTATCAGATAGACTTGATATGGTATGGAGATTGAAGAAGGCCCTCTATGGACTTAAGCAAGCCCCTAGAGCATGGTATGAGAGACTAGATGGATACTTAACAAAGATTGGATTCAAGAAAGGAGTAGCAGATTGTAATCTATTCATTAGAGAGATATCTGAAGGTTTGTTACTTGTAGCTATATTTTTTGATGACATTATCTTTGGAGGTAATGAAAAACTTAGTGCTAAATTTTCTAAGGAGATGTATAATGAATTTGAGATGAGTATGATTGGTCCTATCAAGTACTTTTTAGGATTGAATGTGCAGAAGACAGAGAAAGGTATATTCTTTAATCAGTCCAAGTATGTGAAAGAAATATTAAAGAAATTCAAGATGGATGATTGCAAGCCATTAGGGACACCTATGATTACTGGATGAAAGCTTACAAAAGAAGATGACTCACCAATATTTGACATAACATTGTATAAATCTATGTTTGGAAAATTGATTTATCTTACTCAGACTAGGCCTAATATTTCAAATGTAGTTGGCATAGTTGGAAGATTTGCAACAGAGCCTAAGAAAAGTCATCTCATGGCAGTAAAGAGGATATTCAGATACTTACAAGGCACTATAGACTATGGTCTATGGTATCCAAATTCATAAAATGTTGAGCTTCATGTGTACACTAATGCAGATTGGGCAGGATGTGTAGATGACAGAAAGAGTACATCAGGAGGAGCAATGTTTCTTGGTGATAGACTTGTCACTTGGACAAGAAAGAAATAAAATTGTATTTCTCATTCAACAGCAAAAGCAGAATATATTGTAGTAGCCCTGAATTATTCTACAATTATGTGAATCAAGTAGATGATAAAATATTTTGGAATTTAGATTGATTATCCTATTTTTATTCACTATGATAACACTAGCACTATTAATATGTCGAAGAACCCTATGATGCATGCAAAGAAAAAGCACATTGAGATAAGTATCACTTCCTAAGAGAGAAAGTGGCAGAAAAAGAAGTCAAGTTAAACTATGTGAATACTAAAGATCAGTTGGTAGACATATTCACAAAGCCCTTACCTAAGGATACTTTTGAGTATCTCAAGGAGAAGCTGGGAGTAATTCCCTTTCCTGATTCAGCTTAGTAGAAGAAGGAAAGGCATCAGTCCTCAGGGACTAATGGAAGGTTGACTACTCTACCTCAGGAGTAGTACCAGTGCTTAAAATAAAAGGGCCCTTTTCCATTGATGTCAAAGGGGGATTAGTATATAGAGTCATGAAAAATAGAAGGAGTAATATACTTAGGGGGAGCAGTATTTAGTTGTGACAACAGTTCAGTTGATGAAATGGAGAATGTTAGAAAATATTGCAGCAGATGAAGGATTCATCTTTGGGGGAGTTTTGAAGAGGAAATGGAGAACGTTATGAAAGAAATGTTCATTTGGGTTGGTGGTGGTTTTTCATTCCACATGTTGCCATCAATGCCAAAGGGGGATATTGTTGGAGATTTGCCAGTAGGCCAGTAATGACTGTATGTTTGTCATTGATGACAACATATGGAAAGTAGCATGTGTGGAAGTCTAATGGAGTAAGCTTTTAGTATATGATGCATGGACATGATATCATCATGATATCATGAGCGCAGAGGTTAATTATTAGTACAGATAGTTATATAGCAGCTTGTGTCAGTAGTGTTCCTAACAGAGTAAGATGCAGTATTCTGTGTATGGTTGTTTGTACAGTTATCATGGAGCCTTGCGTGCTTAGAATTATGTTTAAGACATGTTAGTGATGTTAAGTTCATGGATGCATGATTTGATAATGAACACAAGTGAAGTTATGCAGTCACTATTCACCAGTAGCAGTTTCCTATGTTTGTTCAGCAGAGCCGACATAGATTTTATTGGTTCTTGAGTTGCACCTATATTTAGGGTATGCATCCTTGGAGTTAAGCTTAGAGAGGAGCTATTGATATTTAGTTAAGAGCACATGAGTTAATTCATCTTGTGGAGAAAGACCTAATTGTTTTGGTAGAGCTGACAGTGTGTAGTCTGTGTCTATAATTATTTTATTAAGACAGGTCCTAGAATATGTTGCAAGCATAATAGAGTTGACAGAATGTTTGTTGTAGTTTATTATGGTTTCTCTATTATGACTTCAAGGTGGTTCTAGCAGGTTGACTTGACTATATCATTTATAGGAAAGATACTTATAGGCGGTCATTTGTGATTGCTTCAGTGTGGTTCATGATTGATTAAGCAGAGAAGATCAGAGTGTGCGAGTTGTAGAACTATTAGAAGAAGGTCTATGTGACGAAGTAGAGTATATGTGCTATACACTGGAGCTAATCCAAATAGTAGGTCAAAGCATAGTTCACCAAGATCCAGATATAGTGTGTATCTATTATTTAGAAGGTTGTAGCCTTCGCCCCTTTGATCAGTGAGCTCTCGAAAAGTGCATCCTCTCCCCTGACAGGGAAAATTGTAAAAGACTCCTAACAGGGTCTGACCCTTAACCAGGTCTACTGTATTTCAGATATTGTAAAGCTACTCCTAACAGGGTAAAGGATATTCTAGCAAGGATCATTATACACTAGTATAGAATATTAGTGGGTATCAAGTCCCACCAAGGTTTTTACCTATTTGGGTTTCCCCATAACCTGCAAAATATTGGTGTTGTGTTCATGTGTTCTTTCATTGTGTTTATGTTTTATGTTTAAGTATACTTAATTGGATAAAGAACTAAAACTTGTAGATAAATGATTCACCCACCCCTCTTAGTTATCTCTTGGGACTATTCCTAAAACTTACAGCCTGACATGTATGGTTCTTTTGATGAAATAATATATGGTTGCTCCTGCATTCTCTCTCTCACTGTATTGTTGTTTTTGCTTCCGTGAGTTGTTGAGCATGATGGTTCATTAGGGTGTACCATTGGTTGGCCCCTCTTGACCCTGCCTTGTGTCATTATAAAAATTACCTTTAAAAATAACTGATGAAGGATGCTCCCCTTAATACAACAAAAACATAAGAGAAACAAAGAAACAACAAAAATATGCAAGAATAGAAAATGGGCTTCTTATTATCTCCACAAATGTGGAATTACAAACTTTCAGAATTACAATATGGAAAGCCACATGGGCATTCCCTTACAATATTCTATAGGAAAAAGCCTCAAATCAATAATTAGATCTACTACCCAGAACTACTCCGAACTACCTAAGAGAGCACTATGGGCCTTCTTTCTATAGGCAATTTGCACCACCCGATAAGGTTCCAAAAATTTAGCCCATAGGGCCGACGAAACTTAGAATTATTTTATTTTATAATTTATTACATCAAATTCAACTCAAAATAACTTTTGAAACCTAAACATAAATTTTGAAGGAAAATCATTTTCCGCCATTCAGGTGACCCAATTCCGATGACCATAAGTCATCGCCAGTTGACCCGATTGACTATTACGACCCCATTTTGGAAAGGGAACGAAGTGCTCTACAACCCTAAGTTGTGCAAGTGCCTGTCACCCAAATTTTTGACCTCATCTAGGGCCTCTAAAGCCTTCAAAACTGAGTTCAAAGTTTATGTACCCTTCTGCCAATACCAAAAATTTTCAATATCTCCAAAGCTAGACTTGATCTGTCAATGAAACTTTACTGGTAGGATGATACGACTGAGATGAACCTCCACATGTGAAATCAGAACATTTTGAAATTTATGACCAACTTACTAAAAATAGCAAGTTTCCATAAATAGCATCTCTACACAAGATAGCCCTTATTGAATAAAAAAAAAGAAATATTTTAGGGTGATGCAAGATTGCTCTTACAGCCAGGTTGCTGCTACATTAGACACCGAGGGTAATTTGAGAAGTGACCCTGTCATGACTTAGGTGTGTAGAGGAAAACCAAGATGGTCAACCCCCTCCTTTGTTAGCCATGATGAATCTTCAATAGGTCATCCTTTCTACTTGACCAGATATTCTACATATGTCCTGTTCCTTGTGCTTCTACCAACACGAATGTCCAGTATATCCTCAATCTCTTTGGTATTTGAACTACTTGCTAGAATACTCCACTGTGCTGCTGTGATATCATCTTCAACACCTCCCTCATGATACTCTATCAAATTTGAAATGTTAAACACTGGTGAAATATTCAACCCAGTAAGCAACTCGACCTCATAAACATTTCTTGAATCATGCTTCTTTAGTATCTTACATGGCCCAAACTTCTTCATTTTTAGCTTGTTATATGTACCAACTCGAAATCACTCCTTCTGCAAATGAACCATGTCTTCATCTTCAATTTGAAATTCCTTACACCTCCTTTTTTGATCTGCCTTAGCCTTATACTATGCATTCATTTGGGTAATATGCTCCCTCAGCTCCTCATGGATGTTCTTCAAATGTTCTGCAAAATCCTCAGCTTCAGCACTACTTATTTCTCTTTTATCTATCTTTCCCAACTCAGATGTATTTTTGGGACTACTACCATATAAAATCTGTGGATGATGTGATGAACTAAACTTCAAATCTATCTTCAACTCTTCACTTTCTGCTAGTGTCATTCTATGTGCTGCCTTATTTGGCAAACTAGCTCCTGGAATCCAGTCCATCTGATGACTGATCTTTCTTACCAATGATAATCCATTAGGTACTGTAGACTAGGCTATCTGGATCTATTTTGAAGGGCTAAGACAAGAAAATATTAGGTTTTAATCTAACAATATATCAATTCAAAAACAAAAACATCTAAGCTAAGCCACCTCAGATAGAGCTTAAACAGGTGCACCCAAGAACTGTTTGATTTTCTCTTGCTTAGGGGATGTCGGTGTGCTCTCTAAGAACTTGGAGCATATTCTAATGCATGCTAAGATGGATTGAGATTCATGAAAACCCCATAAATGGCACAATATTGGGCAGAACACCCAAAATTGTCCCTAAGGCTTCAAGAACTCAGATTGATGCAACTAGTATGATTAAGTTAATTTTTAAGCCCAAAATAGGTGTGATATGATGCTATGCTTATGCAAAACAATGGAAGAAACTAGGTTAATCCATTATTGCTAAGCTATGATGTGCTAAAAAACTTGAAGAAAATAATGAAATCTAACAATTAGGATTGATTATGTTAAAGCTAGAAGTGAAAGAGCATGATAACAATGCATGAAGATGAAAGACTAAGCTAATGAATTGCTCTTGGAAGAGGGAGTATTTATAGGATTTGGGAAGGGCTTGGGTTAGGAGGATGAGTTGGAGTTTTGGGTAAGGTTAGGGGTTGAGTCAAGGGGATAAGGATGAAGACTTTCTAGAAGAGTCTAGGCTTTGGATGAGGATAAAGACTTTTTAGAAAACTCTAGGCTTTTTAAGGATAAATATGGAATTTAGGAAATAAATAAAGTTTTATTTATCTCAAAGGCTTTAATGAGTTTGAGGCTCATTAGGGTTAGGGTTTGACTAGGAGTCAAAGGAGACTTAGATTATCTTAGGGAAAGTAGACAATTTCCCCTAAATGGGTTTAGGGAAGGATTATGAAAGTTCTAGAAGAGTCTAGAGTTTTCCTAGGGTAAATTAGGAATTGAGGATTAATATTTAATCTTAATTAAATATCTTGAGTTGGGATTAGGGTTAGGAAATGATGGGATTAGCCTTTAATTGAAATTAAAGAAGGATTAAAATATTCTAGAAGAGGTTAGTGGTCTTTAGGAATTTGGCAAGGTTTTGGGCAAAAAATAAATAAATAATTTATTTTGGCATGTTTGGTCAATTTATTAATTAAATAATTAATAAATAAGGAAATAATGTTTAAATAAGATTTAAACATTTTTGGGAGGGATTCCTTAATTAAATAATTTTAATTAAGGTAAAGGGATTTAATGACATAAAAATTAATTAATTAATTAATTAAATAAATAATTAAAAAATGATGATGTCATCAGGGATTTTTTAGAAAATAAAAATAGTTTATTTTCTAAAGGATTTTTAGGTGTCTAAATTTTGCCCCTCTTTGATGCGATGTGCCAAGTGGCATGGCATCAAAGACAAAAAAATAAGATGCTCAAGGCTAGAATTTAGAGGAATGATGGGTTGTGCCCCCTCGAGAAAATAACAGGAGTAAACGTTGTGAAATTTTCTCGAAAGGAAACAGAGAAGGAAGGACCTAGGAAGAAGGGGATATAAATAACCAAGCTTCCAAGAGAAAAGATGAGTGAATGCAAGATGAGATGGAATGCAAAATGTAGGATGTACCTACATGAGAGATGCAAGATGCAAGATTAATCTATATGATGCAGGATGGGGGATTAAGGGAGCTCCATGATTTTTATCTTTTAGAGAGTACAACCTAGTTTGATTTAGCAACAATAGAGACCTTCCAAGGTTACAAAAGAACACAAGGCCTTCTCACCAGTGTTGCATAGGACTAACGCTAAAAAGACATGCAGGGTTGCCCCAGCATCACACATGAAACCTGTAGGAGGCATGGTGGAAACGATGTTGAAGAAACCACAAAAACACAACTAACTCATAGGTAGAAGCAAAAGCTCAAAAGACCTTGCCCCAGATTATCCTCATTCGCAGTGCACCATGATATAAAGGATCGTGGTGACTTTGAGTAGAGAACAATGAGAAGCCATAAAAGATTAACAAGACCCAAAGGACAAAATCCAAGGTCAAAATGATAACTCCAAAAGACAACCTTTTCCAAGGAGAGAGATTTGATTTGATTGATGGTGGGAAGATTGGTCTAAACGTGTGGAAGGATACATCGACACGGACCTAGTGTGCTTGGTGGAAGATTGGGTCAGGTAGGAGGAAAGATACATCCTCAAGGACCTGCTGATTGATGGAAGATTTTTTTATTTCACTAGCAAATGATGAGGTTCAAAGATGGTCACAATGATCAAGGATAGTCGACAATTGATATTACTGAAGTACAAGGCTGGGTAGGACAAAGTGTTTTGATCAAATTCTGTTGATGTGGGATTGACAAGGATATGTACAACAAGACAATGACAAGGGATGACTGAGATAAAGGATGGGACCTAAAGAAACATATGTACAAATGAGCTGAGGTGGAGACACGACTAACGCTATGGTACAAGACTCAGGATTAGGATGTACAAAGAACCTGGGGATGAAGCTGAAAACTCCAAAGATATGCAAGATGATGCCCTAGTTTGGCTGGAAAGCCAAGATGAACTGACAGTGGATGATGTGTCCTAAGATGACATGGATTTGGGAAGGACGCATCACAATGATGATGATTGGATTGAGATCAAGGCTTGCTACAAGACTAAGGATGTGATTGCATTGGTTGGCTTGATCTTGGATGTTGGATAACTGGAGGATATGGATAGTTTTGGAAGATGGCTTGCAATGTTTGGAGATGGATGAATGGCATTGGATTGCATGGGGGTAGCCTATAGCTAGATACCAATGATAAGGGAAGATACCAAGTGATGGCAATGTGGAGGAAATGCTAGGGAATTAATACTGGAGAAAAATGCTTAGCATTTGGATGGAGGAATTGCTGAGAGATTTGGATGGAGGAAGATTTGGATTTGGATGGAAGAACTGCTGGGAGATTAGATGGCAGATTTTCTTGATGATTTGAAGATGGTTACTAGAGAAACTATTGTGGGATTTGGATAGAGGAATGCTTTGGGAGATTGGATGGTGGATTTTCTTAAGGATTTGGGAGATGGAAGATTTTGGATGAAAGATAGTCTCCAAGGAATATGTTACCAAGGAATAAGAGGGCCCCTGCTTAGGATAGGTCATTCATTCAGAGGCAGTAGGATGGGGTATGATTGGATAGAAGATATGCCGACAAGAGGATGAGGAAGGTAGATGGAAGCTAGGACAATGGATTGGATAGAGGATATGTGGTTGAAATGTGTGATGGATGCCAAGAAAGTGCCCAAAAGCATGTATACCTAGTAGTCTTTGTTTTGTCATCAAGATCCAAAGGTGGATGAAGGAAGTGAGAGACAAATGGGATGGAGGAGATGTTGGAGAAGAGGTGATAGAAGGGAATGGCCTGCAATTATAGAGAGGAATTGGGGGGGGGGGGCTACGAATGACACCTGTTTGCCAGGTTTTCACCATGGTACTTGTCCAAGGCACTTGAATTTGCCAAGTTTTCACCATAGGATGAATGTTTTTCTCTTTTTCTTTTCTTTTTTTGGTATTTTTCTCTTGATTTTTTCAATTTTTATGGATTTTTTTTATTTTCTACTGACTAGATGCTGACCTTCTGATATTCTGATGTGTTGCTAACTTTTTGATTTGGTGTTGCCTTTCTAATTTGGTGCTATTATGTTGCTGACATTTTTTGATTTATCACTGACGTTCTTCACTGATCTTTCTGATATTCTTGGATGTTGGTACAACTTTAGTAGGATGGAGGAATTATGCAAAGGCATGGATGAGATGGAGTAGATGGGAGATATGGTGGTAAAAAGTGTTTGGATGGAAAGATGGAAAGTGATCATGATAGGGGGCTGTTGTCAGGACCAACATTGGCACATGTTGTGAGGAAGATGGATGAAGTGGATGGGTTTCGAAAGATAGAGGTAGATAGGATGGAGGATTTATGCTAGGAGATTTAGGATCTTTAGGACCCAAAATAGATTGAGGAGATGGATGAGAAGACTGACTAGCTGGGGGATTAGCAACTTTGGATGCCACTATGGATGTTGCTTTTAAATGTATTACATCTTTTTGCTTTGGGATCCACATCATCTTTGTTTTAGCTTTGGTGGGCCTTTGTGGCCATTGGTATGTATCAGATTTTTATTTTGATTTGCTGGGCCTTTGCGGCCATTGGGATATAGTAGAGGTTTCTTTTTCTTGGTTGGGCCTTTGTGGCCATAGGGATGCTTTAGATTTCTTGATTGGATTTTTCTTTTCTTGAGCATGTCATTTAGATTGGACATGGCAATCTTTGGATCTTTGTGGATATTTCCCTTTATTCATATTGGATATGGCATCCAAATTGCAGGGAGCATCAGAGTGAATATGAGGAGATGTGCGGGATGGAGGAAATACACATGGAGAGATGGAAGGAGATTGGTAGATAGGATATGTGGGAATGTGCCTTTGTTGATCTTGACTAGGGATGCTTGGATTTTGGATGAAGGACTGAGTAGGATAAGATGGGGGATGATATTTTGGGATGTAAGGGCCCAAAATGGATTTGGTATGTGGAGGATATGTGCTGGTAGATTTTGGGACATAGGGACCCAAAATGGATTTGGTGGATGAAGGAGGAATGTGATAGGTTATCCTCGATTGTAATGATGGAGGAGGAGGAATGGCATTGTATGCTTTGGAAGATGTAATGGTGGGTTTGGAAGGATGCTTGAATTTAGCTTTAGCTGTACCAACCTTTTTGGAGGAAGTGCCTTCTTCTAATGTGTGACCAATGCCACATAATTTTGGATGTTTCTTGTCTTGAATGGGCTCTATATTTCCTTGTTCATGAGAACCTGGGCCTTTCCTTTGATAATTCCATTTCTTGAGCATTTTATCCAAACAAGGATATTTCTGACTTGGGGGATATGATAAACATCCAGTTTCTGGTTCCCTGATGGAAGATATGGAACTTATTGCTTCTACTTCAAGTGGGCTACCTCTAAAAAATGTAAGTGGACCAAGAGGATAGAGTGATGGTAGTGTGATAGTTTGGATTAGAGAATCCTCAAGTATAAAGTATAGGATGATGGGATCTTGACTGGTATTAGGGGATGGTAATGTATCTTCAAATGGAGGAATTGTAGGATCTTGAATTGGAGGAATTAGGATTGTAGGATTTTGGATTGGGGGTGATGGAAGAAATAGAACATGTGATGGGGGAAGTGAAGGGATTGGATCTTGATTTTCTTCTGTGAGTATTTCAACATGCTGTTGGACAAGATCTTGACATGGTAGGATTTGTGTGGATAGAGTGATGGGGGATGTATGGATGGACTCTTCAGATGGAACGTATGGAAGGCTGGGAGATTCTACAATTGTGATGGCAGAAAGAAGGGTGAATTCATGAGGCTCATCAGATATGCTTTGGATGATGCTAGGAGGAGGTGATGTTGGTGGGGATTGGATGGAGACTTCAGATGGAAGGGGCTCAATGATGCTAGGAGATGGAAGAGGATCAATGAGTGGGATGTATGGAAGATTGATAATAGATGGGAGAAATGGATGGGCCTCTTTAATGATGGCTTCACATGAAGGATTGAAATGTCTTGGCTCTTCAACATTAGGAGTGGGATTTGTTATTGGTTCCTTGTGAAACTCCTTGGAGACTTTCGTGGGGAAGAAGGATTGGAATGTGGAGGAGATGGAGAGCTAGGATAGTCCTCATATGAAGATGGGATGGATGAAGGGAACCTACTTGAGGGGATGATGGTGCAAATGAGGAGCTAGAGGATGGTGGGTTTGGATAGTTCACATAGGTAGGTTTAGAGGAAGCTTGTGAACTTGATGGACTATTTGGTGAGGTAGGAATGATGGATTGAGGTATGGGATATGAAGCAGATTGAAGGGTGCATTCTTTTTGTGGGAGGGGATTTGCAGAAACATGGATTTGAATGGAGGATGGTGGGTTGAGATAGGATGGTGGATTGGGGAAAAGGATTGGAAGACTTGGTTTTTGGTTTTGAGAATGATTTGGAGGATGAGTGGATGGATTCTTTAGATAAGGGAAGTAGCGTGAAGTGTTTCTATGGGATGATGGTGATTCGAATATGACCATAGCAGGAGATGGAAGTATGAAGGATGCATACAGAGGATGTGTAGGTTTAAGATAGGGATAAGTTGTGGATGGATAAGATAATGGATTTGCTTTTCCAAGGACATGAAAGGGAGTGCTAGTGGATAAGCATGAAGGCATGATAGGATAATTTGGAGGAATGATGGGATGCTGAGGGATGTTTGGAGAAAACTTGCTAAGATTTTCAAAATATGTATTGTGATCTACAAGGCTTTCATCATCTTTGGGATAGGATGGATTGAGGGGAGAGACATAATAACTAGACTCATCATAATAGTTTTGAGACATGCTGACTTGTGGATGAGTTGGATAGGAATGAAGGATGAAGATGGATTGGAAGACTAAGACTCAGATTAGGATGACTAACAGAATCAGACTTAGGATTGGATTTGGCTCAAGTTTGGAAGAAAACTAACCCTAGAGGAAGATAGACAAGGGGATGGGGGATGACCAAGATGACTCTGCTAACCTAAGATAGGAGGAAAGGATGAAAACACTGGATTGAATATGATTGGAAGACCATGATTTGAGATTCTGAAAGCTTTGGACATTTTCTAGATTTTGGGAGGATTTGGACTGACATGGCTATTCTAAGTATCTTAAACCAAGTTGTAGATCAGTTTGATGTTTTTCCAATGGCAAAGGATAGATTTCAACAAAGATTTTTAGAAAAGCAATCTCCACAAGGGAAAAAGCAACCTTGTGGGATATAAACATGATAACTGATTCTAAAAGCTCTTTGAAAAGTGTATGTTCCAACAAGTGTTTTCACGAAGTTTTAATTGTCAGGCAATTCAAATAGATCTACCTAAGGAAGGTGAGTATCAAAATCACTTGCCCACCCTAGAAGGGGATACAAATGGTGAGTAATCTTATGGCGACCCAGTAAACCCCTTGGAATCGGTCCTTGCTTAAGGATTTTGATACTTTCAGATGTAGATAGGGTAGCCTCTATTTTATCAATTTTTGTAATGGTCCCGTGGAGTCTCCATACCCGGTTATGTTGATTGCCCGTGACTCACTTAAGAGCCTAGCCAAAAATGCTGGGGGAGGAATATTTACCATCCCCAGTCACTGTATTTGGCACAAACACCCGTGGATTAGGAAATATAAGTGAGTAATTTTTGCCTTCACTTTATTTATATACCAACTGGGGGGGATACCGGTTTGAGGTCATTCTCCAGAAAGGAAGCGCTTTTCTCCCTGGACAGGCCTCTCTAAAAGTAAAACAAGTGAACTTGTCTGAGTTCAAGTGTTTTACGTTGCTTACTTTAACAAGGATTTGAAAAAAAAAATAAAAGCTCCTAGATGCACATCAAGCAAGTTGTTTTTTTTCCCAAATTGATTAAGTGATGTTTGAATTTGAATAACTGAAGACACAAGTGTTTAGGCTTTGATTTGTTCTTTTTCCAAAAGATTTTCGAGCATTTGCAGTTGCTTTGACTTTGGGTATTCAAGATTGAATTATCGTGTTGATTTAGAACTTTGAAGATGTGCTTTGTTTTAACCTTAGATCATTCAAGATTGAGTTTGTTTGAACTAAAATTCAAAGAGGAAGGAATAGGGATGCTTTTCTTTCCAATTTAGATCATTCAAGATTGTTTTTGACTCAAAGTAAAAATCACTCTTTGGAATTTGGTTTTCATTCAAGATTTTGTGTTCTAGTTTGCATGTTTTAAGCCCAAAAATGATATTCCTAGATTGTTATGATGCATGAAAAACCTAGGAAACATTCAAGATTTTGCAACAAGACATTTGTTTGGAACAAATAACAAAGCTTTTAGGAAAGTTTTGGCAACCATTTAGGACTCTTAGTTTGCATGAAATTTTAAAAGAACTTTAAAATATTTGCAAATGAAGTTCATTTTATTCCTGATTGATGCTTTGAGTGTTGATTTTGAACCTTTTGAAATGGAAACTTGAAGTTCTTTTTAAGTTTCAAAAAATGAAGTGTTCCTAACTTTGCATGAATGCATCTAAAACCTTGATGTTGCAAGGATGAAAATGATTGGATTGATTTAGTTTTGTTTGTCAGAAGATTTTTTCAAATTTTTAGTCTTTAATGCATTTAAGAATGATTTGGGGGTTCATTTTAAGCACTAAAACAAGATGTGTATGACTTTGTTTTGTTCATTTTTACCCCAAACTGAAATGATTTTTTTGTCACCCTTGATCCAAGCTTTATTTCCTAGATATTATTATAGACCTCTAAAATAGCTTTCCAATGATTTTTGAATCACCAAAAATGGAGTTTGTATGCAAAAGTTACAAGGTTTTTCGTGGAAGTGCCTCGTTATGGATTTTAAAGAGGAGAATATGCCAAAATCTCTTAAGAAGTAGAAGGAGTAGATAGAATGGAAGAATGATAAGACTAAGAAGAGGAAAAATATTTCCACAAGCTCCCTCCACCTTCAAGCTTCAAAATTTAGCAAAAACTCCAAAATCGATGAGATGTTGTCAAAATACCCATGAAGTGGGTCCCACCGGGCGTGCCAGAATGTAGACTAGGCTATCTGGATCTATTTTGAAAGGCTAAGATAAGTAAACATTAGGTTTTAATCTAACATTATATCAATTCAAAAACAAAAACATCTAAGCTAAGCCACCTTAGATAGAGCTTAAACAGGTGCACCCAAGCACTGTTTGATTTTCTCTTGCTTAGGGGATGTGGGTGTGCTCTCTAAGCACTTGGAGCATATTCTAATGCATGCTAAGATGGATTGAGATTCATGAAAACCCCATAAATGGCACAATATTGGGTAGAACACCCAAAATTTCCCCTAACACTTCAAGAACTCAGATTGATGCAACTAGTATGATTAAGTTGATTTTTAAGCCCAAAATATGTGTGATATGATGCTATGCTTATGAAAAACAATGGAAAGAACTAGGTCAATCCATTATTGCTAAGCTATGATGTGCTAAAAAACTTGAAGAAAAAAATGAAATCTAACAATTAGGATTGATTATGTTAAAGCTAGAAGTAAAAGAGCATGATAACAATGCATGAAGATGAAAGACTAAGCTAATGAATTGCTCTTGGAAGAGGGAGTATTTATAGGATTTGGGAAGGTCTTGGGTTAGGAGGACGAGTCAGAGTTTTGGGTAAGGTTAGGGGTTGAGTCAAGGGGATAAGGATGAAGACTTTCTAGAAGAGTCTAGGTTTTGGATGAGGATAAAGACTTTCTAGAAAAGTTTAGGCTTTCTAAGGATAAATATGGAATTTAGGAAATAAATAAAGTTTTATTTATCTCAAAGGCTTTAATGAGTTTGAGGCTCATTAGGGTTAGGGTTTGAGTAGGAGTCAAAGGAGACTTAGATTATCTTGGGAAAGTAGGTAATTTACCCTAAATGGGTTTAGGGAAGGATTATGAAAGTTCTAGAAGAGTCTAGAGTTTTCCTAGGGTAAATTAAGAATTGAGGATTAATATTTAATCTTAATTAAATATCTTGAGTTGCGATTAGGGTTAGGAAATGATGGGATTAGCCTTTAATCGAAATTAAAGAAGGATTAGAATATTCTAGAAGAGGTTAGTGGTCTTTAGGAATTTGGCAAGGTTTTGGGCAAAAAATAAATAAATTATTTATTTTGGCATTTTTGGTCAATTTATTAATTAAATAATTAATAAATAAGGAAATAATGTTTAAATAAGATTTAAACATTTTTGGGAGGGATTCCTTAATTAAATATTTTTAATTAAGGTAAAGGGATTTAATGGCATAAAAATTAATTAATTAATTAATTAACAAATGATGATGTCATCAGGAATTTTTCAAAAAATAAAAATACTTTATTTTCTAAAAGATTTTTAGGTGTCTACATTTTGCCCCTCTTTGATGTGATGCCACAAGTGGCATGGCGTCAAAGACAAGAAAATAAGATGCCCAAGGCTAGAATTTAGAGGAATGATGGGTTGTGCCCCCTCAAGAAAATAATGCAAGGAGTAAACATTGTGGAATTTTCTCGAAAGGAAACAGAGAAGGAAGGACCTAGGAAGAAGGGGAGATAAATAACCAAGCTTACAAGAGAAAAGATGAGTGAATGCAAGATGAGATGGAATGCAAAATGCAGGATGCAGCTACATGAGAGATGCAAGATGCAAGATTAATCTATATGATGCAGGATGGGGGATTTAGGGAGCTCCATGCTTTTTATATTTTAGAGAGCACAACCTAGTTTGATATACCAGCAATAGAGACCTACCAATGTTATGAAAGAACACAAGGCCTTGTCACCAGCATTGCATAGGACTGACGCTAAAAAGACATGCAGGGTTTCCCCAGCATCACACATGAAACCTGAAGGAGGCATGGTGGAAACGATGTTGAAGAAACCACAAACACATAACTGACTCATAGGAAGAAGCAAAAGATGAAAAGACCTTGCCCCAGATTATCCTCATTCACAGTGCACCATGATATAAAGGATTGTGGTGACTTTGAGTAGAGAACAATGAGAAGCCATAAAAGATTAACAAGACCCAAAGGACAAAATCCAAGGTCAAAATGATAACTCCAAAAGATAACCTTTTCCAAGGAGAGAGATTTGATTTGATTGATGGCGGGAAGATTGGTCTGAACATGTGGAAGGATACATCGACACGGACCTAGTGTGCTTGGTGAAAGATTGGGTCAGGCCGGAGGAAAGATACATCCTCAAGGACCTGCTGATTGATGGAAGATTTTGTTATTTCACTAACAAATGATGAGGTTCAAAGATGGTCACAATGATCAAGGATAGTCGACAATTGATATTACTAAAGTACAAGGCTGGGTAGGACAAAGTGTTTTGATCAAATGCTGTTGATGTGGGACTGAAAAGGATATGTACAAAAAGACAATGACAAGGGATGACTGACATAAAGGATGGGACCTAAAGACACATATGTACAAATGAGCTGAGGTGGAGACACGACTGATGCTATGGTACAAGACTTAGGATTAGGATGTACAAAGAACTTGGGGATGAAGATGAAAACTCCAAAGATATGCAAGACGATGCCCCAGTTGGGATGGAAAGCCAAGACAAACTAACGGTGGATGATGTGTCCTAAAATGACATGGATTTGGGAAGGACGCATCCCAACGATGATGATTGGATTGAGATCAAGGCTTGCTACAAGACTAAGGATGTGATTGGATTGGTTGGCTTGATCTTGGATGTTGGATAACTAGAGGATATGGATAGTTTCAGAAGATGGCTTGCAATGTTTGGAGATGGATGAATGGCATTGGATTGCATGGGGGTAGCCTATAGCTAGATACCAATGATAAGGGAAGATACCAAGTGATGGTGATGTGGAGGAAATGCTGGGGGATTAATGCTGGAGGAAAATGCTTGGGATTTGGATGGAGGAATTGCTTAGAGATTTGGATGGATGAAGATTTGGATTTGGATGGAAGAACTGCTGGGAGATTAGATGGTGGATTTAATTGAGGATTGGAAGATGGATACTAGACAAACTATTGTGGGATTTGGATAGAGGAATGCTTGGGGAGATTGGATGGTGGATTTTCTTAAGGATTTGGGAGATGGAAGATTTTGGATGAAAGATAGTCTCCAAGGAATATGTTACCAAGGAATAAGAGGCCTCCTACTTAGGATAGTTCATTCATTCAGAGGTAGTAGGATGGGGTATGATTGGATAGAAGATATGCTGACAAGAGGATGAGGAAGGTAGATGGAAGCTAGGATGAATGGATTGGAAAGAGGATATGTAGCTGAAAGGTGTGATGGATGCCAAGAAAGTGCCCAAAAGCATGTATACCTGGTAGTCTTTGTTTTGTCATGAAGATCTGAAGGAGGATGAAGGAGGTGAGAGACAAATGGGATGGAGGAGATGTTGGATAAGAGGTGATAGAAGGGAATGGCCCCCAACTGTAGAAAGGAATTGGGGGGAGGCCTACTCATAATACCTATTTGCAAGGTTTTCACCATGGTACTTGTCCAAGGTGCTTGAATTGCCAAGTTTTCAACATAGGACGAATGTTTTTCTCTTTTTCTTTTCTTTTTTTGATATTTTTCTCTTGATTTTTTCAATTTTTATGGATTTTTCTGATTTTCTGCTAACTAGATGCTGACCTTCTGATATTTTGATGTGTTGCTGACTTTTTGATTTGGTGTTGCCTTTCTGATTTGGTGCTTTTATGTTACTGACATTTTTTGATTTATCACTGACGTTCTTCATTGATCTTTCTGATATTCTTTGATGTTGTTACAACTTTAGTAGGATGGAGGAATTATGCAAAGACATGGATGAGATGGGGTAGATGGGAGATATGGTGGTAAAAAGTGTTTGGATGGAAAGATGGAAAGTGATCATGATATGGGGATGTTGTCAGGACCAACATTGTCACATGTTGCGAGGAAGATGGATGAAGTGGATGGGTTTCGAAAGATAGAGGTAGATAGGATGGAGGATTTATGCTAGGAGATTTAGGATCTTTAGGACCCAAAATAGATTGAGGAGATGGAGGAGAAGATTCAGTAGCTAGGGGATTAGCAACTTTGGATGTCACTGTGGATGTTTCTTTTAGATGCATTACATCTTTTTTCTTTGGGATCCACATCATCTTTGTTTTAGCTTTGGTGGGCCTTTGTGGCCATTGGTATGTATCAAATTTTTCTTTTGCTTTGCTGGGCCTTTGCGGCCATTGGGATATAGCAGAGGTTTCTTTTGCTTGGTTGGGCCTTTGTGGCCATAGGGATGCTTTAGATTTCTTGATTGGATTTTTCTTTTCTTGAGCATGTCATTTAGACTGGACATGGCAATCTTTGGATCTTTGTGGATATTTCCCTTTATTCATATTGGATATGCCATCCAAATTGTAGGGAGCATCAAAGTGAATATGAGAAGATGTGTGGGATGGAGGAAATATAGATGGAGAGATGGAAGGAGATTGGTAGATAGGATATGTGGGAATGTGCCTCTATTGATCTTGACTAGGGATGCTTGGATTTTGGATGAAGGACTGAGTAGGATGAGATGGGGGATGATATTTTGGGATGTAAGGGCCCAAAATGGATTTGGTATGTGGAGGATATGTGTTGGTAGATTTTGGGACATAGGGACCCAAAATGGATTTGGTGGATGAAGGAGGAATGTGATAGGTTATCCTCGATTGTAATGATGGGGGAGGAGGAATGGTGTTGTATGCTTTGGAAGATGTGATGGTAGGTTTGGAAGGATGCTTGAATTTAGCTTTAGCTATTCCAAACTTTCTAGAGGAAGAGCCTTCTTCTAATGTGTGACCAATGCCCTTTTCCATTGATGTCAAACGGGGATTAGTATACAGAGTCATGAAAAATAGGAGTAATATACTTAGGGGGAGCAGTATTCAGTTGTGACAATAGTTCAGTTGTGGAAATGGAGAATGTTAGAAAATATTGCAGCAGATGAAGGATTCATCTTTGGGGGAGTTTTGAAGAGGAAATGGAGAATGTTATGAAAGAAATGTTCATTTGGGTTGGTGGTGGTTTTTCATTCCACATGTTGTCATCAATGCTAAAGGGGGAGGTTGTTGGAGATTTGTCAGTAGGCCAGTATTGACTGTATGTTTGTCATTGATGACAACATATGGAAAGTAGCATGTGTGGAAGTCTAATGCAGTAAGCTTTCAGTATATGATGCATGGACATGATATCAACATGATATCATGAGTGCAGAGGTTAATTATTAGTACAAATAGTTATATAGCAGCTTGTGTCAGTAGTGTTCCTGACAGAGTAAGACACAGTGTTTTGTGTATGGTTATTTGTATAGTTATCATGGAGCGTTGCACACTAGGAATTATGTTTAAGACATGTCAGTGATATTAAGATCATGGACACATGATCTGATGATGAACACAAGTGAAGTTATGCAGTCGCTATTCACCAGTAGCAGTTTCCTGTGTTTGTTCAGCAGAGCCGACATAGATTTTATTGGTTCTTGAGTTGCACCTATCTTTAGGGTATGCATCCTTGGAGTTAAGCTTAGAGAGGAGATATTGATGTTTAGTTAAGAGTGCATGAGTTAATTCATCTTGTGGAGAAAGATCTAGTTGTTTTGGTAGAGCTGACAGTGTGTAGTCTGTGTCTATAATTATTTTATTAAGACAGGTCCCAGAATATGTTGCGTGCATAATAGAGCCGACTGAATGTTTGTTGTAGTTTATTATGGTTTCTCTATTATGATTTCAAGGAGGTTCTAATAGGTTGACTTGATTATATCATTTACAAGAAATATACTTATAGGCATTCATTTGTGATTGCATGAGTGTGGTTCACGATTGATTAAGTAGAGAAGATTAGAGTGTGCGAGTTGTAGAACTATCAGAAGAAGGTCTATGTGACCAAGTAGAGTATATGTACTATACATTGGAGCTAATCCAAATAGTAGGTCAAAGCACAGTTCACCAAGATCCAGATATAGTGTGTATCTATTATTTAGAAGGTTGTAGCCTTCGCCCCTTTGAGCAGTGAGCTCTCAGAAAGTGCATCCTCTCCCCTAACAGGGGCAATTGTAAAAGACTCCTAATAGGGTTTGACCCTTAACTAGGTCTACTATACTTCATATATTGTAAAGCTACTCCTAAGAGGGTAAAGGATATTCTAGCAAGGATCATTATACACTAGTACAAAATATTAGTGGGTATCAAGTCCCACCGAGGTTTTTACCTATTTGGGTTTCCCCGTAACCTACAAAATATTGGTGTTGTGTTCATGTGTTCTTTCATTGTGTTTATGCTTTATTTTTAAGTATACTTAATTGGATAGAGAATTGAAACTTGTAGATAAATGATTCACCCACCCCTCTCAGTTATCTCTTGGGAGTATTCCTAAAATTTAAAGCCTGACATGTATGGTTCTTTTGATGAAATAATATATGGTTGATCCTGCATTCTCTCTCTCATTGTATTGTTGTTTTTGTTTCTGCGAGTTGTTGAGCATGATGGTTCATTAGGGTGTGCCATTGGTTGGCCCCTCTTGACCCTACCTTGTGTCATTATAAAAAGTACCTTTAAAAATAACTAATGAAGGATGCTCCCCTTAATATAAAAAACACATAAGAGAAACAAAGAAACAACAACAGTATGCAAGAACAGAAAATGGGCTTCTTATTATCTCCACAAATGTGGAATTATAAACTTTCAGAATTACAATATGGAAAGCCACATGGGCATTCCCTTACAATATTCTATAGGAAAAAGCCTTGAATCAATAATTAGATCTACCTAGAACTACTCCGAACCACCTAAGACAACACTACGGGCCTTCTTTATATAGGCAATTTGCACCACCCGAGAAGGTTCCAAAAATAACTTTCAATATCTTCAATATCTCCAATATCTCCAAAGCTAGACTTGATCTGTCAATGAAACTTTACTGGTAGGCTGATACGACTGAGATGAACCTCCACATGTGAAATTAGAACATTTCAAGATTTATGACGAACTTACTAAAAATAGCAAGTTTCCATAAATAGCAGGTCTACACAAGATAGCCCTTATTGAACACAAAAACAAAAATATTTTGGGGTGATGCAAGATTTCTCTTACACCCAGGATGCTCCTGCATCAGATACCCAGGGTAATTTGAGAAGTGACCCTGTCATGACTCAGGTGTGTAGAGGGAAACCAAGATTTTCAACCTCCTCCTTTGTTAGCCATGATGAATCTTCAATAGGTCATCCTTTCCACTTGACCAGATATTCTTCTTATGTCTTGTTCCTTGTGCTCCTACCAACATGAATGTCCAGTATATCCTCAATCACATTGGTATTTGAACTACTTGCTAGAATACTCCATTGTGCTACTGTGATGTCATCTTCAACACCTCCCTCATGATACTCTGTCAAATCTGAAATGTTAAACACTAGTGAAATATTCAACCTAGTAGGAAACTTGACCTCATACACATTTCTTGAATCATGCTTCTTTAGTATCTTACATAGCCCAAACTTCTTCATTTTCAGCTTGTTATATGTACTAACTGGAAATCGCTCCTTCTGCAAATGAACCATGACTTCATCTCCAACTTGAAATTCCTTATGCCTCCTTTTCCAATCTACCTTAGCCTTATACTATGCATTCATTTTGGTAATATGCTCCCTCAGCTCCTCATGGATGTTCTTCAAATGGTCTGCAAAATCTTCAGCTTTAGCACCACTTATTTCTCTTTTATGTATCTTTCTCAACTCAGATGTATTTTTTGGACTACTACCATATGCAATCTGTGGAAGATGTGATGAACTAAACTTCAAATCTATCTTCAACTCTTCACTTTCTACTAGTGTCATTCTATGTGCTGCCTTATTTGGAAAACTGGCTCCTGGAATCAAGTCCATCTGATGACTGATCTTTCTTACCGATGATAATCCATTAGGTACTATAGACTAGGCTATCTGGATCTATTTTGAATGTCTAAGACAAGAAAATATTAGGTTTTAACCTAACATTATATCAATTCAAAAATAAAAACATCTAAGCTAAGCCATCTTAGATAGAGCTTAAACAGGTGCACCCAAGCACTGTTTGATTTGCTCTTGCTTAGGGGATGTGGGTGTGCTCTCTAAGCACTTGGAGCATATTCTAATACATACTAAGATGGATTGAGATTCATGAAAACCCCATAAATGACACAATATTGGGTAGAACACCCAAAATTTCCCTTAAGGTTTCAAGAACTCAGATTGATGTAACTAGTATGAATAAGTTGATTTTTAAGCCCAAAATAGGTGTGATATGATGCTATGCTTATGCAAAACAATGGAAGAAACTAGGTTAATCCATTATTTCTAAGCTATGATGTGCTAAAAAGCTTGAAAAAAATAATGAAATCTAACAATTAGGATTGATTATGTTAAAGCTAGAAGTAAAAGAGCATGATAACAATGCATGAAGATGAAAGACTAAGCTAATGAATTGCTCTTGGAAGAGGGAGTATTTATAAGATTTGGGAAGGGCTTGGGTTAGAAGGATGAGTCAGAGTTTTGGGTAAGGTTAGGGGTTGAGTCAAGAGGATAAGGATGAAGACTTTCTAGAAGAGTCTAGGTTTTGGATGAGGATAAAGACTTTCTAGAAAACTCTAGGCTTTCTAAAGATAAATATGGAATTTAGGAAATAAATAAAGTTTTATTTATCTCAAATGCTTTAATGAGTTTGAGGCTCATTAGGGTTAGGGTTTGACTAGGAGTCAAAGGAGACTTATAATAGCTTAGGGAAAGTAGGTAATTTCCCCTAAATGGGTTTAGGGAAGGATTATGAAAGTTCTAGAAGAGTCTAGAGTTTTCCTAGTGTAAATTAGGAATTGAGGATTAATATTTAGTCTTAATTAAATATCTTGAGTTGGGATTAGGGTTAGGAAATGATGGGATTAACCTTTAATCAAAATTAAAGAAGGATTAGAATTTTCTAGAAGAGGTTAGTGGTCTTTAGGAATTTGGCAAGGTTTGGGGAAAAAATAAATAAATAATTTATTTTGAGATTTTTGGTCAATTTATTAATTAAATAATTAATAAATAAGGAAATAATGTTTAAATAAGATTTAAACATTTTTGGGAGGGATTCCTTAATTAAATATTTTAAATTAAGGTAAAGGGATTTAATGGCATAAGAATTAATTAATTAATTAAATAAATAATTAATTAACAAATGATGATGTCATTAGGGATTTTTTAGAAAATAAAAATACTTTATTTTCTAAATGATTTTTAGGTGTCTACAGGTACATTATCAGATACAATATCCTGAAACTCATTCAATAATTCTACAACTTATACAGGCACATCTTCTACTTCCTCTTTCCCAGCCTTTGGAATTAAGGTAAAATAGATATGCTCATGCCGCATACCATCTAAGAAATTTCCTATATCAACAAAAGTTATTCTTTCTTTACCACATACCTTTTCTTCTATCTCCTTCAATGGCTTTAGCTTATGTCACACTCCATCCTTTATCAGGGAATAGGTATTCACATGACCATCATGTACAACACATTTGTCAAACTGCTATGGCCTACCCAACAACATATGACATGCATCCATAGATATAATATCACATCCTCATCTTGGTACCCGCCGATCCTGAACTTCACTAGGCACTATTCACTGACCATGACCTTGTGGTCATCTTGCACCCAGGCAACACGATATGGATGTGGATGTTTCTATCTCTTGAGCTTCAACTTTGTCACCATCTCTTCTGACACCAAATTATCAGTACTGCCACTATCAATAATCATGTCACAACATTTACCTTCACACTTGCATCTATTGTGAAACAAGCTCCTCCTTTGCTCAAGTTCATTCTCACCACTCAACAGGACTCTTTTGTTAATCAACGTTTCTCCTCTTTCAGCATCTTCAAAATGTGATGATCTGGCATCTTCATCTACATATGCAACTTTGGCCTAGCCTTCATTTCTCTTGTCTGTCCTTCCTTGGCACTGAGGACATTCGAATGCCCTATGATCTTCTTCTCCATAGTGAAAACATGTTCCACGAAAGCCTCCTCCTCCAGATCGTTGTCCTCTTCCTCTTCTTCTCTGATCTCTATTATTATAATTATGGAAATGATTGAAATTATCTCCTCTCTGATTCTGATTGTTACTGGCCTTGTCCTACTTTTTCAGATCTTCATTTCGATCTCCATATGACCGTCTACCAGATCTGTTATCACAACCTCTTCCACTTTGTCTACTCTCAAACTTCTTGTTAAGCTTTTCCTCTAATTTTAGGGAAAATTGGTATGCCTCTTCAATACTATTTATTCAAACTAGATTTAATTCTTCCTAAATGCTCGACCTCAACCCATTAAGGTAACGAGAAACTTTCTCCTTATTAGCTTTTACATGGCCTTCTCTAATGAGGATTTGATAGAACTCCTCTATATACTCCTGAACATATCTTCCTGCTTGCTTCAAACTTTGCATCTTCTTCAGTATGTCAAGCTCATAATCAATAGGAATGAACTGTCACTTCAATTTATCCACCATCTGATCCCATCTTGTGATTTTATCCTTTCCTCTTCTATTTCACTCCAATTGAATCTCTTGCCACCAGATCTTCACATGACCTTTCAGTCTAGCCTTCACAAATTTGACCCTATCAGGATCCTCAACATCTTCATACTCAAAATATTCTTCACATTCATTGATCTAGTTGATCAATTCTTCTGGGTTAAGATTCCCTGAAAATGTAGGAACCTCAATCTTAGGTCTTTTCTATTAGAGTAATCATACTTTATGCTTATTAATTAAATCACTTTGGTTTAATTAATTAAGTTATTTATTACTCTATTTACTTAAGCTTTCTTTTAGGTGCATTATAATTAATATATTTATTAATTATAATGTACAACCTAGCTTTATTTTTTTCTTTATAGCTTTAGGGTTTTATTGTTCACCTATATGGTTGAACCCTTTGTACATTCTTTTGAGATAATCTAAGAATACAATTGCTCTTTGTATGTCCATAAGATGTCTCTGGCTTTTTGGCCTCCATAGATTTTTCTTGCTTCTGTTCTTTGCTTCTTCCATGTGATAGGGTTATACATGCAGGTGTTCTTGGGAGATTAGTATTTCACCTAATCTAACATGGTATCAGAGCCATCTTGCTGCTCGCTGTTCGTATTTTGTTGAAGTGTTTCAGAAGCAGGAGGTTTTTAAGGGTTTCAAAAGTTTTTTTTGTGGATCTGGGAGGGAGCCAAAATTTGGCTCACCTTGGGCAAAAACGGACACCACCATTATGTCCGGAAGGCCCAAGAACCCCTAAATCCATATAAAACTTGTCCATTTTGGACACAGTGGCATCAGAGGCAAAAAATTTTAGCCTCAGGACTGCACTCATCCCGAGGTGAGCCGTACAGTCTGCATGCATATCAAAAACAAATTAAAAAAGTGCATGGGCGCTGCGGCCCCCGCACCGCCCACCCGCCACCGCTTACTGCCACCTCCCAACCCGCCACCGGCCCCGACCGCTTCCCGCGGGCACCACCGGCGCCGCAGTGTCACCGCCGGTGACTGCGGTGACCACCAGCGGTTACCCGCGGTGTCACCGCCCATCACTGCGGTGACCGCTGCGGTCACCGCCGTGTTTCCCACCTTACCCGCCAGCATTTTTTATGGGGTTGCCTTTTTATTTTGCAATTTTTTTTGCATGGCTTGTTTTCTAAGCCCGCCTGTGCAAGCTCGGCCTCCAGGGCCTTAACTTCTTCATCTGGAGGCGTATTTGGGAGTTTTTTATATCATCAGAAAGCTCTTTCCGAGATGAACGCAATTATGAAGGTTTCTTTTCAAGTTTTTTGCCTCAATTTTTGCACCATGCCTTCGAAGGTAGGACTGCTTTTTTGCCTTCCTGGAGCACCTGATGCTTTTTTTGGCATAACTTGCTCATACGGAGGAGTTAGTGGGCGAATGAGACATCATCGGAAAGATGATTCTGAGATGGTTATTTTATAGCTTTTTTCCAGATTCTTCTTCCATTTTTCGCACCAGGCTGTTGAATTCAGAGGTTTTCTTTTTTAGGTGCCTGCCAGAGCACCTGTCACTGTTTTTGCCGTAACTTGAGCATACGATGGCATTTTTTGCCAAACGAGATATCAACGGAAATCTGGTTCTGAGACCATTCTATTTTTTTTAGTTTGGTTGTTTCATTTTTCCATTTGCAGAAGTTTTTTGCCAGTCAAAGTCACGGGTACTTTTTGCATTCCGGACACTATATCTCTCACATCCGGGCTCAGTTTTCAACAAACTTGGTATTTTTGGAAAGCTTGTTCAGTGTACTTTTCAATTTCAGAGGCTTATTTCTAGATTCTATACCAAGTTCTTCCTCCATTGAGTTTTTCTTTTCTACACTTGGATGGACTACTTGGCTTTTACAGGTCCACGGATCTCCATTCTTGGGATGACTTCTGCTTCTGTTCTCACTATTCTTCTTTCCTTCTTCTTTTGAGTATTGTATGCTTCTCTTCTGTTGCATTCTTTTATGTAAACGCACTGAGACAAAGTGCCTACTTTTGTATATCTGGGATCTTGTACTCCTTGTGTTTATTTGTACTCGCACTCAGTTATAAAGTGCCATGGGGGGTTATGATGTTTTGCCTTTTATGCTCATCCACCTTTGTCAAGTGAGTGTACCTTCCATGACATTAGCCCATGATGTGTGTCCAGAAGATCTATTCTTCTTCTTCGACACCGCCCTTTATCTTGTGCATGTACTTCTGTTGCACTGTTGGTGTTCCTGATTCTTCTTCTTGCAGATGTTTCTGGCATTGGATTTTAGTGTTCCTATCACCCCTCTCCCTGTTCAGCATTATGGGGGGGTTCACCTGTTGACTCTATTGCTTCCTTGGTTTGGTTGAGTGATCTACGTATTCAGTTTTTGTTCCTATGTACTAGGCGGATGCAGTGGATAGGCACCTATGCATTTCGGTGAGATGGATCATCTACTATATAGACACTCATTCATTCCTTTTTTGGAGGTCACCTCTTTGATTGATCAGCTCTTCAGACTTTGTCTTCTCTACCTGGTCATGCACTATTTCAGTGGGGGTTCCAGCAGTATTCTTCTGACAGTGTTTGCAGCTTCATGCTTCAGAGATGCTTCATGCTCTTTCTTGTTCCTTTCTTTGGGACATTCCCTAGATTGGAGGCTTTGTTTCCTTCATCTAGTTTATTTCTTGTACTTGGGTACCTGATCAGGCCTTGTTGCCGGGACCCATTGCTCTTTCTTACTTTTTTGCTTTCATAGCTATGCTAGGTTAGCTTCCCTCTTGAGCTACGCTTAAGGGGGGGTGTTAGAGTAATCATACTTTATGCTTATTAATTAAATCACTTTGGTTTAATTAATTAAGTTATTTATTACTCTATTTACTTAAGCTTTCTTTTAGGTGCATTATAATTAATATATTTATTAATTATAATGTGCAACCTAGCTTTATTTTTTGCTTTATAGCTTTAGGGTTTTATTGTTCACCTATATGGTTGAACCCTTTGTACATTCTTTTGAGATAATCTGGGAATACAATTGCTCTTTGCATGTCCATAAGATGTCTCTGGCTTTTTGGCCTCCATAGATTTTTCTTGCTTCTGTTCTTTGCTTCTTCCATGTGACAGGGTTATGCATGCAGGTGTTCTTGGGAGATTAGTATTTCACCTAATCTAACATTTTCCTAATCTTGAAAATGGCCCGAAAAAGTCTTTCTTCCTCCTGGTTCAGAATTTCACCTTCTTCTTGATCAAAATTTCTTTCTCCCTCGGCTTGATCCTCACTTTCATCTCTGACATTAAGATTCATTCCTCCATGAATCTCCTCTTGTAATGCTCACACTTATCTCTGTAGTGCCCTAACCTCAGGTGTTACAACACTAGATCTTCCACCACATTCCCTTCATGGAGGCATTTTTTCAATGCACACTAAAACCCTAACCATGATCTTGGTGCAAACTGCTTCACAATCAATGATCTGTTTACACAGAAACCCTAACCCATGGTCCTGGTGCAAACTGCCTCATAGTCGATGATCTATTTACACACTCAGGAACTCCTACTCTGATACCACTTGATGAAGGATTCTCCCCTTAATACCACAAACACATAAGAGAAACATAGAAACAACAACAATATGCAAGAACATAAAATGGGCTTCTTATGATCTCCACAAATGTGAAATTACAAACTTTCAGAATTACAATATGCAAAGCCACATGGGCATTCCCTTACAATATTCTATAGGAAAAAGCTTTGAATCAATACCCAGATCTACTACCCAGAACTACTCTGAACTATCTAAGACAACACTATGGGCCTTCTTTATATAGACAATTTGCACCGCCTGAGAAGGTTCCACAAATTTAGCCCATAGGGCCGACCAAACTTAGAATTATTTTATTTTATAATTTATTACATCAAAGTCAGCTCAAAATAACTTTTGAAACCCAAATAGAAATTTTGAAGGAAAATCATTTTCTGCCATTTCAGGTGACCCAACTTCTGAAGACCATAAGTCATCACCAATTGACCCGATTGACTATTACAACCCCATTTTGGAAAGGGAACAAAGTGCTCTACAACCCTAACTCATGCAAGTGCCTGTCACCCAAATTTTTGACCTCATCTAGGGCCTCTAAAGCCTTCAAAATCAAGTTCAAAGTTTTTGTACCCTACTGTCAATACCAAAAATCTTCAATATCTCCAAAGCTAGACTTGATCTGTCAATGAAAATTTACTAGTAGGCTGATACGACTGAGATGAACCTCCACATGTGAAATCAAAACATTCTGAGATTTATGACCAACTTACTAAAAATAGCAAGTTTCCATAAATAACAACTCTACACAAGATAGCCCTTATTGAACGCAAAAACAAAAATATTTTGGGGTGATGCAAGATTGCTCTTACACCCAGGATGCTCCTGCATCAATAAATCTACCTATCTTTTTCTTTGGTTCAATAGGTTTTCATTCATCTTCTGTAGTCAGTTTATCTTTCACTAAGTGATCAATCTTTTCCTTCCCTCGGGGATTACTATGTTCTTTCCTTTTCAACTTATCTTCTGCCTTCAGAGCAGACTGATAAGCATCTTCAACAGAATCAATCTTCAACAGAATCAATCTTCAACATACCAAGTTCATCCTAAATATTAAATCTCAAACCATTCACATACTGAGCTATCTTTTCCTTATCGAGTTCTCCATGTCCAGACCAAATAGTAAGTTTTTAGAACTCCTCGGTATAGTCTTCAATAGTCAAATCTTTTTGCTTTAGATTCTGCAAATTCTTAAACAAGTCAAGCTCATAGTCAGCAGGTATGACCTTAGCTTTTAATTTAGTGACCATCAACCTCCACTGATTGATCTCCATTTCACCTTCATCTTCCCTATCTCTTAGTAATTCCTTCCACCAATGAGTAGCATGTCCTTTCAGCTTAGTCTGTGCCAATCTCACTTTAAGAGGATCTTTAATTTCTTCTAGCTCAAAGAAGTCTTCTAATTCACCAATCCAATCAATCAAATTCTTTGGTTTCAAAGTACCAGAGAAATTAGAAACTTCCATTCGATAACTAGTATGTAACTGAGCTCTAGATCTTTGCAATCGACCAGTTCTGTCTTCACTAGATCTATCCCTTCGATCATCTCTATCATCACTACTAGATACAGTAGCTTCAAATTATTCAACAAATTCCTCATAACCATCCTTAGTACCAAGATTATTTGGCATACCAGAAATAGCTCTCATGATCTTAGAGATCATGTCATTCTTCTTTAATTCTATCTCATATCTAAAATTAGATTTAACCTTCTCTGTAATCCTAGATTCCATAGTATCATAGAGATCCACAATCACCCTAGGGTCTAGTCTTCTTGGAGGCATCCTCAAAGATAAAAAATCCTCTACAACAAAACCCTACACCGACCACCTTGTGATAACCTCCAAGTTTTATGCAAGTCAGATCACAACCTGCCACCTCGCACAAACAACTAGGCCATGATTTCAGAAGTTAAGTGCTACAGATATACAACTCAGATCATACATGATCTCTTCACCAACTTTCTCCCAATAAGATCAACTTCTCTCAAGATCAACCTTTTCTCTGATACCACCTAATGAAAATCATGTAAGAAGGATCCAGTTAAGGACAATCCAAACAAGCAGCCAAACATGACCCAAGGCAGGGAGCAAGAGGGGCCAAAGGATGGTACACCCTAATGATCCAAGCCTGCTCAACACATGCGGAAGAAATAAACAAAAACAGTGAGAGAGAGAATGCCAGATCTTTTACATATCATCATCAATTTGAATCATACTTGCCAAGCTATAAGGACTTCCTAGTTATAGCCTGATATTACAATGAATCTCAGAAGTCCTCAAACATGTGAGGATCTGCTACCAATCTCCAATCTAATGTCCACTATCTTCTATCAAAAATTTCCTTCCTTAAACTACAACCAAACAACTACATTTATACAAGAAGCTCCTGAATTGAGTCTGCCTTTAGATCCATAATTAATAGAACTAACGGTCAAATCTAGGACCACATGCTTCCCAATGATAGATTTCAACATTAAATCCATGATCTAATATAAATGTACAAGCCAGCCACAATAGAAAATAAAACTAGACCTGTCGGTAAGCAAGATAACCGAGCAGCAGACAGGCAATGCTGAGTGCCAGTGAAATAACCGACCACCCAAGAGAGAACTAAGCACACTCGGTAACCAAAGGAAACTAACCAACTACTGACCAACTTAGTCAAAGAAGAAACCGAGAAACATAGACAAACTCCAAATTATTTTTGGTGACTCAGGATTGCCAAGGACCCAAGATGCTCCTGCATCAGACACTTGGGGTTATTTTGAAATGATTCTCCAAATCATTTGGTAGGTCTAGTCTGAGTTGCAGCCAACTCAGACTATGAAATCCATGAACTGTCTTCCATCGATCTATTCTTCCACTTTACTAGATATTCCATATATTGTTTTCCTCTTGTGCTCTTGCCAACTCTTTCCTTCAAAATATGTTCAACTTCATCATTCTACTTCTTAGGATATTCTTTCGGTAATGTCACTTCTTCATCAGGTTCATGATACTCATACAAATCAGCAATGTTAAAAATTGGTGATATATCCATGTCATCAGGTAACTCAATCTCATATGCATTTCCACTGTCAAATCTCCTTAAAATATTGCAAGGTCCAAACTTCTTCATCTTCAGCTTCCCATATGTTCCAACTGGAAATCAACCTTTCTTCAAATGAACCACCATTTCATCACCAACATCAAAAGTTTTATGTCTTCTTGATCTATCAGCTCTATCTTTGTATTTCTGATTACTATCTTTCAGCTCTAGCTTCACATCTTAATGCAATGTCTTCATGTACTTAACAAATTTTACTCCTTCAACACTTTTCTTATTCTCATCAGCAATGTTTCTCAAATCAGATATTCCTCTCAGTTGTGTGCCATTCACAATCTCAAATGGTGTCTTTCCAGTACTCCTATTCATTGAACTATTATATGCAAACTCTGCTTGTGCCAACCCCAATTACTCAGTGTGTCTCCAACTAAACATCTCAAAATATTTCCCAAACTTCTGTTCACAACTTTAGTTTGTCCATCGGTTTGTGGGTGAAATGTAGAACTATATTTCAACTCAGTGCCATGTTTCTTCCAAAGGGTTTTCCAAAAATATCCAACAAATTTACTTTCTTGGTCAGAGATAATACTCCTCAGTAATCCATGCAATTTGACAATTTCCTTAAAGAAAAGATCTGCTACATGTACTACATTTGATGTCTTTCTATAAGGTATAAAATGTGCCATCTTAGAAAATCTATCCACAACAACAAATATTGAATAATTACCTCTTACTGTCTTCGGTAAGCCAAGAACAAAATCCATACTGATGTGAATCCAAGGTTTCTCGGGAACAAAAATCGGTGTATACAATCCAGTATTCTGACTTACTCCTTTTGCAACTTGACAAATTCCATAAATTTTCACAAATTTCTAAACATCTCTATACAAATGCGGCCAGAAGTACTTCTCCTTAAGCAAATTCCATGTTTTATCAATACCAAAATATCCAGCCAAACCACTACTATGTTTCTCCTTTATCAAATTAGATCTCATTACTATTCTTGGTATACACAACTGAATACCTTAAAACAACATACCTTTCTAAATAAAATATTCATCCCATTTAGTATCTTTTTGATCTTGAATAAGTGCTCTGCACTTTCTCCATGGCTTAGAAAAATCAGGGTCATTTTCATACAAACCTCTCATATCATCAAAACCAAGAACTTTAATTCTCATCTCGGTCATCAAAGATCTTCTTCTACTTAATGCATCAGCAACTCGGTTAGTGACTCTACTCTTATGCTTTATCACAAATGTATAACTCTGTAAATACTTAACCCATTTCATATGTCTCTGATTCAACTTATTATGACTACCCAAATATTGTAAAGCCTTATGATCAATATATAACACAAATTCACTCGGTATCAAATAATGTCTCCATTTCTTCAGTGCTTGAACAATAGCATAAAATTCTTGATTATACACATAATATTTCCTTCTAGCATCATTCAAATTTTCACTAAAGAAAGCAACAGGTTTACCTTCTTGACTCAACACAGCTCCAATTGCACTTCCACTTGCATCACATTCTACTTGAAATACTTTACTAAAATTAGGTAATGCCAAAATATGTACTTCAACAATCTTCTACTTCAGGGTCTCAAAACTTCTGTCAGCTCCATGTGTCCACTTGAATTATCTTTTGTCTCCTCTCATAGTCTCAATCATAGCATTACAAATTGAACTAAAATTTGTTATGAACTTTCGGTAAAAACTTGTCAAACCATGAAATGATCTTGCCTCACTAGCATTCACAAGTGTAGGCCAATTCAAAATAGCTTCAACCTTTTCAGGATCCATCTTCAAACCATCAACTGAAATAACAAATCCCAAATACACAATCTCTTCTTTCATGAATGAACACTTTTTTAGATTTATTAGCAACTTCTCTTTCAGTCTCTGCAAAACTTGTCTAACATGCAATAAATGTTCTTCTCTAGTCTTACTGAATACTAGAATATCATCAAGCTATACAATCAAAAATTTACAAAATAATTTCTTCAAAACTTCATTCATCAACCTCATAAAAGTACTCGGTGCATTGGTTAAACCAAAAGGCATAACCAACCACTCATACAAACCTTCCTTTGTTTTGAAAGCAGTCTTCCATTCATCACCTTCTCTGATTCTGATCTGATGATACACACTTTTCAAATCAATCTTTGTAAAATACTTTTCTCCAGTCAAACTGTCCATTATGTCATCCATTCTCGGTATAGGAAATCTACACTTCACTGTTATCTTATTGATTGCTCTGGAATTAGTACACATTCTCCATTCTCCATTCTTCTTTGGTGCCAATACAATAGGTACTGCATAAGGACTCAAACTTTCTCTGATCAAACCTTTCTCTAGCAACTCTTGAATCTGTCGATTCAATTCTTGATTCTTGGTAGGTGTCAACCGATGAGGTGCCTTATTTGATAAACTAGCTCCAGGGATTAGATCCACACAATGATCAATGCTTCTTTTTGGTGGCAAACTATCAGGTACATTATCAAAAATGATATCACTATACTCAGTGAGTAACTTATCAATCTCCTCAGTGAAATTATCCTCTATTTTCTTACTTGGCTTATTAGGAATCACAGAAAAACATACATCATTCCTCTTCAATGAGTTAACAAATTTTATTCCTTCCATCAAACAAACTTTCATAGATGTGCAAACATCACTAATAGGTTCTTCTATCAATGGTAACAAGATTTGTTTCTTTCCATCAGCCACAAGAGTATACTTATGCAATCTCCTATCATATATAGCATGTCTGTCATATTGCCAAGGTCTACCCAACAAAATATGACAATAATCCATAGGCATGATATCACATAAAACCTTATCATAGTATTTTTCAATCTTCAAATTCACATACAATTGTTCACTTACCAGGAGTGTATGCTCATCTTTGATCCATGAAATATGATAGGGCTTTGGGTGTACCAACCTTTCCAACTGCAATTTTGTGACCATCTCTTTAGATGCCAAATTCTATGAGCTACCACTATCAATGATTACCTTCCAAACTTTGTCAGAAACTCTACATCTAGTCTTGAACAAACTTTTCCTTACCAGATCTTCCTTCTTGCTTCCATTCCACTGTGCTCTCCTTACCATCAAGTTATTTTCTTTCTCAGGTTCATTCGGTGACTCTTCTTGTACCAAAGCATTCCTATTGCTACTAGACTTCTTACTAGCTTGTGTACATTCAAAAGATCTATGTCCTCCACAATTATAACAAGTTCCTCAGAAACTTCCTCTACCATAACAACCTCGATAGTTACTGCCTCTACCTCTAGAACTTTCACCTTTCCACTCGGTCTTTCCTTTGTCTAGATTTGTCTTTTCTGGTTCAGATCTACCATTTTCACCATTAGATCTACCTCTTCCTCTAGGGAATCTACCACCATGACCTCTCTATCTTTGCTCATGTCTTTTGTTCAATTTCTCCTCAGCCTTCAAAGCAAATTGATAAGCCTCTTCAATGTTCTCCAACTTGACCATACTAATTTCCTCTTGGATGGAAACTCTCAAACCATTCAGGTATCTGCTAATTCTTTCCACATCATCTTCATCATGTCTAGATTTGATATCTAATCTATAGAATTCCTCAGTATAATCTTTTATCGAGCTATCTTTCTATCTCAAACTTTGCATTTGGTGAACTAGGTTAATCTGATAATCATAGGGTAAGAACTTTCCTTTCAACTTATTGACCATTTTACTCCATACCTTGATTTTGTCTTTTCCTTTCCTCTTCCCATCCAATTGAAGATGTTCCCACCATAAGGATGCATGGCTTTTCAACTTTGTGCTTGCAGTCTTCACCTTCTTATCCTCAGGGATATTTTCATATTCAAAATACTTTTCCATCTCGATGATCCAGTCCACCAATTCATCAGAATCCAACTTTCCACCATACTCAGGAGCATTGAAATGTGGTGTTGACTTCAGACTTGTCAAAGCCTTCAAAAGTATTTCTTCACCTTGATCCATAATAGGTGCAGGTTCTGCATTCGCCTGTTCTTCTTCAATTTCATCATTACTAACATCGTCAAGATGTCTACCTCTTCTCTGGGCTATTTCTACTGCTTCTAATCTAGCAAAAATTTGCCTTAGCATATCTACCAATCCTGGATTTGCATCTCACCTCCCATGAACCATCTTGACAACCCTCTGCAATTGTAGGTCAGATCGCAATCTGCTACCCCACAACAATTCAACTAGGGCTTCAAGAGGAACCTTCAAACCTAGATCCATAGGAATAGATCAAGATCTTACCTCACTTTGATACCACTTGAAGTAAGGAAGGGAACAAGAGGAGCCAAAGGATGGTGCAACCTAATGATCCAAGCCTGCTCAACATATACAGAAGCAACAAACAACAACAGTGAGAGAGAGAATGCCAGATCTTTCAGATATTATCATCAATTTGAATCATACATGCCGGTTGTAAGGCATTCCTGGTTACAGCCTGATATTACAATGAATCTTAGAAGTCCTTAAACATGCAAGGATCTTCTACCAATCTCCAATCTAATGTCCACTATCTTCTATCAAAAACTACCTTCCTTAAACTACAACCAAATAACTACATTTATACAAGAAGCTACCGAACTGAGTCATCCTTTAGGTCCATAATTAATAGTCAAATCTAGGACCACACGCTTCCCAATGAGGGATTACAACATTAAATCCATGATCTAATATAAATACATAAGTCGGCCACAATAGGAAATAAAACTAGACCCATCGGTAAGCAAGATAACCAAGCAGCAGATAGGCAATGTCGAGCGCCAGTGAAATAACTGACCGCCTAGGAGAGAACCGACCACACTCGGTAACCAAAGGAAACTGACCAACTTGGTCAAAGAAGAAACTGAGCAACATAGACAAACTCCAAATTATTTTTGGTGACATAGGATTTCCAAGGACCCGAGAGGCTCCTGCATCAAAACAACAACCACAACAGAATAACACAACAGGACAATGATTCAACAAAATTTTCATTAACATGCCTGGCTGTAAGGCCTTCCGGGTTAGGGCCAATTACACTAAATTAAAAAAGTAATTCTGGAACCTTCTAGTTAGTCCAACTCTGAACAACTCAGCAACTGATGGAAACCCTAAGGCAAATATGAACTTGAGCTCGCAAGCCTCCAAGCAATCTCCTTGTCTCCAAGAAAATAACCATTAGCTTTGCTATTACAACTATCAAATAACAATATGATCTTCAAGATATCATAAGATCCAAGTCTATCAGATCTATCTAATGTTGAATCTAATGCCCTTAAACAACTACCTAAACATTCCTTAAATACTAATCTTCAACCACAAGTCGACTGGAAGAAACAACTAACTCCTAAGCCAAGTCAGCTCCTATTGCAAACAAATATTAAATATAGAAAAATTCGGCTCATAAATAGCTTTAAAAACATTTAATTCTCCATTTTGGCCTCTAGATCTACATAGGAGAATACAACAAAAACTACCAATAATAAATGCACCAAGTTGGCCAACCAAACCCTCAAGGACTCTAGTTGGTAAACTAGAACAACCAAGGGCCATAGAAATGACTGAGCACCAGTAAAACAACTGACCATGCCAAGCCTCACTGAGAAAGCATGTCAACTATACACCACAAGAAATGCCAAGTACAAGTTCCATAGAGCACAAGAAGTTTCACCGAGTTCCTTAAGCAACTGAGATTCCTTCAATAACTGAGACCATCTGTTAAAGCTACAACCGAGTAACATAGAACGAATATAACACACCACCATGGAGATTCACCAAGTACCCTAGAATGACCCTACATCATCTTAACACCTCCAAATGGACTTAGGAACTTATAGAGGTGAGGAGGTATTGGAAAGTGTCTTTTATGGTCCCATTTGGTGTGTTTCAAATCTCACTTCACCAATCCCACTTAGCGATTTCATACTTCCTGTATTATTTAGGGCTACAAGGAGGAGCCCCAATTAGGCCTCCTCTCAGAGTAAATAGGGGATTTCAGCTATTTGTCTCCAAATAACCCTATGAAAAAATTGTGACAATTATAGGTAACCTCTCAAGGATTTTGGAGGTTTTAGGTTCCTTCTAGGCTGTACAACTCCCTAACTAGAAATAGGTGCTTTCAGTAGGTTTTAGGGCCTTCACTGATTGCATGAAGTGTATCTTGATTTTGGGTGATCAAATGGATCAATCACACCTTCTTCTTGCATCCAAGTCTTGGTAATGACTATATCAAGATCTCTAATCACCAAATCACACTTCCCATTTCAGCTCTGCAACTTATTTCTCCTCTTGGCTCAGTCCTTCCTAGCTGGGCTCACCATGGCTCACCTAGGGATTGACTATAAAAACACCTTGCATGCATTCCAGGGCCCCTCCTTCTACATATGGTACACTCATGAAGTCTACTCACTATCCCCAAAAGGCCGTACAGAATGGACAGTGGGTTAGTGAGTTAGATCCTCATGTCTACAACTCTCATGGTATGAACGAGCAGAGAATTTGGAAAGATTTAAACTAAGATAAAGAAATGAATGAGAAAATATAAACTAGTTGTAGAATTTCAAAATAGACACACACACTAACATCTAAAATCCATCATAGATCCAAAACTACTTGATAACTCCATACATTAATTCACTGATCACCGAAATACATGCAAACTCTAATACTGTGCACACTTCCAGAATTGATTCTCCATACAGTAGTTCTTCCAACCTTGGGATCTGAGAAAGGTTCACATATATAGCTCTAGGTTAGGTTTAGGGGAGATTTAGATCTCTTAAGAGCCAATTAAGGCCTTAAGGCTATTATGCACCGAGCAAATTTTAAAAGTTGCAAAAGTTGCTAACCAACTTTTACAACAAATTTGATAACTTTTTGAATCTTTCTTCCTATGGGCTTTGGGAAGATCCCATGGAGTGCTAGACCACACCTATACTCCAAAACTAATTTCACATGCTCTAAACCTCATGAAATCAATGTAACATCACTTTTATTCATTTTGCAAGAGAAGGGCTAAAAGACTATAGCCTTCCAAATAGAACCTAGGACATAGAAGGACTCCAAATGCCTAGTGGATTCCACAACTTGGTCAACATGACCTTAGGGAAATCATAACATGCCCAAAAGTCTTACAATAAAAAAAAAACAAAGGTTTTCCTGTACCATACTCCCCCTCTACACAAAAGTACTTCAAGACATAGTACATGATAAGATAGAAGGATTGATGCCAAACTTTTTAAAGTCAACTTCTTCTACCCATGTTGCTTCAGATTCAGGGTGCCCCTTCCATTTGATGAGGTGCTCCATGTATACTATGTGCCTAGTTTGTTTCTTCACCCTAGATTCAAGAACTTTCTCAGCTTGTAGCTTGACTATGGGAGGTAAGGTTGTAGGACTGATATCCTTCAGTATCTTCTCACTGTTCTGGTTGATCTCTAATAGTGGCCCCTTAAATTTGATTAAATCTAATACATTGAACACTGGTGAAATGATCAAGTCTGTCGGTAGCTCCACTTTGTATGCATTGTTCCCATATTTGGCTAACACATTACAAGGTCCCACTCTTTTCATTTGCAATTTGGTTTGCATCCCATTTTGTAACCTTGATTTGTTGAGATGCACCATAACATAGTCTCCAACTGCAAACTATATGTCTTTCCTTGACATATCTACTTTGTTGTCCAACTTGTGGGTTGCCTCAGTGATAGTCTTCTTCACTTGTTCCTGCACCTCCTTCATAGTCTGAGAGAAATCTTCTACATGGCCACTCCTATTCTCCATAGCTCCTAGATCTCTAAGCTCACACACCCCTCTTGGATGTATCCCATACACAACCTCAAATGGGCTTCTACCTATGGTCCTATTTATGTTGTCATTATAGGCATATTCAGCTTGAGGAAGGATCATGTCCCACGTCTATCCATATTCTTCGATGAGGCATCTAAGAAGGTTTCCTAACACCCTATTTATCACTTCAATTTTTCCATTCACTTAGGGATGGTAAGCTTACCCGAAAGATAAATTTGTGCCTAGTCTCCTCCATAGAGTCTTCCAAAAGTGACTCATAAAATTGACATCCCTATTAGATAAAATGCTTATGGGTAACCCATGTATCCTCACAATCTCTTTAAAGAAGAGATGAGCTATGTGTGTGCTAAAATGTTGACACACTTCTATGAGTCATTATATCTAAGATTTCTCAAGAATGAGGTCTCAAATGACGACTCATAGCTCTCTATTCATGGAGTGCAAGAGTTTATAATGGAGGCCGTCAGATTAGACTGAGCTTGTGCCCATGCAAGTACACCATAAAATGAGAGATTCAAAGAGGAAAAACAAGAATGCTTGTCTCCATGATCATCAAGTATGCATACAAATGAAAATGGAAGCTATTCTCTATGATAACATTGCATGAAAGTAAACTAATCTATGAAAGGAAATGCTTATGAAATATTATTAAATGAAAGTAAATATTAATCTAATCTAACATGCAAGTGCAATAGTAATCTAAATGGATTTCCATGGGGCACGAGAGAAGAAGACAAGAAAAGAGAAGTTTTATTGTTCAAGCTCAAGTGCTCAAATTCTTCTCCAACATCGCTCTCCAAATCTGTAGCATAACAATATAAAAATCTTGTATATCTAAATGAGCAGGAGAGGGCTCCTTTTAAAGAGAAACAAACGGTCAAGATTAAGAGGCAAAAAGAAATGAGCAATGGTGGAGATTAAATCTTGGTTGATCCATGTGCTCAAGATTCTGAAAAGGAAAAATCAAAAGGCATGGTTAAGAAGCAAAAAGATGAGTGGTTGAGATAAAGAGGCAAAAACCTTTTTCAAAAAGTCAAAAGATTCTATCTCTTTGGAAAGTGCACTTTTCATTTTATATTTTTATTTTTATTTTATTATTTTTAGCAAAGTGGTTTCCATTATTTAATTAATTAATTATTTATTTATTTAAAAGGGATTTATTCTTTTAATTAAAATGAGACTTAGAATAAAGATTTAAGGAAAATATTAAAATAATTGAATTAATTATGATTTGATCAAGGAAATTGATTTGAATTGAAAATATTGCAAAGCATTGATTTAGGAAATTGATAAATTTGTTCCATCATTTGATAAATTGAATAATGGGGGCCCAAAGTCCAAGCGACCATTTTAGGGTGCATACACTATGTAGCTTGTATCATGAGTGGTCCCACAAGGTGTGAAATGACTCATTTTACAAAATCAATCCACCACTACATAGACACTATCCAACGATGTTTTGGTCTAGGCCTAACACAAAATCATGCTAATGCATTCCCATGGCCTATTTGGAATGGGAAATGGTTGATACAAACCTTCATTGTTGGCTCCCCCTTTGGCTTTCATACACACCACACATTTCTCCACATACCTTCTGACATCTCTTGGTATCTTGGGCCAATAGTAAAATCTTTTTACAAACTCCATTGTTTTGTTGATACCAAAATGTCCACTTAAACTCCCATTGTGTTTCTCTTGAATGAGATTTTCTCTCATTGAGCCTTTGGGAACACATGACTGATTCCCTTTGAACAAAAGTCCACTTTGTAAAGTATACTCAGAGAATGGACCGTGAAAATGATTCTCAAATTCAGAACATACCTTGTATGCTTAGGAGAAGTCTTCATCCTCACCATAGAGTTCCTTGAAACACTCAATGCCAATGCTTTGCAATTGAACCTCTTGCACTGTCATCAATCTTGTACTTAGTGCATATGCCACCTTTTTGTCCTTTCTTATGTTTGATAGTTAATGTGAAGGCTTGTAGGTACTCTATCCATTTCAAGTGCCTATTAATCAACTTCTCTTGAGTGTTTATATAGCTAAGTGCCTGGTTACATGTAAACACCACAAACTCTTTAGGAAGGAGGTAATGCCTCCACTTCCTAAGTGACTAAACTAATGCATATAGCTCCAATTCATAGGCTGAATAATTCTTCTTAGCCTCATTAATCTTCTCACTGAAGAAAGCTATGGGCCTGTCTTCTTGGCTCAACACTCCTCCAACTGCTATGCCACTTGCATCACACTCCAATGTGAAAATTTTATCAAAACTAGGCAGTAGGAGAATGGGTTGTGTTTCTACTTGTTGCTTCAACTTTTCAAATGCCTTATTAGCTTATAGTGTCCATCTAAACTTGGTCTTCACTCCACCATTTATGGTATCTAGGACCGGTACACATATGCCACTAAAGTTCCTTATGAACTTCCAATAAAATTGAGCAAGACCATGGAAACTTCTTACTTCTATCCCTGTGGTTGGTGTAGGCCAATTTGTGATGGCTTCCACCTTGCTTGGGTCCATTTTTAGTTGACCTTTAGATACCAAAAACCCCAAATAAACTAAATCTTTCTTGAGGAACTCACATTTCTCTAGATTGATTGCCGATTGCTCCTCATGAAGTCTCTAGAGTACAATCTCCAAGTGTGTCAAGTGCTCTTCTTTTGTTTTTCTAAAGATAAGTGTATCATCAAGATATACCACCACAAATATTCCTATGTGGTCCTTTAGAAATTCATTCATCAATCTCATGAATGTGCTAGGGGCATTAGTAAGCCCAAATGGAATTACAGGCCACTCATATAGCCCTTCAGTATTTTTAAAGGTTGTATGCCACTCATCTCCATCCTTTATTCTAATTTGGTGGTAACCACTCTTAAGATCCAGCTTGGTGAAGTATTGTGCTCCTCCCAAATAATCCATCAAATCCTCAATCCTAGGTATGGGAAACCTATACCTGATTGTTAACTGATTAATGACTCTTGAATTAGTACAAAGCCTCCATTTTCCACCTTTCTTAGATGCTAAGACCACTGGTACTGTACATGGGCTAATGCTCTTCTCAATGAGTCCTTGATCAAGTAACTATTGAACTTTCCTAACCACCTCTCGGTTATGCTCCAATGTAAGTTTATAGGCTACCTTATATAGAAATGAGGCCCCTGATATGAAGTCAATTTGATGACTCATTGACCTCTTAGGTGGTAGGGTTGCTGGTGTCCCATAACTTACAATATCCTTGTATTTACCAAGTAACTCTTCAATATCCTTTGGTAGTGGTGCTTAAATGGGCTTCGCCTCTTCCTTAGGCTTCACTACTATGGCATATCCTTCATTTTCCCTTGCTTATAGTGCATGTAACGTTTTCTTCCCACTAATTAACAATACACTAGGAGTCTTGGACTACTCCCCTTCTTCCTCTAATAAACATTATAATTTGAATGTTTTCCCATCCTTTTTGAAGGTGATAGTGTTGTCCTTTCCATTGTAGATGGCTTCTTTGTCAAACTACCATGGCCTTCCTAGAAATAGGTGACATACATCCATAGGTAGCACATCACACAATAATTTGTCTTTGTACCCCCTGTTAGGATTAACAGTCCACAATACAACTAAGAGGAGGGGGGGGGGGAGTGAATCAGTTGTATAACAAAATATTAAACATTAAACTTTAAGTTCCACAGTATCAGATCTAATGAACACAATTAATGCCAACACAATAACATAATATTTTGGTTTTGGGGAAACCCTGTTAAAGGCAAAAACCCTGGTAGGAATTAGCACCCACAAATGATGTACTAAGAGTATAGTAATCCTTGTTAGAAGATATAGCCCTATTAGGAGATTATTGAAACATTAAAGTACATAGTCCTTGTTAGAAGACATACCATGTTAGGAGTCAAGAACAAAAGAGAGGGCTCACTACCCAAAGAAGGTTAAATCCAAATTCAGAACTCACTAGTTTGCAATAGGTGTATATAAAGAAATACACAATCTTTTGAACTATTTTCCAACAATTGTCTTTACTTGATAAGTTCCAATGAATTCCACCAATAAACCTTTTCTCTACATAAAATAGACTCAAGCTCACAACTTTCACAACCTCCTTATATCACATACATTCCATCCATATCTTTTCCAAAGAAAAGACCATTCATTTATACCTGTTGGTCTAATTAAATATTACTAATTACACTTTACTTAAGTTTACTTAGGATAATGCATTTGCATATTAGTTGTCATTGTGACACCTAGGAGTTTGCATTTCATTTTAGCACATGGTTAGGAGAATATCCACTTTAGGTGGTCATAGTTGTCTTCTCATACCTCTTTGTGTGTGAGATCCACCTTTAGTGATCTTATCACATTATCATCCTCTCATTGTTGCACATAATTTCATGTACAATGGAGGATGATCCACCTTTGGTGGACATGTGATTCCACCATGTCTAGTTGTGATCTTATCACTTGCATATCTTCTAGATATCATTGCATTGCCTATATATTTAGGCACTCCTACATTGTATAATCAATCAATCATTCATTCAATCTATTGTTCATTATTTGATCATTTGATCATATCATATTTTGTCTCTCTTGTGCTATCTCTTGAGCTTCTAGATCTTGGCATCTATTGTTTTCCTTAGGCAAATTCTTACAGGGTATCAGAGGGATATCAAATTTCTTACAATACCTTATTACAATTTACCAAGATCAAGTCAGCCCATGAGGCTTTCCTAATTAAAAATAATTACATAAACCCTTGCTAAGATACACACAGTATCTAGAACAAGTCTATAATGATTACATTACAATAATTAAGGACCAACATCCTTAATTGATGCTTGCCAAACAAAACACATGCTTAATTCTCTGAGTTGGCTTCAGAATAAACCATCGCCATAACACATGCCACAGATGATGTCACCAATCATTTCATACCTTGCTAACCAATGAACATTCTTCAGTATCCTTTCTATCATCCTTCAAGATCACATACCTTGAATCTGAATCTTCTAAAAGATATACCAAAAACCTAGAGACTAACTCTGTCAATTCTCACTGTCACAATCCAGTGACCAGTCTTTACCAAAATAGTTGTAACTCTCTCAATATGAAACATATAATGATGCCATCTTAGATATAAGATCACAACATCCACCTAAACACTCATCTAACTTCACAGCATCTGAAACATCCGTACAATGTCCATACACTGTGATTACCAGTATGGTTCCTTCATAGAAGCATATGTTGACATCAGTGACAAAACACAAATGGAAATAGTATGAGTGCCCATTCAGTAACATAGTGATTAAACATATTAAATGTCTCAATCACCTCCCATGCATTAGCAATATCCAATAATTTCCCCCTTTGGCATTTATGTCAACATATGGGAAAATCTTATCACAAAGTTATATCAATCCAAAGTCCTTCAACTAAACAATCTCCCCATACAGTGGGGATTTTATCATAACACTCCCCCTTTGATAGAAATGGAAAAGAGTTCCATGAGCCTTCAACTACCTTCACATATAAAATTTCTTCCATGATCACTCCCCTTGAGGAGTAGATCCCTACATCTAGTCTAGATAATGATAAGGCTTTGAATACCTTTGGACTAATGCATCTCTGCATTATTTAGTTTTGACTAGGAGAGGCCTAAACCCCTAGCATAAATTTGAGTTATTCAAAGGTATCTTTCGGTAGTTGCTTTGTAAAAATGTCTGCAATTTTTTCTTTTATACTAATATATTCTAGCTTGATTTCCTTTTCTGCCACCTTGTCTCTCAAGAAGTGATACTTGGTAGAAATGTGTTTAGTTTTAGAGTGCATCACTAGATTCTTTGACGTATTTGTTGTACTGGTGTTATCATAGTGGATAACCATAGGCTCATTAAAAGTTATTCCAATGTCTGTCAGCATTTGTTTCATCCAAACAATCTGAATGTAGTTTATAGTAGCAACATCATACTCTGATTCAACAGTAGATTGTGCTATACAATGTTGTTTCTTACTTAGCCAAGAAACTTGTTAACTCCAAAATTTGCACAAAAAAACTAAGCACCTAAATACTTAGAAATTCTGGAGAACATGGGAACAATCACAAGTTTGTGGGTAAACTATGTGGGTGACTGAACCTCTAGATTCTAGGCCAGTTCCTACTTGATGTTATGTGATGCTCCACCTAAACTATTCAAAACTGTAAACTCATGAGGAAAAGGAATAGGAGGTACAAAATGAAGATTATCTAAACCTAAAAGGTGATGCATCAAATTAAGATAAAGGATTTGATACTTTAACAACACAATGACGGGAAATACAATCAACTATGAGATACAACCTTTGATGAAAATCTCTACATAAAAGTGTTTCTGAAGAAGGCTTTAATGAATAATATCAAAAAGATATAAATCACAATCAATACTATTCTATTAAGTTGCACAACTTATGACCTATGCATAACAATTTTACTAACTCAAATAGGTGTAGAAATGAGACATAAATTTAAAGGTTTTTTAGAAAAACATAGGAAATAAACATCTATCACCAGCCTTGCGAACTGAAAATGAGTCTCAAAGTAGATCAAGCTAGTTGTATTATGCCTTCAAAGGCCAAAGAACATCAACTCCAAAGATACAATCCAGAAAATGAGCATACAAAGGATAATGATATGTCACAATAGCCTTCTCTCTCTCCAAAACTAAACCCCCCAATGACAAAGGAGATCCAACATAAAGGAAAAACTCTCACCTAAAACCACTAAAAAATTAGGGTCGGATGTGAGAAAAATCCCTCCAAAAGAGGACTCAAAACTGCCACCTAAGAAGTCCAGATAGTCTAAAAGACCTATCTATCCAAGGACTAAAAGTGACTACTTCAGTCTGGCCATAACAACCCCTAAAAAGACTCAGGTGACTCATAAAAGAGTCCAACATTGCAACAAACATCCAAAACATGTCAAAAAGACACATCACCTTCTTCCACCTAGTCACAACTTGACTTTTCAACCCCTTATTTCTCCAAATCCGAAAATGGACTTATGCACTTGAAACTAAATTTGCAATTTAAATAATTAATTAATTGATTTATAATTTCATCAATTAATCACTATTTTAACAATGATTGCAAATTCTAAATTAAATTAACTCATATATAAAAATTTAAGTGATATATCAATATATTACTTAATGTATGTAATATATTAACATATAACTTAAATTTTAAAAAAAATATTAAATAACCTGAGTTAATTTAATTTGCAAGCTTAAAAAAAACTCTATACAAAATCTTTTGTAATCGGATTCCAAAAAAACTTAAGTAAAATGAAAAAACCTAAATTCATACCCTAAAACAAAAAGGGACAAAAGAGGCATTATCATTTCAATGTCATTTGATGTCTTTAGAGAATCACGACATCAAGCTTGACTAGGGTTTCAAAACCCTAAGGAAACGTAGAGAAATGTGGAAAAAACTCTACTGTAGCTACCATATTTGGAGAAAAATGTTGCATTTGTTGAGTTCAAAAGGCCACCTGTTGTATTCCGCTTGCAATTTGGGAAGATCATAGCCATCATTTGTGCTGAGTAAGAGTGATTATCTCCTTCTTTTGTTGGATTTAAGAATGCATCTGATGGTTTATAGTTCCTTTCTTGTTATAGTATCTCATTGTTGCCCCATATCTGCATACGCAAGCATCTGGTGTATTTTCTTATGTTACTTTCAAAAAGGGTTTTGCTTATGAAGTTGTTGTTGCATTCAGTCTTCATAGACTTACATTTTTGAAGTGTCTTTTAGTTACTTCAAAAAGGATCTGCTCATGAATGAAATTTGTACTGCTTATGTTGTGGGGAATTTCATTACAAATAAATCTAGGTTTAGAAAGAAGACACCACATCAGTATTTCTTAACTCCAACTGGTGTTTACCACTAGCCATCTGTTGAATGTTTCTTTCCTTTAGTATTGTTGAATGACATAAAAGCTCTCCTCAATATTTCCACTTGATAACTCACTACTAATTCAAATCTCCTTTCTCTGTCATATTACTGTGGTTTCATGGTTCAAAAAGAGATTCGTGACTGCTTCTGGGTGCTTTTGAAAATATGCAACTGGGTTTGAATATAAACACCATGTGACTAAAAAGATGTTTATTATCTTCTTTTTTGCTTCTGGGTGAGTTGTTTGTTTATTGCTAGAAAAACATAGCAACATCTCCATTCTTGTTATTTGATAACTCGTGGTACTTTGAAAGTTACTAAAAAATTGTCATCAACTTCCTCAACTGCAGCTCTTTCCCAAGAATCTACAATACCCACCCTAACATTTTGGAGAAAAGGAAAGTTGTCTATAAAAACTACTTGAGATTCTATGAGCCTGTCGGCTTTCTATATTTTTCCTTGTAGTCACTGAACTATAGCTGCTAAAATTCTAGTCTATCCTCAACATTCTATTTCCAACTGATGTTGAAAATAAAAAAAAATTGAGGTTGCTAGTGTAAATACTGTATTGATGTATGCCTTTTAATGTCTGCCTCTCCCTCTTTCTGCTTAGTGTGAAAAGGGCACCAATTTAATGCTTCTTTTACTGTTATATCCTATGCTTACACATTGTAGTTTCCCATGCTTATTCTTGCTCAATTTCTTCTCTTGGAAGTTAAAAATAAAAGGTTTCAGAATAATAAGTATTCTATCCCTTTAATGTTTCATAAAAAATATTTGCAGCTTTGTTGTGTACTTTTCTTTCATTCCTTTTCTTTCTTTGCTCTGTGTGAATGAAATTTGTTTACAAGGTTCGAGCACGGGCTCATGACACCTATAAACAAAACTCTATACTCTTGAAGTTAATAACATAAATCTTCTCAGCATAACAACACTTTGAAAAGCTTACTGTATTTTTTAAAAACTCTTGACTATGACAACTACTAGTCTGTTTTGATCAATGCACCATTCTGAAAGTGGACATCATTTATTGTTTCCTTGCCTCATGCTGCTGAAACTTACTTGTTTTCATCTATCCTTCTCTACTACTTGTGATTGCTTCTTTGATGGCTTCAAAAAGATAAATTTGGGTGTGGAATTCTCTGCTGGCTTCATCCATTCCTTGCTGATTATTGTTGATGTCAACATTTCTCATGTTTTCACTTGGTTTGTTGTTCCCTTCTCTTGTTATTCTCTACCTATATTTACAAGGCTTCTTGGAGTATGCTCTGAAACTGATAATTTATCCAGAAATAAAAGGCTTCAATTTTGACTTAATGCTGCAAATATCTCAATGAAACTTATTAATGTAAATCAGTTTCATTGAGATTTTTGCAGCATTAAGTATGTAACTTGAACTCATCATGAAACCATGTAACTTGAACTCATCATGAAACCACCTGGCTGGAAAATATCAACTGTTACAATATCATTTGGTAATATGAGATAAAGGTTTCGAGTATCAAGACTGTCCCTTTAATATCTCATTATGATTTTAAAACACTCTATTCTGACTTTATTATAAAAGGTTTCAATGTCAAGAATAACACCTCCCTTTAATATAATATATATACTTTCTCTTGAAATCTATAAGATAACTATTCCAATGTGCATGTTGAGCTCATACCCAAAGGGAGCCTCGGTCAGGGGCACATACGCATTATAATAGTTAACTTCTAGATTTCAAGATCAAACACATTGACAATAGATTTTCTTTGATATAGATTTAGAACCAGGGAAAGATAGCATATATGTGGGGGTAATCAGTTGTAGGTATTCAGTCATTGCTTAGATATTTCAAGATCAAACCCCACTCTTTTCTTTATGTAGGGAAATGAAGACCGAAACTTGGTAGATCAGGAGCTGGACCAGGAGCAGCATCAAGGATTATCTAACCACTCAAAAGCTGAAAAGGCAATGACTGGTTACCTCTAACCTTACCTTCACATATGTTTTATTTTTAACATTCTGAATATATATGAAAGGCAACAGTTAAACTCATGGCTTGTGTGAGATCTTTCACTTTCAACATTTCAATTCATTTAATCAATTGTATCATAAAAGTTGTACATATCAGTGATGATTTATACAATGAACATTGTCCTTCTTTCTTTTACTCCGAATAAGATGATTGGAAATGGAAATGAACTAAAAGAAAATGAATGAACATCTTGTGAATTCTTATGTAATGTTACTATTAGGCTAAATTTCAGCATGTGTAGAAATTTAGTAACATTTTTGGTGACTTTTACTACTTGTCTGCCTGCTAGACATTTTAGACCAGTTTACCTTTGCTATTCATTGGGCACAGAGCTTGAAAACTTGCAACCTAAGACCTAGACCTAACTCCTAAAGTTGCTGGTTAGTCTTGATATGCATGAAAATTATCTTATTCACCTATGACACTTAATGGGCTAATTTATGTGCATGACCAGGCCTAAGTAGCAACTTTAAGAGTGAAACTACTCTCATGTCTGAGTATGTTGGTCATACAAACATAAATGTGTTTTCTAGATGGATGCATAGGATAATGGACTCATATAGACACATGTGAGTGGAATCTAGTGGGTCTATGAACCTATAGGACTTGACTAGAAAAAACTACATAACTAGTCATATGTGCCTATATGCATGTACCAAGGATGTGCATGTTTTAATAAACCTATTTATGTATGTACGAAGAACAAACATAGACATGAAAACATAAACCAACAACTTAAAACAACACACTAGACCTAGGGAAAATAGGAAAACTAAGCTAAGGAAAGAAACACACAGACCTGTGCTTGGACAACACTTAGGGAAAGCCTAAACTATTATGTAAATGCATTTATTGAAAGCATGAATCCTAACCTAGTATATACATGATAGGACTAATAGATCATACCTCAAAGCATGGCTTGAGGTGTATCCCATTTACAAGGATAGGTAGAATATCTCCCTCCAAAGTAGCAAGCTGAAATGAATTATGCTCTTTACATTCAGCTATCAGAAATGGACCAGCCCACATATGATCAAACTTATTATGGTGCCCTGGCCTGCTCTTCAAAACATCCCACTTCAAAACTAGATCACCCTCCTTAAATGACCTTGTTGTTGCCTTTTTGTCAAAAGTACGCTTAGCTTGCAGTAGTTGGTACTCCATTATTCGCAATGCTTTCCTTCTTTCTTCCTCCAATTCAGTCAATTTAGCATATCTTCGGCTTAGAGGATCATCTTTCTCAAACAATAGTAATTGATCAGCCAACTCAAGTGAAGGAAACTTAGTGGAAATAGGTAACCTTTCTCATTTTCCATAGACTAGAACATAGGGAGAATTACCAAGAATATTCTTGGGGGTAATTCTATCCAGCCATAAGGCTGATCTCAGCTTTGAATGCCAATCCCGCTTGTTCTCCTCCAATGTTCTTTTGATAATTCGTAGTAGATTCTTATTAGTACTTTCAGCTAAACCATTACCCTGAGGGTAATAATTTGATGAAGTGTTTAGGTAAACGCCATTTTTCAAAGCCCATTCAGCCACTGTAGCCCCCACAAATGCTAAGCCATTATCTAAGATAATTGATTCAGGAACCCCAAATCGCGTGACCAAGTCATCATAAAAACCTAAAACAAAACTCCCATTTGCCTCCCTTAATGCAATGGCCTCTATCCAATGAGTGAAGTAATTTGAGGCAGTTAGGATCCATTTCTGACCAGCACTGGAATGAGGATTTATAGGTCCCACAAAATCAATTCCCCACCTCATGAATGGTTTTTCAACCAAAATGGGTTGTAAAGGCATAGCAACCAGCCTTTCTTTTCCTACAAATAGCACACATTGCTTGCATTTTCTTGCCCAAGCATGGGCATCTTTGAACAAATTGGGCCAAAAGTACCCAACCTTCATGATCTTGTAGGATGTTGTCCTAGGTGAAAAGTGACCTCCTACTTCATGAAACTACTCTAAAAGCTTGCTGGTCTGATTATTGTCAATACATCTAAGCAGAACACCATTCAAATCCTTTTTGAACAATATACCATCAATTAAAACATAGGTTATAGACTGTAACCTGAAATATCTTCGCTTGGCTCTGTCAAGCAGTGGAGGAAACTCTCGTGTTTGTAAAAAATGGACCATTTCTTGTAACTAGCTAGTTGTTTGTTCTTCTGCAGCATTTGTATCACCATTAAACAGTAAATTTTCATCATAAACAGCTATAGCATCATTTACTAGTAAATTTTCTCCTTCTTTTTTTTAATTTTTGGTTAAGTAATCTACCATATGCTCACATAGCCCTTTACCTCTCACTAGCTTAGTAATTTTGATGTCAACGTCATATTCCATCACCTTAGTTATCCACCTAGCATGCTTTTCATTAACATCTCTACTAAGAAAGAACTCCTTGACACTAGGGTGAGAGACCATAAGGTGTACCTTGTTGTTTGACAACAAATTTCTAAACTTCTTGAGACTTTTAATGACAGAAAATGCATGTTTCTCAACAAAACTATAATGTTGCTCATAGCCTTCAAGCCCTTTAATGTAAAAAGCAATAGGCTGCTCAAACCCTTCATCATTTTTCTGTACTAGAACAATTGAAATAGCATCAATAGATCCATATGCATATAACATGAAGTCCTTAGAAAAATTAGGATTAACTAAGGTTGGAGCTGATGATAGGGCTTCTTTTAACAATTGAAAACTTTGTTTACCTTCTTTGGTCCAAGAGAAAACTGCATTCTTTTTAAGCATTGCTGTGAGAGGCTTAAGTAAGGCAGCAATGTCGGGCATGAATCTTCTTACAAAGTTGATTCTTCCAATGAAACTTTGCAAACCTTTCTTATGACTGGGTAGGGGTAAATCCATAATTTCTTTAACTCTTTCTGCATCAATTCTAATGCCATCTTTTGAAACAATATGGCCCAAAAGCTTTCCCTCATGAACTGAAAAAACACACTTCTTGGGATTAAGTGAAATCCCAAACTATCTGCACCTTTCAAAAACCTACCTTAGATGAGCAAAATGAAGATCAGCAGTCTTAGAAAAAATAGTAATGTCATCCAGATACACAAGAACCATTTTATACAACAACCCCTTAAAAGACATATCCATTGCCCTTTGAAACATGGCACCAACATTGGATAAGCCAAAAGGCATTCATTTGTAAGCCATTGTGCCCCATTTTATAGTAAAAGCTATCTTATATTGATCCTCATCTTTAACCAGCACCTGGTTATATCCTGAAAAACCATCTAGAAGTGAAAATCTCTCAGAACCAGCAACTACTTGTAGAATTTGTTCCATAGAAGGAAGCGGATAATGATCTTTTAAAGAGGCTCTATTAAGATCCCTAAAATCAACACAAAGCCTAATCTCCCCATTCTTCTTCCTTATAGGAACAAGATTAGAAACCTAGCTGGTGTGTTTAATTTCATATATAATACCCCCCTCAATAAGCTTGGTTAATTCTTTAAACATCAAAGGTTGTAGCTTCGGATTAAGTGGTCTCTGCTTTTTCTTTACAGGCTTGGCATTAGGAAGCAATTCAATTGTATGTTGGGCTAAATTTGAGTCAAAACCCTTCAAATCTGAATATTCCAAGGCAAAAACATCAAGAAACTCTTTATATAGTTCAATAAATTTAGATTTCTCTTGTTGTGTACAGACCTTACCAAGCTTAAGGAACTTACCATCAGCCACCTCAAGGTCTTCATAATGATCTTCCTTGACCTGCATACCAGCTTTGTTTCTTCTTAACTCATCATCTCTACTAAAAATAGACTCCAAAGTGACCAAGCCTTTGGGAAACTTGTTTGACTTAAGCTGAATTATCTGATCATCATAATGATGTTTCAATTTTTCCTGATTTGAAATAGAAAATACATCTTCCTCCAATAGAAAATTGAGAATTTGCTCATCATTATCAAATACTTGCCAATTAGTGTGATTATCAGGAATAGAAGGTCTTACTACAATCTTGACATGATGCTGGATATTCTCCTTGCTGATTTCTGTAGGTATGTCAAACTGAGCACCCACAATAGCTAATCTATTTGCATGTTGATTTTGATTTCTTGGAATAGAAACAATATTGAAAGCAGAAAATTCCTCAATAATGTCCCATATTCGATTCTTATACAGCTTCAAAGTATCATTCTTTGCTGCATTTAAACCCCTGACTTGGTTCATAATTAGTTCATTGTCTCCATACACCTTTATACATTCAATACCTTTTTTCTTTGCCCATTCCAGCCCTTGAATCAACCCTTCATATTCTGCAACATTATTAGAGCATGCAAAAGAGAACCGAAACGTAGAAAAATATTTATCACCATGACGTGACACTAACAAAGCACCACCACTAGCACCATTTTTACTTTTACATCCATCAAAAAACATTTCCCATAGCTGATTCTGTTCCTCTTCAACTAGATTTTCTGACTTGACTAAGTTTGGAATGATTGCATCTTGCTCATGAATAACATAGTTACCTAAATGAGCATGATAAAAATCTGAATGATGATTTTCAATAGTATGACTTGTTGCCCATTCATCAAGGAGGACATCTGGAATATCATCCAGACGGGTTTTATCTTCAAAATCACTAGCATGGTCTTCTTTATCAAAGAAAACTAAGTTTACATTTATAGCACTAGGTACATAAGGCTCTATGTGATCTTTTGCAAGTAGTTCTGACTTAATTATGACTTTAGTTCTGTATCTAGTCCTAAACAACATATGGGACCAATCAGATGATAAATACCCCTGAATCTTAGCAGTAAAATCTCTAGATAGGCAAATGGTGAAGTATGGAGGTAAATCTATCACATAAATATCCTGCTGAATGGCAAAATTAGGACAAGCATGAAGAGTAAGGCTTGCATCCTTAATAATAGTTGTTCCATCAAGCTGAAAAAATCCCTTCTCTAGAGGCTAATATTTAAGTCCTAACTAATCTGCTACCTTTTTAGGCATGACCGAGCTTGTAGCTCCACTATCAACTAAATAGTTATGAACTAGCTTATCACCAATAATTAATGAAAGATAGAAAGGAGGAGGCTTAATACTCTTACTTGATTTTCTATTGACCTCCTTGGTACTATCTCATTTTTCATCACTGTGATCAGCATTTGTCAGCACAACTTCTTGAGATTTGTTACCCATCTCCTTGGGAATCACTTCATCAGACAAAGCCTACCTTAAAATATCAGTCTGCCCCAGAATTGCCAAAGTATCCCACATTGACATAGTTATGTTCATCCTCTTCATATTGTCTACAATGTTGAAAGGTACAACAACATGTGATTTTTGATGTATTTTAGCAACAATAGGCTCAGCTTGCTTGTGAATACTATTTGCAGTAAATGATGGTTCAACAACGTTAGGTACTTTATTTTTACTTGACATTTGCTCCATTTCCAGAGATCTCTTTTTTTCTCTAGTATTGGTTGATACTAGTGTATCATCATTTATTGCACAAAACTCATCTCTTTGCCAATTAAAAAGACCAGTTTCAGGAGCATGTATATCATGTTGCTGCTCGAATACATCAGTATTTACATTCTGTTGTCCTGATGTGGTATTTTGTACCATCAAAGCCTAATTAATCATCCCATTTGTGCAAGTGGACTAATTATGTGGTTCATTGTAGGGGTAACACCATTCAAAATTTGCAACCAAATTATTTTGCATAGGAACAATGTCCCTCATTGTATTAGCAGCATTAAGTGGTGTTGGGTTATAAGGCCGAAAAGGTCTTTGATTAATATTTTGCCTATAACCAGTAGTATTAGCTTGATATGGGCACCTATTTGTTTGAAATTAGCTTTGATTCTACTGTTGGAATGACTGATTGGTAGCTTGATTCTGTTGTTAAAATGGCTTCCTAGCTTGAAATTGCTGCTTTTTCAAGTTCACCAACTCATTACTGAAGGTTTGCATCAAATTTTCAATCTTGAGCTGGCTACTCTTAATCTCCTATAGCTCTTGTGAAGGGCTTGCTAGCTATTTCATGGCTAGGGACGGTAGGCAAAGCATTAAGAGGTGGAACTATCAAAGGCATACTTGACTGAATGTCTAGAAAAATAGGCATTGGGGGTGTAGGGGCTATTTTGCTTGCTTGAATAAGACTATTCTCAGCTCTAATAGTGGTATTATATGCTTGAGGAAGTGAAACACCTCCCATAGATTGGATCATTATAGAAATATCACTATTTAAGCTTTTTAAGAAATATAGAAATGCATGATCTGCTGAGGGTCTTACTGAAACAACTATTCTTGTCCAAGGCCTTTGGAATCTATTGTTGAAATCCATCATTTGTTCCTAGGGAGCACACTTTATAGTTGTGAGCTTCTCTACTAGAGACAAATGATCAGATTTATCTTCAAAATACTTTGTTAATGCATCTCCAAGAACATCCCATGAATCAATAGAGCCAACGGCTAAACTTCTGAACCACTGAAGCACTTTTCCTTTGAAAGAAGTTGCAAGCAACTTGACTGCAACATCTTCCTCTGTGACATGATGAACATAACATAATGTTCCCACATCTCTTATGTGCTCAAATGCTATTGTTTGAGTTTCACTAGTGAATTCTGGTAAACTCTTTAAAGCAGCCAAGGGAATGTCATGGTGTTGTGCAAAGTTCAAGGGACTCCCTTGATTATATGGCACAAATGTAAAAGCTCTTGGTGCAGCCATTTGTTGTTTTTGTGATGAATGAGTTTGTTGCTACTGTGCTGGATTTGTAACAAGAGCTGATTGTGTAACAAAAACACCCACTTTTGCTACTATAGAATTTGTACTTACTATTGTCACAGTAGAAACAACAGAATCTTCAGGTTAAAAGTGCTATGTTCTACAAGTTGGACTTGCTGAATGCCTAGTATTTCTTTCACTTGACTGATTTCTTCTTCTGTAAACTTGAATATCAGGAACTAAAAACTGTGTCCTTTTGGTTGGCTTTGTCCTGGTAAGAGTTCTACCACGCCTTTTTGGAGTGTCCAACTGTAAATATTCAAAAGAATTGGAACTCCTGGTCTGAACTTTTTTCATAAAATTTGATTATACTGGTCTTTTGATAATAGAGTCACTAGATACACAAAAAATGCTTTCTCGGCTATTGACACTTTGTTGTTTGTGTATCAGAACAACAAGCAACTTCTAAAACTGATTAAATAAGTCCCACCGGGTGTGCCAAAACTGTTAACTCTAGAATTTGCACCCTAAAACTAAGCACCTAAATACTTAGAAATTCTGGAGAACATGGGAACAATCACAAGTTTGTGGGTAAACTATGTGGGTGACTGAACCTCTGGATTCTAGGCTGGTTCCTACTTGATGTTATGTGATGCTCCACCTAAACTATTGAAAATTGTAAACTCATGAGGAAAAGGAATAGGAGGTACAAAATGAAGATTATCTAAACCTAAAAGGTGATGCACCAAATTAAGATAAAGGATTTGATACCTTAACAACACAATGATGGGAAATACAATCAACTATGAGATCCAACCTTTGATGAAAATCTCTACATAAAAGTGTTTCAGAAGAAGGCTTTAATGAATAATATCAAAAAGATATAAATCACAATCAATACTATTCCATTAAGTTGCACAACTTATGAACTATGCATAATAATTTTACTAACTCAAATAGGTGCAGAAATGAGACATAAATTTAAAGGTTTTTTAGAAAAACATAGGAAATAAACATCAATCACTAGCCTTGCACACTGAAAATGAGTCTCAAAGTAGATCATGCTAGCTATATTATGCCTTCAAAGGTCAAAGAACATCAACTCCAAAGATACAATCCAGAAAATGAGCATACAAAGGACAATGATATGTCATAATAGCCTTCTCTCTCTCCAAAACTGAACCCCTCCAATGACATAGGAGATCCAATATAAAGGAAAAACTCTCACCTAAAATCCCTAAAAAACAAAGGTCGGTTGTGAGAAAAATCCCTCCAAAAGAGGACTCAAAACTGCCACCTAAGAAGTCCAGATTGTGTAAAAGACCTATCTGTCCAAGGACTAAAAGTGACTACTTTAGTTTGGCCATAACAACCAATAAAAAGACTCAGGTGACTCATAAAAGAGTCCAACTTTGCAACAAACATCCAAAACATGTCAAAAAGACACATCACCTTCTTCCACTTAGTCACAACTTGACTTTTCAACCCCTTATTTCTCCAAATCTGAAAATGGACTTATGCACTTGAAACTAAATTTGCAATTTAAATAATTAATTAATTGATTTATAATTTCATCAATTAATCACTATTTTAACAATGATTGCAAATTCTAAATTAAATTAACTCATATATAAAAATTTAAGTGATATATCAATATATTACTTAACCTAAGTAATATATTAACATATAACTTAAATTTTAAAAAAAACATTAAATAACCTATGAGTTAATTTAATTTGCAAGCTTAAAAAAAACTCTATACAAAATCTTTTGTAATCGGATTCCAAAAAAACCTAAGTAAAATGAAAAAACCTAAATTCGTACCCTAAAACAAAAAGGGACAAAAGAGGCATTATCATTTCATTGTCATTTGATGTCTTTAGAGAATCACGATAGAAGGCTTGAGTAGGGTTTTGAAACCCTAAGGAAACGTAGAGAAATGTGGAAAAAACTCTGCTATAGCCACCATATTTGGAGAAAAATGTTGCATTTGTTGAGTTCGAAAGGCCACTTGTTGTATTCCGCTTGCAGTTTGGGAAGATCATAGCCACCATTTGTGCCGAGTAAGAGTGATTATCTCCTTCTTTTGTTGGATTTAAGAATGCTTCTGATGGTTTATAGTTCCTTTCTTGTTATAGTATCTCACTATTGCCCCATATTTGCATACGCAAGCATCTAGTGTATTTTCTTCTGTTACTTTCAAAAGGGTTTTGCTTATGGATTTGCTATTGCATTCGGTCTTCATAGACTTACATTTTTTAAGTGTCTTTTAGTTACTTCAAAAAGGATCTGCTCATGAATGAAATTTGTGCTGCTTATGTTGTGGGGAATTTCATTACAAATAAATCTGGGTTTAGACAGAAGACACCATGTCAATATTGCTTAAGTCCAGCTGGTCTTTGCCACTAGCCGCCTGTTGAATGTTTCTTTCCTTTAGTATTGCTGAATGGCATAAAAGCCCTCCTCAATATTTCCACTTGATAACTCACTACTAATTCAAATCTCCTTTCTCTGTCATAATACTATGGTTTATTGGTCCAAAAAGAGATTCGTGGCTGCTTCTGGGTGCTTTTGAAAATATGCAACTGGGTTTGAATATAAACACCATATGATCGAAAAGATGTTTGTTATCTTCTTTTTTGCTTTTGGGTGAGCTATTGTTTGTTTATTGCTAGAAAAACATAGCAATATCTCCATTCTTGTTATTTGATAACTCCTAGTACTTTGAAAGTTACTGAAAAATTGTCATCAACTTCCTCAACTGCAGCTCTTTCCCAAGAATCTACAATACCCACCCTAACATTTTGGAGAAAAGGAAAGCTATCTACAAAAATTGCCTGAGATTCTATGAACCTGTCAACTTTCTATATTTTTCCTTGTAGTGACTGAACTGTACCTACTAAAATTCTAGTCTGTCCTGAACATTCTATTTCCAACTGATGCTAAAAATTAGAAAAATCTGAGGTTGCTGGTGTAAATATTGTATTGATGTATGCCTTTTAATGTCTGCCTCTCCCTCTTTCTGCTTAGTGTGAAAAGGGCACCAATTTAATGCTTCTTTTAGTGTTATATCCTGTGCTTACACATTGTAGTTTCCCATGCTTGTTCTTGCTCTATTTCTTCTCTTGGAAGTTAAAAACAAAAGGTTTCAGAATAATAAGTATTTTGTCCCTTTAATGTTTCATAAAAAATATTTGCAGCTTTGTTGTGTACTTTCCTTTCATTCATTTTCTTTCTCTGCTCTGTGTGAATGAAATTTGTTTACAAGGTTTGAGCACGGGCTCGTGACACCTATAAACAAACCTCTATCCTCTTGAAGTTAATAACATAACTCTTCTCAGCATAACAACACTTTGAAAAGCTTACTGTATCTTTTAAAAACTCTTGATTGTGACAACTACCAGTCTATTTTGATCAATGCACCATTCTGAAAGTGGACATCATTTATTGTTTCCTTGCCTCATGCTGCTGAAACTTACTTTTTTTCATCTATCCTTCTGTACTGCTTGTGATTGCTTCTTTAATGGCTTCAAAAAGATAAATCTAGGTCTGGAATTCTCTGCTGGCTTCATCCATTCCTTTCTGATTATTGTTGATGTCAATATTTCTCATGTTTTCACTTGGTCTGCTACTCCCTTCTCTTGTTATTCTCTACCTATCTTTACAAGGCTGCTTAGAGTATGCTCTGAAACTGATAATTTATCGAGAAACAAAAGGCTTCAATTGACTTAATGCTGCAAATATCTTAATGAAACTTATTAATGTAACTCAGTTTCATTGAGATTTTTGCAGCATTAAGTATGTAACTTGAACTCATCATGAAACCATGTAACTTGAACTCATCATGAAACCACCTGGCTGGAAAATATCAATTGTTACAATATCATTTTGTAATATGAGATAAAGATTTTGAGTATCAAGACTATCCCTTTAATATCTCATTATGATTTTAAAACACTCTGTTCTGACTTTATTATAAAAGGTTTCAATGTCAAGAATAACATGTCCCTTTAATATAATATATATACTTGCTCTTGAAATCTGTAAGATAACTATTCCAATGTGCATGTTGGGCTCATACCCAAAGGGAGCCTTGGTCAGGGGCACATACGCATTATAATAGTTAACTTCCAGATTTCAAGATCAAACACATTGACTATAGATTTTCTTTCAGATAGATTCAAAACCAGGGAAAGATAGCATATATGTCGGGGTAATCAGTTGTAGGTATTCAGTCATTGCTTAGATATTTCAAGATCTAACCCCACTCTTTTCTTTGTGCAGGGAAATGAAGACCGAAACTTGGCAAATCAGGAGCTAGACCATGAGTAGCATCAGGGATTATCTAACCAGTCAAAAGCTAAAAAGGGAATGACTGGTTACCTCTAACCTTACCTTCACATATGTTTTATTTTTAACATTTTGAATATATATGAAAGGCAACAGTTAAACTCACGGCTTGTGTGAGATCTTTCACTTTCAACATTTCAATTCATTTAATCAGTTGTATCATAAAAATTGTACATATCAGTGATGATTTATACAATGAACATTGTCCTTCTTTCTTTTACTCTGAATAAGATGATTGGAAATGGAAATGAACTAAAAGAAAATGCATGAACAACTTGCGAATTCTTATGTAATGTTACTATTAGGCTAAATTTCAGCATGTGTAGAAATTTGGTAACAAAACCAACTTTTTCCGAAGGAAAAATGCACCACCACTGGTACTTTTTCTGTCATCAATATTTCCTACCTAATCAACATTAGTATAAGCATGAAGTTCAAAGATATCATTTCTCTCATACCATAAACCATAGTCTATGGTTCCTCTTAGATACCTCAGTATCCTTTTCACCGTAGCTAGATGTGTTTCTTTGCATTCTGCCTGATATCTAGCCACAATTCCAACGGCATTAGAAATATCTGTTCTAGTGTGACTCAGATATTGTAGTCCTCCAACCATTTATCTATACAAAGTCTGAAAAACACCCTTTGATTCATCATCAATTGTTAGTGTGTTGCCAGTCACCATAGGTGTTCCTATTGGTTTACAATCTTCTATTCCAAATTTCTTAAGTCTTTGAGACACTTGGTCTGAGAAATGAAAATACCATTATCATTTTGAGTTATTTGCAATCCAAGAAAGAATTTCATTTCACCTATCATGGACATCTCAAATTCACTTTCCATTTCTTTAGCAAATTTCTTACATAGATCATCATTACCTCCAAAGATAATGTCATCCACAAATACTTCTACTATCAGGATTCCATCTTGAGTAGTTCTTATATACAAATTACTATCCACATTACCTTTTCTAAATCCAAGCCCAAGTAGATACTTGTCTAACCTTGCATACCAATCCCTAAGAGCTTGATTCAACCCATATAGAGCTTTCTTCAATTTTCACACCATGTCTTTGTCTTCGCATAGAGGAAATCCATCTGGTTGTTCTATGTATACTTCTTCTTCAAGATCTCCATTCAGAAATGCAGATTTAACATCCATCTAATACACTTTGAAGTTTTTATGTGCAGGATAATATAGGAACAATCTTACTGCCTCTATTCTAGCAACAAGAGCAAATATTTCTTCAAAGTCTATGCCTTCTTTCTATGAGTATCCCTTACACACTAATCTTGCTTTATTCCTTACAACAGTTCCTCCTTCATCCATTTTGTTTCTAAAGACCCATTTTGTTCCTATAACATTTTTATTTTTTGGTCTAGGAACTAGTTCCCAAGTATTTTTCTTCTTGATCCAATCCAATTCTTCTTTCATAGCATTTATCCAAGATTCATCTTTGAATGCTTCATTTTTAGTTCTTGGCTTAACTTGAGAAATTTAACAAATTTCTTCTCTAACTTTTGATCTAGTTAGCACTCCCTGATTGGTATTGCCAATAATTTGATTTTCAGGATGGTTATTTTTTACATACCTTGGTGTTTTAGGAGTTTTAGTAGCCTTGCTTGTGCTAGCATCACAAGCCTCTTTTTCACTTTCTTCCTCAACAAGTTCTTCTTCTTTTGTAGTAGTAGTAGTTTCTTTTATCTCTGAATTCTGACTACTATCATACATTCTTTCTTGTATATGGAATTTCTTAACTATTCTTACATTGTTACTTTCAACCATCTTCCTCAATTGCAGATTGAAACATTTGTAAGCCTTTCTTTTAACAGAGTGACCAAGGAATATTCCTTCATCACTTCTAGCATCAAATTTCCCTATCTCATCATCTCTCTTGATACAACATTTACTACCAAAAATTATGAAATATTTTACAGTAGGAGTATGATCAAAACATAGTTCATAGGGAGTCTTACTTGTACCTTCTCTACTTTGATTTTTTTTCAATGTGTACACTATTGTTCCAACAACCTCTCTCCAATGTACATGAGTTATATTTCCTTCAATCAACATTGTCCTAGTAGCATCAAGTATAGTCCTGTTTCTTCACTCTGCTATCGCATTTTGTTGTGGAGTCCTAGGAGTAGATGTTTGTCTTTTTATCCCATGCTCTTCACAATATGAATTGAATAAATCTGATGTAAACTCTCCACCTCTTTCTGATCTTAAACACTTTATTTTCAATCCTAATTCATTCTCTACTTTTTCTTTAAACAACTTGAATTTATCGAATGCTTATGATTTTTCTCTTAAATAAGTAACCCACATCATTCTATAAAAGTCATCAACAAAGAGTATAAAATACCTTTCACCATAGTATGACTTTGTTCTTGTAGGTCCACATAGATCTGTATGTACCAGATCCAACTTCCCTCTTGATGTAAATGATTTTCTTTTATGACTACTTCTGGTTTGCTTTGCCATAACACATTCTCTGCATACAGTGTTAAATGGTTTCACAATCTTTAGTAGATCTCTTACTACATTAGCTATGCTTTCCTTCATAATGTTATGAAAATTAACATGAAAAAATCTCTTATGCCATAACCAACTATCATCTACCTTGACAACAAAACGAGAGGCTCCAGATGTGTTTAGTTCAAATACATTACCTCTAGATTTTGAACCAGTAGCAATCAGTTTTCCTTCCTTTCTTCTGATAAAACATTTACCATTAACAAAACTTAACCAAAAATCTTTATCCATTAACTGTCTGACACTTAACAAATTATGTTTGAGTGCTTCAACAAGTAGTACATTGTCTGTATTAGTCTTTCTATCTAGAGTAATGGATCCTACTCCTATGATGGATTTAGGGAGATTGTCCCCAAACCTCACAACACCTCTAGCATAATTCACTAATTTAACAAACTTGTTTTTATCACCAATCATGTGATGAGAACATCCACTGTCAATTATCCATTCAGTTTTCTTGTCAACATGAGATACTAAGGATTTTTCTTCATGTATTGGTTCATCTTTAATAGCAACAAATCCAATCTCTTCACAATCTAAATCATCATCATCAAATATTCCTTCACTAGAATGAATAACATTCTTTGTCTCTTCTAATCTTTGCATAATTAGGTTTGTACTTAGAAACTCTTGTAGGACATCTAGATGCAAAATGACCTATCTTATTGCATGAAAAACATTTCAAGGGTAACTTGCCTTCAAATTTTCCCTTACCTCTTTTTTATCTTCTAGAAATTAGTGCAACAAGATCTTCCATCTTCCTTTCTTTTTCCATTATCTTTTCCCATTCCTCAGCATACTCACCAAGCTCTTCTTTTAGGTCTTCTTTTCTTGTGCTTAGATGTGCAAACAATTTCTTGTGTGCGGATGCCTTAAATGCAGATTCAACTTTAGCTACAACTTCTCCTAGTTTTGTAGCTTCAAAATTAGTTAGCTTTACAATCAACATCTCTCTACTAAAGTTCAGTGTTAGAGGTATAGTTTCTTGAATAGACATAGCCTTGAACTTGTAAGTAGGGGTTAGAGATCTAAGAATCTTTACAATAACTTCATCTTCATCATAAGTGCCTCCACAATTCTTGATTCTGAGTACAAATTCTGTAATCTTTTGAACATAGGCCCTAATGCTTTCATCTTCATTCATTTGTAGCTTCTCCATCTTTGTCTTCCAGTTTTGTAACTTCTCTTGTTTGGTATACTTGTCTCCTTCATAAAGTTCCTCTAGTCTATTCCAAATTTCATGTGTCGAATCCAGATCTTTAATTTCAGTAAACTCACCCTCAGATAGTGCGTTGATCAATGCTTCCCTTGAGACCATGTTGCATGAGAATAAATTATTTTCATCATCAGTGGCTGACTCCAAATCATTCTCAGCCTTCAGAGATTCCTTCTTCTTTACAATCATCTAGTAGTCTATGCCCAAACATAGAAAATGTGTTCGCATCTTGTTTTTCCAACTGTCAAAGTTTTTAGGATCAAATTTAGGACTATCCTTCCTATATAATTCCATCTCCAAGATCACCTCAAGCTATTAAGATTTCTCTTTGAGGACCACAAGATCTGATACCAATTGTTAGGATTAACAGTCCACAATACAATTGAGAGGGGGGGTAAATCAGTTGTATAACAAAATATTAAAATTTAAACTTTAAGTTCCACAATATCAGATCCAATGAACATAATGAATGCCAACACAATAACACAATATTTTGGTTTTGGGGAAACCTTGCTAATGGTAAAAACCCCGGTGGGAATTAGCACCCACAAATGATGTACTAAGAGTATAATAATCCTTGTTAGAAGATATAGCCCTATTAGGAGCTTATTGAAACATTACAGTACACAGTCCTTGTTAGAGGACATACCCTATTAGGAGTCAAGAACAAAAGAGAGGGCACACTACCCAAATAAGGTTAAATCCACCTTCAGAACTCACTAGTTTGCAATAGGTGTATATAAAGAAATACATAATATTTTGAACTATTTTCCAGCAACTGTCTTTGCTTGATTAGTTCCAATGAAGTCCACCAATAAACCTCTACTCTACATACAACACACTCAAGCTCACAACTTTCATAACCTCCTTATATCACATACATTCCATCCATATCTTTTCCAAAGAAAAGACCTTTCTTTTATACCTTATTACAATTTACCAAGATCAGGTCAGCCCATGAGGCTTTCCTAATTACAAATAATTACATAAGCCCTTGCTAAGATACACACAATATCTAAAACAAGTCTATAATGATTACATTACAATAATTAAGGACCGACATCCTTAATTTATGCTTGCCAAACAAAACACACACTTCATTCCCCGAGTCAGCTTTAGAATAAACCATCACCAGAACACATGCCACAAATGATGTCACCAACAATTCTGTACCTTGCACTGACCAATGAACATTCTTTAGTATCCTTTCTATCATCCTTCAAGCTCGCATACCTTGAATCCAAATCTTCTGAAAGATATACCAAAAACCCAGAGACTAACTTTGTTAATTCTCACTATCGTAGTCCAGTGACCAATCTTTACCAAAATAGTTGTAACTCTGTCAATATGAAACATCTATTGAAGCGATCTCAGATATAAGATCACAACATCCACCTGAACTCTCATCTAACTTCGTATCATCTGAAACATTTTTACAGTGTTCGTACACTGTGATTACCAACCTGGTTCCTTCATTGAAGCATATGTTGACATCATTGACAAAACACAAATGACAACAAAATGAGTGCCCATTCAGTAACGTAGTGATTAAACATATTAAATGTCTCAATCACCTCCCATGCATTAGCAATATCCAACACCCCCTAATAGACAACTCAATCCTTACTTGTTCATTAACTAGGATACTTTATCCTTTATTTAGGCATGTTACTTTGTAAGGATTGGTGTGAGGTACCTTGGGAAGATTGAGTTTCTCCACTACCTCTTCTGCTATGATGTTGTCTATTTATCCAAAGTCAACAATCACTTTACACACTTTTCCCATAACTTTATATTTCACTCTAAAGAGTGCTCTGAACTCTTCCTTGGTTCTTCTTTTGCTGGCTGCCTAATAAGAACTCTCCTAAACATGAGGTTTTCACCCATTTTTGATTCAATGTGGGTAACCTCCGGTGACTTGACACTTGAAGTGTCTTCTTGAGTGTAGGCAACTCTCTTCCCTATATTTGAAGAAGATTCCTTAGCTGGACACCCATAAGCTGGATGTACCATCTACCCACAATTGTATAATTTCATGGTAGCAAAATATGAATTTCTCCTGCCCACACTTCTACCTCTGTTGGAGTTTCCTTGGTTGTCTCTACCTCTACCAAAATTCCCTCTAGAAGATGACTCATCACTATGCTTTGCTAGTTTGGACTCTCCCTGACTTCTATGTTCAGTCCCTCTACCTTGATAGCTTCCTCTATGTCCTCTTTGGTCTCTTCCTCTACCTCTACTCTTGGAGGTTTGATCTTGTTTCCTTCTCTTTTATTAAATATTGATGACCAATTGGTAACATTGATGCACTATCTTGGGACTGAGAGGAGTCATCTCTTCTTGAATGCTCCACTTCAAGACATTCAAGTATCTAGCTACTTTAATTCTTTCATCTTTTGATACATTGGACCTCATACAAAGCTTTTGAAATTCCTCTATGTAGGAATTCACATCAAGGTCCTTTTGTCTTAAACTCTTCCTCTTTTTATGCAGTTGAATCTCATAATCATCTGGCATATAGGCTTCTCTTATTTTTCTCACCATGCCCTTCCAAGTAGAGATTGGATTATTTCCCTCCTTTTCTCTCTTGGTTTGAATAATCTTCCACCATGTTAAGGCAGAGCCTCTAAGCCTAGATTTTTCCAGTCTTACCTTTTGTGCCTCGGTAACCCCATCACATTCAAAATGGTTTTCCATGCCCTCTATCCAGTCCATGACTAGATCTACCTCCATTTTACCACTGAATAATGGTATTCCTTCTAAAGCTTTCCCACTCATGGCTTTCAAGGCTTTCAAGAGTGGTTCTTCATGCAATATAGGGTCTAGCTCTAGAGTCTTGTCCTCCTCAGGGATCTCTTTATTTATTTCCTCTCTCTAATCTAATTTATCACTTACTTCTTTAGTCTTCATCTGCACTTCACCCAATTTACTTGTTCCAATTGGGCTATCCTTTTCCTTAACAATATATTGTCTTCTTCTTGGTCCTAAAATTTCTTGGCTAACTCCACATTAGTCACCATGTTCAAATACCCACTGGATTTACACTTTGAGATGCACTATTCAATCCCAAAAATTTTTGGGTCTCTGATACCAATCTGATCAGGAGGTTGGGAAGAGCTAATCACTAGTCCTTACCTAGGTCCACCTAGTGACCCTTGGGTGTGCTCACTAGAACAACTAACCTATAGGATGCCCTCAAAGGCTCAATCCCCTAGTCTTAAACCCTAACCAAACTACCAGCACAAATCAACTAAGAAAAAGAAATTCTTGGTGCTTATCACTTCCATGCACACATTGACCCTTAAGCTGGAACAAGGCTTAACACCTCCAAATGGGACTTAGGAACTTGCAGAGGTGAGGAGGTATTGGAAGGTATCTTATATGGTCCCATTTTGTGTGTTTCAACTCTCACTTCACCAATTCCACTTACCAAACTCATACTTCCTTTTTTATTTAGGGCTACAAGGAGGAGCCCCAATTAGGCCTCCTCTCCAAGAAAATAGGGTCTTTCACCCATTTGTCTCCAAATGACCTTGCAAACAAATTGTGGATTGTGACAATGTTAGGTAACCTCTCAAGGATTTTGGAGGTTTTAGGGCCTTCACTAATTGCATGAAGTGTCTCTTTATTTTGGGTGATCAAATGGATCGATCACACCTTATCCTTGCATCTAGATCTTGGAAATGAATATATCCAAGATCTCCAATCACAAAATCACACTTCCCATTTCACTTCTGCAGCTTATTTCTCCTCTTGGCTCAGTCCTTCCGAGCCAGGCTCACCATGGCTCGCCTAGGGCTTGAATGTAAAAACACATTGCATGCAATCTAGTGCCCATCCTTTTGCATATGGTACACTAATGGAGTCTACTCACTATCCCCAAAAGGCTGTACATAATGGATGTTGGGATAGTGAGTTAGACCCTCATGTCTACAACTCTCCTTGTATGAACCAGTGAGCAGAGACTTTAGAAAGATTTAAACTAAGATAAATAAATGAATGAGAAAATCTAAAATAGTTATAGAATTTAAAAATAGACACACATAGACACTAACATATAACATCCATCTTGGATCCAAATCTACTTCATAACTCCATACATTAATTCACTAATCATTGAAATACAAGAAAACTCTAATACTATGCACACTTCCAAAATTGATTCTCCGTACAGTAGTTCTTCCAATCTCGGGATTTGATCCAAGCTTCACATATATAGCCCTAGGTTATGTTTAGGGGAGGTATAGAGCTCTTAAAATATGATTAATACCTTAAGGCTATTATGCACTGAGCAACTTTTAAAAGTTGCAAAAGTTGCTAAACAACTTTTACAACAAATTTGATAACTTTTTGAATATTGCTTCCTATGGGCTTTGGGAAGCTCCCACGGAGTGATAGAGCACATCTAGACTCCAAAAATGATTTCACATTGTCTAAACCTCATGACATCAACCTAAAATCACTTTTCTTCATTTTCCAAGAGAAGGGCTAAAAGACTATAGCCTTCCAAATAGAACATAGGACCTAGAAGGACTCCAAATCCCTAGTGGATTCCACAACTTGGTCAACATGACCTTAGGAAAATCATCACATGCCAAAAAGGTTTATGATAAAAAAAACAAAGGTTCTCTTGCACCAATGAAAAATTACTTGTTTCTCATGTAAGTAAACCTAACCCATAGATTATTGATAGTGGATGTTCACATCATATGACTATGATATTGATTAAACTTGAGAATCTAGAAGAGTACAATGGAGGATTTGTAAAATTTGGAAATGATGCTCCATGTACCATGAAAGGTAAAGGATTCGTTGTATTAAATAAAAATATGAGATGTAATGATGCTTTTTGGGTTAGAGGACTAAACTATAATCTGTTGAGTGTTGCACAACTAAACAATACTGGCCAACGACTTGAATTTTAGAACAAAAAGGTGAAGATCTATGGTGCTAATGGAGATCTAATTGGAATTGGTAGATAATCTAGAGGTAATTTATTTTATCTTGATACTGATGCAAAGAGTTTCATGTTTGTTAAAATTTAAGATGTATGGCTATGGCATGAGACTCTATCATGTGAATTTTGATAATCTTATTAAAGTGACTAAAAAGAATAGAGTCAGAGGTATACCAAAATTATGCAAACCTGATAAAGTGATGTGCAAAGAATTTCACATTGGTAAGATGACTAAGTCAAGTTTTTAAAGAAAATATTACTCTACCAGGGGTATTTTAGAATTGGTTCATACTAACCTTTGTGGTCCTATGAGAGTTCAAAGCTATTATGGAGATCGATATTTCTTTTTGTTTGTTGATGACTATTCAAGAATGATGTCTATTATGTTTCTAAAAGAGAAGTTTGATTCATTCCAAATATTTATGTGGTATAAAGAAAGAGTTGAAAAAGAAATAGATAAACAACTGAAGTGCTTAAGATCTAATAAAAGAGGTGAATTTATCTCTGATGAATTTATTATATTATCCAATGAGATTCCAAGAGACAAGTATCTGCACTAAGGACTCCACAAAAAAATGGGATAACTGAGAGAAGGAATAGATTTATTGTTGATTGTGCTATAAATTTTTTGATTGACAAAAAGGTTGCACAAACATTCTCAAGAGAAGTTATAAGCACTATTGTCTACACACTCAACCAAGTACAGTTGAAGAAAAAATGAATGAAGAGGATCGAAAAAAAACACTTGAGGATTACAAAATATTTGTTTATGTACAAGAAGGTAATTCAATTGATACAACCAATTAGAAACAAGAAGGAACTGATAAGCAAGATGAACCTCAATCAAGAGATAAAAACATTGATGAACAATATGATGAGCCTATATTAGAAAAATATGTGAGAAGACACAACTCATCAAGTAGAATTAGTGGAGACAAGAATGCAGGAGTCATGACAAGAAGTTGAAAGATAAGATATGTTTGATTTCTAAATTCGAGCTAAGATTAGTTAAAGATGCACTAGAAAATGAAGATTGGATGAATTTTATGAAAGAAGAAATTGATCAGATTGAAAAGAATGACACTTGGTCACTAGTACCGAGACCTCAGTACAAGAATGTGATTGGAAAAAAGTGGATTTTCAGAAATAAAATCAATGAAAACGGAGATGTGATTAGAAATAAAGCAATATTAGTCTACAAAGGGTATGCACAAGAAGAAGGTATTGACTATGATGAGACATTTTCCCATGTTGCTAGATTAGAAAGTGTAAGGATATTACTTGCATATGTTTCCTACAAAGGATTCAAAGTTTATCAAATAGATGTTAAGTCTATATTTTTTAATAGAATTTTTGAAGAAGTCTACATTGAAAATCCTGATGGATTTTTTGACAAAAGCAATAAGGATATGGTGTGAAAACTACACAAAGATTTATAAGGATTGAAGCAGACACCCCGAGCATGGTATGAAAGGTTACACTCTTACTTAGTTAAGAATAGATTTGAAAAGACTAGTGATAACAACAATTTGTAATTGAAATGTGATAGTTCTGATGAAATTTTGATTGTTGAGATATTTGTTGATGACATTATATTTGGTGGAAATGATATAATGTCTAAATCATTTGTTGAGGAAATGAGAAAGGAATTTGAGATGTTTATGATTTGAGAGATTAAATTCTTTTTTGGACTTCAAATTCAAAAAGTTAAGGATGGGATCTACATAACTCAATCAAAGTATATCAAGGAGATCCTAAAGACTTTCAATATGGAAGAATCAAAACTGTTTGGAATGCCGATGGCTATTGGTTGTAAATTGTCAAAGGAAGATGACACAAAGGAAGTGAATGAGAGACCTTAACGATCCATGATTGGTAAACTATAGTATTTTGTACATAGTAGACCATATATTGTACATTCAATTGGTATAGTTTTATGGTTTTCTGTAAACCCAAAGGAGACACATATGTCTGTAGTAAAAAAGATATTTAGATATTTGAAAGGGACCAAAGATTTTGATCTCTTATACATAAAAGGAGGATATTTTGATGTCAAGGTATATACTGATGTTGAGTGGTTTGGAAATATTGATGACAGAAAGAGAACTAGTCACAGAGCTCCCTTTTTAGGAGAAAGATTGGTGACATGGTTAAGAAAGAAATATAGTTGTATTTCACAATCTACTACCGAAGCTGAGTATGTTGTTGCAACTATGAATTGTGTTAGAATAACTAAGAGGGGGGGGGGGTGAATCAATTAGATCAGTTATCCTATAGTCCAAAATACATAGATGTACCTTACAAAACAATTTCAACAAATTATGCAGCTCGGTAAAAAAAATATCAATATGTCTGTCCACTTTACCGATTACTAGTAATTATCCAACTATGATTATCAACTAAATGAACTATGCAATTTGTAAAGTATGATAGAAAAATATTCATAACAAATAACACATAACACAATGATTTAATGTGGAAACCCTACTAAGGGAAAAGCTCCTGGGACCAGTAACCCAAAATAATTCACTCTTCTGAAGTGAGCATGGTAAAGACCCAACCATGTCAAAGGTTACAATGCACACTGTTAGGTGTGACCTAGATAAAGGATTTATCACTAACAGTTAACTTTTGACCAGCATTCACTATGGGGTCAACAAGATAATGCTTTACATTCAATGAATGTCATAGGGTAGTATAATAAGACTATTAAGTCCACTCAGTTAAGAGATTTTCTGAATCAATGGTTAAACTGATACAATATTGATCTGATTCAAATACAACTCAATTAAAAATATTCAGATCTATTCTAAGCTCAAAAAATCCTCTGATCATTAATCAACTCATTTCCTCAATATTTCTCAACTTACTTTCACTCGGTAAATAGTTCTCTGATGCTCAATAATGTCTACAACTTAGTTATTTCAATAACTAGTTTGATCAGGCATGCATGAATACAATCTTTTTGCAAAATCTCTATAGTCTCCTCTTGTACAACATGTTTCAATAATGAAACTCATATCTCTTATATAGATAAATAAATCATTTTCATATCAGCCATCAGATTTTGCCTCTTAATCTACTTTGTCCATTTTGCCGCTTAAACCTTCCTCAGCAGATGTGTCCATAATATATTTTAATCTCATTCTTTATATCATCTCTGAATTTTGTTAGTCGTGGATCTCATAACTAACTTCATCCTTAACCTTGAAATCATAACAATTTCTAGCTCATCAAATTCAGTCGGCTATTCTTAGCATTTAATGTTTTCATCCATACTTGGTCAATATAGAAATGTGTCAGTGATAACTAGCTTGGTTATTAATGTCACTCAATATACACTGCACTGGCTCGGTGTATACATAAATCTTCAATTACCGACCATATTGACTTGTTCAAATTCAAATCTCTTCTTCATAATAGATTAATGTAACATGCTCAAGTCAACAATATAAAGCCATAAACTCATCAATAAGTTACTCAATGTTTACCTTATCCTTATCTGTCATATCCATCTTTTCCTCATGTAGATATCTCAGTTCTTCATCTTTTCTTCCTTCAACAGATATTTAGATGTTTGTAATTATCATGATAAGTACTATCAAAACTAGTTGACATCAATGACAACATATTGACTGATTTAATCATCTTACATATCATTTCAGTAGTTCAGTGATCTCTAATCACTGTTTCTTTAGTTCATCAGATATTCAATCAATTTTAGTTCATCAAATTGTTCTAACATTGTATGGATCAAACAACTACTGGATGGTATGCATGAAGATATTATTGATCCAATTAAAATTTATTGTTTTAATATCGGTGTCATTAACATATCAAAGAACCTGGTGATGCACTCAAAGACAAAGCATATATCTATTAAGTATCACTATTTGAGAGAGAAATTATAAGACAAGCTTGTGACATTGGAGTATGTGAACTCTAAAGAACAAATAGGTAATATATTTACCAAACCACTATCGAAGGATGCTTTTGAATATCTCTGAGGTAAGGTAGGGGTTCTTCCCCTATCCAATGTGCACTAAGACAAGATGCATGATGCATAAATTTAGGGACTCATTAGAATATCTATTTTGTGATTTGATGCTAGTGTTCACTCTTGAGGTGAAGCCTGAAGGTGTGAATGATGTTTTATGACTGCAATGAAAACTCTATACATTTGAGGTATATTTTGAGAAGTTTATGTTTCTTTGGAATTTTTTTCAAAGAGGGAGAAGTATAGATGGAGAATATCATTGATGATTGTTGAATTCAAAGAAGGAGATTGTTACTAAAAGAGGGAGGGTAAAATAATAGATTAGTGGAGTAGAAGGAGAATATATGAAGAAGGAGAATGTTGCTAATACACAAAGAGAAAGGTTGATCTAGTAAAGAGAGGATACAGATAGAATCAAAAAGGAAATTGTTGTCAAAGAAGAAGAGTACATGAGACTACTTCTGACAGAAGGAGAAAGATTACAGAAGGAAGATCAAGCAAAGGAGAATTTACTAATCAGAGGGAGTACAAAATATGAATGATAGTGAAGTGTACCATCATCAATTGAACATTGAATATTGTTGGTGTTGTCATCAATGCCAAAGAGGGATATTGTTACTATAACTGATAGTAATAATGAAGATTGATTATCTGATGATGAAAACTAACCAAGATTAGGAGAATTCAAGAGGGTAGAAAAGTTAAATCAGTTATTGTCTTTTCATTGATGTCAAGCAATTTATTTCTTTTTTATATTATGTTTCCATATCATTCGGTAATGATATCAGTTGAATAAGTTAAGGAGATGAATACATGAGATGATTATGAAGTTTGAAAACTTAAATGGGCAACTGATACAGATCAAACAATGTTAAGATTATGTTGATATAATTATTTTCTACCTAACATATGATTATGTTAAGTCAATAAAGCATGGTAATGAAGTTTTGTCACTCGGTAAGGTAAAAGGTAAAAGGAAGGTCAATTGGTAAAGTGAAAGGAACTCAGGCATTGAGCAGGAAAGTTTTAGGCACTGAGTGAAGGTAACCAAAATAATAATGAACATTGAGTAAGGAACACATATTAAGTAAGGATTGAATCAACATTTAATGAGTATCTATGACAAGATGGATGATCGTGATGATGGAGAAAGTTTGTTAGAGTGATCTATGATTATGAAAATTCAAGGAGAAGATATAAGACAAGATCTAAGAGGTGAAAATAGAAGGAACAAATTCCTAGAAAAGTTCAAGTTCTAAGGTGAAAAGAAAATGTATTACCGAGATCCAGATTCAAGGTATAATGAATTGGATGAATGAGATTGATTAAGAGAAAACATAATAGAGGAGATTAAGAGGCAAAAATTGTCTATATAAAGGATGGATTTGTATGATCAAATGGCTAGAAAATTGAAGAAAAGAAGTCACTAAGTGAAGCAGTGAAGAAGGAACATAGATATTCTGAGAGGGAAAGCAAGATCTAATGAAGTGTTGAAGCCAGTGGAAAGTGAAGAATTAGAGTGAAGATTGAAGAGAACGCAAAGGATTTGATGAAGAAATGATATTTGTAAATCTACAGGTCAATTTATTTATCATTGGTTACTAGCATTTGTAATAGAGAAATCTCTTAACAGAGTGGACTTAACATTATTATTGTAAAATATTTAAAAAAGGTAACATTCTAAAGAGTGTTTGAAGCCCTCTAACAAGGCCACTCCTAATACGGTTAAGATCCTGATAGATCTGTGGTAAATCCCTTGATTGGGTCACACCTAACAATTTGTATTGTAATCTTTAACCAAATTATCTCTTACCGGATAGTACTTCATAAGAGTATTTTCTTAGTGGGTGACAATTCCCATGACGGGTTTTCCTAAAGATGGGTTTCCACATTAAATATTGGTGTTACATGTTGTGAATGTTTTATGTGAATTATTTACTATTTTTGGTAAATAGTAAAGTGTGTTTAACTGAGTTGCTACCGAGTTAATCAGAGAATTTTTTTTAAGGTATTTGGAATCAAGGATTAATGATTCAGCCCCCCTCTCCATAATCCAAAAAAGAATACCAATAAACTAGTCAACTTAACCATGTTTCATGGAATTGAGAACCATCCATAATTTACACTTCTATTCAAATCTATTCTATTTAGTTATTCTGAACTATATTTTACTGGAATCTCTGAATAAACCCAATGATGCAAATGCTTGTTCAAAACAAAAGGATTGTAAAATTGTACCTCTGATAAAAATGTTCATCTAGTCATTTCAAGTTCTCTAAAACTCAATACCCAAAATTTCCTCACCATGTGGCAATGATTCTTCAAATTCCAACACCAATATTTCATCTTCTACATCAAGACCAATATTGGATGGAAATAGAACATGCAAAGGAAAAAACAATAATACATAAATCATAGTTTAATACTTGGTGCCCTAAACTTTAGGTTTTTTTGCATGCTAAACAAACCCATAATTAGTACCGAGATATATGTAATGGCAAACCAAATCTTAAAGAAACCTATAAATGAAAGAATTATAATTTATAGTATCCAAAGACTCTCTACAAGGGTGCACACACAACTATAAACCTTCACAGAGATATATGGAGGGAGACAAAACAAGTATTCTCTGATACCATGTTGAAGTGGTCAACCTCCCGAGAGCACACACAATTGTAAACCTTCACAAAGAGATAAATAAATCATTAGAAAGATAAATCTATTGAGATGAGATACAATGTACAAGAACTCTACTTATATAGGTAAGAGTGAGAGAGATGAGAGAACACAATAATGGCATGTAGCTCAATGATATGCAAGGGTTGGTAGGGAGTAGTAAGAACCCAACTAATAAACTACTATATGGAACACATATTAATACACCGTAAGAAAAAATGATATCTTAGTTCATTTAAATCTTAAGGATGCATTAGGTTGCTGGTCCATTGATCCCTACTGATAATAAGTGATCATGGATTGGAGTAATTGATTTCATTATTAAGGAAAGTGTGTTATCTTATTGAGCTTCTCTTTGTTTCAAGAATAGTTTAATATTCTCTACTTAACAGGGTCAATCGCGTGAAGGTGGAAGCTCATCTTCCCCCCCTAAGATCACTCTAAATTCCTCGTTAACATCTAACATTCATTCATTCTTTCATCCTTTAATAAAATATAACATTCATTCATTATCACATGACATTCATTAACACATAATATTCATTAACATTCATCGACACACAACATTCACCAATATTCATCAACAAATATCATTCATGAACATTCATTACCACATAAATACATTGATTAACCAACTCAGGTTAACAAGGTAAACAAGGACTTCCAAGGAAACTGTAACCAAATGCACAAAGAAAAGAAAAGAAAAACTAATCAATCTTAGAACATAACCATGTTAACAAAAAAAAGTACTTTGAATGATATATCTAAACATGCCTTGACTAACAAAGATAAAAAATCAAGATCATAATATTTTTTAACTCAAAATCCCAAAACTCTTTATGATAAAAAAAAAAAAGTTGATGCCCTTTGAAATGTAACCAAAAAAATAAGAAAACTCTTTGTTCCCACCAGCAGTTTGTGGATGACTCTATTATTATGGGGGAAGCCTCTATAAAAAATGGTAAAATCATAAAAAAAGCCCTTGATAATTATGGTGTTGCTACTAGACAAATTATAAATTGGAACAAGAGCTATATTTTCTTTATTAATTTTCCTGAACAAAGACAAGAAAGGATTAAAAGGGTGATGGGATGTGAGGTGGGATGCCTTCCTGGATTCTACTTAGGTTTTCCTCTTTGACTTGAACCTCCTGATTCTTTTTGGAGAGCTATGATTGAAAAATTCCATAGGATTTTAGCTGGCTAGAAGGGTGCTCTTCTGAGCCAGGCTGGTAAAATTTTGATGCTCAAGGATACTCTCCAGAGTATCCCTCTCTATGCTTTAAGTATTTTTAAAATCCTTAGGAAGTTTGCTGAAAGTATCGAGAAAATCCAAAAGAATTTCCATTGGTTTGGAATGGAGCATAAGAAGAGAATGGCTCTTATTGCTTGGGATAAGGTGTACAAACCTATTAAGAAGAGTGGTCTTGGTCTTTGAATTATAATAAGAATGAATGATTTTCTTACAGCCAAGCTTCTTTGGAGATTATTCAAGACCCTGAGAGAATGGAGTACTATTTGGTACAACAAATAAAATAGGGATATGAGTAATTTCCAAAATTTTCTGAATTAGGAATCTGTACAAGGAGGTTCTAGCATTTGGAATAATTCTTTGAGAAAGAAGGAGATGATCAAGAAGGGTGTTGAATGGAAGGTTAGAAATGGAAAGACTATCCTTATGATCAAGAAGGGTGTTATCTTATTGAGCTTCTCTTTGTTTTTTCTGGATCTTATTGCAGGATAAAATTTTAACTATTGATAATCTTAGGAAAAGGGGTTTATACCTAACTAAAAGGTGTTTCCTTTGCAAGAGTGATGAGGAGAACATTAATCATACGATTATTCATTGTGCCTATGCTCAGAAAATATGGGAGAAGTTTTTGGATTTGATGAATATGGATTGGATCTTTCCATAGGGTATTCAGGAGCTTTTCACTTCTTAGAGATCTCCTACCAATAATAATCTTTTATTATGTATTTGGAACTTCCTTTTACCTTACATCTGCTAGGGCATTTGGAAAGAAAGGAATGATAGGATCTTTAGAAACAAGGAGTCTAGCTGTGTTGTGATTTTCCACAAGATTAAGAGAGCCCTGCTAGAGAATATTTGGTTGACTAATAAATATCAGGAATCGAAAGATGATTGGGAGGTGAAAGTCTTCAAAAATTGGAAGCTAGATGGTAAGAAGGTCCATAATATCAAGAGGAGTCTGAAGAATGAGGCCCATTGGGATTGCCCCCTAATGGCTTGATGAAAATAAATTTTGATGGTGCCTCAAAGAGAAGCCAGGGGATTGCTGGTTGTGGCATTGTTATCAGAGATGAAAATGGGAATTGCAAAGGTGCTAAGGCCATTCCTATTGGTTTTAACACTAACCATGTCATTGAGGCCAATGCTGCTCTTTATGGTCTTATGATGGCTAAATAGAAAAACTATAGAAAAGTGTGGGTTGAAGGGGATTCTCTTAATATTATTAAGTGTCTTAATAATATCATGATCCCTTCATGGAAAATCACTAATGCTATCAATAAAGAAAAAAACATCATAAATTCCTTTGATGCGTGTGTTGTTACTCACAATTATAGGGAAGCCAACTCAGTGGTTGACTAGGCTACACATGTGGTGTGTCATAATTAGGTGGACACTGAATAGGATGATGAGACTATCCTTCCTCCTAAAGGGGCATCATTAATCGATATGGATCGATTGCAAAGCAGGAAATACGTACTTAATGAAGATCACATTAACGGGTAATTAGTGCAAGGATCCATGTGAGGATGATGAAGGGCATTGGGGTGATTTCAAGATGATTATTGCCTTTATTTCACATGATTTATGGGTCTTTTGAGGCTTTAGAGGGTATTATTATTACTTCAAGCTTAAGTTTTAGAGCTCTGTGAGAAAATTTGAGAGTAAATTTTTTGGCAGTTGCAGAACCATGGGAGGTCATAAGAAAAGGTGTGAGTTGGGGAACTGCAGTGAATGGAACCAAAACCCAAAGGTTTGGAACATTGATAAGGATGGGGGATTGGCAGTTTATTTGGAAAAAATGCATGTAGGGAAGCTTGTTGTTACTAAGCATTTCATCAAGACTTGGAATAAAGGGAAAATTTTGGTGGGAGCGTAGAGCATGGAGGTTACTGAGGAAGTCATTGCTGAGGTGACGTGTCTCAAAATCAAAGGGGTCAACTTCTATAGAGATAGGAATGTGTCAGATAAAGCTCTGGAGGTTTTTGCGGCAACGAACCAGGAAAGGAAGTGCATGGTTAAGATTGATAACTCTTATTTTAAAACTAAATGCATTTCTAGGCCATGGAGACTGGCTCTTTTTGTTATTATTAGTTACATTATGCTGGATGGAAGATACACATAAATTTATAATCACCATCTTATTTTGTTAAACCATTTCAGATATGGGGTTAAAGTTAATTTCCCCTTTTATCTTTTGAGTTCTTTGAATGCTACTATTCTTAGTTAGTAGATGGACCCTGAAGGCAACCATGCCTGTCATGATGGGTTGATGCTCCTTATCTATGAGGTTCTTAAGTCTAAGAAGTTTGAGAGGTCCTAGTTGAATATGAAGGCCCTTAAAGATTGTGATACCGATGGTAAAGAATCAGAGGAACCCTTTATGGAGGATACTGAAAATGAAGAGGTTGACTCTGAGTAACCCAAAAAACCCTCCATGCGTCATGGCTCCTTGTCCAAAATAAAAAATAGGAAGGCCAAGATGGAGGATTTAGCTACTGAAATGGAGATGGAGGAAGAGGAAAGTAGGGATGACAGTGTGAAGGGGAAGGGTAAAAAGGAAATGGAGACTATAGAGAAGTGCACCAGAGCCAAAAATAAGAATAAGAAGAGGGATAAGAGGGTTGTCATTTCTTCTGATGATGACTATGCCTCACAGGGGAATGTTCAGGAAAAACATGACAAGCGGGTGGAGAAGGAACCTATTTTGGAGGACCGTGATGAGCTAGACCAGAATGTTCTGTTAGATGATAATATCATGTAGGAAATAGCCTAGGATGTGACTAATATTGATAAGGACAGTCAGATAGATAATAGGGGTAGAGTGGATAGTTCCGAGGAGACGACTTGTGTGAAAAAAGACTTTGACAACCTGGGGTGTACTACTTTCTTTAACAACCTCAACACCATGAAAAATGACATTGACACTATTAAAACCCAAATTCAATAGCTTCAAAAGGAAACAGGGGCTCTTGGAAAAATGAATTTGGGAGAGAAGACTATGGGATAGTGTATTGATGAACTGAAGGAGACTGTTGGCAGGGTTGAGGGGATTACATCCTTTAATGATAGAATCATTTCAATGGAGAACAAAATAAAAGAGGGGGATGTGGTGAAAGGTGATAACATGATTAAGAGAATTGATAAAATGGAGAACAAAATTGAGCGGTTGGAAAAGATGGTGGGTAACATCGTTGAGAAGAGTTTCTCCATTCTCAAGGCCTTAGTTGAGCATGTCAAGATTCTTGTGGACAAAATGGAGTAGGGAAAAGGGGAGCAGGCACTCATTGAGGTTAAAGAGGATCATAGACCCATTAAAAGAACCAGATCAAGCTTCAAAAAGCTAGAGGATCATAAGAACAAAGATATAGAGGAACTCAAAGTTTCCTCTGCTAATGTGCAAATGTTGGCTGAATAGGTGGCTGAACTAATGAAGAGTATCTAGCTAGTTGTTTGTTGTCCTACTATCTTTTTGCTGTCCTTTTTTTCTCTGTCTATCTTTTAAAGGACTTGTTTGTTTTTTGGTGTCTTTTTTTGGTGTTGTGCACTGTTTATGTGGGAACTTTAATGCTTATATAATAATCTTGCTGTAAAAGGTTTTGGGTCCTTTCAAAACCTTCTTTTTTGTAATCAAAATAAAAAAAATAAGAAAACCTAACTAGGGTTGTCCTAATTTTCAAATTACAAAGACTGGTGATGGAAAGACTCATTTTAGGGTTTAACATTTACATATTTTTAAAATATTAACTGATCTTACACACAAACCCTTAGATTATAGTTTAACACAATGAGAGAAATATATCTTTAAAAAAACATGATAAATAAGAAATTAATATAGGATAGGAACCATCATATTTAGTCAAAAAGAATAAAAACTACCATGTCAAACCATCGAACATTGCTCAACTATCTAAGTTTTTCCCATCTATCACATTCAAGAATGTTGAATCTATAATATGTGTGTGCATATATATGTCAGTATGTACTGGCATATATATATATTCATGTCATCATTTGCAATAAATTCTCTAAATTGATGATCTCTTATATAACTGATCAAAATCTACTATATTCCAAGTATATGTTTGATCTGCATTTAGAGGTTATTACTTGTAGATTATTAGCATTGCATATTTCATTTAGGATATATCTAAACATGCCTTTACAAGTGTTTTGTCCCAAACAATGATACTTAAAAATAACTTGTGCCCTTATTGAATGTTCATATCTTCTTTGTATCCATAAGAACACACATAACTATTCATAGTTTCTCAAATACTTATCCTTATTGTTAAATATGATTAAATTTATTTCATATTTGTTCTATTTATGGCTTTTCTATTTGTAGAATAGGATTATGACAATCACCGTACTTTCTTGCAAATTATAATCAAAATATTGAACTTGATAAATATGAAGTTGATGCCAAATTGATATTGAGAAATATTGATCATGAATGTAGTCTAAAATTTTCCTTTATGGTATTCAATCTATAAGAGTAGAACATTTATTGATTTTGATGTCCCCAATTGTGGATCATATCTACATTAAATATATTTAGAAGAGACACATCCCATAAGTGGACATGTCTCCACAAAGTGAAGGTATGTTTGTTCATGAGATGTCTCATGAATTTTTCCTTTTCATCTTAACTAAACACTTGATCTCTAATCGGGGTTTGTTACTTAATAAACATAAATAATTACCAAGTTTGATCTGTATTTAACTTGCACAAATAAATAATATCTAATCTGGAAATGATCATTGATAATGATGCTCGATTGGGATCCTAAATGAAACATGAAATGCCAATAATCTACAAGTAATAACCTCTAAATGCATATCGATAATATACTTGGAATATAGTAGATTTCAATTAGTTATATAAGAGATAAATGATTTCTATAATTTATTGCAAATGATGACATGAATATATATATATATATATATATATATATATATATATATATATATATATATATATATATATATATATATATATATATATATATATATATATATATATATATATATATATAATTAAATATATATGTATGCATATATATGTTGGTACATACTGACATATATATAGACACACATATTATCAAATTGATCATCATTTCTATATCTGATCCAAGCTACCATATTTCAACACTTATGATAATAAGCATGATAGGATGGCTACTAAGAAGCAGCAAGATACAAGGTGGAGTTACATTACCAAGGAAGGGAAAAACTAAGGTGAAGATGAGGGATACAAAAAAGAAGGAGCAGGCATGGAGCAACATGGTCAAGCATGAAGACCTATTCAATCCTAAGGTGAAAATAAGGCATAAATTTTCCTCTAGGCACAAGTGTTTTTAACTATCGTTGTTTGGGATAAAATGCTTCTTCTCTTTTACCTCATCAGTTGAATTATCTATGGTTGACAAACCAATAACTTATGAAGTAATTTTTTTAATATGCTTGTTAATAATTTAGAATGGGTATGCGGAAAGTATGATGTCATCATCATCTAATAACAAGTCCAACTCTGTTGGTTTGTCTTGAGATATTGCACGTGCCTTTCCCTTTGCCTGAACATCCATCTGTGACAAGAATATTATTAATACCATAAAAATGTTGGATTAGGAGAGATAGGGTACTGAGAGGGGAGGGGTGAATCAGTGCCCACAAAAACTTTAACTCATAAACCTTTCAGATCTAAAAGAACAAACAGTAGCAACCTTACAAAATAACTTGTATCTAATGCATGTATGACTCATCCATTCAACTTATGAAAGTAAATAACATGAAATCAACAATATAATAGTCCCATAACACAAGTATTTTGGTAACACAAAAACCCTTATTAGAAGGTAAAAACTACAGTGGGGATGACACCCACAAATACTTCACTACTACAGATAGAAAAGGTTTTCCTATTAGGGCTACAAGTTTTGATCACTTTTGGTGATCTTACCCTGTTAGGAGTAACATATTAGATCAACTAGATCTACCTAGTGATAGGATTTTTGCAACACTACTTGAGTGTGCACTCTGTTAAGAGATTTACAAAAGACTGTCAAGTCTACTCTGTTAAGAAATTTTACCAAAACTCTATTACAATGATTAGAAAGAAATAGGTAACTATCTTCTAATGAAAACTCAACTTGTTTGATACAGATCAATAAAGTACTGAATATATATCACCTTGTAGTGTAAAAATCTCTTCTTTGAACTACTCATTTAGCCTGCTCTGATTCTACTCAATTTGATTTCCTCTGATTACTATTTTGCTCTGTCTGAAAATTGATAATCTTGAAGGTTGGCTAAAGCTTCAAGTGCTTCTTTGTTCATACATTAGTTACATCAAAATGATGCAAACATACAATTATATAGCATACTACTTTATGCCGCTTAAACAATTAGGTTTAAATATCTTAGACAAAAATCCTAAGATCTACGGTGTACAAAATAACCTAGATCAAACTATTACATAAGATCATCGCATTTAATGAATAAATCAACAATAAATTATCCTCAATCTTGGTAAAACATTTTCTAATTCTATTGTAACTATTTGCATAGAAGAATGTTCCATTCCTGATTCCTATGCTATTTCTTGTGATCCTTGGTAAACATTGTAAATACTGCTCGGTAATTACACTGATGCTCAATGTTTACTGCTACTTGGTAAAACTATTATGTACTCTGTGTAAATACTTAACTAAATGCCTTGTGATGCTTGCTTTTACCAACTAGCTTAATATAAGTAACCGAACGATATCTTTGATACTAATGACAACCATTAATGCTCAATAAAGATAACACAAAATTACTCCAAAACACTAAAGAAAAGAACATAAAAATATAAAATTTACTTCTATCTAATTTGTAGAATTACAATGAGGTTGATCTTCTTGGTAGAAGGGTTGGGAGTAACATTTGTATCCATACTATGTGACAAATCCATGATGTGGCCCTGTGACAAAGATCAAATATAAAAATGTTAGTGAAATGAAACCAATAGACTTAGAAAAAAGAATTAATAATAAAATGGTATATTGGAGTCATTAATTGGAGGTTGGTTTAAATGGTATATAGTACGTACCACCCCTATGATATGAAATTTATTTGTATCTATGCGATTAAAATTGTAATTTATTAGCATCTCTTCCCCTGCACTTATTAATTTTATCGCACGTATGAATACACAATTTCCCTCACACACCTCAAGTATGCAATCGGGTTTCTTATTAGGTCACCTAGGTCACTTACTATTTATAAAACCTGCAATATTCCCTATTTCTTTTGGCCTTCCATCAATGTATATAGCCATTATTTACTTTGATCATTATATTTCTATTGTATATAATTTGTTGAGAGTGCATAACTACACATACTTTTTTATATCAAACAATCTACATCCATTTTTTGTAATTGTAACAAGGTCTGACATACTCCATTAATTCAACTCACTTTTTGTAACATACTTTTATTTTATCCATGGAAAATAGGCCCAAATCATGTAATGACGATGGTGTTATGCGATATATCCTCTCATTAACACAAAAATTAGTGTTTATTGGGGGAATTTTCTTTGGTACCCATTGCTTCTGTAGATGTTTGTACCTCAAGGGAGCCTCAATGTCACCTTTTGCCTCATTGTCATAATGACATGACCCCCCTTGAGCAAGGAAACATTTCATGCATTTATTGAATTTTCTTCTAATCTTTTGACCTCTAGTTGATCTCCCTATTTTAGACCTACTAAATGTATTTCTTCTTCTATTCTTGTATTTCCCTTACTTGAGGATGACACATCTAACAAATACCTATTTGGTGGTACCTGTACTCCATGAAATGAGAGAGATAGTTGGTAATAACAGAGATATTTTTCAAATTAGGGTAATGTTGATGAACAAGTTGGCCCTAAAGTTGATATTGAGATTAAAATTTGAATAAGTCCAACTGGGCCTCAAGTGTTGATAATTGTATTAAATAAACTATTTATATAGGGTTTATTGAATTATATCTATCGATCCATGAGACTATGTAGGATCCTCGTGAAGGGGGTTTAGGTTCCTACATATGTAATTCAATTATCTTATGTTAGCTAAAACTTACATTATACATATACTAAAAATTACATAGTAGACAACATGAACAATATGCTTTCATCATAATCATTGTATATATTTTTATTCCTTACCTTTACTTTATGTATACTGTGTAGGATACTCAACGAAAGGGTTGATGACATCTGTAGTCAATTACCTGTTTCCACCAAGGGTGGTAGCATCACACAAAATATATACATGAAATCAACACCAATAATTTAGCATCATAAGAATTACATTTGTAATTTGATAAACAATAAATACATATGTATCATAAACATGTGTGTCACCATGAATTAAGTTAGGTGGAACATTAATTTAAAATATTAAAAGGTACTTCATGAATTAATTATGTATTGGCATTAGAATTCAAAACATACCACCATCATTGTCATCATTGTCATCATCATTATCATCATCATCATCATCATCATCATCACCACCATCGTCATCATTGTCATCATCGTCATCATCATCGTCATCATCATTGTCATCATCATCATCATCATCATCATCATCATCATCATCGTCGTCACCATCACCACCACCACCACCACCACCATCACCATCAACAACAACAACATCATCATCATCGTCTTCTTCTTCTTCATGAACATTTTCATCAAGAACATCATCAACTAACTGTTAATCATGATCATCATCTACATTATCTTCTACTTCTTGGTATCTTCTTTTTCCATCACATTATACTTTATTGGCCTTCCTCTTGGATCATGTCTAACAACAAATGACCAACCTGATTTATGTGGAACCTTTGAGTAAAATACCTACTCACATTGGCTTGGAAGAACATAGGGCTCATCCCCAACTGGCACAAATGACCTTGTATTAATTATTGTATATCCATTATCATGTTCAATAACATTTCTATCAGGGTTATTTTGATTCAATCATAGCCTATACAATTTGACAACAAAATAACTAATTTGAAGGAATTAAAGTCACAGTCAAGTATATCATCCAAAATGCCATAGTATCAATTTTGAGACTCAATATTAGTCACCTCAAAGATTTCTGTTATCCCAGAATCATAAGTTTTCTTCATGTCATTCAACTTTATGACATGAAATTTATGACCATAGCAACACATTATGTTGTGGTGTTTGAACTGCATTATGTCAAACATGTAAAAAGTTATTTCATCATGAGTTGATAAACATATGGGTGATTAATAAATTTACATGTACCTATTTATCTCTTAAACCATATGCTAAATTAATTTCCATTTACATAACATTGGAATATCCATTACGATGAGCTTCTTTAACCAATGAAGCCACACCTTCCCATGTTAATGTGTGACCAGAATGTTGAAATTGTTCTATTTCTAGATGAAATATTAGTCACCTCAAAGATTGTTGTTATCCCAGAATCACAAGTTTTCTTCATGTCATTCAACTTTATGACATGAAATTTATGACCATAGCAACACATTATGTTGTGGTGTTTGAACTACATTATGTCAAACATGTAAAAAGTTATTTCATCGTGAGTTGATAAACATATGGGTGATTAATAAATTTACATGTACCTATTTATCTCTTAAACTATATGCTAAATTAATTTCCCTTCATGTAACATTGGAATATCCATTACGATGAGCTTCTTTAACCAATGAAGCCGCACCTTCCCATGTTAATGTGTGACCAGAATGTTGACATTGTTCAATCTATATCATCATCCAATCAAGATTGTTTGCCATATACAAATGTATTGGATCCCACTCTTGACCAATTATACAAAAAATAAATAAACAACTTACAATCGATTTATTTTAAATATTAAGAATCAATTAATCATAATAAAATCTTATAATTACCTCTCACTTTTGTCAATCTACCTTTCCCAATCAAGTACTCCCCTTCAAATTTTTTAATGGGGTCAGGAGCCCAAATGCAATCTGTTGGAATAACTGAGAGGGGAGTGAATCAGTTAAACACTATCCCAAATCAAAATGTATAATTCAAAAACAAATACTTCAATTTCTGCTACTTGGTAAACAAAAAATACTTTCACTGTCTGTGCTTTTACTGATTATCAGTATAAACTTATAATAGTTACTGATCAAATCTAACATGTAATATGCAAAGTATGATAACAAACAAATATCACAATCAACACATGACACAAGAGATTTAACGTGGAAACCCTGTGAAGGGAAAAACCACCTGGGATCGGCAACCCAAAATATTCACTCTTCTGAACTGAGGTCGGTGAAGACCCAACCTTGTTAAAGGTTTACAAACACACTGTTAGGTGTGACCTTGTTAGAGGATTTTAGACTAGAAGTTATCATCCAACCAATAGTCACTCTGGGGTTGATAGGATAACAATGTTCATTCTATGAATGAGACATCATAAGACTCTCTTAGTCCACTCGGTTAAGAGATTCAACTAAGTAAAATGGTTAAATATGTAATAGTAAATGATCTACCTTAATACAACTTCAATTGCAGATTACAGATCAATATTTTGCTCATACAAATCCTTCTGATCAATGTAACACTACAGATTCAACAATGTATTAACTTACTGTCCATCGGTGATTACTCTCTGTAGCTTGGTAATTATTCTGCACTTTGGTTCTTATTAACCAGTATGATCAAAATGCATGAAAAAAATTTCACACGATAATTCTGCAATATCTTCTTCTTCCGACATGTTTCAACTGTGAAACCAATGTCTCTTATATAGATGAGTAAATTGTTTTCTTTTCCTCCATCAGATTTTTCCACTTAATCATATTCATAGATTTTTCCGCTTTAGGCTTCCTCGTCTAATGTGTTAGTTACATGTTTCAATCTACTTCATTAGATCTTCCTTTGATTATGTTAGTCGTTGATCTTGATAACAAACATTATTTGTTACCTCGATTTCATACACTTTATAGCTCATCAATCTTATCAGCTAAACTAATCATTTAATTCTTTTTTGTTCTGCTTGGTTAACAAAGAAATGTGTCAGTGACACAAGCTCGATTAACACTATGCTTGGTATACACTACACTCCATCAGTGTATACTAAAATGCTTTCATTTACCGACAACAGTGCTTTGTGTCTTTCAACTCTATTCTTCATCATAAATGAATGCAACATAATAAAGTCAATATCATAAGTCAATGACCTTATGCATAAGTTACTCAGTGTATTCTTTATCCTCATCTGACATTTACATGTTCCTCATGTAGATATTTCTATTCTTCATCTCTTTCTCCTTTCTTCAGATGTTTCGGTATAGTAACTTACAAGATAAGTACTGTCAAACTAGTTGACATCAATGACAACATAATACTAATTTAATTAAATTACATATCTAATCAACAATTCCTAAATGATCTTTAATCACAAATTTTTCAATTAGGTTCCAAATCAGTTGTAGTTCATCAATCTCTCTCGTTGGCATTGATGGAAACTCAAGTAATATGAAATGTACCATACACATACCAAACATGTATTCTACAACTCTATAAATAAATGCTATAAGTTGAATAGACTTAATATGTTTAATCACTACATTAATCAACATTTGTAATACTATAATGCTTGTCATCAGATGTGCTCTTTTTAGTTCTCTTGTTCTTGCTTCTGTTCTCAGTAACTGATCTTCAATACTCTGTTCCTTTCAGATTGTCTCTCCCTTAGATAGTTATCATCAGTGCAGTTTCTCTCCCTTTCATATTATTTATCTCTACCTTTGACAACAATGCCAAAAAACCAAATAAATAAATAGCTCTTCGGTAGCCAAGTAACTCTCTGTTGTCCAGTACATTCTCTATATCTTTGTATACTGATATCTCAATCTATTTTAGTTCTCCAAACTTAATCACAACCTTGAACTTGATTCAAAGTGTGAACTATGTTGCATCAACATGAATGATCTTCTGACATGATTAGGTTGATGCAACATCTAGATCACCTTAGTGACTAATAGATAGGGGACAGACCCCAAGTCTAGTCCTCAAGTACTCAAATGTGTCTTTTGGTAGAGGCTTTGTAAAGATATTTACAAGTTGTTCCTTAGATGTAACAAATTATAACTTCACTTGCTTCTCCTACACTTGTTCTCTTAAGTAGTGATACTTAATAGATATATGTTTTGTTTTTGAGTGCATCACTGGATTCTTCAAAATGTTAATGGAACTAGTGTTGTCACAGTATATAATCACCGGGTCAGTGATTACCTCATTCATTCCTTCCAACACTTGCTTGATATATGAAATGTTTGAGCAATTCATAGTAGTAGAAACATAGTCTTCTTCTACTATAGACTAAGAAATACAAGCCTGCTTTTTACTTATCCAGGTTACAAGTCTTTCACCAAAGAAAAATGCTCCTTCGGTGGTGCTTTTTCTATCATCTACATTTCCAGCCCAATCAACATCAGTGTATACCTTCAACTCAAACTTTCCTTCCTTAGGATACCAAATGCCATAATCTTTTGTCTTTTTTAGGTATCTTAAGATTCTTTTAGTAGCAATCATGTGTGATTCTCTAGGGTTAGCAAAAAATCTAGCAACAATTCCCACACCATGTGCTATATCTGGTTTACTGTGAACTACATACATTAGCTTACCAATCATGGATCGGTAAAGTGTTTGATTTACCTCAGTAGTTTCATCCTCCTTTTTCAATTTGCATCTAGTAGCCATCGGTGTTCCCACAGGTTTAGCATCTTCCATGCCAAATGTCTTCAATACTTCCTTTATGTATTTAGATTGTGTGATGAATATCCCATCACTCTGCTGAATCATTTGTAGTCCTAGAAAGAACTTAATCTCTCCGAACATAGACATTTCAAACTCTTTTTGCATTTCATCAGCAAAGGCTTTGCATATATGATCTTGTCCTCCAAAAGTAATATCATCCACAAATATCTTAGCAATAAGAATAGTATCATCAGTATCACCTTTCATATACAAATTGTTGTTTTCACTTGTTCTAACAAATGCAATACTTAGCAAGTAAGTATGCAGTCTTTCATACCAGGCTCTTAGTGCTTGCTTCAAACCATATAAAGCATTATGTAATCTACATACCATGTCTCTGTTGTCTAGATCAACAAATCCTTTGGGTTGTTCTGTGTAGACCTCTTCTTCAAGTACACCATTCAGAAATGTTGACTTTATGTCCATTTGATAGACTTTGAATTTCTTGTGTGCAGCATATGCAAGTAGCATTCTAACTCCTTCTAATCTAGCAACAGGTGCAAATGTTTCACCATAGATAGTGCCTTCTTCTTGTGCATATCCCTTGCATACCAATCTAGCTTTATTTCTTGTAACTTCACCATTTTCATTCAGTTTGTTCCTGAATATCCATTTAGTACCAATAACATTTTTGTCCTTTGGTTGGGGTACTAAGCTCCAATTTTTTTTATTTTTTATTTTCTCTATTTCCTCCTTCATTGCATTAATCCATTCTTCATTCTCTAATGCAACTTTCACATTTTTTGGTTCAAATTCACAAACTAGACATGTACCTTGTCTTGCTTTGCTCCTAGTTTGCATTCCATCTTGTCTATCTCCAATAATTTGTGTCTCAAGATGATGTCTCCTAAAAAATCTAGCTAGTATTCTATCTCTTCTTTCTTGTTCATCCTATTCAAGTTCATTAGCTTGCTCAGTAGCTCCATCTTGTTCGTTGGTTTGTTCTTCCTATTGTTCTACATTATTTTCTTGCTGACCGATTATATAGGTTGTGGTTTCGGTTAATACTCTAGATGTTCAATGTAAGTGAATCTATCATAGTCTTCCAGTTCCTTTCTACTATCCTCTGTGTTCTTGTCATCAAACTCATCAACATGAACATTAGTACTTCCAATTATCTTATTTGTAACCTTATTCAGACATTTGTATGCTTTACTTTTGGTAGAATATCCTAAGAATATTCCTTCATCTCCTTTAGAATCAAATTTTCCATTTCTCTCATCTTTTAGAATAAAGCATTTACTTCCAAAAATCTTGAAATAATTTACAGTAGGTTTGTGTCCAAACCATAGCTCATAAGGTGTCCAGTTGGTGTCCTTTTTCAATTGTACTCAGTTAATAACATATACAGCTGTACTGACAGCTTCTCTCCAATATGTCTTAGCAACATTATTTTGTATCATCAGTGTTCTAGCACAATCAATTATTGACCTGTTCCTTCTTTCAGCAATGCCATTTTACTGAGGTGTCCTCGATGTAGAGACCTGTCTTTTAATACCATGCTCATTACAAAAATTAGTAAATTCATCAAAGATAAATTCACCTCCTCTATCAGATCTTAAGCATTTAATTTATTTTCTAGTCTCTTTTTCTACCTTAGCTTTTTACCATTTGAACATTTTAAAAGCTTCAAATTTCTCTTTCAAGAACATAATAGTCATCAGTCTAGTATAGTCATCAACAAAAAGAATAAAGTATCTATCACCAGAACAACTCTGAGTTCTCATAGGACCACATAGGTCGGTATGAACCAACTCAAGTATCTTCTTTGTTGAGTAATCTTTGCTCTTAAAGCTATACTTAGTCATCTTACCTTTCTGACATTCATGGCACATAGCATGATCCCGTTTAGACAAGTTAGGCAACCCTCTAACTCTTTTGTTCTTACTAATCTTGATCATGTTATCAAAATTCACATGACATAATATTTTTTTCCACAACCATGCATCTTCATCCTTCATTATCAAACAAGAAGACTGATCAATATCAAGATAAAATATGTTACCTCTGGATTGTGTACCAGTTCTGACAAGTCTTCCTCCATCATCATAGTTTTTCACCTTTTTGCTCTCAAAAGCAAGTCGGTGGCCTAAATTGTTTAGTTGTGCCACACTTAACAAATTATAGTTCAGTCCATCTACCCAGTATGAATTTTCACATTTAATTCTTTCATTAATCATCAGTGAACCTTTACCTCTTACCATACAAGGTGCATCATTGCCCATTCTCACAGATCCTCCATTGTATTCATCAAGTTGATCAAATTTCTCTACATCACCAGTCATATGATGTGTATATCCACTATCTATGATCCATGTATCATTTCTGTCTACTCTAGAGATTAGTGTTGTCTCTTCATGTTTCTCTTCTTCTTCTCAATCATCTTTCATAGCAACAAATACTACTTCTACATCATCATCAATGTCAGATTCAGATTCAAATTCTTTAGCTATGTAACATACCTTTTTCCCTTTGTCATAACTGTCTCGATTATCTGTGTTGTTGTATTGGTAGCCTCTGTTGACTCTTCTCCCATAGCTTCCTTCCAATCAGTCTTTGGATCTATCATCAACTTTCTTGTGTGGACATCTAGTAGCAATGTGGCCAACCTCTTTACAATTAAAGCATGCCAAAGGTAGCTTACCTCTATATCTTCCTTTTCCTTTGGGTAATCTTCTAGCCATAAGAGCTTCAAGCTCATCAAGTTCATCATCGATATTGCTATCACTATCATCATTCTTGATTTTCTTGCTAGACTTACTAATCTTCAAAGAAGACATGAAAGTGGATTCAATAGAAGGAAAAATATTGTTGTCAAAGTTGTTTAATTCAAAGTTTGTAAGCTTACCAATTAGTGTGTCAAGGGTAAGATTGGATACGGCCCTTGTTTCATGAATTGCAGAGATCCTAATTGCATAATCTGGTAGCAAAGTTCTGAGAATCTTACTTATCACTATTTCATCATCAATAACTCCATCAGATGCTCTAATAGCATGTACTACTTCTTTTAGTCTATTTGTGTATTGCACAATGTTCTCACCTTCCTTCATCTTCATATCATCGAATCTGCCTCTTAGGATTTTATCTTGGGCTCTCTTAACATTCAAATCTCCACTGTATATTAGATTTAGCTTGTCCCACATCTTCTTAGCAGTATCAAAACCCTTGATGTCTTTAAATTTGGCATCGGTAAAGGCAGTAGCTAGTTCCATCATAGTAATATTGTGTTCATGCCTATCTTTCAGTTGGTCAAGGGTCAGGGGACCAATGGTCGGTTGTATGTAGCCATTCTTCATCAGATCTATAGCTGAGTTTCCAATTCCAGGTATATGCAACAACATTCGGCTTTGCCATACTACAAAGTTCTCTTTGTTTAGTCTTGGCACTTCCCTCTTATATATGTTGAGACCTTTGTGTTGAAGTCCTTCAAACTCTGTTCTAAGCAACTGAAGCTTTGATACCAATTGTTGGAATAACTGAGAGGGGGGTGAATCAGTTAAACACTGTCCCAAATCAAAATGCATAATTCAAAAACAAATACTTCAATTTCTACTACTTGGTAAATATAAAATACTTCCACTATCTGTGCTTTTACTAATTATCAGTCTAAACTTATAATAGTTAATGATCAAATCTAACATGTAATATGCAAAGTATGATAACAAACAAATATCACAATCAACACATGACACAAGAGATTTAACGTGGAAACCCTGTGAAGGGAAAAACCACCTGGGACCGACAACCCAAAATATTCTCTCTTCTGAAGCAAGGTCAGTGAAGACCCAACTCTGTTAAAGGTTTACAAACACATTGTTAGGTGTGACCTTGTTAGAAGATTTTAGACTAGAAGTTATCATCCAACCAGCAGTCACTTTGGGGTTGACAGGATAACAATGTTCATTCTATGAATGAGACATCATAAGACTTTCTTAGTCCACTTGGTTAAGAGATTCAACTGTGTACAATAGTTAAATATGTAACAGTAGATGATCTACCTGAATATAACTTCAATTTCAGATTACATATCAATATTTTGCTCATACAAATCCTTCTGATCAATGTAACACTTTAGATTCACCAATGTATTAACTTATTGTCCATCAATGATTACTCTCTGTAGCTTAGTAATTGTTCTACAGCTTGGTTCTTATTAACCAGTATGATCAGAATGCATGAAAACTTCTTCATGCGATAATTCTGCAGTATCTTCTTCTTCCGACATGTTTCAACTGTGAAACCAATGTCTCTTATATAGACGAGTAAATAATTTTCTTTTCCTCCATCAGATTTTGCCGCTTAATCATATTCATAGATTTTTCCACTTTAGGCTTCCTTGGCTGATGTGTTAGTAACATGTTTCAATCTGCTCCATTAGATCTTCCTTCAATTATGTTAGCCGTCGATCTTCATAGCAAACATTATATGTTACCTCGATTTCATACACTTTATAGCTCATCAATCTTATCAGCTAAACTAATCATTTAATTCTTTTCTGTTCTACTCAGTTAACAAAGAAATGTGTCAATGAACACAAGCTTAGTTAACACTGTGCTCGGTATACACAACACTCCGTCAGTGTATACTAAAATGCTTTCATTTACTGACAACACTGCTTTGTGTCTTTCAACTCTATTCTTCATCATAGGTGAATGCAACATAATAAAGTCAATATCATAAGTCAATGACCTTATGCATAAGTTACTCAGTGTATTCTTTATCCTCATCTGACATTTACATCTTCCTCATGTAGATATTTATGTTCTCCATCTCTTTCTCCTTTCTTCAGATGTTTCGGTATAGTAACTTACAAGATAAGTACTGCCAAACTAGTTGACATCAATGACAACATAATACTGATTTAATCAAATTACATATCTAATCAAAAACTCCTCAATGATCTTTAATAGTAGATTCTTCAATTAGGTTCCAAATCAGTTGTAGTTCATCACAATCTACATGGATGTTTTCTACAAACTTAGGAAGATATTTAGTAATGTAAACCATATTCTGGTATATCATATATCCCTCCACCATAGAACCCTCTGGACGTTCTCTTTGTTGAACCAAATCCTTCAAAAATTTTAATTTCCTCTCAGCCATGCACACTGACCTAGTGTGTACAGGTCCACACAATTCAATCTCCTCAATTTGGTGTATGAGGTAGTGTTCTTGTGCATTGAAAAAAGTTGAATGTCGACACTTTTGCATTTCACACATTAGATGAGGAATTTTTCTCTCCTAATACTTTATATCTTATTTATAGATTTATTTAGATGAAAACCACCTATAAGATATTCAAGACGTAAATGTTAGAAGAATTGAGAGGGGGGTGAATCAATTAAGTCAGTTATCCTACAGTCCCAAACTCTCAGATGTAATTTTTAAAAAAAATATCAATAATTCAAATAGCTTGGTAAGATAAAATGTCTATCGTTCTGTTCATTTACCGAATCCCAGTAATTATCCAAACTATGATTACCAATAAATCAAATATGTAGTATGTAAAGTATGATGGAAAACCAATCATAACAAATAACACATAACACAATGATTTAACATTGAAACCCTTCTAAGCGAAAAACCACCTTGGACCAGTAACCAAAAATATTTGACTCTTCTGAAGTCAGCTCAATTAGGAGCCAACCCTGTTAAAGGTTACAATGCACACTATTAGGTGTGACCTGGTTAGATAATTTATCACTAACAGTTAACTTTTGACCAGCATTCACTATGGGGTCAACAAGATAACAATTAACATTCCTTGAATGTCATATGGAAATACAAAAGACTGTTAAGTCCACTCAGTTAAGAGATTTTGTTGAATCAATGGTTAAATTGATACAGTACTAATTTGATTCAAATACAACTCAATTGAAAATATTCAGATCTATGCTAAGCTCATAAAACTCATCTAATCAAGTAATCAATTCACTTCCTCATATTTCCCCAACTTACTGTACTCGGTGTATAGTTCTCTGGCGCTCGATTATGCCTGCAGCTCGGTTCTGTCTGTAACCAATTTGATCAGGAATGCATGAATAATGTCTTCACACAAAATCTTCTATAGTTTCTATTCTTCCGTCATGTTTCAACAATAAAACTCATGTCTCTTATATAGACATGTAAACCATTTTTATATCAGCCATCATATTTTGCCTCTTAATCTCCTTCATCCATTTTGCCGCTTAAACCTTCCTCCGTTGATGTGTCAATAACACATTTCAATCTCTTCCATTAGATCATCTCTAAATTTTTTTAGCCATGGATCTTATAGAAAACTTCATCCTTTACCTCAAAATCATAATAATTTCTAGCTCATCAATCTCAATTAGTTGTTCTAGCATTTAATGTTTTTATCCATACTCGGTTAATATTGAATGCATTAGTGATAACTAACTTAGTTATTACTTGTTAATATAATTTAGAACAACAAAGAGGGGGGATCTGTTGGTACTCACAAATTTGGCACAAATTTGGAGTGACCAATACAAAATTTTCTCTAAGGAAAGGTGAGTACCTCTGAAAACTTTTTTGAATTTGCCTACTTAAAGTGCAAATAAAATATGACCTAGTGATTTTCATGACGTACCAATCGGGGAACATGTTGAAAACTTATCATGGAGTAAATGGAGTGGGTCATAGCTTTCAGTTATCAGTTTTGGTAAGTTTTGAAGATAGTTGTTTAAAGCGTGTTCACCTTAAATCTGCATTCTACATATTGCATGATTGTAGCAAATGGCCTACTTTGCATGCTTGCATCTTTGACCTGATAACGTTTCATGATATAAGGATGGGTCTAAGGTATTGTAGGCATAAGAGGGAATCTCCGTTTCTATTTGCAGATTCCTATGAGTTCATATCACAGGTTCGCCAGAGCAATTTTGTTTGCAATTTATGTAGTTTTTCCAGAATGTGAAGGTGCACAATTCTGAATGCCTTAATTTGAAGCCTTGCAACTTGCACCAGATTGAGTGGAATGAATAATTGAATGTTCCCCCATATCCTAATCATGAAAAAGTGCTACTATGAAAATTTTCAAGTCATGATCAATCTATTTGAGCTATTTGCCAATCCGATTCCATTTGCAGTTTCTAACATTTTGATGAAGATCAGTTGCACAGTTTAGTCGGAGGCCCTGTTCATGATGTTGTATCTTGAATATTGTGATTGTTCATAACATGTGGGTTGTTGCATCATGTTGTAGGCCTGAGAGAGAATGTTCACGCCAATTTTCAGCCTCCCATGTGCCTGTTTGACCTATTTTCCAAATATATTTCATTTGCAGATTATCAAGTTTTACTGTATGTGCACAGTTCAGTTTTCTAAGTGGCGTACTTTGGGGTCTTACCATTTGCACCTAGCTGGGGATCAAGCATAATTAAAGGATGATCCATATTATAGACCTGGAAGAGTACTTGTCTAAATATTTTGGGGTCTTTGCCAATCCATCTAATCACTTTTCCAGGCCAATTCCAAAACCAGTTTCTGCATATTTTGCTATTTTAATCCTGAATATTATTAATGTGCTGACTTTGGCAATTGATTATGATTGGCATTTTGACTTTCTGAGGAAAATAATTATGGATCCATATTCCTTGTATTGAGGTAAATAAGTACCTAAGATGCCGGTTCGTGAAGGTTTCATTGGGTAAGTTTTTGAGGCCAGTTCGGAAGGAGATTTATGTAGTTTGACAGCATGGACAAAATCAGTGTTCTGGAGGGCCCTGTTTGATCTTTAAAATCTCTTGGCTCGTTCATCTTCAAGAAAAGCTTTCTGACAGAGTATTTCCCTATGTTACAAGGTTCACGTTTGCCAACTCTCAAGGTCCAGTGATAAGTTTTACTTGGTGTTTTAATTGCGCAACTGAGGGTATTTTGTTCAAGTTTTCCGACTGGCAAAGTATTAACATTTGAAGTTTTTGAAGTATCCGGTTGTGCAAATCAGATCTAGTTGGATACGCCAGTCATTTTGAATGTGTTTGAGAGCTGGTTGTTTGAGTTCAAAATTTTTTTAGGTCGGACCCACTTGGGGCCCAACCTGCCTCATTATTCTGAAGACATTTTATTCAATCTAGCAGTTGTGAAAAGTAGTGAAAGTTAAAGGTTTCTGAATGTCTGGCATTGATCTAATCATTTTTAGTTACAAATAATCAGTTACTTGGGTTATATTTTGAAACAATGTGCCAGATTATATTGAGTGAGTTCTCGAGTTTCTTGAAACTAACAATCGACAACGTTGGTTTTCTACTCAGAGATTTTACTGTTTTAATGGTATGACTATTGGGAAACATGAAGCAAAAAGTTAGGATAGGAGATGTGTTTTCTTATCGACAAAGAGGTTGATGAAAGTGTTAGTTGGCAATGAGAATGTTGTGGATTGCATGCAATGTCATCCTTTTGACTCTACTATTGCAACAAATGGCATTGATTCTTCAATCAAAATATGGAATTATTATGCTAGTGTCTCGACAGTTACAGGTAGTATAATAGGCCCAGAGACTAGAGATATTTTTAAACATTATGACTAATAACCAACATAAAATGTGTTGCCAGCAAGAAATTGGCTTGCCTTGTGAAATTTTGCAATACTTTAGCATGCACGATGCTGTAGAGGGGATAGTAAATCCATCGCCACACCAAGTCAGCTATCTTCAACATTACAGCTTGTTTGAAATATTATATTTGAATCATCAATGAATAATCTTTGAGTAATCACTGAAGGTTGTACTTTGTGCCTATGTATTTTTGTCCGACATTTTGTATTCAATGTGTTAATTAGCATGGGGGTGCTCATGCAAGTCAGGCTTGGCTGGCAGTCACCGTATAAAGCCAAGAGGAGCATGATTGCAAGAAGTTTGAAATATAAATGGTTGCGTAAGTTTGAATAGTAGATGCAAGGGTTACCACCGTTTGAAGTTTTGTATGCCATCAAAGTGATAAACATAAAACCAGCGCATGATGAATGCCACTATGTGAATGGGCTAGCATGATGCATTCAGAGAGAAGAGTGCGTGAGACCAGTTTTGGGGTGCTCACAAAGGCATTCAAAGGAGATGCTAGCGGCATGCAATTGCAGAGGAAATTGCAATGTAAGTGATGAACGTTAAAGTTGTTGTGTGAATATACCAGCATAAATGCTAGTATAGCCTACGTAGAGACAAAAGGGAAAGGTGCCATTCGAAGGGATTACACCATGTGAATAAAGATAAGGGAAAATGACCAAGACCATCAAACTACTATTTCAAGCATAGCATGAGTCTCTTGGGCATTTGCGTGAGTCTTCCATGGCCTTGCATGAATGTTTTATTGAGAGCTATGCATAAGTTTTCAAAAGAAACTTGTGCAAGAGATGAAGTATGCCAAATAAGAATTGAAGCTACCAGCGATGGAGAATGGGCACATGGCACAACCATGAATAGGCACAGGGAAGAAGAATGAAATGATCTTAATTCATTGAGAGAGAGCAATGTAAAGAAATTGTAAATGGAGGCCAACACCCAGTCATCAAGGTTGCATGATTTTGATGAATGAACAAACTAGCAAATGAAATATAAGGCACTAGCGCATGAGAGGATGAAATGCCAGAGATACAACATGTTTTGGAGGTTGCCTATCTTCCAAGCTAGGCGCGTTTTAGTTTTATAATCTCTAACTGGTGCATACTTTGGGGAATTTCATGCATATCCCTCAGCCATAAAGTATTTGCAGGCATCTATGGTGAGCGTTCCAAAATAATTACTAATCGTACCATTTTGCTGAGTGTGCTAACTAGTTTTTGTATTGAATAGAATTTTCCAGCATCTTAAAAAGACTGATGTTGTGGCATGTTAGACCAGGGAGTATGCAAGCCCAGAATGACAACTAAGGGATGCTAGCATAAGGAATATGATGGATACCAGTGTTTGGTTTATGGAGACATGCATTGGTTGGAAGGGAGATGAAGGGGTTGTGCGCACACCTTCCTCAATACTCCGTAAGCTCCCATTGGCCATGTTCTCCCCTTTTACCCTCCCGAAACAATAAAGAATAGGGCACCATGAATGAAGAGGAAGAATGAAAGGCTGCTGTTCACACCAGGCCTTGTGCGCCAGTAGTAAAATAACAAAGAGTTCCATAAAATGGGAATCATTTATCCCACATTCTTCCTATGTGAAACTTTTAAGTTGTTTAAAATGAAAGTTGTTCGAATAGGTTGTAAAGTGTGTTGAGAGAGGAAAGAGTGTGGGGTCTCTTAGATGGCGGGCCCAGGTAGTGCGCACGAAGTTCTATTTTGAAGGAAAGTCATTATATTATAACAAAGAATTATCCCACATTGGTTATGGGTTGAATTAATAAGTTGTTCAAATAGCCCAGCACACGATATGCTGATGTATAAGCATGGGTGCCCATGAATGATGGCGTGTTTATGCGCACGTGAATCTAGGTGTTTGATATAGCACCCAGTTGGTGATGACAAAGCAGTGGGCCCAGTTTGCAGGTAAGATAATTTTGACAAATTGTGATCTATGCAGGAATGATGGCCGCGGGATTTGTGTGACCATCCAACGGTGGTCGCATGATTGCAAGGGCCATTTTTGGCCCTTGCGAATATGTGACAGGTCACCATGTGGCGAGGTGTTGTGTTCAGTTGCCCAGGTGGAGACATGAGCAAATGAAAGAGCGCCACATGGCATGTATGAAATGGAAAGGTCTAGCTAGCATGATGAGGTGGCAATGTGGTCTACAGGACCAAATCAAATTGTGCCATGTGGCACATGCAGGACCCACCCGATTAAAATCAATGTGGAAATTTTTAAACGAATTCATAAAGTCCAAACTTTATGTTATTTTCGAAATTTTAATTTGTATGTTGATGATGAAGCTGAATTTTGAAAATGATGTTCTGGATGTAATTTTTACTCAAATATGCAAGTATAATATATCGTTGGAAATGCCGCGAGATGATGGTTAGATTGGCACCATCAGAAATCAGTTTTGAACAAGTGGGAAGGAGCAGTGAGTGTTTTTAACTCGGAAGATAGTTTTTGGAGGGAAATGAAGTTACTTGCAGAGTTATTTTTCTGGAAAGACACAGGTGTCATAACAGAAGATATTTTTAGGGTTCTTTCCTTCCCCCCATATATTCCAAGTTTTTGATTGTTGTAATGGTTCAAAAATCATGGTCTCCATAGAGGGTTTGAAGCTGTGCTTAACTCCTGGAGTTTCAGATTTTCTTGGTCCTGAGTGCTCTGTGGGCTGGGTAGTAGATGTAATTCTATTCTTTTGTTCAGTCTCATAACACCGACTGATGACCTTGCTCTCAGTCTAGGGTACTGTAGATTGTATTAAGCATTTTTTTGTATAGAGCAGTATTGCTAGTTTGGTTGAATATTCATAAAGTTGCACTGTACAGCATTTTGTTTAACATGATACTGATATAACATTTGAACGAGTTCCTAAGCTTATATCTCTCCTTGTGTATTTCTCTTTGAGTTATGAATTGTTCCAATTCATTGCATGGATAAAGCTCTGTGTGTATGTTTATATTCTCCAGCTCTGATCCAGGATCAGATTAAAAGGCTCTAGATATGACATAAAAAATTTTAAAGTTCTGCACAAGGATAAACCAGTAAGCACTGTGAACCTAGGGATCTTTTGATAAAATCCACCAGAGGGTGAGTAGTATTTTCAAAAGGTTATTATCATTCAAAGTTCAATATATATGTTTATGTATAACAATCTTGCAGTGGAGGTGTTACCCAATGGATAAGACACTAGTCAGTAGTGAGTCCTTGTTACAGAAATCAGTGTTTGATAGGGTTCTATTGTACTCCCCCATTTGATATAAATTTATCAAACATCTGTTTGTAAGTGTCCTACCTATGATAATGGAAAGACCCTATGAGTATTAGGTTGATACTTAAATCTTCTTATCATTTATCTATTATTTAAGGTCCAAAAGAGAAAGAGAATACCTTGGACCAGGTAAACCCACCTTGGTTTTGCAGAGCCAGAAGTAGAAGAGGGCATACTAAGACCCTATAGTTGTTCCAATAATCTGAACTACAATTACTTAAGATTCAAGGTCCTATTTCAGATTCATTGGTTGCCTGTTAGAGCATAAAGTCCATTTTGGGAACCAACAGGGTGAATCAATTTTTCTTAGGTCCAGATGTATCAATTCAACTTTTAAACACTTTAACAATCTCATATCTAATCACCAACACTGCTCGGTCATTATAAAATGTATACCAAAAACACATAATAGTGCAGTCCACTATCCAACATTATTTAACTTGCAAAACATAGAAATGTTCACACCAACACATTCACACAAGTATGACACCAAGATTTATAGTGGAAACCCAATTTGGGAAAAACCACTTTGTAACATGTTACTGATATTTTCACTCTTTTGAAGTGAGCTCTATGAAAATCCAACCTTGTCAAAAGTTTACAAACACACTACTAGGTGTGACCCTGTTAAATGATTTCAACCACCCTGTTAGAAGTGAGCCTTGTTAGAGGACCTAAGTATATTCCATTATAATGTAACCTTGATTAAAAGATTTAAATAATGACTGTTATTTCAACCTTGATTAAAGGATTTTGACTGATACAATGGTTAGAAAGTAGCAGTAGTATTTGATTCGAAAAACATACAACTCACTTTGCAAATAACAGATCCAATTCACACATATATGTTGGCTTACTGACTAAGTACCATTTCCATCTCCATCACTAATATGCTCAGAAATCCCTTCAAGAAATCATAACTCTGATCAACTCCTTCACCTTCAACCTTTATGCTTAGTCTTATCAATCAATAACATCAACAACTCCAGCATCCCCATTAACCTCATACTTAGGTTTTCTTTATACCTCTTCAATAGGTAGATCCATATTTTTCCACTTAATCTCCTCCATAGATCTTAGGTTTAGGTCAGATTCATCGAATCCTTCCAACATTTAAGTCCTTCATCCATCCTTCTAGAAACATCTTTAATCTCTTTATTGGAATCACAATAAAATGGTTTACTATGCATTACATTCACTATACACTCTATTAGTAAAGTAAACACAATTTAAATATTTCAATAATTCAACTATGTCAGCTAGGAATCTAAATTCTCCCTCAAATGTAAATTACTGATGCTCGATCAATACTGTGTTCAACTCCTTGATCATCACTGCGTAGCTCGATCATCTCTTCAAACTGTCTTCCTCGGCTAATGTTGTCACTCGACAATAAACTTATGTTTGGTCAACATTGAATTTACTCGGCATTTACTAGCTCTCGGTCAATACTAACATCACTTGGCTTAAACTAGATTTCTACACTTTTGCTCAGTTATCCCTACTTGTTCAGTCTTACTTCTTACTTAGATAAAAAATACATTATCTTATCATTGTGCCACATAATCAATTACTCATTGAAGTATCAAATAACTCAACCTTTCTCTAGGTTCTATTGTTATCACCCTTGCCCTAATCCTTCTCATCAATCAATAGATATAGTACTTTCTTAGATAGAAACTATCTTACCAGTTAAGATTTGACATGAATGACAATACAACAATTGCTTTAATTGCAGTTTTCAACAATCTCCCTCTTTTGCATTGATAGCAACACCATATGAATAACACGTGATTCACCAACCAATCCAAAAATTATCTTTGTATCAGAAACATTTATAATATCCTTAGATTTTTTGGTATGTGATGTTTTGAGGTACTAGAAATCTTCTAAGGGTTGTCATTTATGGAAACACTTATGATAGTATGATCGCATGTTATGAAGATTTCCACTAGATTCACAGTCATGAAAATGACTAAGTTCAGAAATAGGAAGATAGGGTACAGTGCCACAATTTTGGATAGCGATGAAGATATACAAGATATTATGGCTTGCAAAGTTAATTGAAGGCACTTTGGGATATGTACATGCTTCAGTTATGATCGCATGAGTTTTTGATAGATGGTGTATGAGATACAGTATTCAGAAGGTATGCGAAGATAGTAAAACAATATATCAGGGCACATGAACAGTTGCAAAGATTAAGGATAAACTAATTGGATATGGTAATTTGCAAAGTCATGTAAATAAAGTATAGTTCTGACTATTTGGTAATACAAGAGCACTAACCCCATCTATATCATTTTCACAAGTTTCTATTAAGTTTTGTATGACAATTGTGGAGCCAACTAGAAGGCTAATATTGTATAAATATAGATTGTTTTTGTGAAAGAAGAGCGATGAAAAAGATATAGATGAGAAGTTTGCGAAAAGAATAGTAGAAGACATATGCGAGATTAGTAGGAGGCCAAGCTTCAACTGGAACTATCTAAGTAAGATAAGTGCTTGTATTGTTCCCCCTTTGTGAACTATTTTGGGACAGTATTGGTTGTAAGAGCAAGTGTGCTCACCACCTTTAACCAGGTGTTTTGTATGCCCCTAATAGGGTTTTTTGTATTCCTCTAACAAGGAAATGTACTATGTAATACTTAGCTCCTAATAGGGCTAGATCTCCTAATAGGGACATCATATTTTAGTGCATATTTGTGGGTACCATCCCCACCGGGGTTTTCCCTTTAACCAAGGTTTCCTTGAGAACAAATCATGGTGTCATGAGTAATGTGTTATACCTATATGTTCTTTTTATTTCTGCATTACTTTGGATTGTTTATAATTGTTTAAAGTTGAAATCAAAGTTCTGTAATATTGATTCATCCCCCCTCTCAGTATTACCTAATCCTAACAATTGGTATCAGAGCGAGTGGCCCTTTGAGAGAAATCTTAACAACTTAAGGGAGATTAGGATGGATTCAAAAGATTTACAAGTAAACTTTGAAGCTGCACTTAAGGATTTGGATAAAATGAAAGTTGAAAACAATGAACTAAAATTTAAATTAAGAAGAGCAGAAGGTTTCATGAGAAAACTTAAAGAACAACTTGTAACTATAAAAGATCAGAGACAAGACCTTATGGAGAAAATCAAATAAAGTTCTGACAATGACACCTCAAACAAAGTAAAGATGTTGGAGCAAGAGAAAGAACAAATCAATCTCTTAATGATCAAGGAGATTCATCAAGAAAAGGATGAAAGAAACAAAGTTGAAGAGTCATTGAAATAAGCCAACCTTCAGATAGAAAATATGAATACTGAACTTGACCATTACAAAGATAAATACTAGGAATTGGATAATTACAATCAGATCATCAAAGGTGAACTCACTTAGGCCAGGCTACTCATTGAGGAGTTACACATAAGAAATGACAAGAGTAATGAAAAAATAATAGAACATAAATCTAAAGGAGACATAAGTGGACCCAATGAAGCTGGAAGTTCAAAAACTCAAGAAGAACCAAAAGAAGCTAGAAATGAGGAAAGATCTATTCCAAATGAAAGACCTACATATGATGATTCTAGAGATCAATTCAGACCCTTCAAAGGTAGATGCTTCAGATGCAAAAAAGTTGGTCACATGAAAAGAGATTGCAAAATTAATGATAATTCTAAACCCTTTATCAGCTACTATTTTAATTGCTACGAGTATGGACACAAAAAGGAAGATTGCAGAAAATCTGATCAATCTAGGTATAAGCAAGACTATACTAGAGAAGAAACTATAGCCAAGATTACATGTCAAAAATGTAATAACTTTGGGCACATAGCAAGGTACTGTAAGCTGCAGAGCAGTGAAGACAGAAGAAGACCACCTATTTGTTAAAAATGCAATAATCCATGTCACATTGTGAAGTTCTGTAGATACAATAGAGAGAACAATAGAAGAGGACCAAGAAGATTTAATGAACCAGAAACACCACCACCTATAGTCATAAGGAAGAATATTAGTGATAGTGGTATAAGCCTAAATGATTACATGAATGAAGGCAAGAAATTAGAGAATGAGAAGATATGGCAAGTAAAAGTTCTAAATAAGGCAATGGTTCAGGGAGAGACAGCTTGTGATGCCATGTTTTTGCATGATGAATTCTTTGAGGCATCAGCCTAGAAGGCCTCATGGCCTCATGGGGAGAAATGGATGAAAACAATAGAAAATATCCAGCCCCTGTGTAAGTGGAATAAGCTCGTGCAAGCTTAGGTATGATATGTACAGATGTCCTTGAATCTGTGGATGAGATTGCAGCATTTAAAGATTCATCTTCTATGCTCGCGAGTTTTGCATTGACTAAACAACATGCGAAGTTGAGCTACTTGTGTTTAATGCACACACTCAACTTGTGATGAATAAAAGACTTGAAAGACTTTTTTTCTCCACCAGTTTTTGATCAAGGTCTTCGAAGAGAAGAAGTTTGAAGGAAAAGTAGTAATCTAGCAGAGATATTTTGTGCTTGTGTAAAGACAAGCATTAGATTTGTATGCATTAAAGGTATTTAGACGTAATCTCTTTGAAATTCATGGATGCACCAGTTATCTACGACGTGGTAGACAGACCTAGGTACAAGCTCAAAAGGCATCCATACAAATCCCAGGAGGATGATCCAGGAGGGGCATTTTCCCACACCCCCATAGGTGTGTTGCACATAGAGGATATTAGGGCATACATACATTGCAAATATGAGATTATTGGGGTAGTCAACATCTTCTATGAATTGAATGGTATGTTAGATGTGAATGGGTCTTTGATAGATGAATTCAAACATTTGAAAGACCTGTCAATACTCAAGTTAATCTGTCTCACTGAATTCATGGAAGTCGAATGGTTCAAGATAATTCTAAGTAGAGTTCATGATCAGTTCTCGTGGATAGGAGATCAACCAGTAAAGATACGTGCTCAACTAATTCATGATATCATAGGGCTTGACAATGAAGGATCCCTACTTGAAAGTGAGAAAAATCTAAGAAAAGATGTTGAAACCCTCACACACTCCAAATGGAACAAGAGGGCTATGAATTTAAATGATATATACCTTCAAGATATTAGATTGGTAGCAATGCTTATTGGCTACAAGTTGTTCCACAGTTCCAGACTTAATTTTGTATCAGCTGGAATTGTCATGATGGCTTACAGAATGGTTAAAGAAAACAAACAGTATAGCCTTTGTGAAGTTCTGGCACAATAGTTTTTGGAAAATATCAAGGTCATTAAGAAAGACAAATCCAAGGCATTCAGGTTTGGGTCACTACTAATTCACATGTACCTTCATATTATTCACAACTTTCTTGGTATGCATCCTAGGGCATGGAAAGACAATGAACCCACTGGTCTACAAATCTTAGAGTATTATAGAAGGTAGAAAAAGGATTGGATTGATGGAGAACTATTTGGCATGATTAAGATCTTGCAAAGACAGATGAAAGAAACATATAGAATTCCTGAAAGAAACATATAGAATTCATGGTTGAAACTAATTATGTCTATTTTGAGGTAGTTGAGCCTAGAACCAAATGGTGCTATCCTATGGGATATGAGGTAAGTGCTGAAGTATTATCTATGAAAGTAGAACATGTATTAGCAGGAGAAAAGGATCCCATGCAAGAAAGATGGGGTACATATAGAGAAAAAAATGGGAAAGTTAGAGAAGAACAAGAGAAAGTAACAAGAAAGAGGAAAGTCAGTAAGATAGTGGAAGAAATTACTGCAAAGGTAGGAATCACAAAGAAGCAGTATTTGGACTTGAAGAACAAGATGGAGGCATCTTCCATTGTTGCCACTAGTTCACCCATCTCAGTGGAAATAGAGAAAACAACCACTACTGATAACATCATTGATTTATCAATCCCTTAAGAGGAAGAAACACATGAAGTTGAAACTATAACAGTTCCTAGAAGATCTTCTAGGAATGTCAGTCCTAAAGAAAAAGAAATAGAGGTGAAGAGGAAGGAAAATGAAGAAAAGGTTACAGAAAAGGAGGAAGAGAAAATGATTCAAAAGAATCCACAAACCTTGTGGAAACCTGATTTGAAAGCACTTCACAAGAGGGTTATGAAAGATGGAAATCTAACATCTATAAAAAGATATTATGAGAGGTATAGCCCTGAAGATCAAGCAATCATCGAGGACACTATCATTGAGCATTTGTTAGTTTTCAAAAAGAATTTTTGGGAAGTTGAATCTAGTGTCCCCAAAGAACTATACAACAAGCTTGAAATCAAAAAACAACTAGCACATTTAGAGGATGAGAACATAAGAAACAAAATAATTGATGATATGTTTCTGGTTGTGTCTATTTAGGAAAGTGAAAGACTCACCAAGGCACTAAAACCTCTTCTAAGAACAAAGACTAGATTAGTCAAAATCATGGCTAGAAGATATGATGAAGTAAGTGAAGATACCCAAAAGGCATTAAATGAAGTTTTAATGAAAAATATGCCTAAACGGGATTCATCTCCTAAGAATGCTAAACCAACATCCTTGGGATTAGGAGAAAGCTCACAGATAATTGATGTAAGTGCTCAAGTTAACTTGATACCAGACTTCTTTGTCACCGGTGTGCCTATTAGCCTTGCCACTTCATAGGATATAAATGATCCATTCATGGACAAGATGGATAGTGCGATGGAATTTGAAGACCAAGAACAAACAAAAGATAGGAAATCAGAAGAAAAATAAGCATAAAAAGTATAGGAGAAGGAGTTACACCAAGAAGGACATCAAGAAAAACAATCGAAGGCAGAGGAGACCACTAGAATCAGACTCGATTCATCCCTATTGTTGGCAAGTTTTTCCAAACTAGTAAGTTTTGATGTGGGCAACATGGATGTAGATGAACTAATGAAACTCTCATTCATGGCATTTGCCAAAGCTAAGGAGAGATAAGCCCATAAAGGAGACAAAATATCCAAGATAATGGGCAGGGTAGTAGAAATAGTAAACAAACTATTACCCTCTCCACTTATCCTAAAAGACAAGGATGAAACTAAGAATCTCAGTATAGTATTGGATAGCTTTGATAGTCACTTTGACTCATTGCTAAAAAAAAATGAAGGAGAAGGCTAAAAGAAACTTCTTGGAGAAGAAGTTAAGTGAAGTTCATAAGTCCATTTCATGGGACTTAGATATTCTTAAGGCTACCACTCTTAAAGCCAAGAGCTATGTGACACAAGGTAGAAAAATTTATAGTCATTGCATAAATCCCTACAGATATTTGAAAAATGTTGAGGAGGCTATAGCAAAAGATAGGTTTAGGCTTGACATATTAATGGACAATTGTGAGTCATCTTCACAAACTATGGAAGAAATTAACAAGGAGACATCCAGATTTCTAGAGAAAATAAGGATACTAGAAATGGAGAAAGGGAGAGTTGTTGACAGATTTAGTTCACTAAGACACCTATTAACTCCCAAACTCTCAATATTGGAAACTCATCTCTCTGAGATGATAAAGGTTGAAAGTTCAATGACAGTATCTACTCTCACTGAGTTTAAAGTAGAAGAGACAACATCATATGCACTAAATGGGTTAATCCATGTCAGTGAGCTACTGATAAGTTCATGGGTTGAGGAGATTAAGACCTTGGAAACATCTTTCCATGATGTCTTAAATCTAGTAAGCAAGAACTAGACCACATATGCTTCAATTTTGAAATTTTGAATATCTTTTCCATTGATGGAAAAGGGAGAGAAAGAAAAAGAAAAAATGAGGAAGAGAAAGATATATGCAAACAAAAGAAAAAAAAAAAGGAGAGAGAAAAGAGAAGGAAAAGAAGAGAAGTACTTTGTGACACTTAGTCATTTTTCTAAGTGTTGCAATTAATGCCAAAGGGAGAGATTGTTTACATGTGATGTTTTGAGGTACTAGAAATCTTCTAAGGGTTGTCATTTATGGAAAAAATTATGATAGTATGATCACATGTTATGAAGATTTCCACTGGATTCAAAGTCATGAAAATGACTAAGTCCAGAATCAGGAAGATAGGGTACAGTGCCACAATTTTGGATAGCGATGAAGATATACGAGATATTATGGCTTGTGAAGTTAAATGAAGGCACTTTGGGATATGTACATGCTTGTGTTATGATCACATGAGGTTTTGATAGCTGGTGTATGAGATACAGTATTTGGAAGGGATGTGAAGATAGTAAAATAGTATATCAGGGCACATAAACAGTTGTGAAGATTAAGGATAAACTAATTGGATATGGTAACCTGTGAAGTCATGTAAATAAAGTATAATGCTGACTATTTGGTAATACAAGAGCACCAACTCCATCTATATCATTTGTACAAGTTTCTATTAAGTTTTGTATGACAATTGTGGAGCCGACTGGAAGGCTAATATTGTATATATATAGATTGTTTTTGTGAAAGAAGAGCGATGAAAAAGATATAGATGAGAAATTTGTGAAAAGAATAGTAGAAGACAAATGAGAGATTATTAGGAGGCCAAGCTTCAACTAGAACTATCTAAGCAAGATAAGTGCTTGTATTGTTCCCCCTTTGTGAACTATTTTGGGATAGTATTGGTTGTAAGAGAAAGTGTGCTCACCACCTTTAACCAAGTGTTTTGTATGCCCCTAATAGGGTTTTTTGTATTCCTCTAACAAGGAAATGTACTATGTAATAATCAGCTCCTAACAGGGCTAGATCTCCTAATACAGACATCATATTTTAGTGCATATTTGTGGGTACCATCCCCACCGGAGTTTTCCCTTTAACCAAGGTTTCCTCAAGAACAAATCATGGTGTCATGAGTAATGTGTTATACCTATATGTTCTTTTTATTTTTGCATTACTTTGGATTGTTTATAATTGTTTAAAGTTGAAATCAAAGTTCTGTAATACTGATTCACCCGCCCTCTCAGTATTACCTAATCCTAACAAGCTTCATTCTGATTCTGAATCACTTAGCCTAGCTTGCTTGACCATCCACACAATTACTCCCTCTGAATCTTTTATGTGTCTCTTTTCCCCTGATTCTTTGAATTACTTCCTCTTTTATGTGTTTTCATCTGAATCTCCCCCTCTTTGACAATAATGCCAAAGCATTATCTAGAACTTGCATCTTTCAAATGTAGATGTCATCTTGTCAGTTCAGTAACAATATTTCTCCCTCTGTCATCTTTCTTATGACTGATTATCATCTTTGTTGTACTTTTCACAACTCTAGGCCACTCCTAAAGTGTGACCAATTCTACATCAATTTGTCAGATGCTTTGTGCATCACATTTGATGCAATGCTCCTAGCTTGACTAGGAAGCCTCAGTTAGGGGAAGCACCCCTAATTTACCTCTAAGATATTAATGAGCATCCTTATAAGGTAGAGCTTTTTTGACTATGTCTACTATTTGTTCCTTTGCATTCACATATTCTATTCTCACCTCTTTATCTTTTACTAATTCCCTCAATTAATGATACTTGATAGCAATATATTTGGTCTTTATGTGCATCACTGGGTTCTTTGATATGTTGATAGCACTTGTATTGTCACAATATATGACAATTGGTTCAGTGATCTCCTCTTTCACGCCTTTCAACAATTTCTTAATCCATACTAGATTTGAATAGTTCACTACAGCTGCCACATACTCAACTTTAGCTGTGGATTGGGAAATGTAATTTTCTTTCTTACTTATCCAAGAAACTAATCTCTCTCCAAGAAAGAAAGCTCCACCACTAGTACCTTTTATGTCATCAACATTTCCTACCCAATCTAAATCAGTGTAGACTCTTAGTTCAAATTTATCATGCTTCTTGTAATACAGTCCATAGTCTTTTGTCCCTTTCAAATATCTCATTATTCTCTTCACAGCCATCATATGACTTTCCTTAGGATTAGCAGAGAATCTTTCCACAATCCTGAATGCTAGAGCTATATCTGGTCTGCTTTGAACAACATATTGCATCTTTCCAATCATGGATCTATACAGAGTTTGGATCACTTCACCAATATCATCATTTTTAGACAGTTTCTGTCCAGTAGCCATGGGAGTACTTACTAGCCTTGAATCCTCCATACCAAAGGTTTTCAGTATCTCATTGACATATTTAGACTATGTGATAAAGATACCTTTTTCCATCTGATAGACTTGCAAACCAACAAATAATTTTATCTCACCAGACATAGACATCTCAAACTCAGTTTGCATCTCATTTGAAAATTTATTACACAAGGAATCTTTTCCTCCAAATATGATATCATCTACAAAAATTTTAGCTAACAAAATCCCTTTACCTTCTTCATCTTTTATGTATAGATTTTTGTTGTCATTTGTTCTTGAAAATCCAATCTATATCAAGTAATTGTGTAGCTTCTCATACCATGCTCTGGGGGCTTATTTCAATCCATACAATTCCTTGTTCAACTTGCAAACCATATTTCTTAGACTTGACATCCATTTGGTATACCTTGAAATCTCTATAAGCAGCATATGCAAGTAGAGTTCTCACTCCTAATCTTACTACAGGGGAAATTTCTCCCCATAGTCTATTCCTTCTTCTTGTGCATAACCCTTGCATACCAGCCTTTCTTTGCTCCTTGTAATTTGTCCATGTTCATTAAGCTTGTTTCTAAATACCCATTTTGTTCCAATGACATTTTGGTTTTCTGTTCTGGGCACCAAAGTCCATGTATCATTCTTTTCTATTTGGTCTATCTCCTCATTCATAGCTTGAATCTAGTCTTCATTTTATAATGCCTCCCTTGTTGTCTTAGGCTCAAACTCACTAGAAACATGTAGGATCTTTCAACTTGCTTCTAGTCAAAACTCCAATTTCTTTATTTCCAATGATTTGCTAAGGCTTGTGATGTCTTCTTACATACTGTGCCAAAGTAGGTTCAGATTTATTTTCTCCTTGCTCTTCAAATTCATCAGTAAGATTATCAAATTCAGCCTCTGATTGCTTGGGAACCACTTCCTGATGTGCAACAACATCCTCCTGATGCTCGAGAGTATCTTCTTGATGCTCAAAATTTCTTACTTGTGACTCTGCATCAAGTGCAAGTATGTTATTCACCTCTCCTTCTTCTATATATTCAAAAGATCTATAATCTTTAGGTTCTCTTTTTCTTTCCCGTTCATTTTTCTCTACATATTCGTCAACTTTTAGATTTACTTTTTCCTCAATTTTTTTAGTGTTAGAGTTCAAACACTTGGTAAGCTTTACTCTTTGTGGAATAACCTAGGAATATGCCCTCGTCACTTTTTGCATCAAACTTTCCATTCCCATTATCTTTTAATATATAGCATTTTCTCCCAAAGATTTTAAAGTATTTTACATTAGGTGCATAATCGTGCCATAATTCATAAGGTGTAACATTTGTACCTTTTTTTATTTGTACTTGGTTTAAGGTATAAACATATGTACTCACAGCTTCTTTCCAGTACTTTTGTGCAACATTTTTCTCAATCATTAGTGTCCTTGCACAATCCATGATAGATTTGTTTCTTCTCAGCTATACCATTTTGTGGAGGTTTTCTAGGTGCAAACATCTATCTCTTGATTCCTCTATCATTGCAGAATAGATTGGACTTATTTGATATAAACTCTCCACCTCAGTCAGATCTTAGACATTTCAGGTTTCTACCTGTTTCTTTTTCAACCTTGGCCAAATACCACTTAAATAATTGAAATGCATCAATTTTTTCTTTCAAAAACATTACAGTCATCATCCTAGTGTAATCATCAACAAACAGAATAAAGTATTTAGCACCGCAATAGCTTTGTACACCCATAGGTCCACAAAGGTCAGTATGAACCAGATCTAAAACATTTTTAGAAGTAAAAGTCTTGCTCTTGAAACTAGACTTTGTCATTTTACCCAACTGACATTGTTTGCACATCACATTATCAGGTTTCTTCAATCTCAGAAAACCTCTAACTTTCTTCTTTTTACTAATATTTACTAGATTGTCAAAATTAACATGACATAGACTCTTATGCCATAACCATATATCATCAAATTGTGCAATCAAGCATGTCTCTTCAAATAGATCTAGATAGAATAAATTACCTTTAGTTTGTTCTCCACTTCTAATCAATTCACTAGTGGCATCAAATATTTTAGCCTTTCTATGATGAAACTCCAATCGATAACCAGCGCTATTAAGATGTGCAACACTTACAAAATTATAGTTAAGACCTTCAACCCAATAAGAATTTTCACAAGTAATCTTATCAGTTAACTTAATTAATCCTTTACCCTTTATAGGACATGGTGCATCATTACCAAACTTAAAACTTCTACCTTTATAATGATCTGGGGTATCAAATTTAATTTTGTCACTAGTCATGTGATGTGAGCAACCACTATCAATAATCTATTTATCACCTTTACTCACATAAGAAACAAGTGCAGTTTTCTCATCTTCATCAAAGTCATCTTTCATAGCAACATAAACTACTTTAATTTCAAAATCATCATTATCAGTGTCAGTTTCTTCTTCAATAATATAATAGGATTTCCTACCTTTATCATCGTAGTCCTTGTACCTTTGGTAACTACTATTTTCTCTCTTATCCTTGTACTTTCTTTCTCTTTCCTCATCCTTGTCATTCCTGTCAGGACATCTTGTAGCTATATGGCCAACTTTGTTACATGAAAAACATATGATAGGAAGTTTACCTTTATATTTTCCTTTTCCTCTTTTCAATCTTCTGGCTATAAGAGCTTCAAGATCCTCTAGTTCCTCATTAGATGTGTCACTATCACTTATACATTTTTATTTTTCCCTCTTAGACTTATGCAAAACCATTTGTGACTTGAATGTAGATTCAACATTAGCAATAGTGTAGTTATCATAGTTAGAAAGCTCAAAAGTAGTAAGCTTACCAACAAGACTTTCCAGAGTTAGAACATTACCGGGGTTACATCTAGATTCTTGAATTGCTAAAATTTTGATGGCATATATTGGAAGAAAAGTTCTCAGTACCTTTCCAATAAAATTTTCATCATCAATAGTTCCATTAGCTCCTTTAATAGCATTTACTACCTCCTTGATTCTACCACAATGTTGAGCAATTTTTTCACCTTCTTGCATTTTCATTTCATCAAAATTACCTCTTAGGATTTCAAATTTTTCCCTTAGTACATTTGCATCACCACCATAGATATTTGCAAGAGTGTCCCACATTTTTTTTGCATTTGTGCAATCTTTAATGTCTTCAAATTCAGGATAGCTTAAGGCAGATGCAATCTCCAACATTTCTTGGATGTGTTCCTGTTTAGCTCTCATCTCCTCGACAGTCAAAGGTGCAACAGGTGTAACATAGTCATGTTCAACATAAGATTTTTTCGAGTCACCAATACCGGCTAGATGTAGTTTTATCAGACTCTGCCATGTAGGAAAGTTCTCCTTATTCAACTTCGGTACCTCCTTTTTATACATCTTGATCATTAGCTTCAAGTACCTTTAAAATTTTTCTCTGTAAGCACCAACAACTCTGATACCAATTGTTAATATGATTTAGAACAATAGAGAGGGGGGGTGAATCATTTGTTCCCAGGGCCAGATGTATCAATTCAGCTTTTAAACACTTCAACAATCTCAGATCTAATCACCAACACTACTCGGTCATTATAGAATGTATACCAAAAACATATAAAAAAATGTAGTCCACTATCCAATAGTATTTAACTTGAAAAACATAGAAATGTTTACACCAAAACATTCACACAAGTATGACACCAAGATTTATAATGGAAACCCAATTTGGGAAAAACCACTTTGTAACATGTTACTGATATTTGGTGAGCTCTGTGAAAAGCCAACCCTGTCAAAGGTTTACAAACACACTACTAGGTGTGACCCTGTTAAAGGATTTCAACCACCCTGTTAGGAGTGAGCCTTGTTAGAGGACTTAAGTACATTCCATTAGAATGCAACCTTGATTAAAGGATTTAAATAATGACAGTTAGGTCAACCTTGATTAAAGAATTTTGACTAATACAATGGTTAGAAAGTAGCAGTAGTATTTGATATGAAAAACATACAACTCACTTTACAAATAACAGATCCAATTCGCACATATATGTTGGCTTACTGACTGAGTACCATTTCCATCTCCATCACTGATCTACTTGGAAATTCCTTCAAGCAATCACAATTCTGATCAACTCCTTTACCTTTAGCCTTTCTGCTTAGTCTTATCAGTCAATAACATCAACAACTCCAGCATCCCCATTAACCTCATACTTAGGTTTTCTTTATACCTCTTCAATAGGTAGATCCATCTTTTGCCACTTAATCTCCTCCGTAGATCGTAGGTTTAGGTCGGATTCATCGAATCCTTCCAACATTTAATTCCTTCATCCATCCTTCTAGAAACATCTTCAAACTCTTTATTGGAACCACAATAAAATGGTTTACTATGCATTAAATGCTCCATACACTCTATTAATAAAGTCAACATGATTTACATAATCCAAAAATTTAACTATGTCAGCTAGGAATCAGAATTCTCCCTCAAATGTAAATTACTAATGCTCGGTCAATATTGTGTTCAACTCCTTAGTCATCACTGCGTAGCTCAGTCATCTCTTCAAACTATCTTCCTCAGCTAATGCTGTCACTCGACAATAAACTTATGTTCAATCAACACTAAATTTACTTGACATATACTAGCTCTTGGTCGATACTAACATCACTCAGCTTAAACTAGATTTCTTCACTTTTTCTTGGTTAAGCCTACTTGTTTAGTCTTTCTTCTTACTTAGATAAATAATACATTATCTTATCATTGTGCCATATAATCAAGTACTAATTGAAGTATCAAATAACTCAACCTTTCTCTAGGTTCTATTTTTATCACCCTTTCCCTAATCCTTCTCATCAGTCAATACATATAGTACTTTCTTAGATAACAATTGTCTTACCAGTTAAGGTTTGACATCAATGACAATACAACAATTACTTCAATTGTAGTTTTCAATAATTATTGTCACTTGATATACACAAGACTGACTCGATGTATACAAAAATCTTCAATTACTGACCACATTAACTTGTTCAATTATGATCTCTTCTTCATAATAGAATAATGTAACATGCTCAAGTCAACAATATAATTTCATAGACTCATCAATAAGTTACCCAATTTATACCTTATCCTTATCTGTCATATCAATCTTTTCCTTATGTAGATACCTCATTTCTTCATCATTTCTTTCTTCTACAAATGTTCAGATGTTTGTAATTGTCATGTTAAGTATAGTCAAAACTAGTTGACATCAATGACAATATATTGACTGATTTAATCATCTTACATATCACTTTTATAGCTTGGTGATCTTTAATCACCATTCCTTCAATTCATTAAGATATTCAATTAGTTACAGGTCATTAATCTCTCCCTTTGGCATTGATGGCAACACAAAAAATATGAAATATGCCATACCATACCAAACATGTGTTCTACAACTATGAAAATAAATGTTGTATCTCAGTAAGCTCTCCCTAGCTTGATAATTAATATGTTTAATTACTATAAACAATATTCCATGCAGACTCTCCCTGCAGATTTGATCTTCTTCAGTTCTCAGATTCTCTCTCCCATTTCATGTTCTAGGTCAATAGATATTTCATGGAAATCTCTCTCCCTTTGACAACAATGCCAAAGAAAATAAACAAGTCTTTAGCAGCCAAGTTGTTCTTTGTTGTTCAATCCAGATCAAGTACCTTCATGTACTAATAAACAATTCTCTATTTTGGCTACTACAATCTTTCACAACCTTAGAAATCCTAAGGTGTGAGCTATGTGCATCGACATGAATGTTTTTTTATAAAGTATAGGTTTATGAAAGCTCCCGATCACCTTAGTGACTGATAGATAGGGGATAGACCCCTATTCTAGTCCTCAAGTACTCAAAAGTATCCTTCGGTAAGAGCTTGGTAAATATATCAGCAAGTTGTTCTTTAGATTTCACAAATTCCAGTTTGACTTTCTTCTCTTGTACTTCTTCCCTCAAATAGTGATAATTAATAGATATGTGCTTTGTTTTTTAATGCATCACTAGATTCTTTGAAACGTTTATAGCACTTGTGTTGTCACAATATATAATCACTGGGTTAGTGATCACCTCATTCATTCCTTCCAACAACTATTTTATCCATGCAATATTTGAACAATTAGTAGCAACAACAACATACTCTGCTTCAGCAATGGACTGAGAAATGCATGTTTGTTTCTTGCTTATCCAAGTTACAATCCTTTCTCCCAAAAAGAATGCTCCACTGATTGTGCTCTTCTAATCATCAATGTTTCCAACCCAATCTACATCAGTGTAAACTCAGAGTTCAAAATTGCCTTCCTTTATGTACCATAAACCATAATCTTCAATTTTCTTCAAATATCTCAGAATCCTTTTAACAACAACTATATGTGATTCCTTAGGATTAGAAGAAAATCTTTCCACAATCCCAACTACATGTGCTATATCAGGCCTACTGTGTACCACATACATCAGTTTCCCAATCATTGATCTATATTGTGTCTGATTTACCTTGGTAGATTCATCATATTTTGTCAACTTACATCCTGTCACCATCAGTGTTCCTACCAAATTTGAATCTTCCATTCCAAAAGTCTTTAAGACTTCCTTGATTTATTTTGATTGAGTTATGAAAATCCCATCATTCTATTGTATAATCTACAATCCTAGAAAGAATTAAATCTCTCCAAACATTGACATCTCAAATTCTTTTCTCATCTCATCAGCAAAAGATTTTCAAATAATATCATGTCCTCCAAAGATTATATCATCAATAAAAATTTCAGCAATGAAAATATTATCATCATTGTCTCATTTCATGTACAAATTACTATTGTCACTTGTTCTTACAAAGCCAATACTAATAAGATAAGTATGTAGTCTTTCATACCATGCTCTCAGTGCTTGCTTCAGTCTATATAGTGCTTTGTGCAGTCTACATACCATGTTCTTCTTATTTGGATCAACCAAACCTTCAGGTTGTTCAATGTAGACCTCCTCCTCAAGAATTCCATCTAGAAATGCTGACTTCACATCCATTTGATATACTTTGAATCCCTTATGTGCAACATATGCAATTAATACTCAGATTCCTTCAAGTCTTTCTACTAGTGCAAAAGTTTCACCATAGTCTATACCTTCTTCTTGTGCATATCCCTTGCATACAAGTCTTTCCTTGTTTCTTGTTACCTCACCATTCTCATTTAACTTGTTTCTAAAAATCCACTTAGTACCTATCACATTTTTATCACTCGGTCTCAGTACCATTGTCCATGTCTTGTTTTTCTCAATCTGTTCAAATTATTCATTCATAGCCTTAATCCATTCATCATTCTCAAGTACATCTCTAACATTCTTAGTCTCAAATTCACAAACTAAGCATGTGTTCTATCTTAACTTACTTCATGTCATCATGCTAGCTTGCTTGTCTCCAATGATTTGGTTCTGTGGATGGTGTCTTCTAACAAATCTCACTAGTACTTGTTCTCTTCTTTTCTCATCATTCGGTTCAAGTTTATTTTCTTCCTCAGTAGCTTCTTCTTAGTTATCGATTTGCATTTTATGATGTTCGGTAGTATTTTCCTATCACTCAGTAGACTCAACCTATGGCTTTGGTAGATAGTATGGATGCTCAACATATGTAAATCTACCATATTCTTCCAGTTCCTTCCTACTTTCTTCATCATTCTTTTTAGCAAACTCATCAACTTTCACATTAGCACTTTCAACCATTTTGTTAGTAGCCTTATTCAAACATTTGTATGCTTTTCTCTTTGTAGAATATCCTAGAAATATTCCTTTGACACCTTTAGAGTCAAATTTACCATTTCTATCATATTTCAAAATGTAACATTTGCTTCCAAAAATTCTAAAGTAACTTACATTCAGTGTGTAGCCAAACCATAACTCATAAGGTGTCTTATTTATGTCTTTGTTCACTTGAAATTAGTTCAATATTTATACAACAATGCTAACAACTTGTCTCTAGTATGTTTGTGCAACATCTTTCTCAATCATCAAAGTTCTAGCACAATCAACAATAGATCGGTTCCTTCTTTCTGCAATACCATTTTGTTGTGGTGTTTTCGGTGCATAAAATTATCTTTTAATTCCATGATCATTATAGTAGTTAGTGAATTCATCATAAATAAACTCACCTCCTCTATCAGATCTTAAGAATTTTAATTCTTTCTTGGTTTCCCTTTCAACTTTAGCTTTATACCACTTAAATAATTTAAAATCATCAAATTTCTCTTTTAAGAACATAATTGTCATCATCCTAGAGTAGTCATCAACAAATAAAATGAAATATTTATCACCATAATAACTCTGAGTTCTCATAGGACCACATAATTTGGTATGTTCCAACTTCAAAATACCTTTAGATGAATAGTCTTTTCTTTTGAAACTATATTTAGTCATTTTTCCTTTCTGACATTGATTGCACATAACATGATCAGGCTTATTTAGACTCAATAAACCTCTAACTTTTCTATTCTTATTGATCTTAACCATGTTATCAAAGTTCACATGAGATAATCTCTTATGCCACAACCACACATCTTAATTTCTAGCCAACAAACAAGAAGTTTCAACATTGTCAAGATAGAATAGATTACCTTTGGATTGTCCACCAGTATCGACCAACTTCCTAGTTTCATCATAGATTTTCACCTTCTTACTTTCAAATAAAAATCGGTGACCTGAATTATTTAGTTGTACTACACCTAACATATTGTAGTTAAGTCCTTTCACCCAATATGCATTATCACATCTAATCTTATCATTCAACAAGATAGATCCTTTTCTTTTCACTTGACAAGGTGTATCATTTCCCATTTTAACTGATTCTCCATTATAGTGCTCAAGGTATTAAAATTTATCCTCATCACTAGTCATATGATGTGTACAACCACTATAAATAATCTATGTATCATTTTTGCTAGCTTTAGATATGAGTGTTGTTTCTACATACCTTTACTCTTCATCTGAAACATCCTTCATTACAACAAATACAACTTCAACTTGATCATCAATGTTGGTGTCGGTGTCATTATCATCTTCTCTTTATAAGGTAACATGCATTCTTTCCTTTGTCTTTGTAGTCTCAGTTGTTTCTTCTATCATAGTGTCAGCTTCCTCTTTTATTTTTTCTACCAAACTTTCCATCACCGTATTAGTCATTGTCTTTATCTTCTTCTTTCTTGTTAGGACATCTAGCAATGATATAGCCAATCTCTTTAAAATTAAAACAAGCTAAAGGTAACTTTCCCTTATACCTTCCTTTACCTTTTTGAAGTCTTCTAGCCATAATTTCTTCAAGCTCATCAAGCTCATCTTCACTGTCACTGTCACTTTCATTTCTTATGTTATGCTTAGTGCTAGACTTACCAATCTTCAAAGATGACATAAAAGAAGACTCAACACTCGGTACAACACTATTGTCATAATTGTTTAGCTCAAAAGCTATAGCCAACTTTCCAATTAGAATATCAAGGGTGAGAGTACTATTAGGTTCAGATCTCATTTCATGAATAACAAATATTCTTATTGTATATAAAGGCAACAAGGTTATCAATATTTTACTTACAATAGTATCTTTAGAAATAATACCTCTTGCTCCTCAGATAGCATTGTTAGAAATGAATGCTGAATATATCCTATGGGGGAGTATTTGCAGCCATTCTATAGCAGTTGTTGTTGCATTCATGACTACGATTGTCATTAATGTCAACACGGTGATCTATTGAATATTAGCAGAGAAGTAGACAATATTTGTATTAGCGCACATGGGATATTGAAGATCATGCTATGTGGAGTTGAGGACTTAATCTATGATGTTTCCTGATATGGTAAGATATGGTAAGTAGCATGCATGGAAGTCTTATGTAGTAAGCCTTGAGTATATGAAGTATGGACATGTTATCAGCATGATATCATAGACGCAGAGGTTAATTGTTAGTACAAACAATTATGTAGTAGCTTGTGTCAGCAGTGTTCCTAACAGAGTTATAGGTAGTGTTCTTTGAGTTATTGTCTGTATAGTTATCATGGAGCCTTGTAAACTTGGATATGTGATGGAGACATGTTAGTGATGTTACATTCATGGACACAAAGTATGATGAACAATAGAAGTGAAGTTATGTATTCGTTATTCACCACTTGTAGTTTCTTGTGTTTATCCAGAAGAGCCGACAAAGATTTTATTAGTATAGGAATTTCACCTATCATTTCAGTATGTGCCCTTGGATTAGTGATTGGAGAAGAGTGAAGAATATTTGGATAAGAGCGCATGATTTAATTCAGCTTGAGGAGAAAGTATCAGTTAATTTGGTAGAGCCAATAGTGTGTAGCGCGCCTACACTTATTGATTTAGACAGGTCCCAGTTTGTGTTGTGTATTTAGTAGAGTCAACTAAGATGTTATTGGAGTGTGTTATTATTTCTCTAATATGATTTCAAGGTGGTTCTAATAGGCCAACTTGAATATATCATTTAGAGGAAAGATATTTATAGGCAATCATTTTTTATTGCTAAAGCATGGTTCAGAGTTGAATGTAAAGAGAAGAGAAGAGAGTGTGAAGTGTTGAGCCATCAATAGAAGGTCTATGTGACCAAGTAAAGAGTATATGCTATTCATTGGAACTAATCTAGATAGTAGGTCAAAGCGTAGTTCACCAAAATCTAGATATAGTGTGTATTTGTTATTTATAAGGTTGTAACCTTCACCCCTTTGAGCAGTCAGCTCTTAGACAGTGCATCCTCACCCCTAACAAGGTCAATCATAAAAGACTCCTAACAGGGTTCAACCTTTGACCAGGTCACTATACTTATTGCATTGTAAAGATAAACTCCTAACGGGCTTATAAGATCTTCTAATAAGGATCATTATACACTAGTGTAATTTATTAGTGGGTGTCAATTCCCACCAGGGTTTTTACCTATTTGGGTTTCCCTGTAACCAAAATATTGGTGTTGTGTTCAAGTTTTCTTTCATTGTGTTTATGCTTAATATTTAAGTAGACTTAATTGTATAAAGAATTGAAACTAGTAGATAACTGATTCACCCCCCACCCCCCCTCTTAGTTATCTCTTGGGACTATTCCTAACAATTGGTATCAGAGCCAAGTACCTCAAAGAGAAATTTTAATAGCTTGAGGTTGATCAAATGACATTCTTTCAAAAATATAGTCCTAATTTTGATGGAGAGAACTATCTTGATTGGAAGAACAAAATGGTGACACATTTACAGTGCATTGCTTTTGAAGTTTTTGAAGTGGCTATCAAAGAAGTTAAGATCCCCTCTCTAGAAGACCTTGCAAAGGATGATGCTACTAGCAAGAAAAAGGAGCTATTCCATTAGAATGCAATAGCAAAGGAAGCCCTTATCAGCATCTTATCTGATAGTGAGTTTTTAGAAATAAAGAAAGTAGACACAACCTACAAGATATGGAAGCACCTAGAAGACATGTTTGAAGGAGATACAAAAGAAAAGAATGCACTCAGAAAGACATGGAAGAAAAGATACAATGCATTAGAGACACTACCTGAAGAAGACACTAGAGCTTACAACCAAAGGATTAATGAAGTAGTTGCTGGAATTAGGAACAATGGTGGAGAGATCTCAGAGGAAGACATTATGGATAAGTTAATGACTACTCTTATATTAGAGTATGAAAACAAGATCAACATCCTTGATGAGACCATGCAGCTTACAATAAACTTCAAGAGAGAGACCTTGATCAAAAAAATCTTGGCTTTTGAGATTTCAAGATTGAAGATAGAACTTAAAAGTGAGACAACCTTCAAAGCATCAGTCCATGGTAATAAATCTACAAACACTTCTGGTAATTTTGATGATGATGATGAAGAAAAATCATTAGATGACTTCATTGCTATGATTTCTAAAAGAGAAAAGAAAGGAAAAGGAAAATATGAAGTTTAATTTCCATTCAAATGCTTTTCATGTAATAAGATTGGTCACTTTGCATCTAAGTGTCCTACAAGAGTTAAGAAGTTCAAGAATAACTACAAGCCTAAGTATTCAAATGAATGTTACTATGCTAGAGATGGAGTATCTGATGAGGATTCAACTAAAGATGAAATTGAATTCATTGATATTATGGAGAAGATGTATGATGAGATGGATCAAGAAGATGAGAAAAAGGAACAAGAGCTAGCACTAATCTCACAAGAAAACATAAGAACAAATTGGATTATAGATAGCAGATGTTCACATCACATGATAGGTGATAAAGAAAGATTTGTTCATCTGGACAAATACAAAGGTGGCATGGTTAGATTTGGAGATAACACTCCTAAACCTATAATTGGTAGAGGAGCTATCATATTGGATTGAAAGAACAACACTGATGATGTTCTCTATGTAGATGGTTTGCACCATAACCTTCTTAGTGCTGGGCAATTGCTTGAAAAATGTTATCAGTTGGAGTTCAAAGACAACAAGTGGATCATTAACAAAAAGGATGGTGTTATGATTGCATTAGGTTCAAAGACTAAAGGTAATGTTTTTCACCTTAATAAAAAAGTAAGTTGTTTTGTTCCTAAAGTTGATGATAGTTGGTTATGGCATAAAATACTATGTCATATCAATTTTGATAACATAGTAAAGATAAGAAATGTGAAGGAAGTAAGAGATCTACCTAGCATAGAAAAGCCAGTTGATACTATTTGCAAGGAAAGTGTGATGGGAAAGCATGTGAGAAATTCATTTAGAAGCAAACAAAATTCAGCAGAGAACAAGTTGGATCTGATTCATACAAACCTATGTGGACCAACTCAAACAAGATCATACTATGGTGAAAGGTATTTCATTTTATTTGTTGATGATTATTATAGAATGATGTGGGTTGGATTCTTAAAAGATAAGTTAGAAGCATTTGAGAAGTTTAAAATATTCAAAGCTAAGGTTGAGAATGAATCTAGACTAAAGATAAAATGTCTAAGATCGGATAGAGGAGGAGAATTCACCTCTGACAGATTCTATGAGTACTGTGAAGAACATGGCATAAAGAGAAAATTGAGTGCACCTAGAACCCCTCAGAAGAATGGGATTGCAGAGAGAAGGAATAGGATCATCCTTGATACAACATGCACCATCATGATTGAAGAAAAAGTTGCACATACCTATTGGAGAGATGCAGTCAATACAACAGTCTATACCATCAATAGAATACCATTAAGGCCTGACACTGACAATACACCTTATGAGTATGGTTTGGTAATGTTCCCACAGTGAAATACTTCAGAATCTTTGGAAGCAAGTGCTACATCAAGAGGGATGAAGCAATAGGCATGTTTGATGCAAGAAGTGATGAAGGTATTTTCCTTGGTTACTCTACTAAAAGCAAAGCTTATAGATGTTTTAACTTGAGATTGAGGAAGATCATTGAAAGTCCTCATGTTAAGATTGATGAAAATTTTATGGTTCAAGAAAGATATCATGATTATGCACCTATGATTGACGAAGAAACCAGTCCTTCCACTAGTGAGATAGTTGTTGAAGAAATGTTTGAAAGTATTGATTTATTATTCAATGACCTTGAAACAAGGGAAGAAGAAACTTAGAAGGTAGATGAGACAACATCACCTAAATTTTCAAATTTTACATCTAGATATCACTCTAAGGATTACACCATTGGAGACCAGAGTGGCAAAGTCACAACAAGATCAAAGCAAAGAGTTTAGCAGAAAATGAAGTGATATGTTTTCTATCTTAGATTGAACCCTTAAGTGTTGAAGATCGATGTAGGAGCATCCTGGGTGTAAGAGCAATCTTGCATCACCCAAAAATATTTATGTTTTCATTTCAATAAGGGCTATCTTGTGCAGAGCTGCTATTTATGGAAACTTACTATTTTTAGTAAGTTGGTCATACCATCTTGAAATATTTTGATTTCATAGTTGGAGGTTCATCTTAGTCATATCATCTTACCAGTTGAGTTTCATTGCTAGATCAAGTCTAATTTTGAAGATATTGAAAAATTTTGGTATTGGAAATAGGGTACAGAAACTTTGAACTTAGTTTTGAAGGCTTTAGAGGCCCCAGATGAGGTTGAAACTTTGGTTGACTAGAGCTTGCACAAGTTAGGCACTGTAGAGCACCTCACACCCTTTTCAAAATGGGGTCATAATAGTCAATCACGTCAATAGGTGATGACTTATGGCCTTCAGAAGTTGGGCCACCTAAAATGGTGGAAAATAAATTTCTTTCAAAATTTTTGTTTGGGTTTCAAAAGTTATTTTGAGCTGACTTTGATGTACTAAATTGAAAAATAAAATAATTCTAAGTTTGGTCAGCCTTAAGGGCTAAATCTTTGGAACCTTCTTGGGCAGTGGAAATTGCCTATATAAAGAAGGCTCGTAGTGTTATCTAGGGAAATTATGGGTAGTAGATCTAAGTAATGATTCGAGGCATTGTCCTATAGAATATTGTAAGGGAAATGCTCATGTGGCTTTGCATATTTTTATTTTAAAAGTTTGTAATTCCACATTTGTGGAGATAATGAAATTCCCATTTTCTATTCTTGCAAATTGTTGTTGTTTCTCTATTTTTGTTATGTATTTGTGGTATTAAGGGGAGCACCCTTCATCAAGTGGTATCAGAGAAGGATTTCCTAAATGTGTAAATAGATCACCGATTGTGAGGCAGTTTGCACTAGGACCGTGGTTAGGGTTCCAGGGAGTAGCGCGAAAATGCCTCCATGAAGGGAATGTGGTGGAAGAGCTAGTGGTGTAACACCTGAGGTTAGAGTGCTCCAGAGACAAGTGCAAGCATTGCAAGAAGAGATTCACAAATGAATGAATCTTAATGTCAGAGATGAAAGAGAGTATGAAGTCGAAGAAGGAAGTTCTGAAGGAGAAGTCAAAATTGTGAATCAGGAAGAAGAAAGACTTTTCTGAGCCATTTTTGAGATCGGGAAAAGACCTAAGATTGAGGTTCCTACATTTTCAGAAAATCTTAACCCAGAAGAATTGATCGACTAGATCAATGAATGTGAAGAATATTTCAAGTATGAAGATATTGAGGATCCTGATAGGGTCAAGTTTGCGAAGGCCAAACTGAAGGGTCATGCAAAGATCTAGTGGCAAGAGATTCAATTGGAGAGAAATAGAAGAGGAAAGGAGAGAATCACAAGATGGGATCAAATGGTGGCCAAATTGAAGTGATAGTTCATTCTTGTTTATTATGAGCTTGACTTACTGAAGAAAATGCAAAGTTTGAAGCAAGAAGGAAGATCTGTTCAGGAGTATACAGAAGAGTTCTATCAAATCCTCTTCAGAACAAGCCATGCGGAAGTTGATAAAGAGAAAGTTTCCCATTACCTTAATGGGTTGAGGTTGAGCATTCAAGAGGAGCTGAATCTAGTTCAAATGAATAGCATTGAAGAGGCATACCAGTTTTCCCTAAAAGTAGAGGAAAAGATGAACTAGAAGTTTAAGAGTAGACAAAACGGAAGAGGTCACAGTGGACGATCTAGTGGATAGTCATATGGAGGCCGAAATGAAGATTTGAAAAAAAAGGATGAGGCTAGTAGTAGTAAGAATCGAAGAGGAAATAATTTCAATCATTTCCATGATCAGAATAATATAGATCAGAGAGGAAGAGGAAGAGGACAAGGATCTGGAAGAGGAGGCTTTCGTGGAACATGTTTTCACTGTGGACAAGAATATCATAGGGAATTTGAATATCCTCAATTCTAAGGAAGAAAAAACAAAAGAAACAAAGGCTAGGCTAGAGTTGTACATGTAGATGAAGATGCCAGATCGTCAAATTCTAAAGATGCTGAAAGAGGAGAAACATTGATTAACAGAAGAGTCCTGTTGAGTGGTGAGAATGAACCTGAGCAAAGGAGGAGCTTGTTTCACACTAGATGCAAGTGTGAGGGTAAATGCTATGATGTGATTATTAATAGTGGAAACATTGATAATTTGGTGTCAGAAGAGATGGTCACAAAGTTGAAGCTCAAAAAACAAAAACACCCACATCCATATCAGATTACCTAGGTACAAGATGACCACAAGGTCATGGTCACTGAACAGTGCCTAGTGATGTTCAAGATTGGCAGGTACCATGATGAGGTACTATGTGATATCATACCTATGGGTGCATGTCATATGTTATTGGATACACTGTGGTAGTTTGATAGGCATACTGTACATGATGGCCATGCAAATACCTATTCCCTGACGAAGGATGAAGTGCGACATAAGCTAAAGCCATTGAAGGAGACCAAAGAAAAGGTATGTGGTAATGTAGGAATAACTTTTGTTGATGGAATAAAATTCTTAGATGGTATGAGGCATGAGTGTGTGTATTTTTCTTTAATTCAAAAAGTTGGTAAAGAGGACTTGTAGAGGATGTACCTGTAGAAGTTACAAATTTATTGAATGAGTTTCAGGATATTGTATCTGATAATGTACCTGATGGATTACCACTGGTAAGGAAGATCAGTCATTAGATGAATTTGATTCCAGGAGCTAGTTTTCCAAACAAGGTAGCACATAGAATGACACCAACAAAAAGTGAAGAGTTGAACAAACAAGTACATGAGTTGTTACAGAAGGGATTGATTTGGGAGAGCCCGATTCCATGTTCTATACTAGTAGTATTAGAACCAAAGAAGAATGGAGAATGGAGGATGTATATAGATTCTAGAGTAATAAACAAGATCACCATAAAGTATAGGTTTCCATTTCAACGAATGGATGATATTATGGGTTGTTTGAGTAGAGCTATTTATTTTTCAAAGATAGATCGTAAGAGTGGATATCACCAGATTCTGATCAGAGAAGGAGATGAATGAAAGATTTCCTTCAAGACAAATGAAGGACTATATGAGTGGTTTGTCATTCCTTTTGGGCTAACCAATGCACTGAGCACTTTCATGCGGCTCATGAATGAAGTTTTGAAAGAATTTCTGGGTAAGTTTGTCATTTTTTACCTAGATGATATTTTGATCTTTAGTAAGACATTGGAGGAGCATATGATGCATATTCGTATGGTGTTTGAGAAGTTAAGAGAAGAGAAATTGTTGATTAACTTGAAGAAGTACAATTTTGTGAATCTAAAAATGGACCCAGAGAAAGTGCAGGCTATCCTTGAATGGCCTACTCCAAGGAGTGCTACCGAAGTAAGATCCTTTCATGGTTTGGCTATGTTTTATAGAAAGTTTATCAAAAATTTTAGTAGTATCTGTGGACCCTTGATTGAAACAATGAGAGGGGATAGAAAAGAGTTTAAGTGGACTAATGGGGCAAATAAGAGTTTTAAACTATTGAAACAAAAAGTTACAAAATAACCTATTTTAGCACTTCCAGATTTTAATAAGGTGTTTAAAGTAGACTATGATGGTAGTGGTACTAAAATATGAGTTGTTATGAGCCAAGAAGGTAAAATATTTCTTATTTCAGTGAGAAGTTGAATGATGCGAAGAGGAAATATTCTATTTATGATCAGGAATTTTATGCTATAGTTCAAGCATTGAAGAAGTTGAGACACTATCTACTTCCTAAGGAGTTTGTTTTGTACACTGATCATCAAGCTTTGCAATATTTGAATAGTCAAGGAAAGTTGAATCAAAGACATTTGAAATGGATTGAGTTTTTGTAGAGTTATACATTTTTTTTGAATCATAGGAGTGGAAAGTCTAATAGGGTTGCAGATGCACTTAGCAGAAGGCAACTATTGCTAATAGAGATACAGATTGAGCTGGTTGGGTTCAAGGAACTCAAGAATTTGTATCGAGAGGATCCTGATTTTGGTGAAGCTTGGAAAGCTTGTAAAGAACCTATTACTCTAGATAGAACGAAGTGGTTGGATTTCATCATTCAGGATGAGATGCTATTAAGAGGAAGTCAGTTGTGCATTCCATGAAGTTCTATGAGGGAGAATCTCATCAAGGAGAAGCATAGTGGAAGATTGGCTGGACATTTTGGTCATGATAAAACCCTTGCTCTGGTTAGTGAGAATTATTATTGGCCACAGTTGCAAAAAGATGTCAAGAAGTTTGTACAAAGTTGTAGAGTATGTTAGATGGTGAAAGGAGTGAAGCAAAATACAGGATTGTATCAGCCATTACCTGTACCTAAAAACCCTTGGGAGGATATCAGTATGGACTTTGTTCTTGGTTTACCAAGGACTCAGTGGGGACATGATTAAATTTTTGTGGTGGTTGAAATATTTTACAAGATTGCACATTTCTTTCCCTACAAGAAGACTAATGATTCTATTCATGTAGCAGAATTATTTTTCAGAGAAGTGGTGAGACTACATGGTCTTTCAAAGAGTATAGTTTCAGATCGGGACACTAAGTTTGTTGGATATTTCTAGTGCACATTGTGGAAGAAGTTGAAGAAATATTTGAAGTTCAGTTCATCACATCATCCAGAGACTAGTGGACAGATAGAGGTGGTGAATAGGAGTTTGGAGAATTTGCTGAGATGTTTGGTTGGAGATAAGCCAACAGGATGGGATTTAATTTTACCACGGGCAAAAATTGCATACAATAATTCTGTCAATAGGAGCACTGGTAAATCACCATTTCAGATTGTATATAGGAGTAGTCCCATAAATGCTTCTGATTTGAGGAAGATAGATAAAGGAGAGATATGTAGTGCTAAAGCTAAGGATTTTGCAGAACACTTGAAGGACATCCATGAGGAGGTGAGGAAGCACATTACCAAGATGAATGTGCAGTATAAGGCTACGGAAGATGAGAAAATAAGGCATAAGAAATTTTAGGTTGGAGATGAAGTCATGGTTCATTTGTGGAAGGAGCGATTTCCAGTTGGTACATATAACAAGCTGAAAATGAAGAAGTTTGGGCCATGTAAGATACTAAAGAAACATGATTCAAGAAATGCATATGAGGTCGAGTTGCCTACTGAGCTAAATATTTCACCAGTATTTAATATTTCAGATCTAATAGAGTATCATGAGGGAGGTGTTGAAGATGAGATCATAGCAGTACAGGGAGTATTCTAGCAACCAGTTCAGCTACCAAGGAGATTGACGACATACTGGATAGTCGTATTGGCAGAAGCACAAGGAACATGACATATGAAGAATATCTAGTCAAATGAAAAGGATGACCTATTGAAGATTCATCATGGTTGACAAAGGAGGAGGTTAACCATCTTGGTTTTCCTCTGCACACCTGAGTTGTGACAGGGTCACTTCTCAAATTACCCTGGGTGTCTGATGTAGGAGCATCCTGGGTGTAAGAGCAATCTTACATAACCCAAAAGTATTTTTGTTTTCTTTTCAATAAGGGCTATCTTGTGTGGAGCTGTTATTTATGGAAACTTACTATTTTTAGTAAGTTGGTCATACAATCTTGAAATGTTCTGATTTCACAGTTAGACGTTCATCTTTGTCATATCAGCCTACCAGTTGAGTTTATTGACAGATCAAGTCCAGTTTTGAAGATATTGAAAATTTTTGGTATTGGAAATAGGGTACAGAAACTTTCAACTCAGTTTTGAAGGCTTTAGAGGCCCCAGATGAGGTTGAAACTTCAGCTGACTAGAGCTTGCATGAGTCAAGCACTATAAAGCACCTCACACACTTCCTAAAATGGGGTCATAATAGTAAATTAGGTCAACAAGTGATGACTTATGGTCTTCAGAAGTTGGGCCACCTAAAATGGAAAAAAATAAATTTCCTTCAAAATTTTTGTTTGGGTTTAAAAAGTTATTTTGAGCTAACTTTGATGTAATAAATTGAAAAATAAAATAATTCTAAGTTTGGTCGAACTTAAGGGCTAAATTTTTGGAACCTTCTCGGGTAGTGGAAATTGCCTATATAAAGAAGGCTCATAGTGTTGTCTAGGGAAGTTTTGGGTAGTAGATCTGGGTAATGACTCGAGGCTTTATCCTACAGAATATTGTAAGGGAAATTCCCATGTGGATTTACATATTGTAATTCTGAAAGTTTGTAATTCCACATTTGTGGAGATAATAAGAAGCCCATTTTTTGTTCTTGCAAATTTTTGTTATTTCTCTATTTTTGTTATGTGTTTGTGGTATTAAGGGGACCACCCTTCATCAAAGATGCATGTAATGATTTTGATTGGCATGATGCTATGAAAGAAGAACTAGATCAGATTATTAAGAATGATACTTGGGAACTGGTCCCAAGACCTAGTGATAAGAATGTGATTGGAACAAAATTGATATTCAGAAATAAGATAAATGAAGATGACACCATAGTAAGGAATAAAGAAAGGTTAGTATGTAAGGGATATGCGCAAAGAGAAGGTATTGATTATTTAGACACATTTTCACCTGTGAGCATATTAGAATCCATTAAATTGTTTTTAGCTTATGCAAGAGTCAAAAACTTCAAAGTCTATTAGATGGATGTTAAGTCATCATTCTTGAATGGAGAGTTAAAAGAAGAAGTATACATTGAGCAGCCAGAAAGATTCACCCTATCAAACAGACCTGATATGATATGTAGATTGAAGAAGGCCCTCTATGGACTTAAGCAAGCCCCTAGAGCTTGGTATGAGAGACTTAATGGTTATATAACAAAAATTCGATTCAAAAAGGGAGCAACAGATTGTAATCTATTCATAAGAGAGACACCTAAAGGTTTACTTCTTGAAGTCATATTTATTGATGATATTATCTTTGGGGGTAATGACAAACTTAGTGTAGAATTTGCTAAGGAGATGCAGAGAAAATTTGAGATGAGCATGATTGGACCTCTCAAATACTTTTTGTGATTAAATGTGCAGCAAATAGAGAAAGGTATTTTCATTAATCAGTCCAAGTATGTAAAAGAGATATTAAAGAAATTCAAGATGGATGATTGCAAGCCAGTGGGAACACCTATGATAACATGATGCAAGCTTACAAAAGAAGATGACTCACTAGCAGTAGATATAACATTATATAAGTCAATGATCGGTAAACTCATATATCTTACTCAAACTAGACCTAATATTTTCGATGCAGTTGGCATAGTTAGAAGATTTGCAGCAGAGCCTAAACAAAGTCATCTCATGGTGGTAAAAAGAATATTCAGATATTTGCAGGGCACTATAGATTATGGTCTATGGTATCCTAATTCAGAAAATGTTGAGCTTCATGTATATACTAATGCAGATTGGGTAGGATGTGTTGATGAAAAAAAGAGTACATCAGGAGGAGCAATGTTTCTTGGTGATAGACTTGTCACTTGGACAAGTAAGAAGAAAAATTATATTTCTCAGTCAATAGTAGAAGTGGAGTATGTTGCATCAACCTTGAATTGTTCTACAATTATTTGGATCAAACAAATGATAAAGGATTTTGGAATTCAAATTGATTATCCTATTGTTATTCATTGTGATAACACTAGCACTATCAACATGTCAAAAAACCCTGTGATGCATGCAAAGACAAAACACATAGAGATTAAGTATCACTTCCTAAGAGAGAAAGTGGTAGAGAAAGAAGTCAAGTTGGACTATGTGAGTACTAAAGATCAATTAGTAGATAGATTCAAAAAGCCTTTTCCAAAGGACACTTTTGATTATCTCAGGGAGAAGTTGGGAGTAATTCCCTTCCCTGATTCTGCTTAGAAGAAAGAAGAAAGAGCATCAGTCCTCAAGGACTAATGGATGGTTGACTACTCTACTTTAGGAGTAGTACCGGTGCTTAAAATGTTTGGTGCCCTTTTTCATTGATGTCAAAGGGGGAGTAATATATAGTTATGAAAAACATAAGTAAAGAAGGAGTAATATACTGAGGGGGAGTAGTATTCAGTCATGGAAGCATTTCAGTTGAGGAAATGGAGAATATTGAAGAATATTGCAACAGATGGAGGATTCATCCTTGGAGGATTTTTTATGAGGAAATGTTCATTTGGGTTGGTGGTGTTTTTCATTCCATATGTTTCCATCAATGCCAAAGGGGGAGATTGTTGGAGATTTTCCAGCAAGCCAATGTTGACTGTATGTTTGTCATTGATGACAACATATGGTAAGTAACATGCATGGAAGACTTATGTAGTAAGCCTTAAGTATATGAAGTATGGACATGTTATCAACATGATATCATGGACAGAGAGGTTAATTGTTAGTACACACATTTATGTAGCAGCTTGTGTCAGCAGTGTTCCTGATAGAGTTACAAGCAGTGTTCTTTGATTGATTGTTTGTACAGTTATCATGGAGCCTTACACACTTGGATATGTGATGGAGACATGTTAGTTATGTTACATTCATGGATGCAGATTCTGATGAATAGTAGAAGTGAAGTTATGTAGTCTCTATTCACCAGCTATAGTTTCCTGTGTTTATCCAGAAGAGCTGACCGAGATTTTATTAGTACAAGAGTTGCACCTCTCATTTCGGTATGCACCCTTGGATTAGTGATTGGAGAAGAGTTAAGAATATTTGGATAAGATTTCATGATGTAATTCATCTTGAGGAGAAAGTATCAGTTAATTTGGTAGAGCCGATAGTGTGTAGCGTGTGCCTACACTTATTGATTTAGACAGGTCCTAGTTTGTGTTGCATGCTTAGTAGAGCTGATTGCGATGTTATTAGAGTGTGTTATTGTTTCTCTAATATGATTTTAAGGTGGTTCTGATAGGCCAACTTGATTATATCATTTAGAGGAAATATATTTATAGGTAGTCATTTGTGATTGCTAAAGCATGGTTCAGAGTTGAATATAAAGAGTAGGGCAGATAGTGTGAAGTGTTGAGCCATCAACAAAAGGTCTATGTGACCAAGTAAAGAGTATATTCTATTCATTGGAACTGATCTAGATAGTAGGTCAAAGCACATTTCACCAAAATCCAGATATAGTGTGTGTCTGTTATTCAGAAGGTTCTAGCCTTCACCCCTTTGAGCAGTGAGCTCTCAGACAGTACGTCCTCACCCCTAATAGGGTCAATCATAAAAGACTCTTAATAGGATCTGGCCTTTGACCAAGTCACTATACTTATTGCATTGTAAAGATCAACTCCTAATATGGTTTTAAGGTCTTCTAACAAGGATCATTATGCACTACTGTAGTTTATTAGTGGGTGTCAATTCCCACCAGGGTTTTTACCTATTTGTGTTTCCCCGTAACCAAAATATTGGTGTTGTGTTCAAGTGCTATTTCATTGTGTTTATGCTTAATATTTAAGTATACTTAATTAGATAAATAATTTAAACTAGTAGATAACTAATTCAACCCCCCCCCCCTCTCAGTTATCTCTTGGGACAATTCCTAACAATGTGTAATTTAGTGGAAGCAATATTCGGGCAGTGTTCCTGAGAAGCGACTTGTAAAAATTGGATGATATATCCTAATCAAGATAGAATCGAGCATGTGAGGTTGTAGAGATGATGAAGACATGATGATCATGACATGGACATGACATCAAGGTCAGAGGTCGCATGAGTAAAGAATTATCTTGATCGAAAGCTAACAATTTTATGTAATTGTGGAATATTGTGTAACGTGTGGAAAATTATTTTGTAATTTGTATACCTACTCATTTGTAATTATTTGAGTATGGTATAAAGGAAGGATTATTTTCCTTATTATAATGTAGTAATTGTAATATGTACATGAGAGATAGTATGAAAGTGAATTGTGGAATTGTGCAATATTTGTTGTATGAGGATATGCGAAGTACAAAGATCTGGTATTGAGATCTGATGAAGAAGTTGGTGTGGTTTGGCACAGTCAGAGGAGAAGTGATATGTTGTTGAGATCAGTAATATTTTGGCATTATTCTACTAAGTAATATAGAGATCAGTTGGACAGTGAGTTCAGTGATCTTTCCCTTGAAGCTGTTTGGACAATAAGTCCTTCTATCTTCCATAACTCCTAATAGGGTTAGAATATTTTTACAAGGATTCAAAGTCTCCTAATAGAGATTCATATGTATTGAATGTATTTCATATGACTCCTAACAAATTCCATCCTCTCATAAGGAATTTTCATATTAGTGCATCTTTTGTGGGCATCATTCCCACCGGGGTTTACTCTTTGATAAAGAGGTTCCCTAGTCAACATATCTTGTGTCATTGTGTTATTATGTATGTATATATTTCTATGGTTGTTTCTTACATTGCTTCCATGGTTAAAATCTATTAAAAGTGATAAAAGTTGTATTTATCTGATAACTGATTCACCCCCCCTCTCAGTTATCTTGGTGGACTTTACTTTCTAACAATTGGTATCAGAGTTGCAGGTCCTTGAAGGAAAAGTTTAACAACTTAAGGAGATCCATGATGAATCATTTTAGGAAAGAAAGCCCTAAGTTTGATGGAGTGAACTTCGACAGCTGGGAAGAAAAGATGAAGACACATTTTCTTTGTTTAGGACTAGGATAATGGTTAATCACAAAGAATAAGAAGACTATCATTGAAGAAGACAAAATTTAAGAATGTACTAATGAGGAGAGAGACCTATTTATTTGTAACATACTTTCCAAAGAAGCACTCTTGTCAGCCCTTCCAGAAAATGAGTACAGTCAGGTAAAATATCTAAAAACATCTCATGAAATTTGGTTAGCTTTACAGTTTACTTTTAAAGGTGATGAACATGCAAAGAGAGTTAGATTACATAATTTGATATGTGCATTTGAAGATATAAGAATGATTGAAGATGAATCTATTAGAAGCTATATCGGTAGAATGTTAGAAATTGTTGCAGGTGTAAAATCCTGTGAAGGAATCAAGACCGAGAATGAAGTGATATGGAAAATTCTAAGGACATTAACTCCTGCATTTAAGAAGACATCACAGATGATTGAGCAAGTTATATTGTGTACTGGGAACTTCAATAGAGAAACCCTTCTTGGAAGACTACAAGCAACCGAGATGAACTTGAGACAGTCGATGTAATACCCCAAAAATGGGCTATAGGTTCATTAACCTATTACATCAACAATTCGATCGAAATCAACATCAAAGTCCTAACCTAAGGCACATCTGCACATCAATTTATCAATAACCTAATTGATTATCTTATTTCTGCATCGAGGAATATTCCTTGAATATTCCTAATTTATCATAATTATCTTTAATTGAATATTATTTGGCGATAAATGTCATTATTTATCCTAAAGTTGATTAATTGAATATGATAAATATTTAATTAATTAATTTAATTATGCCACTTAATTATTTAATTAGATTTAATTGCATTTATTCCTAATTAATGTTGTTTTTATTTTGACAATAAATCAAAATTCCTACAAACAATCAATTGAATATTTATTTAATTGATTTAAAATCAAAGTTGTCAAATTTAATGATTTAATTGGAATAAAGTTTGATTTAATAATTGATTAACCCATAAATCAATTTTTTTAATTCAAAATCAGTTAAGTAAAAAATAAATCACTTTATTTATTAAATTAATTCATATTAAATCATGCACAATTAGAAAAGCAGTTAACTTTAAATCAATTTTCAATTTTATTTTGTTAACTTTCTAAACTCAACATCTGATGATGAGTTGAAAAAGAGAACTAAACTCTATTTTGAGATAAAAACTACTTTTGCATGATTTTATGAGTTTATTTATTCTTAATTTCTTGTTAACTCAAAAATCAACCTAAGTTTATCAAGAGTGATTTATGGTTTTTCTTATGCATCCTCAAACCCTAGATTTCTATAAAATCAAGGCTCAGCTCCTCATAAAATATCCCTCAAGCTTTCAATCAATCTGATATCTCTCAAATTTGCACAATTACTCTGGTGAAATTACATACGAAGAATCAAGCTTTTGCGACAAGCAACTTTGTGAGATCAATTCATAGTTTTTAATAGCTTTGCATAGATTTTAATATCAATTCATATCATTCTTAGATTAAATGTGCATATCATTTTCAATCAATTCCAGCTTAGATTCATATAGTTTTTCATCCTAATTGCATAGAAAATACAAAAATATAGATTAATTTGCATTCATTCTACATTCATCTTTTAGCATTAAATCCTTCATTTAGGTGTTGCATTGTCACTAATCTCAGTCTGAATCTGAGAATACCATACTCAAACCTAATAGAAGGAAGTAAATCACCTAGTTAGCTATATTGTTCTTTTTTGCAGATTTCTTGATTTGCTAACTTCTAGTGTTTTACTAAAGTGTTGTGTCCACAGCTAGGTACAATTTTCACACACACATTTCTGGCACCCACCATGGGGCCCTGAAATGGGTTTCCATTTCACTTCTATCAATTTTTGTCTATTTTCTATCATTTTCTGATCAATCTTGTGATTTTATTCTTTGTCTGTACAATTTTTGTATGAGTTTTGTCAGAAACTTGTGCCAGGACCTTCTAGGTGTCATACGACTTTTAGCATTTTTGAGGGACATTTCAGCAATGACAGATCATCGTTTGAGAGCTACATTGTCATGTGGGAAGACACCCACTATTGAATGAGTTTTCAGACTGTCGTTTGGGAGGTAACCCACTGTCGTACGAGTTTTGATACTAGGATTCAATTGTCATTTTAGATTTTTGGGTAGTTTGTCAGATTTTATTTTTAGATTTGGACTAACAGCTAACCCTAACCATTGAACTCTACTGTTTCTAATTGATCTTTACTAATTTTGATTGGGAAAAGCACAACTAAATTACTAAAATAGGTAAAATCTACTAAGCACATTGCAAGGAACTCATGTATTCTTCTCAATCTGATAACACTTTGATTTGGACATAAAACAAACTCTCACGTGTCAAGCTTGTGTGACTTTTCTTACTTTCCTCTCACAGACTTCATTTTTGGGTTATAAAATAAACATAGGTTTGCTTTCTACATATCTGTTACACATAGTAAATAGGTCCTATGAACACTATTTATGGATGATCTTGAGAGAGTGGGCTTCTTTTGATTGTTCACACATGCGAAGCTCTTCTTGATGAAGGATCCCCTTGTAGGTAGGGAGGATACTGAGATTGTCTTACATTCTACTAGGTTTGTAGTCCTTGACTTTTGATCGATACATTCTCTCTCCAGAGAGGTTGATAGACCATGAGTTATTGACATCACAGATCTTAGCGGGATAGTTTTAGTCTTAGCGTGTCAGATTAATCTGTCTGCTTTGTTTTGGTGAAGTGAAGAGGCTAGGGGATTATGCTCTACTTCCTTTTTGGATAGTACCAGAAACCCAAATTCTTGAATTTGATCTAGTCCCCCTCTGGTATCTTTTGTGAGTTACCTTTAAAGAGGGTTAACCATAGTGGACATTCCCTTAATTGGGTCAACCACGTGGATGGAACCTCAAGCGGTAATAGCCATTTTTTCCATGGTAGCAGCAACTGCTATATAAATGTCCTTATGGAGGAAATCTTCACAGGTGTGGTCTCTTGTTGGGCTATCAGATCTCCCTAGTAGCTCCTGATTGATTAAATTATTAGACTGTGTCAAAACCCTGGTGCCCCTGGATTAGAGTTCACCCTTTTAAGATCACAAAAGTTGCAGAGTCCGACCATTACTACAAACCCTAGCGAGGCCAAATTTTCATTTTCTAGGAATATGTGCATTATTGAAATTTTTTTTGGAACATACACAATTAGCACTCCTAGAGATTAGCACATCCAGTCACTTGATTGTTCATGCATAGGGTTGCTTTGTCCCCTGTTCATTATTTTTAGATGTTCTTGAAATCACTTGCCTTCTATTATGTGTGCTTGTTTATCTATTTGGATATTGGAAACAAATGATCCCAAAATAATCTTCAAATTTGAATAGACAATTTTTGCAAACACACTGATTCTAAAAAATTGAAAAAATTGCAAAATCTGAAGCAAAAATTCCTTTCTAGAGTCAAAAGTCATCCCACAGGGTCAGAAAGTCATACGAGTTTTGACCATTGTCATTTCGGAACCCCTATATTATCGTATGAAAGCTTATATAGTGTCATACGAGCTTTGTCAAAAATCACAAACAAAAAGTCAAAATCTGGTATCAGCTATCATGCAAGCTTTACAATTGTCATATGAGTTTTGTCAACTATCATTTCAGAGCCTACCCACTGTCGTATGAGCCTACAGAAAGTCGTATGAGAATTTTTGAAAAATTGCCAGAAAGTTGTCAAAATTGCTAGAAATCCATCTTTTACAACCTATTGCCAGAATTTGTCAAACAAACCATTATGTTAGGAATAGAGCAGCAACTAGAAAGAGTCCAAATCATTTTTCTAAAGTGGTCTCTTGAGTCTGATCTAGCCTTCTAATTTATCGATTTGAATCTTTTTCATCTTGTGTCAAAAACCTTGTCAAAATCATCAATCTTTTATCAATCTTCAAAATGACTAAGTGTTGCGAACTTGTGTCTGCTATCTTTTGGGCATCTACCCATACTACTAGGGCATATTATCCTTCATTGGCATCCAATCTAATCTTCAATCAATCCAATCTTGACAAGGTTGTGTCATTCGATCTTCTTGAATCAAGTCATTCTTTAGTTGTCTTCATCTTGCTCTCTTGCTTCACCCAAGGTTAATGGTGGAAACTAGAGCTTCCTCACATAAGAAATTCAGAGAAGCACCCAATACCTTGCCTTTTTCTACTCACATGGGTCCAACCTTTGAGAAACTATACAATTTAGGTCTTTACAAAGATGACGGTCTTGGAAATCTTTAATTGAAAACTGGCTACATACCCCCCCCCTCCATCAAATCACAGAGGTAATCAGAAAACTCCACATCAATCTATCCTAGGGAGCCCTAAAAATCCTAACATGTCTCAAGGAGGGACAAACCATGGGTCTCAAGGACCTCATTCTCAACATGGTGTGGATCAAGAACCTACACCTTCTGAAATTTCCCAATATCAAAATGATGATAACTTCAAAAGAATGATGAAGCATTCTTGAAAGAAAATAGAGAGGCATACTTTCTAGAGTTAGCTCATCAAGGAGCTAAACTTCCTCCAAAATTTAATGTTGAATATATCATTACACATGAGGAAGAAACCCCTATCACGGCTATGATGAAACAGATGCATGCCATGCAAGTCAAGCTCAACAAACTAGAGAAAGAAAAGGAACCTAAGAAGTTCTCCATGGAGGCCCTATGCCATTTTCTATTTGCTAAGGACTTGTACATGCCACCATTCCCAAAGAGAGTGGAAATGCCTGAATATGATAAGTATGATGGAAAATCTGATCCTCAAGACCATGTCAGAGAATTATGTACTCAATCTATGGAGTTCATGCATGAACCAACCTACTTAATGTGTCTTTTTCCTCGATCTCTAGAAGGAGTAGCCATTCATTGGTTCTCTAGGATGCCTCCAACTATTAAAACTTTTGACAAGTTAATCAAATTGTTCTATTAGAAATACTCCTACAGTATCTAGCATCCGGTCACCATGATCGACATCTGTAATCTAAAACAATATCCAGGAGAACCATTCCTGACATTTCTCAAAAGATGGAGGAAGAAATCTTCTCTATATGCTAGACCCATTCCAGAAACTAAGAAACTAGAAATCTTCATCAATAATCTTGTTCTAGAAATCAACTACCCTTTACAAATGCAAAATCATACATTCTTTGATAAGATTGTAGATAATGTGATCAAAATTGAGAAAGTACTTGTGAAAAAAGGAGACATCACACTTCAAAAGGACAAGTATGAATTTGGATCTAGTTCTAAGGACAAGAACAAAAAAATGGAATAAGAATAAAGGCATTGTCACTGATGGTGTTGTTGATGCTATTTGTGTCCCATCCAAGGCACCTGCTTTCAATCTCACTATTGGCACCCAAGCCATAAAAGCTTCCGAATCAAAAACCACAGAGTCCAACAAAAAGTCATTTGATTATAAACCTTAGGCTTCAGATCCTAAACACAAGTTTACTCCTCTTGGAGAGTCCTTGGAATCTACTATGAAAACTCTATTAGCGAACAACATCATATCTTTGCCTGAGATCCGATAATTCGATCCCAAACCTAAATTGAAATGGTGGAAAGAGAATGACTTCTATGAATTCCATCACAGTAAGGGTCATAAAACCAATAACTATTTAAGCTTGAAACATACCATACAAGAAAAAATTTATAATGGAGAAATCACGATTGACAATCATAAAAGCAATAATGATCATATAGCATTCACAGAACCATTTCCGAAACATGGTAATGAAGATTCTTCTTCTTAGAATAATATGGGTGCTAAAGTCAATTATGCCTACTCTAGAAACCATGTTGTCATAAATATGGTTGAACCATGCCTATCTGAGCATTGCAATGGCATCACAATTGTAAGAAAAGATAGAGAAAATCAATCAGCTAATGTAGTTACTCGATCATAAGCTCAGGCGCATCTGCAAGAACAAATCCCAGACTCATCAAATGTCCCCAAGATGCCTTTCAATCTCTCCTCCACTTCTAAACAAAAGGCTACATCTAAATCTTCAAATCCTAAAGACACGAGGCCTACATCATACAGTATTGTTCAACAACTCCAGCATACCAATGCAAAAATCTCCATGTTTGAGTTGCTTCAGATATCTCTAGCTCATAGAGCCATTCTAGACAAAGCTTTTCTCAGATCTAATGTTCCTGACAACCTTGATTTAGATAGGTTCCATACTATGGTTGGTCATCTTACATCTTCACAGTATATTTCCTTTTCAGAGGAAGATGATAACTCTTTGAGTCATCCACATAACCAGCCCTTGCATATTGAGGTCTTGATCCAAAACTGTCATGTCAAACACATGTTGATAGATGGGGGCGCTGGTCTAAACATTTGTTCTTTCAACTTGATCACACAATTGGGATTTTTAGAAATGGCCATCGATCCTAGAAAGAAGATAACTATCAAAGCATATGATGAGCAAGAAAGGTCTTCCAAGGGCACAATTGTCTTACCTATCAGAACATGTACAGTCATCAGAGATACTACATGTCAAGTTCTTGATCTACCTTTGGCTTACAATATCCTTCTAGGGAGACCCTGAATACATGAAATGAAAGATATTCCTTCTATGTACCATCAGTGTTTGAAATTTCCTTATGAAGGGGTAGAGGTAACCATTCCAGTTGACATATCCACAACTTGCAATGCATTGAAAGAAAGTGCAGATAAACTTGTTTGTAATAATAGAGAATCTTCCACTAAGAAAATGGAAGTAGCTTCCACATCCAAGATGGAATACATTGAAAAAGAGGTCACAATCAAAGAAAATGGTATGGGAGAATATACTATAGAGCCAGTCTTATCTTTTACATCTCTCCCTATCTCACCTAAGTCTTATAGGCAAACTCTAAAATAGTCCAAACTAGAGTCTAAAGAACCTCTTGAGGCATATAAAGGAAATTTTGTTGCAGAACAAGTGTCCAAACAAGAGTTTGAAGAGGATGAAGCTATGCTTGCATGGCTATACAAAGATGAACATAAATCTAAAATTATTCAATCATGTGACTCTAAAACACCAAAGATCCCTTCTAATTCATATGGCCCAGGGGAAAAATTGATCACAAAAATGAGATATATAGGTAAAGGACCTCTAGGACTACAAGGTAAGGGTCTTCTATCACCTCTTGACCATTGTGGCTGAACAAAAAAGAATACAAAAGGTTTAGGATGCAAGAACTCCCCACATGTCTTAGAATAGATTGAACCAAAGGAGGAAACAATACAATAGTCTGATAGTGATGATTCAGACACCAAAGAGGAGCTTATTGTTAGAAATAGGTGATATTGAGAGGGGGGCTGTATCAGTATTCTACAAAATTTTAATTTTTCCCAATTATGGATATAACAGATTATCTTAATGCATGCATAACATTGAAAACTAAATAACATGCATAGAAATAAAACAAATGAACTCATAACACATTATTTGTTCTCGAGGAAACCCTAGCCAAGGGAAAACCCTAGTGGGGATGGTACCCACAAAGATCCACTAATCAAAAGTATCATGTTAAGGATGTTGAGCCTGTTAGGAGCCTATTACATGCATATAGTGTCTCAGTCTTGATTAACAGACTATAGGCCTTGTTAGAAGCCTCAACCCTATTAGGAGTTGGTAGTACAAAATATGATTACTAGATGAGCCCACTACCCAAACAAGTAATATACAATATTTATTGATTATGAAATAGGTCATGGTACATAACCTTATACTACTTTCAACTTCGCATCAATATCTCTTTGCTGCCTTTTTCACTATCGCTATTACATTATATCATGTTATGTCTTTCTATAAATTACATCATTACATCTCTTTATACAAGTTATTAAGATTAATAATTCTTATAGTCAGCTTACATTATACAAAATATCTTTACCCAAGGGTTAACATCTAGGATGTTGTCCCTTTATATTGTTAAGACATTATTTGATAAACAAAATAATCCCTTAACTCTTTACCAATTCTATCTTCATATTCTGTCCTGTCGACTTAACACTGTCTTCAGTAAAACTGTCATAACTTCTTCCATACATGCCATACTGACTTGCACTCTCTATTGAGTCTTCTATAGTCACCATAGTATCTATGTTCAAGTGTGCAAGCACTAAACTTACTCCAAACAACATCGCTAATCAAAACTATCTTCGGGTACACTAGCAAAAACATTGTCTCATACTTAGACAATTTTGCTTTGTGCTCTGACATACTTGCTCCGTGACCTATGTGATCTTCATGTAGAACATATGTTTCCATAATGATAAAATCTATGTACCCAAATCAGCCAAATTTCCAACAATCTCCCCCTTTGTCATTGGTGGCAACCTATGAGAAAATTGGCTAAGTCTTACACTTCAAAATTTCAAAATTGTGGCCATAATACAAAATATGTATATAATGTCCTTATGAATCCATAAATCTTATAAACATACTATACTCCCCCTAAGAGTATACATCCTTATCAATTTTCTTCTATATATCTCACCCCATTTGACAACAATGACAAAAAACAGGTAAGGAGGGTGACAAAACTATGTTCAGACAAAAAGATATACCTTGATTCAATATTGAAAAGTCGATAGGCTTGCAACACAATCTAAAAAGTTGATCTTCATGTTCTCTAACTCTTTCTCCCATGCCTTCTTAATCAAATTTGTAACACTGAGTAGTGGGCACAATCCATAAGATGCAATTTCACATGCTTGGAGATTACAAAATTGAACTTCTGAAAAGATGTCTTGGATGAAAGACATTCTTCCAGTTTCCCTTCAACAATGCTCAATTTCATAGAAACATGCTCTCTTAAAAGAGTGAATCTTTTTAGCTTTCTGTCCTTGTCATCTTGTAAAATTCTTATTTCATCATAAAGCTTTCAGATTTTCTTCTCAACATCAAGTACCTTCACATTGGGGCTTGAAAGAAGGTTTATCTTAGTTTGAATTTTAGCTTCCTTGATCTTAATCTTTTGCACTTCCTCTACTGTTAGATTTTCTAATTTTGTACACTGAATGTACAAAGATTTTCCTCTATCTAAATTCCTTCTTAAGTCTTTTATGCAAATATCAAGACTATTGATATCATTCCTGATGTTCTGACTTATGTCCAAAATAATTTTGGCCTCATAGGCTGCTTGTGCCTTCACCTTAGCTACATTAGATAAGTTGTTAAACTCGTCATCAAATGTGTTCATCACTTTCTTTGCTCTTTCCAGTGGGTCAACCTTTGCAATTTGTGTGGTTAGCATGCCTTGTAACTTCTCAATAAGCTCCTTTAGACATCCTTCAAGGCTCTTCACTTTCTTATTCTTTCCAATAATCTTATTCCAAGATGTGATCAATTCCATCTGATCATCATCATCTACTTCTTTTCCCAAACTCTCAAATATAGAACCAATATGAGTTCTCTTACCAGTCTCAGGTGTAAGAATGATTTCTTCTAGGGTGGGAATAGATACTTGCTTCTTTGTCTCTTTAGGTTCTTCAGTTCTGGTTTCAGTCTTCTCTTCTCCTTTGGCATTATCCTGCTCTTCAAAAGCCAAATTGTCAACAATGTTTTCAAGGTTTTCAAATAGATTATCATCACTGTCCAAAGTGATCTTTGTTCCTTGAACATTCATAGTTTCATCTTCTATGTTGATGGCTGGTGGAGAGGGAATATCCTATTGTTCTACTTCTTCTACTTGCTCTATAGGTTCTGTTGCAACTGATGGTTTTCCAACATTCTCTATCATTACCTTAACAATTGCTTGTTCTATTTCCTTTTTGATTTCTTTATAATTGCCTCCCATAATCTGTATTGTCCTCTTCTTTATCCTGAGATGGGTGCTCAGATCCTTCATAATTTTTTTGAAATTTTCTTAATCATTAACAATACATAACTTTCTCACAAGATTTTCTCTTATTGATATATCTTCCTCTGATGCTCTTTTCTTCCTATTTACAAGCTTTTTATACAAGTCATCAGGTATCTTACCCTGAATTGTATCAAATTTCTTATCAGACAAAATCATATGCTTTACCACTACATTTTCTAGGTTCAATCTCTCTACATAATCATAGAGATCATAATACTTGTTCATCTTTGTAAAATCTCCATCTTGAATAATCTGTTCATTCACTTTTTCAATTCTAGGTTTCCAAGTTTTCTTCTTAACAGGCATGTCTTCATCATCTTTAATCTCTACAATCTTTCTTTTAATTGGTGGCACTAAAGTCTTCTGCCTCTTTCCTAGTCTAGTAGAAATTTCTTTCACTCTTTTACCAGGTGTGGAGGAGGATAATCTAGTGGATTTTCCTACTTCTTGATCTTTCTCTGTTACTTCCACTTTCACCTTGACTTGTGACTCTTCTTGTTGTACTGCAACTGATGATAGAGATGGAATAAACAAAACTTGTTTTTCTCCAATTTCTCTAACTACTGTTTTCATCTGTTTGGCTATTAAGAACTCATGTACAATCATTCCTGTGTCCTTTATTATCTTCTTGATTGTGCTCTCAACTCTTTTCTTTGATTGTTTCTCTTCAAGGATAGTCTTTGTGGAGTTGAAGTTCTCCTCAAAGGTTCCAAACCTATTACTGTGAATGTCTATCTTGCTCTTAAGTAGTCTACTCACATATTCTTCTATTTTAATCTTAGTAATCTCATAGCCAAGAGGGTCTATGAACTCTACTCTAGGTTCTACTTCTTCAATGTAGGTAAAGTTAGTATCAACCATAAAACATATCTCATTCTTATACTTTTCTACTAGGGACTGAGGGATCCTTGATCTACTTGACATCAAATTATGAAATGTTTTGATTACCAACATTGCACTCTCATTGACTTTGTCAATAAGATACCTCATATACACTTTGTTAATCCTTTCCATTGTAGTTTGACCATCATTCCAATCATTACCAATGGTGTAAGGAAATCTTCTTAAAAAATGGAAAAACATATAAATGATCAATGATGAGAATCTAAACTAAGAGTACTTAGTCTTCTTTATCTTTTCCAAATTCTCAAACAATTGAATTCTCAAAATCTCACACATGTCAACTTGTACTTTATCAACACACATTAAATATGCTTCATTCCTACTTCCATGTCATCTTCTCTAGAGTTAGCACAAAACTTAGTTGTAAGGATCTTGAACAAATATCTGACATCATCTTGTTGTATCTTGCTAATTACTATACCTCTACCATTGTAAGATGAATTTATGTTGTCTATAACTGTTTTCCTCATTTTCTTCTCATTCAAAGGTATGGCTCTAGTTTTAGATAGTCCAGTTACCTCATGAATTAGGTTAGCTATGATATCTATCACTCTGTCATCTAACCAAAACTTTCCATTATGAATTCTGCTTAAAATTATCTTGGTACATTCTTCACTGTCAAACTCATATTGTAGAGAATACTTAACAATTTCATTATCTTTCAAATGCTCAAACCCTACTTTTAATAACATATCTTGATTGTAGATCTTCTGATATTCTTTTGTGAAATCACTATCACTAAGAGTCTCTAGCTTACATCCCAAATAAATTCTAACATTTTCTAGATGTAAAACTTCATCTAGTATAGATGATAAAGCTAACTTAGGATCATCTTCCAAGGGTTCTACTAGTTCCCTTTTCATTTTAGGTTTATTCTTATCTCTAACATTTTGAATCAAAGAAACATCCATAACTTAAGTTAATTCCTTAACTGATTTAGAGATCTGCCAAGTAAAATACCTCGATTCTGCGATTTAGGGTTTGCGTAGATTCAACACAAAAATCCTTCACCAAATCCTTGCAAAATGCTTCCAATTACTACTCTTCGATCTCCTTAGCACTTGTATTCACCTTGATGATCAAATGATACTGATCATAACCTTTTAGTACTTCAATCTTACATAGATCTGACATCGCAATCAATTATTTTGCTGCTTCTTTCCAAAAAGCTAATTCTGTTAACCTACAAAACTCAGAACTTCTTACGATCTCACAAAACATAATATTTTTCTATGTGCTCTTAGCCATAGCATCAATACATCATATATTAACTTGCATTAACTATGCAAGACTCAATTCATGATATATCAACTTCTACACTAATCTAAGTTCCTATTCTATTGTAATTTTCATGAATTAAGTACTTTGAGATGGGTTAGGTAGAGATTCATTCATACCACTTGATACTTCACCTTTCTGATTACCTTCAGTGTTGAATGTGTTTCCTTGATCTATGCTTTTAACAAACTTCACTTCTTCTGAATTACTACAACATCCTTTTTGACTGTTACTTGCATCTTCATTTCTCCTTGCATAACTTCTAGGGTTAGGATTAGGATGAAAAAATCTAGTGTTCATTTTGAAAAACCTTGATGTATGTCCAATCTTGTTACATATCTGACAAACTATTCCATTGTTTCCATATCTTGGTCCAGACTGATTGATCTGTGATCTGTAGTTTCTAGCAATGTGTCCAACTTTGTTGCATCTATAACATACTACTCCATTTCTCCTATTCATCTCTTTAGTAGATCTCTTATCTGCATGGTTAGTATTCCTAAACATTCTACTACTATTATTATTCTCAACAAATTTAGGTTTTCTACATTCAATAGCTCTATGTCCAAAACCATGACAATTATAACAATAACCATTAAGAGGTCTAAATTGTTTATCTGTGCAATCTTTCTTCATGTGACCAAAAGTGTTACAAGTAAAGCATCTACCTTTAAATTCTCTTTGCATACCTTTAGGTGACTCCTCTTGTTTAGGTGGTTCTTCTTCTCTAGGTGTATCTTCAAATTTGTCAATTTCATCAAATTTCTTTTCATCTATGCTTTCAAAAAATTTTAGCTCTGATTCCTTGCTTTCTTCACTTGCTTTAGATGTGTTGAATCCAAGACCAGTTTTATCATAGAATGGTTTTTGATAAGACATTTGTTCATCAATCTTTTCACTAGTTGAATATAGTCTTTGAAGTTGTTGCTTAGATTGAGTCAGTTCACCTTTCACAATTGTATTGTATTTCTCAAGTTTGACATATTGCAAATTGACTTTCTCAAGTCAGATGTTACTTTACCAAGTTTAGATTTTAGCCCTTCATTTTCAATCTTTAGATTTTCATTCTTAGATTTTAGATTTTCTTCATTCTTTCCATTTCCATCTTTCAAACTTAGCTTCAGATTTTCTATCTTCAATTCATGTTTAAGGATCTCATTTTCTTTTTCTAAGTTGTCATCACAATCTTCAATTTGAATTTTGGATTGCTTTTCTGATTTCAGATCTTCCAACTTGTTTTTCAGTTTCTCAATGAGGTTCTTTGCATCATCATATTTTTCTTTCAGAGTGTCTCTTTCATCAGTAAGCATATCAATCTATCTAAAAGCTTCTTCAAGGTTCTTCTATAGTTGATCCATAGCCATAGAGATCTTACTCAAGTTGCTAGGCTTTCCTTGAATGATTCTTTTTCGAGTAACTAAGCTCTGATACCAATTGCTAAAAATAGGGAATACTGAGAGGGGGGTGAATCAGTCTTCTACAAACTTTTAATTTTTCCCAATTATGGATATAACAGATTATCTTAATGCATGCATAACATAGAAAACTAAACAACATGCATAGCACTAAAACAAATGAACTCATAACACATTATTTGTTCTCGAGGAAACCCTAGCCAAGAGAAAACCCCGGTGGGGATGGTACCCACAAAGATCCACTAATCAAAAGTATCCTATTAAGGATGTTGACCCTATTAGGAGCCTCTTACATGCATATAGTGTCTCAGTCCTGATTAAGGGACTATAGGCCTTGTTAGAAGCCTCAACCCTTTTAGGAGTTGGTAGTACAAAATATGATTACCAGATGAGCCCACTACCCAAATAAGTAATATACAATATTTACTCATTACAAAATAGGTCAAGGTACATAACCTTATACTACTTGAAAATTCACATCAATATCTCTTTGCTTCCTTTTTCACTATCACTATTACATTATATCATATTATGTCTCTCTATACATTACATCATTACATCTCTTTATACAAGTTATTAAGATTAATAACTCTTACAGTTGGCTTACATTATACAAAATATCTTTACCCAAGGGTTAACATCTAGGATTTCATCCCTTTATATTGTTAAGACATTATTTTGATAAACAAAATAATCCCTTAACTCTTTACCAATTATGTCTTCATATTCTGTCTTGTCGGCTTAACACTGTCTTCAGTAAAACTGTCATAACTTCTTTCGTACATGCCAGATTGACTTGTGATCTTAGGTGAGTCTTCTATAGTCACAATAGTATCTATGTTCAAGTTCACAAGCATTGAACTTAATCCAAACAACATCGCTAATCAAAACTATGTTCGGTTACACTGGAAAAAATACTGTCTCATACTTAGACAATTTTGTTTTGCACTTTGACATACTTACTCTTTCACCTATGTGATCTTCATGTATAACATATGTTTCCATAATGAAAACATCTATGTATCCAACTCAGCCAAATTTCTAACACTTATTCCTTATGAGTGTTTTCCTAAAGAAAGAAAAGACGTCCTTGAAGCTGAAGATGATCCAGTAAAAAGAATCAACGTAGTAGAAACACACGAACCTACTATAGAACAAGAGATAATTGCACCACAAGAACCAACTGATCTTGAAGGAAATCAAAAAGACAAAGAGGAAGGTGGTAGTTATTCTGAAATAGATTCCCATGAGTATGAATTCAAATCAGAATCTGAGGGTAATCCTTCTTGGGGTATCCATCCTCACTTTACTCATGTTCTTAAATTTCCTAGAGGCATAGATGAAGAATCTAATGACTATGAATGTGGAGTCATTCCAGAAGAAGATGAACTTATCATAGAGAAACATATTGATGTTATTCACCAATATGCACCTAAACCCAATGTAAGTCTAGGGTGAAATAATGAACTTAACGAGTCTGATCCACCGATGGCTAAAGTGGACTCTCACAATGACATTGAGCCTATTCACAAATTGAACATCTTAAGTTTTAATATCACCTTTGAACTCAAGCATTGGGTTAGGACCAGTGATGATAGATCCATATCCGTAAACACTATCTCCCAATCCTTTACCAGTTTGACTATCCAACATCCTGAACTTCTTGACCAAACTTCCATGAACCCAAGTCAAGGTATCTATACTTTTCCAAATGACTATTTCCTTGCTTGCTACCTAAATGTAGTTGAGCCTATGAGCACTTCCAAGCATTAGCATGAAAAAGTCAGACATTAAGTATCATAGTCAAAAGAATAAGAATAAAAATAAAAAGAAAAGGAGTTCTGAGGGTGAAAACCACTTTGTGGCAGTCTCAAAATGTACAAAAGTAAAAATAAAAGACGTATTCAAAGGTGAAAACCTCTCTGAGGTGCCTAAGGATGAGATATTTGATGTCCTTCCAAGTCATTTATAGGATAGATCTCTAGTTCTAATTGAGCCCACTCAATCCATCAACTTGGGAACAATAGAAGAACCACAATTGATCCATGTAGCACAATCCTTATCAAAAGAAGAAAGACAAAAATTTACCAGATTCTTAATAGAAAAGAAGATCAACTTTGCATGGAAATATTCAGATATACCAGGGTTGGAACCTGATCTTAAAATGCACCATTTATCTATAGCTCCAGGGGTCAAACCTGTTAAGCAAAAATTAAGAAAGATGCATCCACATGTTGCACTCTTGGTCAAAGTTGAATTAGAGAAAATACTAAAAGTCAGATTCATCTATGTTATTGACTATGCTAAATGGATCTCAAATATTGTACCTATTTCTAAACTAGATAAATCAATCAAAGTGTGCAAAGACTTTAGAGATGTGAATAAAGAATGCCCAAATGATGATTTTACACTACCTAACATTGATATGATAGTGGACATGACTGCGGGTTTCAAGATGTATTCCTTGATGGATGGTTTTTCTAGATATAATCAAATAAAAATTGCTCCAGAGGATCAAGAGAAAACTTCTTTCACATGTGTGTGGGGTACCTTCTATTTGAATGTCATGCCATTTGGGCTTAAAAATGTTGGTGCTACATATCAAAGAGCTATGATGTCTATTTTTCATGACATGATGCATCGAGCTATGGAGGATTATGTTGATGATACCTTAGCAAAATCTATGATAAGAGCTGAACATCTAAATGATTTGAGCAAGATACTAGACAAAATGGAAAAATTTAGTCTTAGACTGAACCCTAAGAAGTGTTCTTTTGGCGTCACTTCTGGAAAGCTCTTAGGATACATAGTTTCAAAGAAAGGCATTGAATTTGATCCAGCTAAATTTAAAGCCATCATGGAGATGCAACCTCCCAAGAACATTAGTCAAATGAGAACATTGCAAGGGAGAGTACAATCTATCAGACGCTTCATATCATAGCTTGCAAACATATTACAGTCTTTTACAAAAACATTACATAAAGGTGTGACTTTTGCATGGAGTGATGAATGTGAGAAGAACTTTAACCATGTCAAAAAATATCTTTCAAATTCTCCTATTTTGATGCCTCCTATTCAAGGGAAGCCGCTGATCCTATATGTCTCCACCATAGATACATCACTGGGGGCATTGCTACCACAACATGATGAGAATAAGAAGGAAAGAGCTATATACTATATCAGTAGAACATTGGTTGCATATGAAAAGACCTATTCAATGATTTAGAAAGCTTTTCTAGCTATGATCTTTGCATCACAGAAACTGAGACATTATATTTTAGCTCATACCACACATTTGGTAGCTAAGATAGATCCACTAAAGTACCTACTAAGAAAAGCTTCCCTCACAGGTAGATTAGCTAAATGGGTCATGCTCTTAGGTAAATTTGACATTGAATATGTTGAACCAAAAGCTATTAAAAGCCAAGTTATTGCTGATCAACTGCCTGACACTCCTTTGTTTGATGACACGCCAATGCAAATGGAATTCCTAGATTCCTCTATCATGAATCTTTCTTCTAGAGAATGACACTTATTCTTTGATGGCTCTTATACATAGAATGGATCTGGAGCAGGCATATTGTTCATCACTCCTCAAGGATACTCAATTCCTAAGGCATTCAAAATTAAGTTTCCTTGTACAAAAAATATTGTTGAATATGAAGCCCTTCTTAATGGTATGAAAATAGCAATTGAGTGGAGAGTGACAGAGTTACACATTCATGGGGACTCACAACTTGCTATCCATCAAGTCAATGATGTGTACCAAATGAAAGATGAAAAGCTCATTCCATACAAGAGAATGGTAGATGACCTAAAAAAGTATTTCATAGCTATCACATTTGAGCAAATTCCTAGAATAGAGAACAAGGCTACCGATGCAATGGCAATGCTATCTACATTATTACAGTAGCCTGAACATGAGTTACGCTATGAGTTCCTGGTGGAAGCACTATCTTATCCTACATATGATTCCCCCAAAACCCACATGATATGCACCATCGTTGGTCATGATTCATCCCAATACAAAAACCTTTTCTCCTATCTCCAAGACCAAATCATTCTCGATACCTTCAACTACCATGAAAAATGATACTTTATCCGCAATGCATCCTGGTATGTCATCATTGGTAATGATCTATACAAATGAGGTCTATATGGTACACTACTTAGATGTTTAGAATGGGAAGAGTCTCAACGTGCACTAGAGAAAGTCCACAAAGGCATTTGTGGATCACATTCCAACGGTTTAACACTGGCTCAAAAACTTATTAGGGGTAGGTACTATTGGCCTGAAATGGAGAAGGATACAATCAAGTTTGCTAAGAACTGTCAAAAGTGCCAAGTACATGGTAACTTAATTCATGCACCAGGGAGAGATATGATTCCCTTTATTACCCAATAGCCTTTTCACCAATGGGCATTTGATCTTATAGGAGCCATACATCCTCATTCTTCTAATAGACATACCCATATTATTACAACTACATACTACTTTACAAAATGAGTAGAAGCAGTCCCTTTGACTCAAGCAACCGGAAATTTTTTTTCAATGTTCATCTTGAACTACATCGTATGTCGGTATGGTATTACACATTCTATAGTCATAGATAATGGTGGACAATTCAAAAATAGAGACTTAGATGATCTGTGTGCCAAATTCAAGATTACACAACATTGGTCATCTATCTACTATCCTCAAGGGAATGGACAAGAAGAGGCTTTAAATAAGAATCTATTGAAAATCTTGCACTGAATAGTTAATAAAATAGGAAGAGACTAGCATCTCATGACCAATCTAGCTCTCTAGGCCACAGAACAAGTATCAAAATGCCCATTGGGGCTACACCACTCACTTTAGTTTATGGGTCTGAAGCAATACTACCTATTGAGGTTGAAATACCATCACTAAGAATCAGAATGCATGGTCTAGTAACTAATGATGACTACAAAGTGTCTTGGTTGCAAGAACTTGAACTACTAGATGAGTGTAGACAAGAAGCATATGATCATCTCAAAGTATATCAGAAGAGAATGTCTAGAGGCTATAACAAGAAATTCAAACATAGAGAATTTCAGGTTCGTGATCTAGTCTTGAGAGAGAATCCTAAAAATCAATCACATCGAGAATGCAAAGGGAAGTTTGAACCCAACCGGCTGGGTCCCTTTATAATCACTGCTACTTTTGGCTCTGGAGCCTATCAAATCTTAACGACTGAAGGAGAACAACTCTGAGAACCAATCAACGTTCTCCATCTGAAGAAATTCTATGCCTAAGGCATTTAGTATTCAAAAATGTCCTGAAAAAATTATAAAAATCAGAAAAAATCTTTAAAAAAATGATCATCCTGGTGAAAACCTAGCAAATAGGCACCTTGATGTATCACAAAAAAAAATTAAAAAAATCAAAAGTACAAAAAAATTGAAAAAAATGAAAAATACGAAAAAAATGAGAAAAAGAAAAAGTGCCTTGGTGAAAACCTGGAAATAGGCACCTTGGTAGCAAAAATAGAATCTCTACCAAGATGTTGAAAACTTAGAAAATACACACCACTTGTTTCAAAATGCTCCATCTATCAGCGTAATCTTGGTCTTTCCCAACTTTCAGTCTTGTTTTAGTTTGTACATACCTCCCAGTTTGTTTCTGCATTTCTTATTTTCAATAAAGTCGATCTGTGCAACAATCAGCTCAAGCGTCTATATCCTATCAATGTTCAAACTTGGGGGCAATAAAAGTCATCCTACAATCCTTAGTATCTCAGACAAGTCATATCCAGTCAAAGTCCTTTGAAGCTACATCTGAGTCAGTCAATCAGTCTCCTCTCCAGAAAGGATTTTGCATCTACAATAACGAAATCAAACATCAACACAAATTGGAAACAATCTATGCTTTTGCATGCTTTTATCTCCTTGTATGCTTACTGATTCGAATTGAGATTTTTGTATATTGTGTCCCTTCAAGCTCTTCGATGATGTCCTTTATAGGATTTAGAGAGTGATGACTGGGGGCATAATCTTTTCTTTGTTTTCTACTTGTATGTGAAAATCTAACAACTTTGGAAATTCAAGATTGAAATGGTGTCCATCTGTAAGAGCCTTTATCTCGAATTGGATGGCCATGAGTACCTCGACCATTGATACCCAAAAAATTCAAGGAAGTTTGATTTAACTATTGTCTTTTTGAGTGAGTTCTTTCTCCTACTATGAAACACGATCTTACCTAAGGATGTGAATGATAAAGGGTCACTATGGGTAATTCACAATGGATTCAAAATGACCTCTTGACCGCTTGATGTGTTTGTAATGCAAGGTGTATTTTGGTCATCATGACATTTATGTTTTGATGCTTATACAAATTGCTATATCAAAATGGACATGATATTCAAGTCATCTTGGCATTTATGCCTTGGTGCTTATATCTAATTTGACATTTTGATAAAAAAAAATATTCATATGTCCATGGTTGTCTAACCAGTGGGCGTTGTATTGATTCTTGTGCATACAAATTGATATTGATATGTCTATGGTTTCATAACTAGTGGGTATTGTATTGATTTATCTGATTACCTAAAAATTCAATGATGAAAATGACCGACACATGATCAGTGACTAGGTCATAGGTCTTAGGTTTGCATTTCATTTTGCATGTCATTTTTGCATTTTGCATGATTGCGTGATCTCACAAATTATCAAATAAAATTGAATGTTTAAATGATCCTTCAAAACTAAACTTAAACCTGACATGAAGAGCTGAATCTCCTATGAAGGTTTCCTCACAGAACTGCAAGCAGTCACCATCCTGGGTTAGACATCCTTTTTGACTTAAGATTGAGTACTTGTCTTCATCAATACCTGCAAAACATATCATGTGTATCATTGCATTACATATCATAATCATTCCATCTGTTGCATTTACATTGCATACATGTGCATAATCAAAATCATACATATATCTTTCCATAATCAATTACATTTGCATAACATCCATACATGTGAAAGAAATCATTGCACTACATACATCCATACATACATTCTACACTACTCGTAGCATTTACATCACATGATATCATCATAAATCAAAACATGACAAGTACAAATGAAGCCATAACCAAAATCTTGATCTCATATATATCATATAACTCAAACTAGTCAAGGGTGCACTACTGGCACAATATACAAAAGAATGAGCTCATGTGAGCTATCAGAAGATCAGAACAATATATCTATGAACAAAAAGAGAAAAAATATTAGAATATCTAGACAGATCAGTTGTCTACCTGATCCTCTGCATCTGGTGGAGGTGGTGGTGGTGCATCAAGCACGACCTTAGCTCGGGGTGCCCTGGGTCCCTCTGACACTATCATATCTTGAGAGTATGTGGGTACTCTCTGAGCAACAGGAACAACATCATAGTAGGCAGAAACATAGTAAGCATCTCTAGAGGTATGATGTGTCACCTCTATCTGTAATCTCCTATTCTCCCCTCGGAGCTCAGATTGCTATCTGTCTGCCTCTATAAAATGCTCCTCAAATCAAGCACTTCATACCTTTAGGTCCCTGACTTGTGAGCTAAGCCATTTGATGATCTCCTGAGGATTTTGTTGTACATCAGGATCTGCATCTGCTGTAGGCATATTTGTATCTCTCACTGGCTGATCAATAGCCTCTTCTCTATGCACCTTATGGTGTCTCACCTCAGCACCCAAGTCAAAATCTGTATCACCCTGTAGAGAATCAGGACTGGCACCTACATACTGGTCTGCTCCAAGTACCTCATCTAGACTACCTATACTGCCTAAAGTACCACTCTCTCCTCTAGTCAATCTCCTTTGTAAAACTACAGGTCTACCTACTAAAGAACTAGAGGGACGAGGTGGTCTCATCTGACCAGATGGTCTCTATGGAGGTATCATGACTGCTCTCAGCCTCAGAGGTGTAGGCTGGGCCATCAGTAGTTGTGCACCTATACATCTTTGTCCTCTACCCATCAAAGCACCTGTAACATCCATAGCATCCTCCATGGAAGGTATCAACTCTGTAGGATCTAAAAACCTATATATTGGATGCTCTGCAAGGCATGCAATAAAACCATCTATAACCCCAACATCTAGAACATTTTACCGATAGTCCCAATCTCTGCCGACAATACTGTTATACTCTTATGTACAAAGAGCATAGGAAAATCGAGGGCCCCATCCTAATTCGAGCTCTCTAAGTATCCATGCATAAGCAACATGCTCCTATGGTGCATCCTAAATGATGTTGTACTTCCTCCACACTTTAGTAATAAGGAAGCACTCAAGCACTGCAGTAGACCGACCAATCAATACCCAACTCTGGCAAAAATAGCTAAAATGCTCTCGTGCAGTAGGCCAGGCCTCAATATGTAGATATGGATGCCAAATAACAAATGTACTATCATCAAGGTAGCATCTCCAATACTTTGTATGGCCCATGCACACCTGTGTAATATATCCTGAATAAATATATATCACCAACTCCTATGGCTGGCGCTGACCCTGACATACTAGTCTACAAACTAGGATATGCTCCCAAGCCCAAATCTAAAGAACCAATGCACCGGAAGAAAAAGACTCCCTCCTAATACATGATCTCATGCATCTCAGAGAACATGTGAGCTAGCATACACTGACCCCAACCTAACTCAGAAGGAGTGGCCATGAATTGTGCAACCATCAGGGCCTAGCCCATCAAGAGACTATTTTGCTGATGGTCAGACATAATAATGCCTCCTATCATACTAGCTATAATGCACTGTAATCTATGGGTTGACCCATAGCACTACACTAATGTCTCCCAAGAAATCAAACCAGTGAGTTGTGTATCATCTCCAAACAATCATCTGAAGGCATGTAATCTAGAGTTCCCCAAACTCACATAATCTGGACGAGAACCATGGAATGGAATGTGCAAAATCCTGTAGATGTCCTCTGGTCTAACAGTAATCTCTCTTGTAGGGAGGTAAAATGTCTAGGTCTTTGAATGAAACCTATCAATCAAAGTAGTCGATAGTCTATGGTTCACCCTAATCTTAGGCAACCAACTTAGATACTCGAAACCACATGCAGCTATGTGTACCCTCATAGGGTCTAGAAGAGAAACACATAATCTCTGAGTCACAGGATGAGAGATAGGCACATGCACGTCGGGATATATGACCTACACAGAATAGAAACAAGGAATCCTATTAGTAATTTGGTTGAAAAATAGGCTAACAATACAGAAATTCAAAAGTTCACTATCTCAAAAGGTGCATTAAATGCTCAACAATCAGCCTAAGGAATCAAAAAATCAAATTTTTTGACCTAAAGAGGTGTTTTAAGCTTATTGTTTTCCATACAACAACACAGTCTAGCATCAAAACTCATACGAGTTTCAACAGGGTCTCATACGACAAACCATGGTTATACGAGTTTCTATGTCTTCCTGTACGACATATAAGGGACACGAAGAAATGTCATATGACTCTTGGATCCCTCTCAAACGAGTTACTAGGGGTTATGATGCGACAATCTATAGGAAATTGAAAAGTCATACCAGTCATGGAGGACACTCATATGAGTTTCCATGCATGCAAGAATTGAAAATTCAAAACGTATGAAAAACAACCTAAAAATGCTACAAATATGCAAAAATGGAATTTACAAAGAGGCACAGAGGTCCACTTACCAGATGTCCATACTGCAGAGGCCGCTGATGTCTCCAACTGCGCTCAAATAAGTGGGAAGAGATAGGTACCTTCATCTCAGCCATTTTCTCGCTCAGAGGGCTCCACAAGGTTTCAAAAGTCAAAAGTGAATAATGAATTGAAAATGACCTTTTTGGGCCTTATATAGCTTTTTGACCTCATTTTCAAAAGTGCTTCGTTTTCCATAAAAATTGTACCCTTGGCTAATTTCAACGTTCTGAACCCTTTTTTGGGATCAAAATCAAAATTTGAGATCATTTACTTTGTCAAAATCATGATTTAAAATTTTCAGACCCAGGACGGTCGATTGCTTGCATAATCAACCTTCAGTCATCACAGAAATCTAGAATTCAACTTGGTCACCCATGGTCAACTCATGGTCAAACCTAGTCAAACTTGGTCTTCTGGACCTCCAAATGATGCAGAATGCATTCTCTGTATAACCAATTCTCAAATCAATTAACATGCTTCTAAACCATTTAACATTGACTTTTCTTGTTAGATTTCAATTTTCATCCGAAGGGGGCATGGCATTGCATATCATTCAAGTCTGTAAGTCTAATTTTGTCAATCAAATCTTCTTTCAGTAATCAAGACAACAACCACATCTAGTTTTTGATTGATCTAAAGACCTCATCGCTAGGGGCATATCACTTGGGGCATATCAGATTCATTAAGATCCATATCAATCTCGTATTCTCTTAATCTTGTAAACTATATCAACTTTTCGTAACCATCGGTTCATTAATGTCATTTCCTTGGTTCTTCGTAACTGAAGGGTTCATATGTGATACCAATATTGATTCCTTTGGATGATCAGGTCTGGAGTCAAGTCACTCACTTCTTCATAATCATAAGGTTCAGAATCAGGTGTTTTGACACTTTTTCATAATCATCGATTCATTGTTGCTATAGTTAACATTATCTTTGGTCAATCAGGACCCAACATCTTCAAATATTTCAATCGGTTTCTATCTCAGAATCAGTTAATCTCTCAAATCAGTTTCAGCATCAGACACAAACTAATCTTTGAACCACTGCACTTTGCACAGTAATTCAAAGAGGGGAAAAATGTAATACCCCAAAAATGGGCTATAGGTTCATTAACCTCCTACATCTTCAATTCGATCGAAATCAACATCAAAGTCCTAACCTAAGGCACATTTGCACATTATCGAATCCTAATTGATTATCCTAAATTCTGCATTGGGGAATATTCCTAGCAGTATTTCTATTTATCCTAATTATCTTTAATTTAATAATTATTTGGCAATAAATTCTATCTATCCTAAAGTTTGATTAATTGAATATTTTGAATATTTAATTAATTAGATTTAATACTGCCACTTAATTATTTAATTAAATTTAATTACATTTATTCCTAAGTTGTGTTATTTTATTTTGACAATAAATCAAAATATCCTATGACTAACTAATTAAATTCTTATTTAATTAATTAAAGTCAGTTGTCCATTTTTAATAATATAGTTTTTGAATAAAGTTTGATTTAATAATTGATTAACCCATAAATCAATTATTTGAATTCAAAAATTAATTAAGTTGAAGATAAATCACTTTATTTATTTAATTAATTCATAGTTATCTATGCACATTTCAAAGAGCAGTTAAACTTTAAATCAGAAAATCAATTCAAGTTGTTATCTTTTGGAAACTCAACATCTATTTTGAGTTGAAAGCTGATCTAAACTTCTGATTTGAGTTAAAAAACTATTTTTGTATGATTTTGTGAGTTAATTATCTCTGATTTCTTGATAACTCAAAAATCAACCTGAGTTTATCTAGAGTAATTTATGGCTTTTCGCATGCATCCTCAAAGCCTTGGATTTCTATAAAATCAAGGCTCAGATCTTCACAATTGACCTACCTCAAATTTGCACAACTACTTTGGCAAATTTGTGATTGAAGGATTAAGCACTTGTGACAGGTGATTTGTGAGATCTTTCATTTTTGGTCATAGTTTTTCATAGTTTTCATATCATTCTTAGATAAATCTGCATATCACCTCAATTTCATTTCTAGATTATATTCATATCAATTTTTCAATCTTAATTGCATACAAAAATCCAAAAAATAAATTAAATTTGCATTCATTTCATATCCATCTTCTGCACTCAAATCCTCCGTTTAGGTGTTGCATTGTCACTGATCTTGGTCTGAATTTGAAAATACATACTCGCATCTACTAGAAGGTAGTAAATCTCCTAGTTGGCTTAGTTTCAATTACTTGTAAGATTTCAATTTTGGCTAACCTTTAATGTTTTACTGAAGTGTTGTGTCCATAGCTAGGTACAAATTTCACACATGATCAATGACTAGGTCCTAGGTCTTAGGTTTGCATTTCATTTTGCACTTTGCACGATTGCATTTATCTCACGATTGCCTAAATCAGCTTGACACTCAAATGATTCTTCAAAACTATGCTAAACACATCATAACGACTGAGTATCGCATGAAGGTCTTCTTAACAGATCACCAAGCAGGTGCCCTTGGCTAATTTTGATGTTTTGAACCCATTTTCGAGATCAAAATTAAAATTTGAGATCATTTATATTGTCAAAATAGCGATTTCAAATTTTTGGACCCAGGATCGCCGACTGCTTGCATAATCAACCTTCAATCATCACAAAAATCCATTTTTCAACTTAACTGATTATCTTACATCAAACTATCAAAATTTCAACTTGGTCACCCATGGTCAACTCTTGGTCAAACCTAATCAAACTTGGTCTCCAAGACCTCTAAATGATGTAGAACACATTCTCGAATGTGTATAACCACTTCTCGAATCAATTAACATGCTTCTAAACCATTCAACACTGACTTTTCTTGTTAGATTTTGATTTTCATCCCGAAGGGGGCATGGTATTGCACATCAATCAAGTCTGTAAATCAAATCTTTCCTTAGTAATCAAGACAACAACCATGTCTAGTTGTTGATTCATCAAAAGACCTCGTCGCTTGGGGCACATCACTTGGGGCATATCAGATTCATCAAGATCCATATCAATCTGGTATTCTCTTAATCTTGTAAACTATATTAGCTCTTTGTAACCATGGTTCATTAGTATTATTTCCTTGTATCTTCATAACTGAAGGGTTCGGATGTGATACCATTTCAATTCCTTTGGACAATCAGGTCTGGAATTAGGTCACTCACTTCTTTGTAATCAGAAAGTGGGTGCGATTTTCTACCTTCTAGTAGGTGCGAGTAAGGTATTGTCAGATTCAAACTGAGATCAGTGACAATGCAAGACTTAAACAAAGGATTTAATGCTAAAAGATGAATGTAGAATGAATGCAGATTAATCTATTTTTTTGTATTTTCTATGCAATTAGGATGAAAAACTATATGAATCTAAGCTAGAATTGATTGAAAATGATATGCAGATTTAATCTAAGAATTATATGAATTGATATGAAAATCTATGCAAAGCTATAAAAAACTATGAATTGATCTCACAAAGTCGCCTATCGCAAAAGCTTGATTCTTCATATGTAATTTCACTAGAGTAATTGTGAAAATTTGAGAGATATTCAAGGCAGTAAATCACAAGTAAGGTATTCAATGCACAAGTCCAACATTTAAAAAATTTCTTACCATCTGGTTCTCTTTTCAAAGCAAGTCAATTCCTTCCTCAATATTCTTGTCTTCTTCATTCTTAGATCTGTTGCCACTAGCATAATCTCCTCTTATACTAATGCTTCTTGACAAAGTAGGATGAATAATAAGTGCATTGAATGTTGTTTCCATTCTAGGTAGAAAGAACTGAGACAATGACACCTAACAAGAATCTAACAAGAAATCATCATGTTGAGCAAATTATTGGGAGCATAGAAAGAGGAGTTCTGACATAGAATAAGGTACAAGAATAATTGTGTTTAATTTCTCAAATTGAACCTAAATCTACTAGTGAAGCCTGTGAAGATGAATATTGGATTAAAGCAATGAAGGAAGAACTTGATCAAATTGAAAAGAACAAGACTTGGGAGTTGGTCCCTAGACCTAAAGATAAGAATGTTATAGGAACTAAATGGGTATTCAAGAACAAGATGAATGAACAAGCAAAAGTTGTAAGGAATAAAGCAAGATTGGTATGTAAGCACTACTACATCTGGAGCTAAATTTTGATAGACACTTTCGACGGGTAACTTTTTTTTAATGATTTTTTTTTTTTTAATAGGCCTTGATGGTGTCGGTATTTCAATTGATTTTAAATTCACCATCAAAATTTTGATAGTTTCGGGGTATAGATGAAAAAAAAAAGTGAAGCACCAAATCATTTTTATTTCAATTGTCATAGAAAAGGAGCGAGAGAAAAGGAGCGAAAGCTGAGCGCAAGAGAAGGTATGTGATTTCTTCATCTTTCAAGCCTCTGACATCATATTTGACCATAAATTTCAAATACATTATATTTTATTTGATCATGAATGCTCTCTGAAATCTGCATTCTACTGGTGTCGTGCCCTAGCCAATGCTTTTTCTCTATTATTTGATGTTATTGGTGCTTGTGCTCAAGGATATCGATTCACTATTTTCAAATGTTTGGATTCATGTTTTTTGATATTACTGGCACATTTAATGACTCTATTGTATATTGCTAAGATGCTCACTGAAATGACCACATTGTACTGGTGTCATGCCCTAGCCCGTGCTTTAACTCCAATATTTGATGTTATTGGTGCTTGTGCTCAAGGATATCCATTTTTTTGAAATGTTGACTGTGGTTATCAAATGGACAGCCTGTGAGCTTCTAGCTACGTGCCATTTGTATTGATAGCTTAGGGCATCAAATGTATTGTATCATTGATAGTTGAGACTTTGTTAAAAGGAAATAGGACAAACAATGATTTTGATTTATTTTCTCTATTTTGATCCCTAAGTGGCTTACAACCCTAGAAAAGTATATGCAGATTTAGGGATGCAGTTGCAAGATACATACCAGCTGATAATTCACAAGAAATCCATGCATCCAATTTGAATAGAAATTAATACAAAGAAATAGGGCCCTCAATTGGTTCAATCATCCAGACCTTGATTGTCCCCTCAACCAGTGACCCTTCAAAACCAGGTTATCATGCAATCAGTGAGTGATCCTTCCTTCTCCTGGTCTTCCTTGCATCCAAACATATTAGAAATACATAATACAATGATAACAAGTCCTTCACAATCCCCCTTCCTTCAAGGAACACTATCAACCATCCCTATATAGCTCTCTACTATCACTCCATCCTGTGATGACCATAGTGATGAGTAAAAGTCTACCACTTCCTTGTTGATTGCATCTAATTCCACAACTTGTTGACCAACTTCATTCTTTATTGAAGCTATTCTATTAATTAATGGTCTTTCCTTGACTGAACTATGGAAAAACATTGTATTGCAATCCTCATCTTTCAACCAATTCTCTCTAGATTTTTGGTGTCAATATATTTCTTCTCTGGCTAGAATTTCCTCATATTGTTGTTACAAGTCCTTTTCATTTAATAAATCAATTTTATCCATACCTTCCTGAATCACCTTATTTTTTAAAACCTCTAGTTGCTCGTCCAATGTTTTTTTCCACAAATATATCCTTGAAATAAATTTGGTTCCAACACTTCTGCTTATTCCTGATATACTATAATTTTTTGAACAATTGAAACCCCCCTCATCCTCAACATGGTCTTCATCACCTATAGTCTCAATTTCATGAATAGGGGACATATAAATATCTTAAATAATTCTTCTACCACAATGTCCTCCTGTCCCATCTTCTTGATCTTCCTGGCTAAAGTGGATGAATCCACACACAATAACCCAAAATGAAGGGTTTTGTGTCCTTTAATGAATCTCAGTCAGTAGTAATGTAGGGATAGTCAAACTAATAGTCTCCAAAGTATTCAATAAGTAAATATGAATGTTTGAAAACTTTCCTCTCAACTTCCCCAACCACTCCTAATCGGTTAGAGGGATATTTCTAGAATCTCCACTATTCCTATCCTTACCAACAATTCTTAAACTTACTTTATTTGATATGATAATAACATGCTAAACTAAACCAATGACATGTTCTTCGTGTGGTACAAGGAAGATTTGGCTATCAAATCTTCCTTCATGAAAGCTGAGAGTGGGAGAAGGTATGTGATTTCTTCATCTTTGATTGGTATCTTTGATGGGCAACATCTTTTGAGCCTTTGGCATCATATTCGACCGCAAATTTCAAATACATTACATTTTATTTGATCATGAATGCTCAATAAAATGATCGCATTCTACTAGTGTTGTGCCCTAGCCCATGCTTTATCTCCATTATTTGATGTTATTGGTGCTTGTTCTCAAGGATATCAATTCACTATTTTGAAATGTTTAGATTTACGTTTGTTGATATTACTGGCACAACTATTGTATATTAGACCTTTATTAACAATTCATCATATCAGATAAAGTATGTTTAAGAAGTTTTAGCGTCTAAACACTCAACTAATCCCTCTAACCGATTAGGAGTGGTTGGAGAAGTTGAGAGAAAATTTTTCAAATATTCATATTCACTTATTGAATGCTTTGGAGACTACTAGTTTGATTGTCCATGCATTCCTAGTGACTGAGATTCATCAAAGGATACAAAACCCTTCATTTTGGGTTATTGTGTGTGGATTCAAATGTAGGTTTGATTTGGTTAATGTTTAGAAGAGATAAATAAAGTATTTAAAGACATTCTTACATGTTTGGAGAGGTTTGAGAGGCACTTATCATGACTTTACCCTCACAAACAGTGACATAGAATGGTTTTACTAAGTTTCCTTTCTCTATTTTGAGGTTTCCTTTCTCTGCTGCAGGGGTACAGTCAGAGGGTTCATTGAAAAAATGATCCTTTGAATGGTTACTATGAATATGAATGATTTGATATAGCATATTTCTCATTTTACTTGAATTTTGGAATAGCTTGTGCAAGGGTGAAAGTACTTTCGATCATTTTGGTCGTGACTGTTCCTCTAGACAGTCAGGAAATGTAACTGTCTAATGATTATATGTAATGTTGAATGGATTAAATGCTTTATTCTTGGTAGAAGTGAATGAAAGGAATAGTGTTGGTGTTAGGTTTAATTTATTATTGAATTCAATGGTTTCCAAAATGTGTTGAGGAGTTTGCTCCTTGTTTAATGTTAACTATTCCTGCACAATCCACTCATACAGTAGTGAAATGCTATGTGATTGACAATTTCATACAACTCATCCTTTGGCATGTATTAAATACAATCCACTCATACAACTGGTCCTTTAGCATGTATTAAACAAAATAGAATTTTCAGCATATTATTATCATTTTATTTTTTTGTTGTAAACAAGTCATTGGTTCAATTTTGTAAATTTATTTTCATGTTAAATTTATTTTCTTCTATTTTTTCCATTTGATAACCATAGTCAACATTTAAAAATAGTGAATAACATCAAATAATGGAGATAAAGAATGGGCTATGGAATGACACCGGTAGATTAAAATTGAACTAATGGCATGTTTACAACAAAGAAATAGAATGATAATAATATGCTGAAAATTCTATTTTATTTAATACACGCCAAAGGACCAGTCCCAACAATTCTCAAACAATAAAGTATGTTTAAGAATTATTGGGAGTGGTTTTCAAACATTCATATTCACTTATTGAATGCTTTGGAGACTAGTGGTTTGACTGTTCATGCGTTACCAGTGACTAAGATTCATTAAAGGATACAAAACCCTTCATTTTGGGTTATTGTTTGTGGATTCAAATGTAGGTTTGATTTGGTTAATGTTTAGAAGAGATCAATAAAGTATTTAAAGACAATATTACATGTTTGGAGAGGTTTGAGAGGCACTTATCATGACTGTACCCTCACAAATAGTGGCATAGACTGGTTTTACTAAGTTTCTTTTCTCTATTTTGAGGTTCTCATTGCCAAAGTGGCCAAAGACTATGTTAGGCTGATAAAATATGGGGATTCTCTTTACCGTTGCAAATATTTGAAGGTTGTTGCACTTGGAAGGATGTGTACCATTATTAAGAGAATTGGACCAAGTTTGGCCTACCTCAAACATGTGAGGCAGCATATGGAAAGGTTGCCATCTATTGACCCAAATACCAGGACTATTTTGATCTGTGGGTACCCTAATGTTGGCAAGAGTTCTTTTATTAATTATGATGAGTTGTATCATTCCAATCATGTCCCATGCTTGCATCATGTGTACCCTCAAATGTAGGATGTAAATCATTTTTCTCTTCTTGACCAAAGGTTTCCATATCTTGAGGTAGTGGAATTATGTCACTGTTATGAACTCATAATTATGGTCATACCTTGGTGACAAATTTTAAATGGATACAAGTACCTTTTTTGTGCAATGGTTAGGCCCAACCTTTATATCTTGAATGCCAATGCTAGATGCCTCTTCTTTACTGATTAATCCATGTGACAAATCTGGAGACTTGTGAGAATGAGGAAAGGAGCCTCTACTGTCCAAATTCAAAGCTTGGGACTTTTATTTCCTTCCATCTTCAGATTCACCACACACCACTAAATTTATATTTTCCTCATCTTCAGATTCACCACACAACACTTCATGTTCTTCACCAATTTCTAATTCAAAATCAATCTTTAAGAAATCTGAGTACTCATCAAACCTCTCTTGAATGTCCTCACTACAAGGCACATGTCCTCTTCATTGCATCTTCTTTTTATTTCATGTTTTAATCTTTACAAACTTGATCAAGAACATAGGCTTTAATGAAATATCAATTTGATTTGCAAAGTTTGTGTTCTTTACAAATTTGAAAGGCTCTAATACTTACAAGGGAAGATTTGGATGTGCAACCTTATGCTTTTACTACTAAGTCTCTATTTGTTGGGCATACTGATTATAAGTACTTTGTTAGAAAGAAAAGTCCACCAAGATAACTGAGAGTGGGGGGGGTGAATCAGTTATCAGATAAATATAACCTTTATCAACATTAACATAATTTAAACATGTAAGCAATGTAATCAACAACCATAGAAAGATATTCATACACAATAACACAATGACACAAGATATGTTGACTAGGGAGCCTCTTGATCAAAGAGTAAACCCTGGTGGGAATGATGCCCACAAAAGATGCACTAATATGAAAGTTCCTTGTGAGAGGATGGAATCTGTTAGGAGTCTTATGAAATACATTCAGTACATATCAGTCCCTGTTAGGAGACTTTGAATCCCTGCTAAAAGATTCTAACTCTGTTAGGAGTTATAGAAGACAGAAGGATCCACTGCCCAAACAGATTCAAGTGAAAATCATTGAACCCACTGTCCAAATGATCTTTGTATTAATCAAAAGAATAATACCATAATATTAGTGATCTCATCAATTCAATACTCTTTCTTTGACTGTGCCAAACTGCACCAACTGCTTCTTCAGATCTCAATACCAGATCTCTATACTTTGCATATCCTCTTCCAACAAGTATTGCACAATTCCACAATTCACTTTCACAATTACAAATTCTGCATTCTCATTCTCATCTTACAATAAGTAAAACATTACTTCCTTTATACCACACTCAAGTAATTACAAATGAGTCAGCATATAAATTACAAAATAAAAGTTTCTACACGTTACATAAAAATTACACAAAACTGTCAGCTTCCAATTAAGATAATTCTTCACTCATGCAACTTTGGATCTTGCACTCACATCCACATCATCAATAACATGTATCCAACTACCTCATAACTACGCATGATTAGATTCAATCCCATTTAGGAGATATCATCCGATTTCCACAAACTGCTACTCAGAAACACTGCCTGAATACTGCTTCCACTGATTACTTCATAATTGTCATGAATAAATGAATTTCCATCTGTGCTCTTAACCATAATCTTATAGAACATCATAGAGTAATTCCTCAACTCCACATAGCTTCAACTTTAATATCCCAAACCTCAAACACTATTTTCTTCTCTGCTAATCTTCAATAGATCACTATGTTGACATCAGTGACAATCACATTCATGAATGCAATAATAACTGCTACAGAATGGCTATGAATACTCCCCCATAGGATATATTCAACATTCATTCCTAAAAATCTCCCCCATTGTCATTGATGGCAACACTAGATGAAACACATCCAAGTTCCATGAATACCAACACTGTAACATTGCTGCTCTGAAAATTCTTCAAGTCCTCTTCATTAATCAAATCTTGCTTCGTTTTCCCATTCAGTTCTCTCCAATAGATGTTTTTTCATGTACACTTCTCACCCATTGACATCAATGACATAAGTTTCATTATGTCAAAAACAACTTCAATGTAAAAAGACACTATTCATAAAAATACATTCACTAGAGTCCTCATGACTCAGCTCAAATACACATACTCCCCCATAGAGGAAGTACCACCATCCAGTCCAGAAGAAAGATAGGGCTCATATACCACTAGATGGATGCAACAATCTGCATCACTTCTCAAAAGTAGGCTGGGGCATGTTGGAAACTACAATTGAAGAAATTTTTGTATTTTCATTGATGTCAAACCTTAACTGGTAAGACTGTTGCTATGTAAGAAAGTACTATATCTATTTGATCGTTGTGAAGGTTGCGGGCAAGGTTGGTAACAATAGCACCTAAGGAAAGGTTGAGTTATCTTGATACTTCAATGGGTACTTGACTATATGGCACAATGATAATATAATGTATTGTTTATCTAAGTAAGAATAAAGACTAAACTGGTAGGCTTAATCGAGCAAAAGTGAAGAAATCTAGTTTAAGCCGAGTGATGTTAGTGTCGACCAAGATAGTATATGCCGAGTAAATTTAGTGTTGACCAAAGATCAGTTAATTACCGAGGAAGATAGTATTAGCTGAGGAAATAATTTTTGTGGTGATCAAGCTTTCTAATGAAGACCGAGGAGTTGAACATTGTATTGACCGATCATCAGTAATTTACATTTGAGGAAGAATTCAGATTTCCAGCTGACATTGTTGAATTCTTGGATTATGTAAAATGTGTTGACTTTATTTATTGATTGTACGAAAGGATTTAATGCATTGTAAAACATTTTATTGTAAATCTATAAGGAGATTTGAGATATTTCTAGAAGGATGGATGAAGAACATAAAGTAGGAAGGATTCGATGAATCTGACCTAACCCTAAGATCTACAAAGGAGATTAAGAGGCAAAAGCTGTATTGACCTAATTGAGGAATTATTAAGGAAACCTAAGCATGATGTAGAAGTGGAAGTAGATGCTAGAAGTATTGTTGATGTTATCAACTGTATAAGCAAAAAAGGTTGAAGGAGAAGTGTTGTGATTGCTTGAAGGGATTTCTGAGAAGATCACTGATGGGGATGGAAAAGGTTCACAGTCAGTAAGCCAACATATGTGTACAGAATTGGATCTGATATTTGCAAAGTGGGTTGCATGTTTTTTAGATCAATACTACGGTTACTTTCTAACCATTGTATTATTCAAAATCTTTTTAACAGAGGTTGACCTAATAGTCATATGTATAAATCCTTTGAACAAGGTTGCATTCTAATGGAATGTAAGTCCAATAACAAGGTGCAGTTTTGACAGAGTGGTTTAAATCCTTTAACCAGGTCACACCTGATAATGTGTTTGTAACCTTTGATAGGGTTGGCTTTTCACCGAGCTCACTTTAGAAGGGTGAAAATAATAGTAACATGTTACAAAGTGGTTTTTCCCAAATTGGGTTTCCACTATAAATCCTGGTGTTAATACTTGTGTGAATGTTTTGGTTTGAACATTTCTGTGTTTTGCAAGTTAGATACTATTGGATAAGTGGACTGCATTGTTATATGTTTCTATTATGCAATCATTAATGACCGAGTAGTTGTTGGTTATTGGATTTGATTTGTTGAAGAGTTTAAAGTTTTTTTTATACATCTGGACCTGAGAACAACTGATTCACACCCCCCTCTTTGTTGTTCTAAATCATATTAACAATTGGTATCAGAGCTATTGGTGCTTACATAGAACAAGTTTAAAGGTACTTTGAGAAAATGATTAGGATGTATAAGAAGGAGGTACTGAAGCTAAATAAGGAGAACTTCCTTGCATGGAAAAGTTTGATGAAGCTAAATCTGGCTGGTATTGGTGATTCTACAAAGTATTATGTTGAGAATAATTATGTGACACATGTTGCACCTCTGACTATAGAGGAGATGAGAGCTAAATAAGAGCACAACCAAGAAATGTTGGAGATTCCTTCTACCCTAAGTTATTTAGAATTTGAAGACATCAAAGAGTGCACTAATGCAAAACAAATGTGGGACACTCTTGAAAACATCTATGGTGGTGACATAAATGTACTGAGAGAAAAAGCTGAAAACCTAAGAGGTAAATTTGATGAAATGAGAATGCAACAAGGTGAGAATATTGCATAATATTATGGTCGAATAAACGAAGTTGTAAATTCTATTAGATGAGAAAATAGAACTATTGATGATAAAACTTTAATTGGAAAAGTATTGAGAACTCTGCATCCTATTTATGCTATCAAAATTTCAGCAATTCAAGAATCTAGATGTAACCCTAACAATGCTCTTACTTTGGAAATTTTAGTTGGTAAGCTTACTACTTTTGAGCTTTCTAACTATGATAACTTCACTGTTGCCAATGTTGAATATGTTTTTAAGTCATAAATGGTTTTGAGTAAGTCAAAGAAGGAAAAAGAAAGATGCATCAGTGAGAGTGAAAGTGATAGTGAAGATGACACATCTGATGAAGAACTTGAGGATCTAGAAGCTCTTATGGCTAGAAGACCAAGAAGGGGAAAATGAAAGTATAAAGGTAAACTCCCTATTATATGTTTTTCATGTAACAAAGTTGGTCATATAGCTGCTAAATGTCCTGATAGGGATAATAAGGATCAAGAAAGAGACATAAAGCATAAAGACAAAAGAGAAGATAGAGGTTACCGAAGATACAAGGACTACAAAGGAAAAGGTATGAAATCCTACTATATTGCCCAAGAAGAAACTGACACTGATAGTGATGATTTTGAAATTGAAGTTGTCTATGTTGCAATGAAAGATGAGTCTGATGAGGATGAGAAAATTGCATTGACATCTTATGTGAACAAAAATGATAAATGGATTATTGATAGTGGTTGTTCACATCACATGATTGGTGACAAGAGTAAGTTTGATATCTTAGATCATTATAAAGGTAGAAGTGTGAAATTTGGTAATGATGCACCATGTCCTATTAGAGGAAAAGGATTGATTAAGCTGACTGATCAGATCACTTGTGAAAATGCTTATTGGGTTGAGGGTCTTAACTATAATCTACTGAGTGTTGCACAACTTAATAGCACTGGCTACTAAGTGGAATTTTATCACAGAAAGGCTAAAATATTTGATGCCACTGGTGAACTGATTGGAAGTGGAGAACATACCAGAGGTACTTTGTTCTATATAGGCCTATCTGAATAAACATGTATGATTGCACAACTTGATGATATTTGGTTATGGCATAAGTGGCTATGTCATGTTAACTTTGATAATCTGGTAGAAATTAGTGAGAAGAAGAAAGTGAGAGGATTGCCTAGATTGAAGAAACCTAAGAATGTAATGTGCAAACTGTTGGTTCCTAGATAGGATTTTACACTCCATGAGATACCAATATGCCTATGATGGATGTTAAGGATTGGTTAGTTCCAAATGTGAGCAATCTATAAGCAACTGGACCAACTATAGGGATAAGACTACCCTCTTCTACTTCTGGCTTTGCAAAACCAAGGCGGGTGCACTTGATCCAATAGTATTAACTCTGACTGATAGTTCTAACTCTACCCCTTATTTCTTTATTAGATCTTTCAACATATGATTATAGTGAGAGAATACTAAACAAGAACCTATTGCTCATTTATCCTCCATCACTAGGTAGGACAATACATAAATGTAAATAAAAGTAAAATATTGGTAGTGACTTGATGTTTTCAGGATTACAAGATTTCAATCATTCCATACAAAACAAGGATAGGAAAATATAGGCCAGTGCCTTATCCATTGGGCAAAACCTCAGAAAACAAGATGAATACAATGATGTCTGTAAAAGAGATGGTCTCTAAACATAAACACAAGTCTTTCAAATCTTTCCTACTTATGAGAATACTTCATATAAACTTCATGAACATATATTCCACTTTGAGCAGTATTTAATCTAACCCTAGGTAGGAACTCAAAGCATCAATACATACATATAAACCTGTGAGAGATTTAAGGATTCACAAAATGAATCAAAGGAGAGACAAAGATTTGGAACTTATATTAAGTATAACCTTTCACCATTTGCATACAAAATATCCTAAATAGCAAGCTTGCAAAACAATGGCAGCAACTTGTACTTCTTCTCTATTATATTGATAGAATGATACAAAATTTACAATCCTTGACTGAGGGTTAGGGTTTCAGAGTTTCTTTCTTTTTAACTCCTGAACTCTTAATCCCTAAAATGACCATGGAAAATCCTTTTATAAAAAAGGAGATGCAATAAGCTACCAGTCATTCTAGGGTTTACAAAATCTGAACCCTAAAACTTTTCAACAACCACAAAAATTACAATAAATACATTTGGTCCAGCAGGCGAGGAAATTGCAGTTGAGCTGACTTGCTTTATGTCTTCAATGTTGTCCTTGGCTCTCCTTAAAAATCTGATCTGCAACACTTGTTGTCCACTCTGCAATAAATACTCTCTCGTAACTGAACCACCTCTATGATCAAAAAGTAACTGCTATGACTTGCATCACGGGGCTGGTGGAGTATCAACCTTTTCTGCCTTTGGTATATACTAATATCTCCATTTATTGTACAACTCTTCACTTGGGAAGTCAAAGTTGACAAATTCAACCTTTTTACTTGACAACTGCTCCCACTCACTCTCAATTTGAGTGACTTTCTGCTGAACTGTGTCAAACCTTGATTTGGCATTAATTAATAATTTGATAGTGCCACTGAAAGAAAATTTGCCACTTAAGACACCAGTTATTCTTTATGTCAGAAGTCCATCAATTTCTTCTCTCCATTGATAGGCCTCTTTAAATTCTCCTTTATCTGAGAAAATGGTAGGCACCAATTCATAGTTTGAAAGCATCAACTCAGCTTTCAACATGCTTGATTTTCTAATAAAACTGTCCAAAAAGATGCCAAACTGTACCATTTTCTTTACAATTTGATGCAATGGCTTTATCAGTGGGTATGGGTCCTCCTATCCTTTAGACATCATATGGAACAACTTTATGCTAGGAGACCTTTCAATCCATCTTTTCAAAATTGGAGACAGTTCATTCTTCTCCTTATTCAAAGTTTCAAATAAAGAATTCAATTTACTAAAATGACTGTGTAAAATGGAGGGCTTCAGATCATAAGCAAACTCCATGATTGCACCTATTATCTTCTCTTCATATTTATGATTTGCCAAAGCTGTGACCTTTATATTCTCATCCTTTTCCTTCTCCAGCTATGCCCTTGTTTCCTTCAATTTATTTTCTTCTTCTGTTAGTCTCTATTTCTCCCAACTAACTCTTGCATCTATATTTGTTTTTGGGAGTGGTGAAGGTGGAAACTCAATGATTGGGCTTGAAGATGAAGCCACTATAGGCCTATCAAAAATTACCAACTGAGGGGACCTGTGATCTAATGGTCCTGATAACTGAGCAATTAATTTGTCCTTTTGAATTAGCTCAACTTTGAGGTCATTATAAGATTTAAGGACTAATTCAAATTTGAGCCTAAGCTCTTCCTTTTCTTTGGCATCCTTCTCTGCCAAACTAACATTGAATTTAGCAGTCTCCAAAATTAAATTTAATGCCTCTATACCAAATGTTTCTCCTACCCTCTGAACCATTAAACTTCCTGTATACCCTGTAGAGAGATCTCCCCTCTTTCCTTTATCTTCATCTTTATTCAAAGACCACATTACCAGGGTAGCATGATCCTCAGAAAAAGAAATCCCTTTTGTAGCTTGTTTAGCTTGCTCTGTTGTAGCAAGATTTTTTACTTTTCTCTTTCTAACCTGGTCAAAGAGAATTGCATCAACAATGTCCCATTCTGGCAAAATCAATATCCCAGCTCTATGAACCATGGCCCTCCCTTCTTCTGGAGTAACTTTCTCAAATTATTTGGCCATTTCTACCTTAGTTTCTTCCTCTATTTCTTTCATATCCCTGGCAGGGGACTCCTGTTTCTTCTTCTCACATATTTCTTTATACTGGTTTATTTTCATTCTCCAAAGAAATAGAGAGAATGCCCTAGTTTTAACAAATTTATCATCAACAAGGAAAGAATCACTTCCTTGCTTCAAAATAGGGTCCATCTATTTATCCTCAAATTCTTGAACTGAAAGATCCATGGCCACCTCCTTAGGTGCCTCCGGCATACCTTCTTGCAAATCCTCATTAGAAACAAAAATATTTCCCTCATTCCTCAATTGTACAAGCTATTCTGCTATCCCATGTTCATCCAATTGGATAGAGGATTGAGAAGGAGAGTAAATCTCCTCTACTAGCCTTTCTTCTTCCTATTTTTGTCTTTTGGGAGAGGGTCCCTGCAATGATGGATCATCAATAGGCCTTTTTCCTCTTGAAGTAGAAGGGATATCTTCACTTCTTTGTTGTGATTACAGAAGAACAGTGTACCCACTTCTTTTCTGCATTGTGTAGACTCCCTTTGGGGTCAACTTCATGTATTTTGGCTAGCTCAAGATCTACCTAGCCCTCTCAGGATCTGTCTTGCTCACAACTACCCTTTTCTCATTTACAACATGCATGAGGCCCTCAAAATGTTCCATTAGGGCATCTACTTTCCTTGCCCATGGCTCAAACTCCTTCAATGGGTCATAAGCTATATCAAAATTCTATATAAAATCTATAGACTTACTATAGATAACCCATTTCTCCTTTTTCACTTCTTGAGCATGAAGATCAAACTCATTTCTGATCACATCCTCTGGAAAATTGAACTGATGCTCAATAAGATCACACCTCACCTTGTCCCTAAAAACTCCTGAGAGGAAACCCTCTATGTCTACACATCTCACTACTACTTTAGGCATTCTATAAGGTTGTAAGACCTTATGCAGATGTACCCATCCTCCTTTTGTAATCACATATTGATGTGCTAAAGTTATATCTGGGAAAAAGGTTCCCCTCCCTTTTCTAGTGAGTGTGGTCTCCTATAAATTACCAATCTGTCTTGGGATCTCAGCATATCCTAATTTCAATGGAACTTGATATGGTAAAAAATAAGGCACCACCTTGCAACCATACACTCTGAAAATTGTGGAAACTAGATATAAAATTATATCTCCAAAATTATGGACAATGGTGATGTCCTAGAAATACTCCTTTGGGCTAATCAACCTCAGTAATTCTGTTGGGATCCTTGGATTGTCAAAAAACAAAATAGACCTAAGCCTTGATGCAAAATCCCTATCAAAGGCAATGTAACTAGCATCAATTCTGTCCCATGACATGGATGTAGTCCATAGTTGCACTGGGAGGGTTTCTCCATATCTTTCTTTCACAATGTTCACTGTTGTGCTGAAAAAACTCTCACCCTTGTACAAAAACATATGCATAAGCATAGAATACCATCCAAATGGTCTAGAAACCTTCATATTCTTGATTCCCATTAACCCTTCATGAATCAAATTAGCTAAATGGGATGCAAAATAAAAAATTAGTGCTAATTGGGGATGCAGTGATTGTACCATCATGAACATGTATGGTACAGGCATATGAGTTACCACATCATGTCCTAGAATTAAGGTCAATGACCTATAGACCTCCTAAGCTCTCTTGGTAAATAGATCTAACCTGAAAGGTTCTGGTGTGCTTGCACTGACAACACACATGGATCCAATTTCCTCCAAAAATTGCCTCAAGGGTCCAGACCTCAAATAGTCTCTCTGTGCTTCATAAATTTTTGTGAACTCCTTAAAGTCTATTTTTTCTAATCCCACAGATGGGTCATTTAATGAAAAAACCTCCCTAATCTCATCCCTAGTGATGCTAATCAAGTCTCTCCCATTTATGTCCTTGACACATTTTGTCATAGGATTGTAGCACTTGGCAACTTGTATCAATAACTCAGCATCCATGAAAACACCAGGGCATACTAACCTCCCAATATCAAATTGCCACACATTACTCAAGGGGGCACAGGCATTTCTCTATGAAAAAGCTAATCTGAACAAAGTAAGACCGTTGTCCTTCTCACCCACCTTGGCATCTCTCATCCAGTTCCCTCTGTCATGAAGTGCCTCTGCAACTGAATCCCTAGGGTGTCTTGGAGTAAGATCTTTTACCCTAGGTGCCCCATTATCAAAATGTGGAAGTAACTGCATTAAATCCTCAAAAATTCCTCTTTTAACATAATTTGTTTGACCAGACAAATTCCTTTTGGGTGGCATTCTGAAACTAGGGTTTCTTACTAAAGATATGAATTCTGAAGAAAGCCCTAAACACTATCAAAGCGAAAAATTCCTTGCAACACCTTCACAATATTTCAAACAATTTTGAAATCGAAAGAGACCTACCAAGCACCTGAAAATTTTTCACTTGAAACCGCTACTTGAAGAAAATATATCGCTAGAGAAGCTTATGAGAGTAGTGAAAAGAAACAATGATCAAATTTTGGTATATAACTTCACCAACTGCTTACAATTCATCTGCACATTGTACATTAACTTTGCCATTACTGAAAGTTGGCGGCCTCAGCATTCACAAGATGTGAAAATGTCACAGAGGAAAAATTTAAATTCTAGCCATTCATATATCTCTATTTTGGTGCATCGGACGATTGACAAACTTATCAGTAGAGCCCTATAATACTTTTCCCTAGGCTAGTTCTCGACCAATGAGAATATTTAAAATTTTCCATGTGAAGAATTAAACCACTTAACTTTACTCTATCCGAAACAGACAGGTGTCACCTTGTTGCAAAAGCACTAACCAGAAAGTGTCAGAAAATCCATCTTAAGATATAACAATGACTGTCAATATAGTTTAGTTTAATGATCACTTCCTTCTAACAAGACTTTGGCCCCACCGATGACTTTAGAAACCATCAGCGAATGAGAAAATGCCAAGTCAGAACATGTCAGCAGACCAAAAACCCCATGTCATACTTGGTGGCAGAAAATCCTAGCAATGAAGACATGTTGTTAAAACCCTGGGCCAATTAGAAATGACCACATCATTAAAACTCTGACACAGAGGACCCACCAAGCAATCTCCATCTCTTTATTCAAATCAATGGCTGTTGCTAAACTACGATACTAAAAATCATACATCTTATCCCAATGGTTTAACAATAGCCGTGAGATCTTGCAGCATCTTAATCACACTGAAGAAAAAGGCCCCACCGATGACACATCATTCATCTGCTCATCAAATCACATCACACCACATTTACAAATAAGCGGGTCCCCTTCAGACTACTCTTTATTACTTTAAAGCTCTGTCAACTGCCACATCATAGTTACTGACAACCGATAAAAAATGGACATATCAACATGACCTGGCATTTCAAGGTCCCACCTTACTTTCTGTCTACCATATGATATCATATGGTTGTCACTATACCGCGATGTTAAAAGATGTGCATCTCGGTCCAATGGTATAACGACAACCGTAGATCTTTCTTGCTCTTTAAACATCTGCATACCTTTCATCCAGTCGGGCCCACCTTGATAGGTGGCACTTCGTCGCTAAAGCGAGTGTCAAGGATTCTGACAACCAGGAGTCTTGCGGTGTAATGACAGCCACTCATTTGAAAAAGGTTAAGACTTTTGGAAAATTTAACCCAAAACTTAGGCTTTAAAAGATTTAATCAATTAAAAGGGGAAGCTGAAGTAAAACTTAACTGCCCAACACATAAAGGGATGAATAAAGGGGGTCAAAAAATTAACACATGTTTTATTGGAGTAGTTAGTGAGCCCAAAAAGGTAATGCAAAATTATAACAGGACTCTAGGTCAAGCTAGGGTTTTTCAAACATAGGATTTTCAACATGAAATGTTACCATTAGGTTAAAAACCTAAATAAATTTCAAAAATATTAGCATAGAGCTGAAAAGTTTTAGCAGTAATAACACAAACAATGTTAGTTGGGTAAGATGACAAAGTCTAGTTTCAAGAGCAAGACTTTTACTTCTGAGAATGCTTTAGATTTGGTTCATACTAACCTTTTTGGACCTATGGGTGTAAAAAGATATTGTGGTGCTAGATATTTTATTCTATTTGTTGATGATTATACCATAATGATGACTGTAATGTCCTTAAAAGAAAAATCTTATGCTTTTCAATTTTTTAAGTGGTATTTGGCTAAGGTTGAAAATGAGACAGGTAGGAATCTGAAGTGTCTAAGACCTGACCGAGGTAGAGAATTTATATCTAATGAATTTAATCTATTTTGCAATGATAGAGGAATCAGAAGACAAATGTCTACACCTAGAACTCCTCCATAAAATGGTATAGCAGAGAGAAGAAACATATCTATCATGGACTATGCAAGGACATTAATGATTGAGAACAATGTTGCACAAAATTATTGGAAAGAAGCTATAAGTACAACTGCTTATACTCTTAACTAAGTATAGGTCAAAAAAGGTACAAATTTGACACCTTATGAGTTATGGCATGGGTATGCACCTAATGTAAAGCATTTTAGAATTTTTGGAAGCAAATGCTACATACTAAAGGACAATAGGAATGGAAAATTTGATGCTAAAATTTATGAGGGCATATTCCTAGGCTATTCAACAAAAAGTAAATCTTATAAGTGTTTGAACTCTAACTCTAGAAAAATTGTGGAAAGTGTGAATGTCAAAGTTGATGAGTATACAGAGAAAAATGAAGTTGACAAAAAAAGAGAACCAGAAGATTATAGATCTTTTGTGTACATAGAAGAAGGAGAGGCAAGTGTCAAACTTGCACTTGATGCTAAGTCTTAGGTAAGTAATGTTGAACATCAGGGAAACAATATCAAGAGAGAAGAAGAACATGCCAAGAGATAGGAGGAAGTTGTCAAGTATCAAGAAGAGGTTTCTGAGCATTCAGAAGCTGAATCTGACAATCAAAAACCCTTTGAAAAGGTCATCAGCCACGCCAGCAGTCAACAACCACTCAAAATCAAGCACATCAGCATTGCATAGCATATTAGACCCAGCCTGCCACATAGAGTCAACACAAAATGTTAGTCACATGATCGCATAGCATGAGAATGGCCTATGCGAACATACAACAAACTGCTAGCATTCACCTTTTCAACCTCTCTTTAAGTTACGGTCCCACCCAGTACACCTATCAAGCACCCATTCGCTGAATACCACCCAGTCACCACTGATGAAGGACCCACCGTCTACAAGCCCCTAAATCAGATGGTGGTCATATAATCTCAAGGGTTCAAAAGATTCTATGAGATCATGCACCCACCATAGATTATGAATCTGTGACCTACCTAAAAAATTTGGGCCCACTGACAACATCCCAATCATCATTAAGCTTGGCCAATCAGAAATTGACACCTCAGCAACACCATGGCAACGGTCCCACTTCCCTCGGCAAGTCTCTAACATTAGGCCCCACTGACAACCGTCGACTCATCACTTCGTGGACCAATAAGAAAATGCCATTTCAGCATAGCTAGCAGTGGACCCATTGACATCCTTTATACCACCTAGAAAATTAGATGGCTGGTGCATGATCTCATAAGCCTGAAAGATTCCATGTGCTTTTACACCAACCGTCGATCTTGAATCTCCTACAGATGCCACGAAAGCTTGACCCCACCCTATGGTGTAAGCCATTTTATCAATCAAAACCTGCCACATTGCAAAAAGTTGACAAGCGGGCCCCTTTGACCTTTCTTCCTTGGTGGTAAACACTTTGATAGGACATCCACCTCATTTCTCATCAACCAACCAGAGACCACCATTTGTGCTTACCTAGCAGTGGACCCGCCTGCATATCAGCATCTAATTAGATAGCGGGCACATGATTGCATGGGGTGAGAATATTCCATGTGAACATACGTCAGCCGTTAGATCTTAAATCTCTAACATCGGGCCCCACTAACATGTTACAAGTCATTTCTCCTGACCAATAAAACATGACCACCTCAGCAATAAGCGACACCAAAGATGGGCCTGTCGGGACAGATGTCACCTTGTTGCATGATCGCATGTTAGAAGCTCTGACAATAGGAAGCCATGAGATTATGTGATAGCCACATATTTCACAAGGTTGGAACATAGGAAAATACGCCGCAAGAGACTTAGGCTTAGGGAAATATTAAGCGCTAGGCAGATAGACTTAGGAAAAATTAATGGGGAGACCTAGGCATAGACATAAAAATTAAAGGGGGCCCCGACATTAAAACCTAACCATATACATGCGAAGTGGTCACAACAATTTTAGCACATGGGTATTTTAGGACTTAAGTGGCCTGAAAAAGGTAACACTAAATTAGAACAAGGCCTAGGTAATTTAGGGTTTTTTTCCATGTAACGGCTAGAAATATGAATTTTGCCTAGGGCTTAGGCCAAAGACAAGGAAAAATTTTGTAGAGACCAGGGAAAAAAAAGGTATGGCCACAAAATTTTTGTAGGTACTAACAGTGGCTCTGTCTGGGGATGCATGCCTCTTATAGGTATGGCAAGAATTTAAAATTTCTGGGAGAGCAGACCACCCACAAGACAAAAACAAGGGACCTCAAAAACTAGCAACCGAGCCAGGGAGACAAGAAGGGAAACACACAATAGAAGGGAAAAATATGTATAGAATTTACAAGAATTACAACCTTACTTGGTGGCCCTAGGCCACCAAAAGAAAATCAATAACCCACCTGAATCAAAAATCTAATTTTCATCTACATATGTGACCAACCACCTAAAATTATCCTGATCACCTTGTGGCCAACATACATGAATAACCATGGGCTAAAAAATGAGACCGCAATTATCACTACCCATGTTCTTCCAGTCATAATCATTACATTCATACTCATATTCTAAGAAGTAAGGAACATCACCTACTTCCTCTTGAGGACTAGAAAAGAAAACTTCACCTAGTAATGCATCAGAATATAAAACATGTTGAGCATCATGCATTACTAGAAAAATACCTGGCTGAGAAGGACTTGGATCCTTTGATTTGCCTTCATGAATTGCTTCAGCCAATGAGAAACTTGGTTCCTCCATGATGTCTTCATGAATTGAATCATGAACCAAGTGAAGGTCTTCTTCAAAAATTCTGTGACAGGGGAACAACTAATCTGCATCATCATTTTCACCAAAATAAATTTTGTTCCAACTATTGAAGACAAGGTCCTAAATACTGTCACCATCACTATGATATGTAGCAAAAGAAGGAAAAGTACTTGAACAAGAAAATTGTTCATCACTGCAATCTCTATGACAGGGAAACACACTGTCATGTCCTTCTGCCTCCTCTTCTATAGAGTCATTACAAGAGGGGATCTTTGGTACACATGGGCCATTAAGCATATGCACCCATTTCATCCTGTCAGTATTTGGCAAGCCCAAAAATTACCGGTGGATGGGAGGAATAACATCAATACACACATCATAAACATGTGAAGTTTGAGTAACTGATCGACCATCCTTCCATGGCTTAGCAAAAGATTTAGAATCAGACAAGGATTCAAAATCTATACAACTTTCCCAATCAGTACTCAACACCATATCAAGGATATCTGCATTACTTGAAGATGAACAAACACTGATGACTTCATCATCTGATATATCATACTGTACCTAGTCACCATATAGTAGTGTTGGGGAAACAAAAGAATCAGAGACACACATGTCAAAGTCAGACCCTACTGACTCATGCTCTCGATCAAAATCAATGTGTGTTGGATGTAAGAACTCAGAGTCATCCTTCCCTGAATATCTAAGATATTCACAAGTGAAGAAATCTAAAATTTGTTCACTATGAAGCGAACAATTGTCCTCAAGAACACCCTCCTCTAATAGGTAGTCATCAATAACATCTTCACTCATATATTCTTCATTCTCTTGCTGACTGCACAAATCTTCTTCCCCACACTGAGAAAGAGCATCACTCTCATGATTATAAGAAAGAGTGTCATCACTTGACACATCTCCTTCATAGCTTCCATCATTCTCAATAACAGTATTACCAGGCACAACCCCAAATGCATCTTCAAGTTAAAGGTCAACATCATTAAGTATCCAATCACTAATATGCACATAATACTCTTCACACAAGGGGGCCGACCAATGGGTTGATTCAGGAAAAAAGAGCTCCAAAAACAAGCTAATGAACACAGATTCTAAAAACTTAATACCCCCTGAAAGCTCATCATATGCTTCACAAAACTTCTCATAGAACAAAGGTATTGACAATTCCTTTCTACCTCCCACATTTAATTTCATCAATTATATGCAATCCCTCTGGATGCCTTGGTTTAATAATGCAAGCTCCCCCTCAAGCTTACCCATTATAACCTAATGCAATATTTCCATAAAAGTTTGCAAGAATACAACTAAAACTTTGAAGTATGCAAACCTCTACTCACACCTTAATCCTTTTCTCAGTGCTTGATCACTTAATAAGGAGACATTTCAAATCTTGAGAAATACCTGGGAGTTCAGCAATAGGAACTAATTTGTTGACTGGAAGTAGGGTAGATCTAGAGCTCATCTTGCAACTCCATCAGGTTCTTTACAATAGAGAGTCACCACCTCCTTGAAGAGGGAAATGTTTTATTTGTCTTTATTCTTCTTCCAATCAACCAAAACTTCACCAAGCTTCACTATTTATCAGGAACTGCACTGATCAAACAGAGAATTTAGAGCCGCCACTTAACACTTAGTGAGAAGATTTTAGCAAATGCTTTGTTTTTATATCTGACTCCATGATCTTTAACCAAGACTCTGGGATGATCCAGCCAAGCAAGGAGGCTTGTTGTCTTTTACTTCTTCCCCAGTAGAGTCACCATTTTGTTGGAGTTTTTTCTTGTAGGACCAAACTTGAATCAATAGATGGGCTTGGGTCTCAAGTTTGACAAGAAAATAGTCCAATTGATGAGGATTGAAAGGAATCCTCCTTCTTTGAGCTCCACATCACTCAGGTGGGTATTTCCTTATCTGCACACTCAAAACACCTCATGACAAACAATAGGCCTGCAAATATATTATTGTGGAATAGTTTCTAGACTCCTTTAGGTATTCAATACCCTAATGAAAACAAATCTAATGCAAGAACCCTATTTGCATAGAATGAGTCTGAAACCTAGAAAAGGGACCTCCTACTACTACTACTACCAATATGAAAGGGAAAGGTATTTGATTTGAATGATTTTAATGTTGGGTTGAATGGACCCTTGAAATACCCTTAGTCTCTCATAGACTAGTGCCTTATCCAATGGGCAACAGAGTCAAATACTTTACTGCAACAGAGAGCTGTGAAATAAGAAAATAATACATTCTAATATGTTGATACCTTACACCAAACATACACCATTAATTAGGTCATACTTCAACAATCCGCCTGTGTACCCAGATATGCTATCACTCATTCAATGGATTTTAACCCTCCCCTTAGAAGAGACCTATAAACAAGTGATACATTGATCAGCATCCACTAAAAGACAAGCATGGAATACCCTTGATACCCCAGCTCATACACACCTGAAAAACTAGTCCTCAACTTAGTTGTTTCTGCGAAAACAACTCTATTGCAGATACATAGGAAATGCAAATAAAAAGGCTGAAACACCCTTGGTGCTTCAATCAATAAGTCTAAAACTCAAAATGGAGATAATCTGATAATAGTACAAATATATTGAATCTCATACATAAGAAAAGCTATTACAATTTGTATTATATGCTCCAAAACCAGAGAGGAAAGAGGGAACCCTATATGCAGAGAAAAAAGAAGTATCTACAAGGCAGCACATTCATGGAACCAACTCTCAAAAGAAAACTCAAACCCTTCTAAATGATCTTGAAAATCCTTTTATAGGAACAAGGATTGCAACAAGAAAAGGATCATTTAGGAAAAAATTAGGTCTGCAACAGCCACCCTAAACAAGAAATAAAGAATGCAGAAAAAGCCTAGAAATCTAGGAAAATCAGATAAAATCTGATTGTACAGATATTTTGTTTCATATTCTAAGCTAGCTGCAGATACAATTTCAACTGATTTCTTATAGCAGATAAAACAACTTTAATGCCAGAGCCAACCCTTTTGAAAATCTTGCGTGTACAGGTCATGGAAATCTTTGACATACTCAAACCCTAGCCACCTGAATCAAATCATAGTCCCTCTGTAATTACTCAGCATGGCACCTAGGATAGTAAAAACAAATCTGTGTCACCACCTATGTCTTACTCATCAAATTCCAACTGCAACTGACCAGGAAAATCAATTCTGAACCACTGCTTTTTTTTTATACGGCCACCGCTTCAAACCCTCCAAAGAAAACCCTTAAAATATTTGAATTTGAACTGCAATGGCCACATGATTCAATTTAAAACATGACCATCGATCCTATTCCTTCCTAGCAAATCAAGTGATCCACATTAAATCTTGCAACAGTCAAAAACCCTTTGAAAAGGTCATCGGCCATGCCAGCATTCAACAACCACTCAAAATCAAGCACATCAATGTCGCGTAGCACATCAGACCCACCCTGCCGCATAGATTCAACATAAAATGTTAGTCGCATGATCGCATAGCATGAAAATGGCCTATGCAAAAATGCGACAAACTGCTAGCATTCACCTTTTTAGCCTCTCTTTAAGTTACGGTCCCACCTGGTACACCTGTCAAGCACCCATTCACTGAATACCACCTAGTCACCATTGACAAAGGACCCACCATCTACAAGCCCCTAAATCAAACAGTGGTCGCATAATCTCAAGGGGTCAAAAGATTCTATGAGATTGTGCACCCACCGTAGATTATGAATCTATGACCTGCCTAAAAAATTTAGGCCCACTAACAACATCCCAGTCACCATTAAGCTTAGCCAATCAAAAATTGACACCTTAGTGACACCATGGCAATGGTCCCACTTCCCTCGGCAAGTTTCTGAAATTAGGCCCCACTGACAACCGTCGACTCGTCACTTCGTGGACCAATAAGAAAATGCCATTTTAGCACAGCTGGCAGTGGACCCACTGACATCCTTTATACCACCTAGAAAATTGAATGGCTGGTGCATGATCTCATAAGCCTGAAAGATTTCATGCACTTTTACGGCAACCGTCAATCTTGAATCTCCTGTAGATGCCACAAAAGCTTGACCCCACCCTACCATGTAAGCCATTTTATCAAATCAAAACCTGCCACATTGTGAAAAGCTAACAAGAGGGCCCCTTTGACCTTTCTTCCTTGGTGGTAAACACTCTGATAGGACATCCACCTCATTTCTCATCGACCAACTAGAGACCACCATTTGTGCTTACCTGGTAGTGGAATCACCTGCATATCGGTATCTAATTAGATGATGGGTGCATGATCGCATGGGGTGAGAATATTCCATGTGAACATACGCCAACCGTTAGATCTTAAATCTCTAACACCAGGCCATGCTGACATGTTACAAGTCATTTCTCCCAACCAATAAAAAATCACCACCTCAGCAATAAGAGACACCAAAGATGGGCCCACTGGGACAGATGTCACCTCGTCGCATGATCACATGTCAGAAACTCTGACAATGGGAAGCCATGAGATTATGTGATAGCCACATATTTCGCAAGGTTGGAAAATAGGAAAATACGTCATGGGAGACTTAGGCTTAGGGAAATATTAAGCGCTAGGGACTTAGGGAAAATTTAAAAGCGCTAGGCGAATAGACTTAGGAAAAATTAACGGGGAGACCTAGGCATAGACATAAAAATTAAAGGGGGCCTCGACATAAAAACCTAACCATATACATGTGAAGTGGTCACAACAATTTTAGCACATGGGTATTTTAGGACTTAAGTGGCCTGAAAAAGGTTACACTAAATTAGAACAAGACCTGGGTAATTTAGGGTTTTTTTCCATGTAATGGCTAGAAATATGAATTTTGCCTAGGGCTTAGGCCAGAGACAAGGAAAAATGTTGCAAAGACTAGGGAAAAAAAAGTTATGGCCACAAAATTTTTGCAGGTACTAACAAGTGCTAGGACCTTGATCATATGACACCATGGTGGCATCAATCTCCTTGATATTATGATTTAGTATGTCTAATGAGGCCACAAGAGCATTCCTTTGCTGAGTCTGTCTTCCCCTTATCTTAGTAATCTCTTTTTATGCCTTTTCAATTTTATCAATCTGACCTTGGTAGACATTATTGCACATGTTCACATCCACTGATGGATCTTCCACTGATTTTCTTATACTGTCTATCATAGCTTCAACCTCTTGAATCTTCTTGTATAGTTCACCAGTTAGCTTGTCCTAGTTCATACAGTCAACAATGATTTTCTTGCCTTTTGCTGCAAACTCCTTCAAAGATGCTTGACCAAACTTTAGTGAGCTTAGGTCAAGTGCATAGTTGCTAACCAATTCACTCAATCTCTTCTTGAAGTGCTTCTCCTCTACAAATAAGGATGAAGATTCTTCCAGGCTAGAGAAATTGCTTTTGAATTGTGACATGACTGAACTTATATCATCAACGGAGTGTACATTGGACACTTTATTGCCTGCAGGTAACAGATTGTTCAGGATGTTCACTAACTCTACAAGGAGGGGATTCCTCATCACTTGTTTCTCCTTGGCCTTCTCCATAGCTAGGATGCTGAACTTAATCAAGTCTTCTTCTCCCCATGAGTCCAAACTAGTTATGTCAGGTGTCAAACTTGACAACAATGCTACTGAAGGAGTGATGGGAGTGCTATCCATCACTTCTTATTTCACCTTGATTAGTTCTACTGATGTTTCATCATTTTTCTCACTTTCTTTTACCTCTTCTTTTTCCTTTTGTTTTTCAGCTTCTTTTCCTTTTTCTTCTTCTTTTGCATTTGTTATATTCTCAATCAATATTTCTTCTTGATGAGTAGGAGTGTTACTACATAATTTTTCTACCTCTTGAGTGTTTACAAATGCCTCTTCAAACTTATCCAATTCAATGTCAGTGGCCGCCATGGCTATCTCTACATTGTCAATGATAAAGGTGCTATCCTTTAGTAACTCTCTCATGGGTGCAAACTTATCTAACTCTATTTGTGTTTCCACTGTAGGCACTGAATCCTGAGGACCTGTCACTAATGCATTGGTGGGCTCTGCCATCTTGACTTCTTTTATGGGTACTTTTGTTGTGGGCATAGTGGCTAGATACATGTGCCTATTCATGAATACTTTCTCGAATGCCTTCTTTGTTTCCTTAGCAACAAAATCATAGTTCTTGTCCATAATGTGCAAAGTCCTTGACTTTGTTCTGAGATGTCACTTCACTAAGTCTAATAACAAAGACTTCTCCTCTAGAGAACATACAAGAAGGGTATCATCTAGAATCTTTTCCCTTACCCATGGATCTTCTTCAATAGCGTGTCTCTTTTGGAATTCTAGGATGTTGCATACATTATCAGGGATCATAGGCTTAAGTTCCAAGACTGTCTTCTTTAACTTCAGCATGTGTTTGACTATTATACCATGTATCTCAGATTTGTCTATTTCACTATATTTTTCATAAAACTTCCCTACTTGATCAATTCATCCCTCATCAATTATTCTTGCACTTAGCACACTGAGACTAGGTTTGAAACTTACTTTAGGAGGTGTGTGGGAGTTCTTTCTATTCCTTATGACTCTTGAGGATGGATGACTAGTGTTGATCTCTTTCTTCCTCTTCGGCATTGCCTTATACTCAGGAGGAGCAGTAAGGTCAATGGTTACTTTGGGTGCATAAGGAGTATCATTATTTTTACCCTTCTGTTCATCAGATTTTTCTATCTTCACCTTATTTAACTTGGGATCATTTGATTCCACCTTTGCTGCACCTACGCTCTCTAATTCCAAAGCAATCTTTTATTCCCTTGCTTTGTTTAGGCTTGCTTGAGACACTCCATGTATTCTCAATATTTATGAGGTAACCTTAGCAACCTTTCTTTTTGTTGTTGCGGTGTTCAAGACAACATCAATTTCTCTTGTCTTCTCCTCATAGGTTCCCCATCTTGGCTCATTAGGGTCAGTAGGATTTGAAAGTAGTACTTGAGCATATGCTTCTAAAACTTGTTCATCTACTTCATATCAAAGTGGATGAATCTACTTTGTTCTAGGTTCAACTGCCTCCATGCATGTTGTGTCTGTTTCAACCATGAAGCAAATACTATCCTTGTACTTCTCAACTATCTTCTCTGGTATCCTATACCTCATCTGCATCTTAGCCCTGAATGTCTTTAGCTCCAATGTCATGTAATCCTTCAAGGTGATTGTGCACTATGGAATGTGCCTTCATGAGATTTGGGTTAATCAATATACACAAATGGAAACTAAAATACAACCACAAAGCATAATAGAGAAACTATTTAGCAAAATAAAGACTAATTTGGGCATCCCATGGCTCTCTAACTAGAAGTGTTAATGGATTGCTCTCAGCAAGCCTCCATTAATGAAAGTTCTAATATGAGAATGATAGATAAACAAATGCTATTGCTAACAAATATCAAAGTAAAATGCTAAAAGCTCTCAAAATGCCTTCCTAAGCTCAAATTGCAAGAGTTTCAATGCAATTCTCAGATATGTGGATCCCTTTTATGAAGGAATGGACCTTCCTTTTATAGATTTTCCAAGGTGATGGGGTGTGGTTATGTTTGATCACAATTAGGCCTTGGGTTGGGGTTTGAGTTCCACCTTTTGGGGGTTGTGTCCCCACAACTTGGGACAAGTAGGCAAGGTGGATGGTTGAGATTCTTTTCCATTTTGAGTGAATGAGATTCACTTTGGCTCCATCCATGTGAGTGCCTTTCCTCCCATTCCATTGGTTGATTTGATTTCCTCTCCTCTTGGGTTGTTGAGGGTAAATAGGATTTATTAATTGATTTAAATGATTTTGTTTAGCCATGTATCCCTTGAATGGGTTGTTTTTAATTAAATCCAAGACTATACAATTAATTGATTTAATTGTATTTTGATTTGATTGCACTTGATTAAAGTGCTCTCAATTTTGATTTATATTACATTAGGATTTGATTTTTGTTTTGATTGGCTAAATATGCATCGTGATTTGATTGATTCAATTATTATCCTTGATTTTCTTGATTTTCTTTGAATTAATCCTTGTCCATTTTTAGGTGCTTACAAATGCCCCTCTTTGAGTCAATTGGTGAAGCATGTTGATTCAAAGATTACTCTGATCTGGCTTGATAATAGGTCCTGATTTAATGATGGTTGTTCTCTGATGCTGCTCAGTAATAGATCTTGATTCAATGATGGTCATTCTCTGATTTTCATTTGATGGTCGGTCTTGATTTTTGATATGAGGTCTTTCGATGGTCGATCTTGATTTTTGATATGAGGTTGATGTGGATATGGTTGATATGAAACTCTCTTGATATGATGGTTGTTCTGATATGATGGTTCTTGATGTGATGCCCCATTTGATTGATTAACGAAAATTTTTCTGATAAAAGCTTTCGCTTTGATTTGATGATTGATCCCTTGATTGTCGATGATGATGTTACTGCTGATGATCTGATTATTTGATGATATGCCCCCTCGAAAATGAAATAAAATTCATACTTGATTCGGTCAATGATTGATTCAGGTTTGGATGTTGTTATGGAATTCGAGGTATTTGATGAATTTAATTTGATTTCCGATATCAAAGTTGATTTCACTAATTTTCAAATGATCCAATGATAATTATGATGAAGATTAGATCATCGTATGAAGGAAAAGGGGATAAAAATGGACTTGCATAAGTGAACTGTACCTCTTTTTAGGTTAAAAACCTATATAAAGGGGTCAACATCCCTTTTACTATTCATTTACTATTCACCTTTTGACTTTTGCGCTTAGTTGTCCTTTTCACTTGCCACGATGTCTGTCCCTATTCGCGAGCACCGGTTTGAGAAATGCCATCGATATCAGTGTCTGCTTGGCTTAGGACCTCCAGTGAGTACTCATACCTTTCCATTTGTTTCATTTATGCACATGTTTTAATTTTTTTCAAATTTTCGCTGGTAGAAAACCCTTTTTTACTCTATTTTTTTACAAATGGGCACTTTCACCATTTTTAAGGGTGCTTTTACCCCTGACTGTGTGCTTTTGCACTTTTAAGGAGCACTTCCACGTTCTGAATGGGTGCTTTCACTTGCTTAAATTAGGCCCTTTTGCACTTTAGCAGTCTGTTTGTGTGCTTTTACATAGTTCTAGCACTTCCGCAATTTTAAACGGTACTTTTAATGATTTTGTACACTTTTACATTGTTAAACAACACTTTCAAGATGCCTTTGAGTGCTTTTGATATTTTCACCACTTTTGCAACATATGTGTGCACTTTTACCTCATGAAGAAGCGCTTTTACTGTTTGCCACTTTTGCTTCCTGAAACAGCGCTTTTACTCTGCAAATTTTAAATTTTTGGATTTTTGACCAAGTTTGAATTTTGTCGATGTCGTCAATTGATTATTAGGCTATCATCCCCAATTTTTGTTTGTTCGAGATTATGTAAAAATTTGTAAGATGTCAGTTAGGATTCAGTGATAGTTTAAGATATCCATCGTCAATCTAAATTCAGATGATGGGTGAGGATAAAATTTCTGTTCTAAATGTGTAGAGACACGAAATCTGATTCTGGCTTTGATATGTGTTGATGAATGTTTGATTGACTTAGAATAATCTTGATAATTTCTGATTTCCTTTCTGATGTGTTTTGGACTTGCTTGTTGGTAGGTGGATCTCGGTTCCTTACGTATTCGGGGTACTTACCCATTGTGTTGGGACATGATTGAGTCATTGAGTGTTGCCGACCATTGACATATTACACGGTGTGGTTTGTCATTCTTTCTGTATCTTCCTTGATTCCATGTGAATCGAGGCCTTATTACTACTATGGTTGAGCGTTGGCACTCAGACCATAACACCTTCCATCTTCCTATGGGTGAGATGACCATCACCCCCAAGGATGTGTATCGCCTCCTTTGATTGCCTACATGGAGAGAGCTTTTTTACTACAACACAGTGTATGATGGTTTAGCTTGTCACCGAGTATTTGGTGACCAGTCTATTGGTGATCAGCACATTCAGTGGGTGCAGTTTATGTCATTCCCTGTGTTACCTACGGTTCTTGGTACATTGATTGGTGGTTTTCTACTTCCAGACCAGCGTGGACATGGATTTTCTATTGGGTGGGTGTCCATCTTAGAGGATTTGATGGCGGATCCTTGTCATTTTGATTGGGGATCATGTTTGCTTGCACAGTTATATCATGAGCTGTACATAGTTGTGTATAGAAGTTCTACTACTCTGACTACTGGAGCCATCCTACTATAGCTATGGACTTGGGAGCACCTTCTAGTGTCATGTCCTGTGACTGCTCGAGATCATCCGGCTGGTTGGCCATTTGCATGGATGTACAGTGGTATCATCAGGCAAACCCATATGGGTAACCTTGATTACTAGCGCTATCGGATAGATGACATGGATATTGTTATATGGCACCCTTATCTTGGATGTGAGGCTTGGCCCAAGGATGATGGGGAGCTTCCATATATGTTCAGTCCTCATTGGATGATTGGTTAGTCTACTTTTGTGATCAAGAGATTCTACTTCCATCATGTGTTCCGCCAGTATGGCCGCATCCAAGACATGCCTCAGGGAGTAGTGATGTATGCTCATGTATAGGCTGAGAGACCACTATGGGGCCCTTGTGTGGATTATGGTAAAGCTGTTTGAGAGATTCAAGATCTAGGGTATCATCCCTGGAATCCTAGGTCATAGGTTATGGATGTAGGTATTACAGATGAGTATGGTGCCTGGCTACACAGATATCCTATTCCGAGATTCACTGATCTTGCTGAGAGGATCCTTAGTATTAAGGAGTTATTTGATGGGGATGATGGAGGGCATGACGATGGTGAGGATGATGATGATGATGGAGGTGGAGGTGGAGGTAGGATCAAGGGTCGGCATCGATGACGAGGTCATCATAGAGCTAGAGTAGGTAGAGTATGGATGCCAGTGTTAGCAACTGCTCCTATTCCTGGGGATTGAGGTGGAGGTAGACAGGTTGACAAGCTACTGCATCAGGTGGCTAGGGGTGCTATCTAGAGGCCTCAAGCTAGACCATGGAGAGTGATTGATGTAGAGATTGCATAGGTGTTACTTGATCAGGTGCAAGGCCCACCTGCTAATCCTCCTATTGTTCCTACAGTTGCTTTTATAGTGCAGGCATATTCTTCTTCTTCGATGCCTTCGACATCATCATAGCCTTCTGCTTTATAGTTTTTTCCTATGTCGGGTGATCCATTGGCATCGACTCCATCTTCTTATACTCCACTGCCACAGACATCAATAGCTCATCAATTTTTGCTAGCATCAGCTTCAGATGTTGCTTCTCTACAGACCCAGATATCTTCCATTTAGTTGTAGGTATCACAGATGAGTTCCATGATGTAGTCCTTTATGGCAGCAATGAGTCAGCATGGACTACAAGCTAGTTTGATCCATCCACCAGATGGTGCCCCAGGTCCCTAGGGTGCAAATGATGATGGTGATTCTCTCGTTTGAGTATTGATATCTAACTAAGCTCTCTATGTGATTATTGAGACATTGGATTTTATGTTGTATCATTTTTGATCGATTGATGTTTATGTCATGTTGATACTCTGATATTTGAGCTCTAAAATGCTAGATACTTCATTGCATGATTATGTTATAGACTTTAATTTGATGTTGCAATGGTACCTATTAGTAAATAGATTTTTCCTTTCTTATTTCTTATGATAATAACCCTTAATGCCCAAACTATGAACAATATCTGGATACAACAGTTGAAAAGCCACTTTATGATTGCTGGCTTTTCTCTGAATTGGAAGGTACAACTCCCTTATGGAATGATATGCACTGAATTTTGTTTTGGTCCTAAAACTAACATAGGGTATGCTCTTAACCCGAGAGCAGAAGAGGCAAACCGAATTAAGCCTAAATAGAACTTAATCCAGGCAAGGAGATCTTTTCTAATCTATGAACCAAGTTGTAGAACTCACACATACTATGAATCCATACACTCAGTGTTTAACCAATCTACAGCAATGCAACTATAATAATTAAGAACTTCCAATGAGTCTTCCCCTAAATCTCCCAAAGCACATCCTACTCTGGTTAATTCATATCCTCATAACAAAAAGAATGAAACATCCTTCCTTTCTTCCTGCAATTCAGATTTAAAAGAAAGAAACATAGAAACCACTGCTAACTAACTAATGGAATAGAAAATTATTGATATAAAACACTCTTTACTAGCTCTACAATATCAAGTCTGATACATCAATAATTTTTTCGACCTTTGTATTTACTTTTACAACAATATATATAGAGTTTACAATACACAACCTCCATGAGAATGCCAAGTATTTCAATTTCCAGAATTTGGAAAGACTAGGCACCGAGAAAGGACAACTTTAACAAAAGAATTTGGAAAGCCAATCATAGATATAGGAATAGGAACAGACATCAGAATTATGACACTTTGTTTCAAGGCTTTCATTGTCTACTTTATCATTATCCATCGAACCAACATCTTCCATTAAAATTTAAATTATGCAGTTCATTTTAAAATTCAAATACTGATGAACATGTTTCTTGGCATTGAGCTACACTTCATTCGGCCTTGCTATGTTTCCAACTATCAATTTTATGTATGCGAGTTCCTCAACTTAGAGCACGTGCTTCATTGAACACTTGAATCTCACCGCATTGCATAAGACACTAACTGAGTGAGCGAGTACATGTGGCATGATCCCACATGATCACATAGAATCTCCAACACCATAGCGACAAAGCGGGGAGCCATCGATTAAGTATCTACCACTCTTTCAGACCCATGGGCTACGTGTCCACCTCTCGCTAAGCCGTAAAGCATCTTCCTTCCCATAGCGGCAAAGCAGGGACCATGGATTTGGAACCAAGAATATTCTAACCGCATACAAAAAGCTTTCAGACCCACCACCACGTGGCTTCAATCCCGCATGATTGCATTCACTGGCCTAAGTTTCCATGGTCGCATGATCGCATAGCATGTTTTAAATTCATGCGATCATGCGACCGCTCTATCATTTGATGTGCGCTGGACTATAGCTAACAACAGGTGGCACAATCTCGCATGATTTCATAGCAATATTTTAATCTATGCGATCATGTGGCTACTCCTCTTTCCTTCACCTTTTCATTGGATATCCACCTGCCAACCACCAGACCTTTCTATCTGCGTGGGACCCATTGTCACATGATCGCTTAGCAATATTTTAATCTATGCGATCATGCGACCGCTCTATGATTGGTCAATTCTAAGCATTTTCAGTCCCACCTGGACATGTGGAAGGATTTTGGAAATGCTTGTTGTTGTCAACCATTTTGTCTTTTCTCATCAGACACAAAATTTCTATGTGTCTTTATCTTGCTTTCCCGCCAAGATAATATGACATCATTCAGGGAAAGTGGAAACCATAGATTCATTAAGAGTTGCAAAGGGGTTAAGCAAACAACTAATGCACAAGGCATGACAACCGCAGATGAAATCTCTTAGGCCCACAGAGCTATGCAAGAGAAAATGATAGGTGTTAAGATCTCGCTATGTCGCATTGGTTATTTTTTAGGCATCTTTCCATAGCACAATATTGACCATCGTCGGATCGAAACTTTGGGTGATTTGAACCGTTGATCCAATGTCATAACTCAGGTCCCACTAAGAAATAGGGCCCACTAATCTGCATGTGCTTAAATTTTCAACTTAAGTGCCTTTACGCTGTTACGACCATACGATCTCACACCTTTACATTTTTACGATGACTTCAGGAACGTATGTCCAGAGATCCATTGTCGCATGATCGCATGGTTTGTTTTAAATTCATGCGATCATGTGACTGCTCTATGAATGGCACAATATTTAATAACTATTCCATCTCATCATCGCACTTGCGCTATTGGCCTTTGTGGGTCCTAGCAAAACACACTCCCACTTGCTCGAGCTTCCATTTCACCTTGTCTCATGATCACATGGTATGTTTTAAATTCATGTGATCATGCGACCACTTTGTCTTTGGTACACGTGGACAGCACTGTTGGCAGAGGGATGTTCTTGGCGGAAAATGTATGCAGAGGGTGTGAAATCCGCATGAAGTATTCACTGTGCCATTTTCTGCCTTGCATTATCTTCATTGTTTTGACTTCGAACTACAATCTTTTTGAATGCACCATCATTGTATCTAATGTGTCTTCTAATCACACTTTGGAACCATATCAAATTACTCATGTTCCTTGAGATCTTCTAAATTTGCATAATTTTATTACAATCAAAGCCTTCCATTTGCACGCTCTACTTTTATAACCAGTGTACGCATTAAGACAAGAGAAGTCTTATCAACTGGATTGTATACACTGCCCCATGGAGTGAATCTCTTAAATTTCAAATGCCAGACTTGTTATTGCATCAGTCATATGAGAAGACTTTCATCAAATTCCCAGTATATGCCTGGAGATCACAACTTCACAATCAACCTTCATCTGAGAAGATCATTAATGAAAACATGACATCCTTGTCGGGTTAGGAACTATCACTTACCCAACATGACAACACTTTGAACCAACCCACTCAGCTTATAAATGAGAGGGAAAGAGAAAAGGAAACCTGAAAAGGATAGCCTACCTATGAAGGACTTAGACCTAGACACTAACCAGACCAGACATGACTATGACTTCAAGATCTTTCACTTTTAACAACATAGGTATGGGGTGAAAAGTGAGGCAACAACTGGCTCTGACTGGGGACTTAAACATTCCCATGTTTAAGAAATGAATCTTGTATCTCTAGGTTCACAAAGGGTAAATAAAAAGGATAGCAACACAACAAAATTGGAACAAGAACAAAGGAAAGGAAACAAGGGAAAGTAGCTAACCTAGGAAACACAAAAGAACAAACACAACTATGTACAATACAGGGGTTACCTGTTTTCAATTTACCATTTGATAAAGCTTCAAATCCTAACCATTGAAGGTTAGTGGTAGTACCTCACCATAATGATAAGCCAACTTGAAAGAATTGTTTTCCAATGCTTGATGAATCACAAATGGCCCCTTCCACAAGCTGTCAAACTTATTATGCATTCCTCTAGGAGCACTACGTTTATCCCATAGCAGCACATTGTCACCAATCATGAATTCCCGTGGCCTTGCTTTTCTATCAAAGATCTCCTTCACTCGCATCTGATGTTGAGTGATATGATCAACTATCTCTACTCTTTCCTCTTCCAGCTTGCTCAGATAGAGGATCCTCTTTTCCAAACCATCTTTGTAAATGTCATCTTTAATTACTGTTCTTAGTTTATTTGTGGCCAGCTCCAAAGGTAAAGGAAGATTTGCTTCGGTCCCATAAACAAGCTCAAAAGGTGATATACCAATTGCTCTTTTCAGTGTTACCCTATCTTCCCACAATGCATCATGAATCTTTTTATGCCAGTTCTTCTGATTATCTGATACTAACTTCTTAACAATATTGATCAGATTTTTGTTACTAGATTTGGCCTGGCTATTTCCTTGTGGGAAATAATCTAATGAATGGCTAATAGTGATTCCATATTCAAAATAGAAAATAGTAATCTCAACTGAAGAAAAATAGGCCGCGTTGTCCATTACTAACTTAAGTGGAACACCAAACCTAACCAGTATATTTTCTTTGAGGAATTCACATACCACTTCAGAAGTTGTTTTCTTTGTTGCCTTGTCTTCCACCCACTTGGTGAAATAGTCAGTGGCAGTTATTATATACTGGTGACCAGCACTAGATACTGGATTGATTGGCCCAATGAAATCAAGTCCCCACTACTGGAAAGGGTCTTCGATGATGACAGGCTTCAACAAAAAAGTAGGTAATTGAGGACGTCCAGTGAACATTCTGCATTTCTCACAGTTGGCTACCCATGCATATGCATCTCTGAACATACTGGGCCAGTAATAACACTATCTCAATATTTTGAATGTTGTCACTGAAGATGAAAAGTGCCCACCATAGGCCTCATCATGAAAAGTCTTCAATAATTTCTCTTTCTGCTGCTTATCTACACATCTAAGAAAAGTGCCATCAATTGCCTTCTTAAAAAGCTTACCATCCCAAATCACAAACTTAGCTACCTTCAATCTGAGATCTCTCCTCTGTCTTGGCGTCATGCCTTCTGGACACTCTCCATATGTTAGAAAATAAGAAATGTCTTCAAACCATATGTCTCAAAGACCCACAACTAGGACTAGTTGTTTTTCTTCAGATTCTTCTAGTTCTTTTTCAGCTTTATCTTCTGCAATTGCTCTACACAAAGCATTACCCTTTATTAGTTTGGTAGGATGAATCTCTATATCATACTCCTATGTTTTTTCTATCCATGAACCTTTGGTATTGCATCCCACATCTTGTTGTGTTAGCACACTTTTAACTACTACATCCGGCACATAAACTACAGAGCGTGAATGCAAGATGTAAAATTTAAAGTTTTTCAACGCCTTGACCACTGAAAATGCATGTTTTTTACTCTGAGAATATTTTAACTCATGATTTTTTAGAGGAACGCTCATAAAAGCTATTGGAGCTTGTATGTCTTCATCATTTTTCTACATAAGTATAGCTGATAAAGTATGTTCGGATGCATAACAATAAATAATAAAATCTCTGCTATAATCCGGATGACATAATACTGGAGCATGAGCAATGGCATTTTTAATATTTTGAAAAGCCTGCTTACCTTCTCCACTCCATTTAAAATTTGAATCACCTTTCATCATATCTATGATGCATTTAGTTGTTTCAGCAAAGTCTGGTACAAAATGCCTAAGAAAATTAACTTGGCCAAAGAATGATTTAACTCCCATTTTATTTACTGGCAGACTTAATCTTCTGATGGCTTCAACATGCTCCAGATCAATTTTGATTCCTTCTTGAGAGACTATATGGCCAAGGAGTTTTCCTTCTATTATATAGAACACAGACTTTTTTGGATTGAGGGAAATCCCATCATCTCGACATCTCTGCAATACTTTTCTCAAATCTTCTATATGATCCTTTCTTTTCTTTGAAAACACAATAAGATCATCTAAATATATAACTATGATTTTATCCTTTAAATCAGAAAATGACTTACTCATGCATCTCTGAAAGGTGGCATCGGCATTGATGAGTCCAAAAGGCATTCGGTGGTATGAAAACGTACCCCAAGGTGTAGTAAATGTCATTTTATGCTGATCTTTTTCTTCAACTTCAACCTGATTGTAATCGGAGAATCCATCCAGCATGGACATCATTTCTGATCCAACCACTATCTGCAGCAAGTAATCCATATTAGGGAGTGCAAAGTTATCCTTAAGGGATGCTTGATTCAAATTCTAGAAATATACACAAATTCTGATTTCTCCATTCTTCTTCCGCACTGGCACTATATTAGCTATCCATGTGGAGTGATGGATAGGATAGATAATCCAAGCTTTCAACATTTTATCCACCTCCCTGAATATAGCATCTGTAACTTTAGGATTATAATTCCTTTGCTTCTGTCGGAAAGGCACTGCATCAGGCTTCAAAGGAATCTGATGTTTTATTTTTCCATCCCCATAGCTTTTCAAATCTTCATAGCTCCAAGTGAAAACATCTCTGTATTCTAGAAAGAGTAGTTTGGCAACTTCTTTTTCTTTAGGCAAACAACATTTACCAATGTTTATCATCTTGGGATTATTATCATCACCAATATTTACTCCTTCATATTCACCAGTATCAAGCCCTTTTCTAGCTCTTTTCTGTTTTACATAAGCATCATGCATGTTAAACAACTTCTCTAAAGATATAAAATAAGGAGGAATGATATCACCTGGTACTTGAACCTCATCAAATTGCTTTCCATGGTTAGAACTTTCTTCCTCTTTTTCATGCTGATATTCAGAACTAATTTTGCCATTTTCTAGAAACAATTGCAAGCTTTTGTCATCCTCAAACACCTGCCATGAATCTATATTATCTAGGACAGTAGCTCGATATACAACTTCAATCTGATACTTCTTGTTTTTAAAGTCTGGATGAGGCAACAACAAAGATGCAGAGACAACCAATGAATCCGCTTTTGTATTCAGCTCTCTTGGTATTGCTTCAATAGAAAATGCATCTAGACCTTCTATCTAATCCCAAACTTTATTTCTATAGTTTTTTAATCTGTGATTCTTAACTGAATATTGTCCTCTAACCTCCCTTACTATAAGCTCTGCATCACCTTTAGCTTTTAGCACTTTAACACCTTTTTCTTTTGTTGCTGCTAATCCCAGTAGTAAGGCTTCATATTCAGCAGTATTATTGGTATTTCCAAACTCTAATTTGAATGCCATAGGTTTAGGTTCTCCTTGAGGAGGAATCAATACAACACCTGCACCTGATCCTGATGAAGAACAACTTCCATCAAATTCAAGAACCCATAATTCTGATAATTCCTTTTCTTCACCTGATTTTTTTTCATTACCATCTTCATCCTTATTCTCATTTAGAGATTCTTCAGTAAATAGCATGTAATTACCAAATTCTAGTTCTTGATAAAGTATTTGAGCCTTAGGATCATCTTATTTCATGACTGTATACTTTGCCTTTTCCTCAGGCTCCAATCTGATTTTCTTATTCCCAATTGGTATGATAGCATGAGACCAATCTAGCTTTATTTCTCCTCCTAAGTCTCTACAAAAACTTCTACTTAAGAGAAGCCCATAGCTTGCCAGAATGTCAGCTACCAGGATAGTCATCAAAAGTTTCTTCTCAGGATGAGATGCCAAAGCTACCTGTGCATCCTTGATTTGGTCAATTAAAGGAACTTGTTTGGCATCCATCGAATAACATTTCCCATACACCTTAGTGAGATTAAAATTCAATGCTTTGGCTATAGAATAAGGCATGACATTATCTGATGCACCTAAATCTATTATACAATTACTTAATTTGCATCCATTAACATAGAGTGAAACATAAAAGGGAGGAGGTTTTTGTCCTGGTGATGTTGCCAACACAATAGATTCTTCTTCTTTAAACAAATCAGCTGTCAGTGTTTCATCCCCTTCTACCACAGTAGCACTATTAATTAATTCTAAAATATTTCCTTTACACTATTCTACTATTCTTTTAAATTCTGAAGGATGCGATTTTAAATAATCCAAAAAAGAAATCTGAATTTTAGATTCTTCACAGAATTGAACAGCATCAAAAGATAATTTATCTTTACCTGGCTGAGAGCTTGACGCCTTCTGATCAGTATCAGCACTGATTCTCACAGGACTAGGATCACTTTTATGAGGATTTCTAAAAGACTAGTTCTTTAATTTCTGATTCCTGGTGAGCACCGTATATGAGTTTCCATCTATAGTAGCATAGCATTTGCCTTTAGATTCAAAATCAGATTCATACTCCACAAATAAATTTCCAGAGTCTCCAGTTGAGTATGTATCCTCTTCTACAATAGGAGCTACTATATTTAGTTCATTGGTGGTTAATAACTGCATCATATGGGCAATTTCTGGGCAATTCTCATTAGTGTGATCTGTAGTCAAATGAAACACGCATGTGTTTCCTTTTTTTGGTGCGGCTTCAATCTGTAACCTAGGTTGAGGGCCTATAAGTTGCAGAAATCTATTGTCCATGTTTCTTCTAGGCATATTCTGAAAATTACGCTGATTGAATCCTGGTACTTTCCTTTTCATAGAAATCAATTCATTGGACAATTTTTGAATCACTTCATCAGATGATGAGGTATTACTTGAACTTCTTTTATTTTGTAGCTCTCTTTTTCATTTTCCTGTTGAAATTAAATCTTCTTCACATTTGATAGCTTTCTTTTGTGCATTTGCTAAATCTATGGGACATGCCTTTCTCAACTCATAATTGATATCCAGAGGCATTGCACTTATGAAAAATGTTTTAAGATTACCGACAATAGGTCTATCTGCAACAGGGATTCTACTAACAATCTTATTGAAGGCAGCTACAAAATCCCTCATGCTTGTTTGAGGCTATTTTTTGATGGATGTCAATTGTGTCAATAAAAGATGCTCATCTTCTGTTGTCTTAAAACGATCTTCAAATGCTATTCTCATCACATTCTAATTAGTGATAGAACCATCATCCAGATGATAAAACCAATCCGCTGCACTATCTGTTAAAGTCTCAACAAATAATCTCACAGCAATGTCCTCATGTGCCACCCCTAAAATATGAGTAGCAGCAAAGAAGGCTTTAATATGTTCATCAGTGGTGACTTCCCCATCTCCTAAAAACTTAGGAAAATTTTTTCTTGATCCAGCAGGGAGTGGATGATAAGCTACTAGTGCTAATGGTCCTACTACAGTAGCCCATGGAGCAGCCATGACAGTCCTAGCATAGTATAATGGAAAATTAACAACTGGGGGAGTAGTGGTACCTTGAAGTGTTAACACTTGACAAGTGTTTTGTGAAGTGCTTTGATTTCTAATAGGAGAAGAAGGCCTACTCCAACTTTTCCTTTCTCCTTTCTTTCTAGGAACTTCTAGGATGGGAAAAACAAGCTCTCCTAATGTATCAAATGTAGAATCTTGTCCACCCTATCTCTGGTACTCCCGAGGAATCTTATTCACTCCAGGATGATGTAGCTTACTAATCAAATGACTATTTGTGTCCCCAGTAGAGTCGCCAAAAATCTATTAGTAAATAGATTTTTCCTTTCTTATTTCTTATGATAATAACCCTTAATGCCCAAACTATGAACAATATCTAAATACAATAGTTGAAAAACTACTTTATGATTGCTGGCTTTTCTCTGAATTGGAAGGTACAGCTCCCTTATGGAATGATATGCACTGAATTGTGTTTTGGTCCTAAAACTAACACAGGGTATGCTCTTAACCCGAGAGTAGAAGAGGCAAACCGAATTAAGCCTAAACAGAACTTAATCCAGGGAAGGAGATCTTTTCTAATCTATGAACCAAGTTATAGAACTCACACATACTATGAATCCATACACTCAGTGTTTAACCAATCTACAGCAATGCAACCATAATAACTAAGAACTTCCAATCAGTCTTCCCCTGAATCTCCCAAAGCACATCCTACTCTGGTTAATTCATATCCTCATAACAAAAAGAATGAAACATCCTTCCTTTCTTCCTGCAATTCAGATTTAAAAGAAAGAAACATAGAAACCACTGCTAACTAACTAATGGAATAGAAAATTATTGATATAAAACACTCTTTACTAGCTCTGCAATATCAAGTCTGATACATCAACAATTTTGCCGACCTTTGTATTTACTTTTATAGCAGTATATATAGAGTTTACAATACACAACCTCCATGAGAATGCCAAGTATTTCAACTTCCAGAATTTGGAAAGACAAGGCACCAAGAAAGGACATCTTTAACAAAAGAATTTGGAAAGCCAATCATAGATATAGGAATAGGAACAAACATCAGAATTATGACACTTTGTTTCAAGGCTCTCATTGTCTACTTTATCATTATCCATCGAACCAACATCTTCCATTAAAATTTAAATTCTGCAGTTCATTTTAAAATTCAAATACTGATGAACACGTTTCATGGCATTGAGCTACACTTCATTCGGCCTCACTATGTTTCCAACCATCAATTTTATGTATGTGAGTTCCTCAACTTAGAGAACGTGCTTCATTAAACACTTGAATCTCACCACATCGCATAAGACACTAACTGAGTGAGCAAGTACACATGGGATGATCCCGCATGATCGCATAGAATCTTCCACACCATAGCGACAAAGTGGGGAGCCATCGATTAAGTATCTACCACTCTTTCAGACCCACAGGCTATGTGTCCACCTCCCACTAAGCTGCAAAGCATCTTCCTTCCCATAGCGGCAAAGTGGGGACCATGGATTTAGAACCAGGAATATTCTAACCGCGTACAAAAAGCTTTCGAACCCACCACCACATTGCTTCAATCCCACATGATCACATTCACCAGCTCGAGTTTCCATGGTCGCATGATCGCATAACATGTTTTAAATTCATGTGATCATGCAATCGCTCTATCATTTGATGTGTGCTAGACTGTAGCTGATGACACGTGGCACAATCTCGCATGATCGCATAGCAATATTTTAATCTATGCGATCATGCGGCTACTCCTCTTTCCTTCACCTTTTCATTAGATATCCACCTACCAACCGCTAGACCTTTCTATTTGCATGGGACCCATTGTCGCATGATCTCTTAGCAATATTTTAATCTATGTGATCTTGGGACCGCTCTATGATTGGTCAATTCTAAGCATTTTTGGTCCCACCTAGACATGTGGAAGGATCTTGGAAATGCTTGTTGTTGTCAACCATTTTGTCTTTTCTCATCGGACACAGAATTGCTACGTGTCTTTATCCCGCTTTCCTGCCAAGATAATATGGCATCATTCAGGGAAAGTGGCAACCACAGATTCATTAAGAGTTGCACAGGGGTTAAGCAAACAACTAATGCACAAGGCATGACAACCGCAGATGAAATCTCTTGGGCCCACAAAGCTATGCAGGAGAAAATGACAGGTGTCAAGATCTCGCTATGTCACATTGGTTATTTTTCAGGCATCTTTCCATTGCGCAATATCAACCATCGGTGGATCGAAACTTTGGGTGATTTGAACCATCAATCTGATGTCATAACTTAGGTCCCACTGAGAAACAAGGCCCACTAATCTGCATGTTCTTAAATTTTCAACTTAAGTGACTTTACGCTATTATGACCATATGATCTCACGCCTTTACATTTTTACGATGACTTGAAGAACGTATGCCTGGAGATCCATTGTCTCATAATCGCATGGTTTGTTTTAAATTCATGTGATCATGAAACCGCTCTATGAATAGTGCAATATTTAATAACTATTCCATCTCATCATCGCACTTGCACTGTTGGCCTTCATGGGTCCCAGCAAAACACACTCCCACTTGCCCAAGCTTCCATTTCACCTTGTTGCATGATCGCATGGTATGTTTTAAATCCATGCAATCATGTGACCACTTTGTCTTTGGCACACGTGGACCGCATTGTTGGCAGAGGGATGTTCTTGGTGGAAAATGTATGCAGAGGGTGTGAAATCCACATGAAGTATTCACTGTGCCATTTTCTGCCTTGCATTATCTTCATTGTTTTGACTTTGAACTGTAATCTTTTTGAATGCACCATCATTGTATCTAATGTGTCTTTTGATCACACTTCGGAACCATATCAGATTACTCATGTTCCTTGAGATCTTCTAAATTTGCAGAATTTTATTATAATCAAAGCCTTCCATTTGCATGCTCTACTTTTATAACCAGTGTACGCATTAAGACAAGAGAAGTCTTATCAAATGGATTGTATACACTACCCCATGGAGTGAATCTCTTAAATTTCAAATGCCAGACTTGTTATTGCATCAGTCATATGAGAAGACTTTCATCAGATTCCCAGTATATGCCTGGAGATCACAGCTTCACAATCAACCTTCATCTGAGAAGATCATTAATGAAAACATGACATCCTTGCCGGGTTAGGAACTATCACTTACCCAACATGACAACACTTTGAACCAACCCACCCAGCTTATAAATGAGAGGGCAAGAGAAAAGGAAACCCAACAAGGATAGCCTACCTATGAAGGACATAGACCTAGACACTAAGCAGACCAAACATGACTATGACTTCAAGATCTTTCACTTTTAACAACATAGGTATGGGGTGAAAAGTGAGGCAACAGTACCATGGAGTTTTGCATTGATTGATTTGATATCATCATGTGTTGGAGTTCTTTTTAGATGCTTTATATGATATGCAGCTATATGATGTGCTTTGTTTTTGCAGGGTATATTTTCCTTATGTATGCATATGTCCTAATGATGGTGAAATGATGTGTCTCAAATATGACATAGAATAGATGAATGCTATGATGTTTACTTTATGTTATTGATGGATAGTAAATGAATAATGAAACTAGTTGAATGTGTCTCCTTTGCTATGGAAATGTAATGGATCTCATGGATGTTTTCTACTAATGATGCAATGTGATGAATTTTTAATGACTAATGATATATGCAATATGAATGGATGATACTATCTCCTATGATGTGGTTTTATTTGCTAAATGATCTTAATGACATGCAATGAGTGATTTCTAATTAATGCCATGCACTTAATGAATGTCTTGAAGTGAAATGAATGCAACCTAATGAAATTTAAATGGATGCATCCTAATGATATTGCAACTTAATGAAGTGACCGTAAAGATTCAAATGTTGGACACATTCAAATGTATGCAAGGGTGAATGAAAATGACTTAATGTAAATGATCTAATGTAACACACTTCCAAGACTTAATGAGAATGATTTAATTAATGCAAAATGACCTAATGCAATGCACCTCCAAGATTTAATGAGAATGATTTAATCAATGCAAAATGACCTAATGCAATGCACTTTTCTTTTAGATATCCAACACACTCAATCCTATATAATTGATTTTTGATGATCTGTTGATTTGCTTGATTTGTTTCACCCCCCCCCCCCTCCCCTTTGTTTTGTGATTGAAATTCTCCTCTCACAAATTTGAGCTAAAGAAAGAAAGAAAAAATATATATACAATGCACTTCATCTAAAATGAATGCAGCTAACTGTCATTATTCAAAATTTGGAGAACTTAGAATCATCATTGAGCGGTTTGAGAACCCTATTTAGTACAACCATCACTAGTTGCCAATGATGATATGAATACTTCTTCCATTTGCTTCCCCATGGGTCTCATTGGTGGGACTAACGTTGATTGGAAACAATCTGCGGAGGGCGAATACCGATTTTGTCAGATTCTATGTTTCAAGTGGATGTTGGTATTATGACATTGAAGATCAAAATAGCCAAGAGATCCTTTTGCGTAAACAAGAAGAAATTATAGCTTTATCCTATATACAATTCCTCGATGATTCTTTGATGATCACATCTTTAGACAAGTATATGATTTAAAACTTTGATTTTAAGACAGTCATTCAGAAATCAAGAAAATATCCTCCTTTCATCATAGCTAATCTAGTCTAAAACTTTCATCGATTTGCTAGAAAGGAATGATTTCACCAATTAAGTCAACACTTTTAGAAAGATTTTGCAATGTTTTTCAAATCCATAGTGCAAGTGTAGTTCCATCTATTTCATACTTTTAATCCTGATAAAAGGGGTAAGGTCATTTCAGTTCCTAGATCAAATGTTTCATTTTAGGCTCAAATCGGATGAGAGTGTAGATTTGATTAAGTGTTCCTCTCTGAATGTGATGAATTGATTTCTTGATTGAACAATGCTTGTTAAAGAATCCTCTCTCCTTTAGAGTAGATTGCCCCCAGTTTGATATTGATTTCAATTATGGGACTTAGGACAATTTTTTGATTAGGTGACCAAAATCTGAAGGTATTTTGCAAATGCAACTGTGGGGTTTATTATGCAATATATACAAATGCTAGCGAATGCAATATTTACAAGGTGACCTTCTAAGCCTAAAACTGACTTGGACTTTCAATGGCGCCTGTTTACCAGGTTTTCACCGATTGAATGGATCAAGCTCTTTTTTTCTATTTTTAAAGCTTTTTCAAATTTTTTTTTACCAAGGCACCTATTTGCGAGGTTTTCACCAAGGCACTTTTCTTCTTTTTTTAATTTTTTTGTATTTTTCAATTTTCCATTATTTTTTATTGTTTTCTATTTTTCAAATGTTTTTGGTATTTTCAGGATCTCTTTTGAATTATATACAAGAAAACATGATGCTCTTCATCTAATACTCTTTATACTCTTTTATCTTCATCAAGTGTAGAACCTCTTTAGGTGTATGTTATTGATGGGTTCTTGCAGTTCTTCACCATCACAATCTGATAGCTTGTAGGTACCGGTCCTGAAATCTACAACAATGAGAAATGGTCCTAACTAGTTTGCTTCCCACTTTCCTTTCTTCTCCCTTTTTGCTTGGTTCTTGGGATTTTCTCGCAACACTAGGTCACCTATTTGGAATGTTCTTGGTTTGATGTGTTTATTATAAGATCTTGACATCTTATTTTGGTACACCTTTAAGTGATCAAAGGCTTCTTTCTATTTTTCATCCAAGAGTTCTAGTTCTTGTAGCCTAGCAACTCTATAGTCTTCTTCATCTATCAACCCATGCATGGATATCCTAAAGGATGGAAGTTCTACTTCCAAGGGAAAAACTACCTCTATTCCAAAGACTAAGGAGAAGGGTGTAGCCCCTGTTGGCATCCTTATGCTTGTTCTATAAGCCCAAAAGGTTGGGTTGATCTTGATATGCCAATCTCTACTAGAATTATCCACCGTTCTCTTCAAGATTTTCAAAATGTTTTTGTTTGTTGCTTCGGCTTGTCCATTACCTTGAGGGTAATAGATTGAAGATGAGTGATGGATCATGTGAAATTTGGTACACAATTCTGTTATGTCTTTTTTCTTGAAATGTCTTGCATTATCCATTATGATGGCATGAGGTATGCCATATCTACAAATTATATGATTTAGGATAAACAAGGAGATTTGTTTGCCTATTGAACTTGATAAGGGTACAGCTTCCACCCATTTAGTAAAGTATTATGTGGCTGTTATAATGAATTTATGCCCACTTGAAGATGGTGGATAAATCATCCCTATTAGGTCTAGACCCCATTGATAGAATGGCCAAGGTGTAGTTATCAGATGAAGTTCTTGCGCCAGCACATGTATCAAGTTTCCATGAAATTGACACTTTTTACAAACTTTTGCAAAGTTACAAGAATCTTTTTCCATGGTAGGCCAAAAATATCTTATCCTTAAAAGTTTCTTAGGTAAAGATAACCCATTTGAGTGTGATCCACAAATTCCTTTGTGAATTTCTCGTAAGGAAAATTTTGATTCTTCCTCTTCTAAACACCTAAGAAGCATTCCGTCAAGACTTTTCTGATACAATGTTTTAGAAATTATAGTATATTTGTTGGCCTGTCTAATGAAGCTCTTCTTTTGGTTTTTGGTTTGGTTGATAGGAAGGGTTTGGTCTTTCAAATAGGTAAAAATTGGTCCATACCAAGGTGATTCAGTTGTAGTAAGTAGGCAGATGGTATAAGGATGGGTTGGGTCATATGAATGTTGAATCGCTTCTTCTACCAAGAACTCGTATCTAGCACTCTGATCAGGCATTTGCAAAAGTGAAGCTAAAGTCGCCATAGCATCCGCTACCTTGTTCTTTTCCCTTGGTACTTGCTCAAATGTGATAATTGTGAAATACTTCTTTAGATTATCCACCGTGGTTTTGTAAGGTATCAATTTGTCATCCTTTGTCTGATATTCTTCATTGACTTGATATATGACTAGTTGTGAATCCCCATATACTTTTAATTCTGTTACTTTCCATTCTAAGGCCAACTTGATTCCAATAATCAAGGCTTCATATTATACTATATTGTTTGTACATGGAAATAGTAGTTTGTAAGATTTTGCAATAGTGGAGCCTTGAGGAGTGATTAAAAGTATGCCCGCTCCTAATCCATGGTGAGTGTAGGAACCATCAAAGTAAAGTTGCCATGTCTTTGCCTCCACATTCACAATTTCTGAATCTAGGAATTCAACTTGTATAGGATGATTATCATGAAGGGGTGCTTCTGCTAATTGGTTTGCAATGACTTCTCCTTTAATTTTTTTTCTATCAACATACTCTATATCAAATTCGCTCAGGACCATCACCCATTTTGCTAATCTTCCATTTAAAGCTGTTTTGCTTAGCAAATATTTCAAGGGATCTATTTTAGCAATGAGCCTTATCTTGTGGGCTAACATATAATGGCGTAATTTTTGGGAAGCAAAAACTATAGCCAAGCATGCCCTTTCCATGAAAGTATAATTCAGCTCCTATTTGACTAATGTTCTACTAATGTAGTAGATTGTTTGTTCTTTTCCATTCTCATCCTCTTGTGCTAAGAGTGCCCCCAATGAAATCTCTGTTGCTGAAATGTACAAGATTAAAGGCTTTCCTCTGATCAGTGGCATCAATATTAGTGGATTCATAAGGTATTTCTTTAGTAGATTGAAAGCTTCTTCACATTTTTCATCCCATTTAAAGATTGTGTCTTTATGTAAGAGTTGATTGAAATTGTGGCATTTTTCTACCAATTGAGATATAAATCTCCTGATAGATTGTATCCTTCCTTGTAGGGATCTCATTTGACTAATGGTTTTAGGAGCTTCCATCTCCATTTTGGCTTTTACTTTTGTAGGATCAACCTCTATCCCCTTTGCTGACACAATGTAACCTAGAAGTTTGCTAGATTGGACTCCAAAAGTACATTTCTTTGGGTTAAGTCTTACTTTGAATTCCTCTAGTCTTGCAAAGATTCTTGCTAAGATAGGTATGTGCTCTTTCCTTGAATGTGACTTAGCTAGTATATCATCCACATAATCCTCCATGAATTTATGCATCATATCATGGAATATTGTAGTCATTGCTCTTTGATAGGTTGCTCCAGTGTTTTTCAAGCCAAAAGGCATGACATTCCAACAAAATGTGCCCCAGGCACATGTAAAGGCAATTTTGTCTTGATCTTCGGGGGCTATCTTGATCTGATTATAGCCACTAAATCCATCCATGAATGAAAACATGGAGTGTCCTCTTGTTAAGTCTACAATAGTATCAATGCTTGGTAACGGGAAGTCATCTTTAGGACATGCCAATTTTAAGTCCCTAAAGTCTGTGCAAATTCTAATTGACTTATCCGCTTTTGATACTGGCACTATGTTGGAGATCCATTGTGCATAATCAATGGTTCTGATAAACCCCACCTTTAATAGCTTCTCTAACTCTACTTTGACAAGTAGGGCAATATGAGGGTGCATTTTCCTTAGTTTCTGCTTCACTGGTTTGGCTCCCTCCTTTATATTGAGATGGTGCATTATCAAGTTTGGGTCTAAACCCAGCATATCATCATAGGACCATGTGAAGTTAACTTTCTTCTCCTTAAATAATTTAATGAATTTGATTCTTTCTTCACTTGAGAGGGATGATGCTAAATGGATGATCCTTGGTGTTGTTTCTGATCGAATGTTTATTTTTTCTGTTGGCTCGATCAAAATTGGAGATCTTTCTTCATAATGGTCTGGTAGAACATCCAAACTCTCTTCCAAAGGTACCACAGTTAGGTTTTCACCTTTAGAAACATCCTTTATTTCTTTTTTTCTTTCTCTTGGATCTAATGTTGCCACAAAGAGGTTTTCAACATTTGATTCTTTTCCTTTTATACTTTTTTTCATTTTTTCAATTTTTTCTAGATTAAGAGTTTTAATGCTCCCTTCAATCATTCCCTCCTGATATTCTTTGGTAGAAGAAGGTTCAACCACGTTAAGGTATTGGGACAGTGCATTGTCATTCAAGAAAATTGGCAAGGTATCAGGTTCAATGGCATCCCATTCAATTAGGTCTGGCTGAATGAGAGTTAATGGCTCAACACTTGGATTTGTCTCAACAGGGCTTAGAGTGTATATCTCATTATTGGAAGTTTCATACATTGTATCTTCAAAATCTTGGACATGAATTTCTTCTAGATGTTCTAAAGAAGAAGGATTAAAATCCTCTTCACTAGACTCCACTATGGTTTTTGTGGGATAAAACTCATGCGGATTAAAACTAGCATTCGATTCTTCCATAGTAGGTCTCCATGATGGAATAGATGGCTCACCTACCCATTGATTTATTTCAATTTCTATGCTTGGCACATCATTTGGAGTTAGTTGGCTAGAACTAGATGCTTGCATTGAAGTGGATTCCACCATTAATCCTTTATTTTTGGTGGAAGTATAAGTATGGATAACATCAATGCCCTTATCATGACATGACTCGTCTGATAAAGTCTCCCATTCCCATTCATTAGAATCCTCATCACTATGAGATTCCAATTGGAGTATTTGATCATATACTTGGGGATAATGTTTTTGGGTATATCCTTCTTCAAGATATCCTAATCCTATTTTCTACTTAGGATCTCACCATGTGGGTTCTAGGAGTTCAATTAGCCCTTCATTCCTTGCACCCAAAGGTCCTTGACCTTTATAACCCATTTTTTTCATCATTGCAAACCCTTTCCCATATTGATGTGTGGGAATGGTTGGATTTTGAATGTGTTTGACGTGGGCACTTGATTCTTCATCTTTGTATAACCAGTTTAGAATTGCATTATCTTCTTCATCCCCGACAGATGATGTACTTGCCCTCACAAAGTGTTCATTATATCTATGAGGTAGACTTGGAGGCTTTCCAAAGGACTTTGGTGATAAGGGTAGATCCATCATTGATAAGGAATACTCGCCTACTCCCTGCTGTTTGATTTTGCATTTCTTATCAAAGTTTTGCATCATTTTATCCATCTTTTGATAGTGTTCTTCTTTGGCGGACACTTGGACAACATCTTTTGGTATGGAATCTTCTTTTTGTCTTTGAAGATATCTTGTGATAGCTTTGGTAGACTCTTCTTTTTCTTCTTCACTAAAATCATTCCCATTAACTTTCTCTTTGCCCTTAGTCGATGTAGTTTGGTTAATGAGTGTTGGAATTTCCTCAACAACAATTTCTTCTTCCACCTTTTCTTTTCCTTTCAACAAAGGAATATCTTTGGAACTTTGACCTTGTTCCATTTGGTGGGGTAGGGATCCTTCAGTATTATGTGGAACCAATGAATCATTGATAGGCTTCACATTATTACAATATTGGAAAGGATTGAGGTCTCCACTTATCATTATGTCTTGCCCTTGATATGGGAATTTGAGACATTGATGATATGTTGAAGGAATGGCTTGCATTTCATGGATCCATGGCCTTCCTAACAGAATATTGTAAGTTAGTTTTAGGTCCAACACTTGGCATATGGTCTCCTTTTGCATGGGACCAACTCTTATGGGAAAAAATATGACTCCCCTTGATGCTCTTTCTTCATCATCGTAGGCTTTTATGGTTATCTTTTTCTTTGGGTCAATAGCCTCCTCAAAAAATCCTAAGGCTTTTACCAAGTTAAGGGTACAAATATTTAGGCTAGCCCCTCCATCTATAAGGACTATTTTCACCCTATGTTTGTGGATCAACACTTCTATATGCAAGGGAAGATTTTGAGGATGATTGAGAGACATATCATCTTGCTCGGAGAATGATAAGAAATGAGGCACAATTAAGTGTCCCACCATTTTTTGGAACTTATCTACCTCCAAATTTAGAGGCACATTTGTTTCCAACAAGGCCTTTTCTAAAGTGTCCTTATGGATTGGTGATAGTTTAAGTAGCTCAAGAATAGAAATTTGAGTGGAAGTTATTTTCAATTATTCAACCAAGTTGTATTGTTTTCACAATGATGTGGAAGCTTGGTTTGATATCACCACTCTTGGAGCATTATTAGGTATGACAACTTTTGATGCTTTCCCCCTAGCGACAACATTGGCTGATTCTTCTCTTGACTTTCCTTTTATTATGATAGTATTTATGCTTTGATCATCTTCCCTTAAGGTATTTATGATGTTATCATATGTGTGAGAAAAGTTTACTTTATCATTACCCTTTTTATGATTTTGATTCACATTGGATGACTCACCCTTATCATGGTTCAAAAAAGGGTTCTTATAGGCCATATGATCCTCATTGTTTTGAGGTCCTTCAATCTTGATAGTGTGATTATCAATTAGACCTTGCACTAAATGCTTTAATTGCATGCACTCATTGGTTGGATGACCTCTTTTCCAATGGTATTCACAATGGTGAGATTCATTCCACCAATAGGGCTTGACTTGAGTTTCATAACTTTATATCTCTAGTAATGTAATGACTTGACCGACCAACAAGGTTCGTAGTACATTCTCCAAAGGTTCACCCAAGTAGGTGAATTTCATTTTATTATAATTGGAGTTTGATTTTGATTTATCCCAAGTCTTATTGTTGGAAGTATTGGAATTGTTGTTGTTAGGATTGTTAGCATTATATGGAACTTTGCTTGCTTGATTACCATTGTTTGAAGAATTTGCTCCCTGAGGTATGATAAAAGGGGTGGACTTTAAGCTATGTGACTCTACAACCCCATCATTGACAAGGTTCTTATTGTTATTTTTAGTCCAAGATTTTGATTTGTTGTTATGATTGTTGGACCCTTGATTATTGAAATACTTAGGGACATAATTATTGTTATTGTTGTTGTTGTTGTTGTTGGGCTTAGTGTCTTTAAATAATTTAATCTCACCTCTTTTGACCAAGACATCTTCAATCTTAACTCCATTTTCAATAAGTTTCTCAAATTTAGGAGGACATTGAAGTTGTAATCGATAGTTTATTTCAGCGGTCAAGTTATTGGTGAAGATCTCCATCTTTTCTTTCTCGGGAATAGTGCATGGATACCTTGCGAAAATGGTCCTCCACCTTTGTAAGAATCCTAAGAAGGACTCTCCATCCTTTTGTTTGGTATCACATAACTTGAGCATCATGATCTCATGGTCAATGTTGTAAGAGTAATGGGTTATAAACTTTGAGGCCAACTCTTCAAAAGTCTTGATTCTTGGGGGTAGTTTTGAAAACCACTCCATTGCGGGTCCTCCTAGGCTCCTGGGAAAGAGTCTCATTAGGTATGTATCATCATGCAAGAACTCTATACTTAGGGCACAAAATTCCCTTAAGTGATCTTGTGGGTCTATTTTACCCATGTACTTATTGTATTTAGGAAAAATGGTGTTGAAGGGAAATGGCACCATAACTAAACTTTTCTCGAAAGGGAAAGGACACAAAGCTTCAACTGAAAAGGCCTTAGGTTCAGCTGCCTTCTTTAGGGTATCTATTTTATCTTGAAAGGCCTTGATTTTCTTAGTCATAACACTCATTGGATCATCTAGCTATTGGTTTTGCTTAAGTTGGTCTACATCAAAGTCATGAGGAAGCTTTACTCCCTTCTGTGCTAGGTTTAGGAAAAAGTTCTCCAATCCCTATCTATTAATTTCTCCATAACCTCTAAGAATCCTAGGTCTTGGGCAACCTTGTCAGCTCTTTGTTCAAGTGTATCCATTGGACCTTGGTTGGCGTTATTGATATTTTTGTTACTTCCTTGTTGAAAATTATGGGATGCTGAATTCCGATCCGAGTTGTCAAGCCTTTGTTCAAATAAGTTTGGAAGAAGGTCCTCTTGGTCATGACCTTGACACACACTTTAGTACTCAATTTCATGTTCTTTTCTTTCCACAAGAACACTATTTCCTTGTAATGATACTCTATATGCTTGAGATCACGTGGAAACCAGTATCCAACAATGGTTTCTTTCCGAATGGTCTTTGATTTTAGGATTGTTGATTCATTAAATGAAGAGATTTAAAAGATAAGATGATCTTAAATGGATATCTCTCACTTGTGTATGTCTTTCAAACACAACAACCACACATTCACTTGTCTCTTTTACCCCTTTAAACACAAAATGTTTTGATTTGTAGAACGTTATCATGGGTTTTTCACAAGAAAGCACTTCACGCACCTACCTTAGCACAATTTGGTTCGTAAACATGGCTCTACAAGGTGGTCTTTGCTATTTTACCAAGGTGTTAGTATGGATTCCGTTCAAATAGATTCTAATCTCTCAATTCCCAATAAAGGGACTTCCTACATGCACCGAAGTACAATTTTGTGCAATCCGTGAGGACTACTAGAGGAAGGTTGAAAAATCAAAATCCATTTGTCATGCACCCCATTAAGGATACATGCGTTTGATTTTAGAGTGGGTCAGATTCTCGCAGTAATACCAAGTGTATCCCACTTTGGGCTATCCCTCTCACTAGCCTTGTTAAGGCAAACTCGGGAGGCGAACCCAACTAAATATGTAGCATATGCATGGAAAATAAGAAATGAACTTAGTAGGGTAGGTTTGGGAATTTGATTCACTTTAAAAAGTGAAGAGCATATCTCTATTGCCTTTTCTTTGTTCCAAACACTTCAAACACACAAGGGTTCTTTCCCAATCTCGTAACAAAGAGATTTTTAAAATTGAAGTGTGAAATTCATTTCCCGTTTTACTTACTAGATTTCGAAACATCAAATGCCACAAGCTAAGGAAGAATTGACTAGTTTAGGTTTACCTGACTCTTTGTAGCTAACCAAAGTTAGGGGCATTTTTGAGTGTTTTTCATTGTATTTTACTCACCTTGGTAATAGCTCCTTCCCACGTGTTTATCCTCCAACAAGTTAGTCAGCACAAACACTCAAAGTGAGGGTAAACCAAAATTGAAAGGAACAACACAAAGATTTATGTAATGAACTCAAATAGATTTCCAAGTGAAAATTGAACTTAAGGACTAAAAATCCAATTTAGAGAGACATATTTCTATTTATAAGCTTCAGTCACAGCAAGGTACTTTTGATATACCTGATTGTCTTCTTCTTGTGTTGTTTCGAGAACTGCTTTGATATGTGCTATGTTCTCCTTCTTGATCTTTTTGGTCAAAGCTTTGCCCTCCTGGTTGAATCTAGCCTCTGGTTTTCGCACCTTTTTATGCCCTGACATTCTGCAAAATAAAAATCATTCTTCCACAATCAAATTTGAAATATATGCAAAATCACCCTAAGATTCTGTGAAAGCGCTATTTTATTAGGCAAAGGCGCAGCTGATAAGATTAAAAGTGCTATTTAAATTTGACAGGAAAATGTAGAAGCGCCCAAATAATTCATAGAAGCACTATATTAATATGCAAAGGTGGTAATAAGTGTGCAAAAGCACTAAAATAATAAGCAAAAGCGCTTAGTAGTCAGGAGTAAAGTGCTCTTTGATGTTGTAAAAGCACTCAAACAAGAATCAAATCTTAAAAATGTGCGGGAGATTTGTGCAAAGGTGCCCAACTTTGTCGTAGGAGTGCCATAATATTGATTGAAAGCGCTCTTCAAAAGTGCTACAAAAAGTCTCAAAGGAGCACAAATTTGTCGTAGAAGCACCAGAATAGTGATTAAAAGCACTGGAACAAAGTGTGAAAGTGATGTTTCCTGTTGCAGAAGTGCCACTTAAATTGGCAGAAGCGCCCTTTCCTGAAAAACCCAAGAGTGAACAATTTGCGAAAATGGAAATAATGAAAAATTTATGTATGGTTAGTATAGTAGAGCATTCTGCCCCACAGTGGGTGCCATTTTGTGCACTATGGAACATGCCTTCATGAGATTGGGATTAATCAATATACACAAATAGAAACTAAAATAGAACCACAAAGCATAATAGAGAAACTATTTAGCAAAATAAAGACTAATTTGGGCATCCCATGGCTCTCTAACTAGAAGTGTTAATGGATTGCTCTCAGCAAGCCTCCATTAATGATAGTTCTAATATGAGAATGATGAATAAACAAATGCTATTGCTAAAAAATATCAAAGTAAAATGCTAAAAGCTCTCAAAATGCCTTCCTAAGCTCAAATTACAAGAGTTTCAATGCAATTCTCAGATATGTGGATCCCTTTTATGAAAGAATGGGCCTTCCTTTTATAGATTTTCCAAGGTGAGGGGGTGTGGTTATGTTTGATCACAATTAGGCCTTGGGTTGGGGTTTGAGTTCCACCTTTTGGGGGTTGTGTCCCCACAACTTGGGACAAGTAGGCAAGGTGGATAATTGAGATTCTTTTCCATTTTGAGTGAATGAGATTCACTTTGGCTCCATCCATGTGAGTGCCTTTCCTCCTGTTCCATTGGTTGATTTGATTTCCTCTCCCCTTGGGTTGTTGAGAGTAAATAGGATTTATTAATTGATTTATATGATTTTGTTTAGCCATGTACCCCTTGAATGGGTTGTTTTTAATTAAATCCAAGACTATACAATTAATTGATTTAATTGTATTTTGATTTGATTGCACTTGATTAAAGTGCTCTCAATTTTGATTGATATTACATTAGGATTTAATTTTTGTTTTGATTAGCTAAATATGCATCGTGATTTGATTGATTCAATTATTATCCTTGATTTTCCCAATTTGCTTTGAATTAATCCTTGTCCATTTTTAGGTGCTTATAGTGATTGTAGTACATGCCTTGAGAGGTATTTGAGGCATTATGGGAATGGATTTGTCTAGATACAAATCGGATACTTTTCCAACAATGTGAAAGTACATATAGATGATCAAAGACCCAAATATGAATATTTTGGTCTTATCATGCTTGATTTCCTTAATTTTATCAATCAGCTGTGCATGGAAGATTTCACACAAGTTGAACTCTCCATTTTCATTAACAATTCTTATAGCTGCAAGAATTGTGGCCCCAGACACACTGTTCACCCTGCTGGTGTGTTGAAACCTGTATCCAAGTATCATAGACATCAATTTGATGTCATTTTTATCAATAGGCTCTATGGTCATTCCACGCCTATCACTCCTTGACTTGCAATCTTGTTCAACAATCTTCCTCACATCTTTACCCATTGGAAGGATGAGACCTATCCTTGAGAGCCCTATCATTTCATGAATTATGTCATTGGTAATTTTGACTGGCACTTCACCTATCCAAAATAGGTCATCATGAATCTTGCTCAAAAGAATCTTGATCCATTCTGATTCATAAAACTCATATGCTGTAGCATACTCCATTATAGGGTGATTATCCCACCATGCATACTCATCCAAGAAGGTTTTGTCTGGTTTTAACATGTTTTCCATGCACATCCTTAATCTATCCAATCCTACTGGTTCTTTCTTATAGTAGATGTATGCCCTAATTTCCTCAACATGCATAATGCCCATAGGCATGTAGGAGAATGATCCTTCTAAGTCATCTAGTGTAGACTTATATAGATGCCTCTTAAACACATATATTTTCTTCTCTACAACATTAAATACTATAGGAGTAGCCATCACTTACTTGAATATTGCTTTCACAAAGGTTTCCAAGAGATTCTGAATTGGCACAATGAACTAGGGTTTCCGCAACTAATCAAATGCACAGAAAATCACTTGATGAATCAAACTGCAATCCTTCTCAATCAACTACTAAGACTCTTCTACTCTTCAAATGATCTTAATTTGAATTCAATGAGAGATCTTCTAACTTTTGTGTACTTTAAAGTAGAATTTCTACCATTAATGCTTATCGCGTAAACTAGGTTGTCACTTGGAAATTTCTTTCTTTCATTCTGCAAAGAATCAGCTAGTGCACTCTTGCACGAAGGTTTCTCTAGTCTCCAAAAGCTTAAGTCCAAAGGTGTATACTCTGAGAGTGAGTATACCAGCCATGCAGGGGTCTAGAGGTAAATTAGCTCCCCCTATGACCCTAAGGGCCATTCATCCAGATGTAGAGGGTGTGTCCACTGTGGAAGCATCCAATACATACTCATCAACCTTGTCCTTCTTTTCTTCTAACCAAATCAAGCTCGCATCCTCTGAAGCTTTCACAAAATTGACTTCTCCTTCAGGATCCAAAACTAGTTCTTCAAGCTTTTTAGGGCTTTCCTGACCTTGCATCCTTGATCTGCAAAACTTTGAGATGTGTCCATCTTTGTTACAAGAGTGACAAATGGTTGGAGGCCTTATATTCCTTGATGCATTGACATGGGTCACCATTTTACATTATTTAGTTGAGTGACCATTATAGTTACATATCCGACATGTAACATTTTGAGAACTTCTTTCATTTGACTGATTCTGATTTCTCTGATTATACTGAGTCTTGTTCTTTTGACTTGTCTTGCAATTATTAGCTCTATGGCCAAATTTATTACATGAATAACATTAACCATTAAAAGGTCTTACCTCTGTACAATTTCTTGCTATGTGTCCATGCTTGTTACATGCATAATAAGTGTGATCTATAGGCTTGCACTCATTCTTAGGTGGTTCAATATGATCCTTGGTCTAACTTCTAGTCTCTTTAGCATCTTAGGTTCCTTCTAGTGCTTTCATGTCATCAATAACATGTCTCCAACTACCTCATAACTGTGCATGATTATATTCAATCCCATTTAGGAGATATCATCCGATTTCCACAAACTACTACTCAGGAACACTACCTGAATACTGCTTCCACTAATTACTTCATAACTATCATGAATAAATGAATTTATATCTACATTCTTAACCACAATCTCATAGAACATCATAGAGTAAGTGCACTACCTCAAACACTGTCTATTTCTTTTCTAATCTTCAGTAGATCACTATGTTGACATTAGTGACAATCATAGTCATGAATGCAACAACAACTGCTATAGAATGGCCATGAATACTCCCCCATAGGATATATTTAGCATTCATTCCTAACATACTTGACATATATCACAAATGTTTCTAATTAAGGTTGGTGGGATGATTACACCTATCTTGAAAAAAGACTATGAAATCATTATGTTTTCAAATCAATTACTTATCAGTGTATCCCTTGTGAGGGAGAGAAGCCAAACACATAAAGAACATGCAGATAAATATGGTAGCTGAAAAACTTAAATGGAATACACCAAGAAGTACCAAATGATGAATGCTCAATTGTTGTAATGGCAAACCATCACAATTGTCCATTTCTAAAACTTGATTTTCTAGTCTAAATGATTTTTCTATAGTCGTAATGATTTTTCTAAAACTTGATTTTCTAGTCTTAATGATTTTTATATAGTCCTAATGATTTTTCTATAGTCTTAATGATTTTTATTTCATCCTAATATTTGTTGCTCTTGATAAATTAGGTCTTGTATTTGAATTTTTGTTCACTATTTTATTTCAGCTTGATATTTCATTCATTTTTCATATACACAGAGACTACACATGCTGATAAAAAAATGAGCTATTTGATTTAGGTTAACTATTCATGATTGTAAATGGTCAATATTTGTGATGGTACTCCTTGGTGTATTCCATTTTAAAATAATCATGTTTATATGGCTATGATAAATGTACTCCCTTTGTGTTGAGAAAATTAGAGTTGAAAAATGGTTGTTTAGTGTCTGTATCTGCAGGTTGCAAACAAATCATCCTACTTCCACCAACATTCTAGCCAATGTACAAGTAATGAGTCATTCCATTCAAGAAAGACCATGTCTGACAATATCAACCCAAAACAAAATAAGGAGTATGCAAAATTTAGTGATTGTATCTGCCATTAGAGCCACTTCATATGCATAGGTGATGAACATGCAGATTTGCCTGGGCACTACTAGGAGCTTACCCAGCAACACATGTACTATTGTGAAAATCACCACAAATCTATTTGCTATTGGGTCTAGCTCCCAGTATTGCTTGGTCAAATATGCATATTTTTCACCTATGCATATACCTTCTATGATCAACTCTTATATGCACATGTGATGAACATTCAGATTTGCCTAAGTAGTATTGTGAGCTTTCCTCCAACACATGTACTATTGTGAAAATCATCACAAGTCCATTTGTTGTAGGAAATCTCATAGTACACATGTTTGGAGGTCTGAAGGAAAAAAGATAATTTAAAGAGTCACGAGTCTTAAGATTGTACTTAATATAGCCAAGCTTCATTCAGTGGTACATTAAAATATGAAACAAACCATTCTTAAACTAGATTAAACTAGTAAACCAAAGGACATATTGATTATAAGTAAACTAGTAAACCAAAGGACATGCTTTTACTACTAAGTCTCTGTTGGTTGGGCATACTGATTATAATTACTTGACATATATCACAAATGTTACTAATTAAGGTTGGCGGGATGATTACGCCTTTCCTAAAAAAAGACTATCAAATCATTATGCTTTCAAATCAATTACCTATCAACGTATCCATTGCGAGGGAGAGAAGCCAAACACATAAAGAACATGCACATAAACACAGTAGGTGAAAAACTTAAATGGAATACACCATGAAGTACCAAATGATGAATTCTCAATTGTTGTAATGGAAAAGCATCATACTCGTCCATTTTTAGAACTCGATTTTCTAGTCTAAATTATTTTTCTATAGTCGTAATGATCTTTCCTTTACCTCTACTCCAACTTTCTGAACCTCTTTGGCATTAAGTTCTCCTTTGTCTTCCATACTCATCTGTTGCTCCTGAGTCCTTTGTCCTCCCAATGGACAACTTGTCTTCACATTATCACCTTCATCCTTTTATAGGATCTCTTCCTCAACTACATGCACATCTGGATTCTCAATCATTTCTTGCCATTATGACCACCATTTCTTCTATCAAATCTTAGACCTTCAATCTTTGTCTCCTTGATGCAAAGGCTCAACTCGAGAGCTCACTTCAAAGGATATGATCAAATCCAAGGGTTTTGGAAGGATTCAATACACCAAAGATAAAAATATTCTTCCCTCACACTTTTCACCTTGGATTCTCCTAGGCTCTAATACCAATTGATGCAGAGGCTAGTGATAACAATCCAAACTTCATAAGGAATCTCACAAGTTTCCTTTGTTTTCTAACTACACTTCTCATTCTTCCTTCACATGGAATCAATACCAATGACCCATCCCACATTCCTTAGAACTATCAAAGGTAAATTAAATCATATCTTATTCTACTAGACTCCACATCTTAGGTTTCCTTCAGCAACTCCATATCCACCATATTAAACAAGTTCTTGGTTCATACTTGTTTAAGGTTGCCAATTGGTTCCATCAACCAAATTCTTGATCACCTCTTCTAATGGTGATTTCAAACCCTCCAAGGACCTTAACACCTATTTTTTGTCCTATCTTCACTCAACATGCACTCACACTATGGTCTTTTTACTCCAAAACTCAAACTGTCCATTCTAGGCCTTCAAACCCCAATCTTGTAGTACATCAACGACTATTTTCATGGTTTTCTCAAAACAATTACAAAAGACTCAGAAAAATAATTACATATTTGAATACCCTTTTTCAATTTGTATAATATATTTCAAAACAAAGATTATGTGTTTTGGAACATCACACCTTAAAATTGTTGATTCATGTTTCCCAACTAGGCCTAATAGGTTCAATTAACAAAGCAGCCCAATTAAGGATGCACTCCCAGACCTTGAAAATTTCAACAATGTCTTAAAATGAATCTAATTAGAGGATGCTACCATCAATTTTAATATTTGACACTTATAGATGTAAAAGCCCCAAATTTGTCCCCAAAACCCCCTAAAATTAGGGCTTGCCCAATGTCTCATCTCCCAGCACTATAGAAACTGAACCAAAGTTGATTCACCATCATTTGACCATTATATGATGGATTCATACATAAAATAGCCCCCTCCAAAGGCTATAACATCTACTGTTGTACCCTTGCACCAATTTCATGACCCTTATGCACCCTTCAAACTCATCAAACTCCTTCAATCACTCTCAACTTGCAAAATATTCTTCTTTCTTACATTTCCAATTTTATAATACTAAGTTACAAGGTTTGGATCCATCCCCCAGTGACAACAAATACATAAAGGGGATGGATCAATGAATTTACATCTTTAATCAATGCACAAACTGTGCTTGTACAAGACAGTCAAAATAAATAGAAGTTAAAACCCTAAAAAATGATTGAAATTTACTAAAAAAAAATTTAAAACATCCTTCCACTACCACATGAATGAAATCAGATCAAATAATCATCAAAACAATATCAAATTTGCAAGAAATCAGATTTTTATTGCCAAAATTTGAACCAGCTCGTACAAAAATAGATTTCAATTTGTTCTCCCCCCATTCTCTTCATTTTAAAGGCTTAAATAGACTCCCTTTAACCTCCCAAACTGAATCAAATCAGTTGGATATGCTAACAAAGAAAACTAAACTTATTTTAGAGTTTCCGTCCTAATCCCAAGTGACCATTTGAATTTAAATATTCAAATTTGCAAACTTAATCAAATAAACTCCTAAAAACTCCTAACTTTTGATTTTATTCTTTTATGATCCAATTGACCTATCTAGACCATAAAAATCACTCTAAGACCTAATTCCAACCATCTAGGCCCATTATGCCAATACAGGCACTCAACTATCAATTGCACCATACTGCCAAGCTTCATATTTTCCAAGTCCCTTGGAAATGGTATGCCTGCAAAAAAAATATTAGGAAAAACATTTTTAAGTTCTTGAAAAGATCTCAACTTCATCCTTGCTGCATACTTGTCTTCTTGACACTCCATTCCCTCTAAGTTCCATGAACTCCATGGTGTTTTTCCCTCAACCTTAGCATACTCATCCTTCCATAATGCCATTGTGTGACCCTTCTTTTCCATTTTCATAGTAGCCTCTCTGATGTTCAAAACCCCTACCTTCTTCTTGTACCTTCTCCTTCTCTTTTTAGGCTTAGTACTCATCAACCAAATAAATAGAACCAAGAAGCAATAACAAGCTCCTTCTAGAACATGACACTTTCCAATCATTGACATCTTCCCCACATTAGGAATCTCCATCATACTCTCATATGCCTGCAAAAAAATCAGAACCAAAAACAACTTATTCCTTGCATACTTATATATTTCTCCATGCTTGGAATGTAATCATCTTTATTAACCCTCTCTTGGCTCTTCATCTTCATTGTCTTCTCATCCTTAGTCTCTTCACACCTTGAGACCATTTCTACTATCTAAAACATATCTTCATACCCTTTCCATTTGCCTTGGCATTTTAACTCTCCTTTGGTGGCTATCTCATCAACCTCACACCTCACTATTTTGGGGAAAAACTTTTGCCCCATCTTCTTCCCTATGTTCAATGGACATAGTATAGTCCCAATCAGAATTGCCTCCTTCTCTTCAAGTCTTCTGAGACTTGATCCTTTGTTTTCTTCATCAGCATTTCTTTCCTTTAACTCTACTCTAAATTTCTGAGCCTCTTTTGCATTAAGTTCTCCTTTGTCTTCCATACTCATCTAGTACTCCTTAGTCCTTTGTCCTCCCAATGGACAACTTGTCTTCACATTATCACCTTCATCCTTTTCTAGGATATCATCCTCAACTTCATGCACATCTAGATTCTCAATGGTTTCTTGCTCCAAAGCACCATCCTTCTATTAGGAATAGTCCCAAGATTTAACTAAGAAGGGGGGGGGGGGGGGGGTGAATTAGTTATCTACAAGATTCAATTCTTTATCCAATTAAGTATACTTAAAACATAAAGAATAAACATAATGAAAGAACACTTGAACACAACATAAATATTTTGGTTACGGGGAAACCCAAATAGGTAAAAACCCCGATGGGAATTGACACCCACTAATAATCTGCACTAGTGTATTATGATCCTTGTAAGAAGATCCTTAGTCCCATTAGGAGTTGTCTTTACAATGCATTTAGTACAGTGACCTTGTCAAGGATCGGACCCTATTAGGAGTCTTTTACAATTAACCCTGTTAGAGGTGAGGATGCACTGTCTGAGAGCACATTGCTCACAAGGATGAGGGCTACAACCTTCTAAATAAAAGATACACACTATATCTAGATCTTGGTGAACTGTACTTTGACCTATTATTTGGATCAGTTCCAATGTATAGCATAAACTCTTTACTTGGTCACATAGACCTTCTACTAATGGCTCAACACTTCGCACACTTTGCTATGCTCTTCACATTCAACTCTGAACCATACTTTTAGCAATCACAAATGACTGCCTATAAATATCTTTCCTCTAAATGAAATAATCAAGTTGGCCTGTTAGAACCACCTTGAAATCATATTAGAGAAATAATAATAATATTCTATAACATCTTAGTCATCTCTACTAAGCACACATCAAGAACTGGGACCTGTCTAAATCAATAAATGTAGGCGCACGCTACACATTGGCGGCTCTACCAATTTAGTTGATACTTTCTCTTCAAGAAGAATTACATCATTCCCTCTTAACCAAACATTATTAACTCTTTTATGATCACTAATCCAAGGGCGCATACCGAAATGATAGGGGCAACTCCTGTACTAATAAATTCTCTATCGGCTCTTCTGGATAAACATAGGAAACTGCAACTGGTGAATAGAAACTTCATAACTTCACTTATATTGATCATCAGACTCTGCATCCATGAATGTAGCATCAATAACACGTCTTCATCACATATCTAAACATGCAAGGCTCCATGATAACTGTATGGACAATTACTCATAGAACACTTCCTATAACTTTATCAGGAACATTGCTGACATGAGCTGCTACACAACTATCTGTACCAACAATTAACCTCTATGTCCATGATATCATAATGATAACATGTCCATGCCTCATATACTCAAGACTTACTATATAAGTCCTCTATGCATGCTACTTACCATATGTTGTCATCAATGACAAACATACATCAGCACTGGCTTGTTGGCAAATCTCCAACAATCTCCCCCTTTGGCATTGATGGAAACATATGGAATGAAAAACACCACCAATCCAAATGAGAAATTCTTTTATAACATTCTCCATTTCCTCATCAAAACTCCCCCAAGGATGAATCCTCCATCTGCTGCAATATTCTTCAATATTCTCTATTTCCTCAACTGAACTACTCACATGACTGAATACTACTCCCCCTTAGTATATTACTCATTCTTTGCTTATGTTTTTCATGACTCTATATATTACTCCCTCTTTGACAGCAATGGAAAAGAGTGCCATTCATTTTAAGCACTGGTACTACTCCTGAGGTAGAGTAGTCAATCTTCCATCACTCCCTGAGGACTAATGCCTTTTTCTTTCTTCTAAGTAGAATCAGGGAAGGGAATAACTCCAAACTTCTCCCTGAGATACTCAAAAGTATCCTTTGGCAAGGGCTTTGTGAATATATTTGCTAACTGATCTTTAGTACTCACATAATCCAACTTAGCTTCTTTCTCTACCACTTTCTCTCTTAGGAAGTGATACTTGATCTCAATGTATTTTGTCTTTGCATGCATCATAGGGTTCTTAGACATATTGATAGTGCTAGTGTTATCACAATGAATAACAATAGGGTAATCAATATGAATTCCAAAATCCTTTATCATTTGCTTGATCCAAATAATTGTAGAACAATTCAAAGCTGTTGCAACATACTCCACTTCTACTATTGACTGAGAGATGCAATTTTGTTTCTTGCTTGTCCAAGTGACAAGTCTATCACCAAGAAACACTGCTCCTCCTGATGTACTCTTTCTATCATCAACACATCCTGCCCAATCTGCATCAATATAACATGAAGCTCAACATTTTCTAAATTAGGATACCATAGACCATAATCTATAGTGCCTTACAGGTATCTAAATATTATTTTTACTTCCATGAGGTGACTTTGTTTAGGCTCTGCTGCAAATCTTCCAACTATGCCAACTGCATTGGAAATATCATGTCTAGTTTGAGTAAGATAAATGACTTTTTCAATCATAGACTTGTACAATTTTATATCTATTTCTGGTGAATCTTCTTTTGTAAGCTTGCATCCAGTTATCATAGGTGTACCTACTGGCTTGCAATCATCCACCTTTAATTTCTTCAATATCTCTTTCACATATTTGGACTGATTAATGAATATACCTTTCTCTATCTGTTGCACATGTAATCCCAAAAAGTATTTGATAGGTCCAATCATGCTCATCTCAAACTCACTCTACATCTCCTTAGCAAATTCTTCACTAAGCTTTTCATTACGTCCAAAAATAATGCCATCAACAAATATAGCTACCAGTAACAAACCTTCAAATGCCTCTCTTATGAATAGATTACAATCTACTTCTCCTTTCTTGAATCCAATATTTTTCAAGTATCCATCAAGTCTCTCATACCAAGCTCTAGGGGCTTGCTTAAGTCCATAGAGGGATTTCTTCAGTCTGCATACCATATCAGGCTTGTTTGATAAGGTGAATCCTTCTGGATGTTCAATGTAAACTTCTTCCTTTAGCTCTCCATTCAAGAAAGCTGACTTGACATCCATTTGATAGACTTTGAAGTTTTTGACTGTTGCATAAGCTAAAAACAACCTAATGGACTCTAATCTGTTCACAAGTGAAAATGTGTCTGAATAATCAATACCTTCTCTCTGCGCATATCCCTTACATACTAACCTTGCTTTATTCCTTACTACTATGCCATCTTCCTACATCTTATTTCTGAATATCCATTTTGTTCCAATCACATTCTTATCACTAGGTCTTGGGACTAGTTCCCAAGTATCATTCTTAATAATCTGATCTAGTTCTTCTTTCATAGCTTCATGCCAATCTGAATCTTTACATGCATCTTCAACACTTAAAGGTTCAATCTCAAATAGTAAACATACTACCTCATTGCTTGCTAAATTATTTTCTTTTGATCTTGTTGTGACTTTGCTGCTCTGATATCCAATGATGTCATCCTTAGAATGATATCTAAAAGTAAACTTTGGAACTTTAGGTGATACTGTCTCATCTACCTTTGGAGTTTCTTCTTCACTTGTCTCAGGGTCATTGAATAATACATCAATACTGTCAAACATCTCTTCAACAACTATCTCACTAGTGGAAGGTCTGGGTTCTTCTTCAATCATAGGTGAATAATTATGATATCTTTCTTGAACCATAAACTTTTCATCAATCTTAACATGAGCACTTTCAATGATCTTCTTCAATCTTAAATTGAAACATCTATAAGCTTTTCTTTTAGTAGAGTAACCGAGTAAAATACCTTCATCGCTTCTTGCATCAAACTTGCCTACTACTTCATCTCTCTTGATGTAGCACTTGCTTCCAAAGATTCTAAAGTATTTTACTGTGGGAACATTACCAAACCATAGCTCATAAGGTGTCTTGTCTGCGCCAAGCCTCAATTGAATTCTATTGATGGTATAGACTATTGTATTAATTGCATCTCTCCAATAGGTGTGTGCAACTTTTCCTTCAATCATGATGGTGTGCGATGTATCAAGGATGATCCTATTTCTTCTCTCTGTAATCCCATTCTGCTAAGGGGTTCTAGGTGCACTCAACTATCTTTTTATGCCATGTTCTTCGTAGTATTTATAGAATTTGTCAGAGGTGAATTCTCCTCCTCTATCTGATCTTAGACATTTTATTTTTAGTCCAGATTCATTCTCAACCTTGGCTTTAAATATTTTTAATTTCTCAAAAGCTTCTGACTTATCTTTTAAGAATGCAACCCACATCATTCTAGTATAGTCATCAACAAACAAAATGAAATACCTTTCACCATAGTATGACCTTATTTGAGTTGGTCCACATAGGTTTGTATGAATCAAAGCCAACTTATTCTCCTCTGAATTGTGCTTACTTCTGAATGAATTCCTCACATGCTTTCCCATCAAACATTCCCTACAAATAGTATCAAGTGGTTTTTCTATGCTAGGTAGGTCTCTAACTGCCTTCACATTACTTATCTTTACTATGTTATCAAAATTGATATGACATAGTCTTTTATGCCATAGACAACTATCATCAATTTTAGCAACAAAACAACTTGCTTCTGAATTAAGTTGAAAAATATTACCTTTAGTCTTTGAACCTGATACAATCATAACACCATCCTTGTTGTTAATGGTGCATTTCTTATCTTTGAACTCCAACCGATAACCTTTTTCAAGTAACTGTCCAACACTAAGAAGATTATGTTTCAAACCATCTATATAGAGAACATCATCAATGTTGTTCTTTCCATCCAATGTGATAGCTTCTCTTCCAATGATAGGTTTAGGAGTGTTATCTCCAAATCTAACCATGCCACCATTGTATTTTTTAAAATGAACAAATCTATCTTTATCACCTATCATGTGATGTGAACAACCACTATCTATAATCCAATCTTTCCTTATATCAGCTTGTGAAATCAATGCTAGCTCTTGTTCTTTTTTCTCATTTTCATGATCCATCTCATTATTCATTTTTTATATAATAGCAATGAATCCAATTTCTTCTTCAGTTGAATCATCATCTGATACTCCATCTCCAGTATAGTAACATTCTTTTGAGTATTTGGGCTTGTAGTCATTTTTGAACTTTTTATCTCTTGTAGGACATGGATGCAAAGTGACCAATCTTATTACATGAAAAACATTTAAATGGAAATTGACCTTCATATTTCCCTTTTCCTTTCTTTTCTCTCTTAGAAATCATGGCAATCAAATCATCTATTGCTTTTTCTTCATCATTATCATCAAAATTACTAGAAGTGTTTGTAGATTTCTTACCATGGACTATTGCTTTTAAGGCTGTCTCACTTTTAGGTCCTGTCTTCAATCTTGATATCTCAAAAGCTGAAATTTTTCTGATCAAGGTTTCTCTTTTGAAATTTGATGTAAGCTACATGGTCTCATCAAGGATGTTAATCTTGTTTTCATACTCTATGGTGACAGTAGTCATCAATTTATCCATAATGTCTTCCTCTGAGATATCTCCACCATTGTTTCTAATTCTAGCAACTTCTTCATTGATCCTTTGGTTGTAAGCTCTAATGTTTTCTTTAGGTAGCATTTCTAATGTATTGTATCTTTTCTTCCACATTTTGTTGTGTGCATCCTTTGATTGTTTGTATCCTTCAAACATGTCTTCTAGGTGCTTCCATATCTTGTAGGTTGTGTCTACTTTCTTTATCTCTGAGAACTTACTATCAGATAGGCGCTAATAATGGCTTCTTTGGCTATTGCATTATGATGGAATGAGTCCTTCTGCTTCCTAGTAGCATCTTCCTTTGCAAGATCTAGTAGAGAGGGGATCTGAACTTCTTTGATAGCCACTTCAAAAACTTTAAAAGCAATGCACTGCAAATGTGTCATCAGCTTGTTCTTCCAATCAAGATAATTCTCTCCATCAAACTTAGGACTGTCTTTTCTAAAGAATGTCATCTGATCAACCTCAAGTTGTTAAAATTTCTCTCCGAGGAACTTGGATCTGATACCAATTGTTAGGAATAGTCCCAAGTGATAACTAAGAGGAGGGGGTGAATCAGTTATCTATAAGATTCAATTCTTTATCCAATTAAGTATACTTAAAACATAAAGCATAAACACAATGAAAGAACACTTGAACACAACACAAATATTTTGGTTATGGAGAAACCCAAATAGGTAAAAACCCTAGTGGGAATTGCCACCCACTAATAATCTGCACTAGTGTATTATGATCCTTGTTAGAAGATCCTTAACCCTGTTAGGAGTTATCTTTACAATGCATTTAGTACAGTGACCTTGTTAAGGGTCAAACCTTGTTAGGAGCCTATTACAATTAACCCTGTTAGGGGTGAGGATGCACTATCCGAGAGCACACTGCTCAAAGGGATGAAGGCTACAACCTTCTAAATAACAAATACACACTATATCTAGATCTTGGTGAACTGTGCTTTGACCTGCTATCTGGATTAGTTCCAATGTATAGCATAAACTCTTTACCTAGTCACATAGACCTTCTACTGATGTCTCAACACTTCACACACTCTTCTCTTCTCTTCCCATTCAACCCTGAACCATACTTTTAGCAATCACAAATGAATGCCTATAAATATCTTTCCTCTAAATGAAATAATCAAGTCAGCCTATTAGAACCACCTTGAAATCATATTAGAGAAATAATAACAATCTTCTATAAGATATAAGTTGGCTCTACTAAGCACGCAACAAGAATTGGGACATGTCTAAATCAATAAATGTAGGCACACACTACACACTGTCGACTCTACCAATTTAGTTGATACTTTCTCTTCAAGAAGAATTACATCATGCACTCTTAATAGAACATTACTAACTCTTTTTCTAATCACTAATCCAAGGGCACATACCGAAATGATAGGTGCAACTCATGTACTAATAAATTCTCTATCGGCTCTTCTAGATAAATAGAGAAAATTACAACTGGTGAATAGAGACTTCATAACTTCACTTCTAATGATCATCAAACTCTGCATCCATGAATGTAGCATCAATAACATATCTAAATGCGCAAGTCTCCATGATAACTGTATGGACAATTACTCATAGAACACTGCCTGTAACTCTATCAGGAACATTATTGATACAAACTGCTACACATCTATGTGTACCAACAATTAACCTCTGCATCCATGATATCATGTTGATAACATGTCCATGCCTCATATACTCAATACTTATTGTATAAGTCTTCTACACATGCTACTTACCATATGTTGTCATCACTGACAAACATACAGTCAGCACTGGCTTGCTGGCAAATCTCCAACACCTTCTTTATCAAAGCATCTTCCATTCTTTTAGCTACTTCACCATGTTCCTCTTTTCTTAGGAACCTTTCCTTCTCAAAGATGCCAATATTCTCTAACACCATCCATGTTATCTTGTGCTCCTCTAATGGTGTTAATACCATCTTCACTCCATTATTTGTGAAAGTGTAGGTGTTCTTGCTGCCATCATGTAGATATCTCTTCTCAACCTGCCAAGCCCTTCCTAAAATCACATGGCAATCATTCAAAGGTACAATGTCACATAGTATAATATCTTTATATGATCCAATGGTGAAGGGAACATAAGCTTGCTCCTTCACATCAACACAAAATCCAACATCCAATCCTCGTGCTTTCTAAGGCCTAACATGTTCTATTCTTGGTAGATTCAATTTGTTAACCATCTCAAATGAAACAAGATTTTTAAATGAACCACTTGAAACAACAACCTTACAAACGTTACCTTTACATCTGCATTGTGTCTTGAATATTTGGTACCCCTGATTATATGTTGTGTCCTCATCCATTATGACCACCATTTCTTCTATCAAATATTAAACCTTCAATCTTTGTCTCCTTGATGCAAAGACTCAACTCAGGAACTCACCTCAAAGGATATTCTCAACTCCAAGGGTTTTGCAAGGATTCCATACACCAAAGATAAAAAGATTCTTCCCTCACACTTTTCACCTAGGATGTTCCTAGGCTCTGATATCGACGTATCCCTTGCGAGGTAGAGAAGCCAAAGACATGAAGAACATGCACATAAAAATGAGAGCTTAAAAACTTAAATGGAATACACCAAGAAGTACCAAATGATGAATTCTCAATTTTTGTAATGGAAAAGCATCAGAACCGTCCATTTCTAGAACTTTATTTTCTAGTCTAAATGATTTTTCTATAGTCATAATGATTTTTCTAAAACTTGATTTTCTAGTCTTAATAATTTTTCTATAGTCCTAATAATTTTTCTATAGTCTTAATGATTTTTCTTTCATCCTAATTTTTGTTGCTCTTGATAAATTAAACCTTGAATTTGAATTTTTATTCACTGTTTTATTTCAGCTTGATATTTCATTCATTTTTCATATACACAGAGACTACACATGCTGATAAAAAAATGAGCTATTTGATTATTCATTGTTCATGATTGTAAATGGTCAATATTTTAGATGGTACTCCTTGGTGTATTCCATTTAAAAATAATCATATTTCTATTACTATGATAAATGTCCCTCTGTGTGCTTGTGAACTGTGGGCTTAGTTCCATGTTTTCTTTCATTTTTGCATTTGAAATGTTAAATATGGGCTACATATAGAGGTATTATGTGTATCGTTGTTGGTGAATATTTGATTGTAATATTTTTTATTTGTTTTTCTTTGTTTTCTTGTTGTTTATTTTCCATTTCTACAATATGGACATGTACTTTTCTTTGAGCACTATGCTTTATGTTGTGGGCTACAAGGCAAAGCCATTAGGCCTCTGTGACAGTCTGAAGCTATTTATCCTATTAATACCCTTGGTATTTTGGACCACCCCTTGGAGGATAGGAACACCATAGAGATGCTCAATATTATTACATTGGATCATTTGAAGGTGGTTGTTTTGTTTTTCCTTAATGTTTCGGGGTCCTGTGGTTATAGTATTCTGCAACACGCAACTTTGTTTCACAGCATAAAACCTTTGTTTGCCAATAAGCCTCTTATTGTAGTTTGTAATAAGATTGATTTGCAACCACTAGAGACTACTCTACAAGCTTGAAGAAGTGGTATATTTTGGCAAATGAAGAGTGGAAAGAGGATGATATTGCTAAGATCATGGATGGACATAATGTTGCAGACTTTATTGATCCAGATATCTTGCAGAGGCTTGAAGAACTGGAGAGGGAAGAAGGGCTTAGGATGACAGTTGAGGGTGACAAGGATGATGAGATGGGGGAAGTGGAGTTGAATTCTAATAAAAAGGAAGCTCTGGCTGCAATTAGGAAGAAGAAGAAGATGCTTATCATCGAACACAGATTGAAGAAGAGTACTACAAAGAGCATACCTACCATACTAAGGAAGTTTGACAAGAACAAGGAATATGGCTTAAACATAATGGGAAGACATATTTCTAGCCTGGGCTTGGATCCTTCAACAATTATCTTGATAATAAATGAAGCAGATAAGAGCTAAGAAATTAGCTTCCAAAAAAAATCTTGTAAATGAACTATGTGTACCCTAATTCATGTGCCCTCTGCACATACCCAAAGGATATATTTGAAACAAGAAGGGTAAGGCTTAAATATATCCTTTTGGGTACACACAGAGACCACATGAATTTGGGTATGCATAGTTCATTTATGAGATTTTTCTTGGGAAGCTAATTGCTCATCTATCATCTACTTCATTGTTATGAAGCTAATTGCCGTAGGATCCAAGCCCAGGCTAGAAATATGTCTTCCCAAACATAAAAAATATGCACGTAAACACGATAGCTAAGAAACATAAATGTAGATATCACAACAGCTAAGAAACATAAATGTAGGCATCATGGTACAATTTTTTGGAGACAACATAATTGAGTTGTATACCTAGATGATGCAAAGCAACTACTACTCCTCTGGTTCCAGAGGAGTAGTGGTTGCTTTGCATCATCTAGGTATACCACTCAATTATGTTGTCTCCAAAAACTTGTGACCATGATCATGTCTACATTTATGTTTCTTAGTTGTTGTGTCCCATGACCCCTTATGATGCTTTATAGCCCTTTACGACCCCTAATAATACACATCTTAGAGGTCTTAAAATGTCTTAAAGGGTCATAAGAGACTCCTAGGAGGGGCCAGATGAGCTTCCACCTTCACGTGGTTGGCCCTATTAAGTAGAGAATGTTAAACTATTCTTGAAACAAAGAGAAGCTCAATAATTTAAGGTCTTAGTCCATGGAGATGGTGAAAAATTATGGGAATCAATGATGGAGAGTTTTTAGATACTAAGAAGAGGTATATGCAGTGGAGACCAGAAGGGATTTTTTGTGGATTTGCTAGATGTGGAGATTTTCTAGAGAGGGTTTCCAGATTGAATACCAGTGCAGAGATGATGATTCAGTACTATGTCTATAAAACCTTCACAAATATCCCTTTTTTGGCCTCCACTCATAACTCTTCTCAAAATCTAAAAACTTTGGATAATGTTTCTCATCCATGCATGAAATGTGCTAGTAATCGTATAAAATTACTTTTGTGAGACTAGGATCAATTATGAGAAGGTAAACAACAAGGTAATTTTATTGTATCTTTCATTTCTTTAATCCATTCATATTTTCTGCCTTCTCTTATGTTGGATATTGTGAAGTGTACATAAAGGCAAGGTGGTGATTATTCTCAATGATTGACATGTATAAGTCTTCCAACCCTTACCTAGTAGCTAGGAGTAAAGATAGTAGAGCTCAAGAGACCACCATAGTTGGTCTTCGTCCTTGGTCCATATAATGACAAAAATTTTTACATTTTGTTAGCTCATCAAATGCGGTGATTTGAAAGAATTTAATGGATGATATTTTCATGTATAACGTACATTATTTTAGTTTGATGTTGAATGAATTTATCTACTTCGTGCACTTGTAAACATCGAGCACATCCATAAAGAAGCATCCCCTCCCATGGCTTGAGTAATGTAGGCCATGTGAGGAGATGTTTCTTTATGGTTGTGCTCGTAGTTTACAAGTGCGCGGAGTCGATAAATTCATGCAACGTCAACTTAAATAATATATGTTATCATGAAAATATTCTATTAAATTCTTTCAAATCCCCTCATTTGATGAGCTAACGAAATGTAAAATATTTTGTCAGTATATGGACCAAAGACGGAGACCAACTATGATGGTCTCTTGAGCTTTGTTATTTTTACTATGCTCATTTGTCGCTTTTTCGACAAGTAGTAAAGATTTTCTAACAGAAGCGCTATATGTTCAATAGATTGTCTTGTCTGTAGTTTATTACAGATCGTCAGATATCCAATAGACAAATCGTCGGATGGAACCCCAATCTGATAGATTTATGTGATGGGATTGCTATACCTCTGACGGATTGTCCTATAGCCATTTACTGTATATCTATTGCCTTTCTGACCGAAAAAATGTCGTAAAAACCATTTTTTGATAGATTGGTCCCATAGTAAAATTGCTATTTATGTGGCCAATTCTGACGGGTAATGATGTCGAATTACTGACGGTTATCACTTATGTCACCATTTCCAACACAAAAACATGGATGGACACATGTGTCAAAGTTTTGACAAATAGGCATTGCAAATTTGACACATGCCCATTGGAATTTGGCCTCAAATGTACTAGTGAAAATATACTCACAACAAGAACAAATTGACTATGAAGAAACTTTTGCACCTGTAGCAAGAATTAAAGCAATAAGAATGATTTTGGCTTATGTAGCCTATAATAAATTTAAACTATATCAGATGGATGTGAAGTCAGCATTTCTGAATGAAGAATTAGAAGAAGAAGTTTACATTGAGCAGCCTGAAGGTTTTCCCTTAATTCATGAAGGAGACATGGTATGTAAACTGAGCAAAGCTTTATATGGACTTAAACAAGCACCTAGAACTTGGTATGCAAGATTGGATAAGTATTTTAGGATTTACTAAAGGCACAATAGATAGTAACTTATGTATGAAAGAAATTGAAAATGGTTTATTGGTGTAGTTATTTTTATTGATGATATTATCTTTGGAGGAGAAGATGAAGCCAGTGATAAATTTGGAGATGAAATGAAGACAGAATTTGAAATGAGTATGATTGGTGATATGAAATATTTTTTAGGATTGCAGATAGCACAAAACAGTGATGGTATCTTCTTATGTCAAACAAAGTACTTGAATGACCGATTGAAGAGATTTGGAATGGAGAACTGTAAGCCGGTTGGCACACCTATGGTAACTAGACATAAGTTATCTAGCACAGATGAGACTCTTGCAGTTGAAAAAAAGAGGTACATATCTATGATTGGAGGATTGCAATATTTAACTCATACAAGACTAGGCATATCACATGCGGTTGGAATTGTTGCAAGATTTCAAGTTAAAACTAAAGAATCACATTATGCAGTAGTAAAAAGGATACTGAGGTACTTGAAAGGCACAATTGAATATGGATTGTGGTATGAAAAATTTGATGACTTTACCCTATGTGCATATATAGATGAAGATTGGGGAGGCAGTGTTGATGACCAAAAAAGTACAAGTGGTGGAGCATTTTTTCTTGGAAAAATATTGGTTTCTTGGCTAAGAAAGAAACAAAATTATATTTCATAGAGCACAACCAAAGCATAATATGTTGCAATAGCAAATAATTGTAACTAGATAATATGGATGAAATAAATGTTCAAGGATATTGGAATAAAATTTGATGAGCCTGTTGTTATACACTATGATAAGACCAATACAATAAGTATGTCTAAGAATCTTGTACTACATTCTAAGACAAAACATATAGAAATAAAGTATCATGTAGTAAGAGAGAAAGTTGTAGAGAAAGAAGTCAAACTTGAGTATATAAGTACAAAAGAGAAGATTGCAGATATATTTACAAAGCCTTTTCCTAAGGATACATTTGAGTATCTGAGAGGTATGCTTCGGGTTATGCCCCAGCCTACTTTCAAGAAGTGATGCAGATTGTTGCATTAATCCACTAGTATATGAGCCTTATCTTTTTCTGGACTAGATGCTGGTACTTCCTCTATGGGGGAGTATGTGTTTATGAGATGATTCATGAGGACTCTAGTGAATGTATTTTCTGAAAAGTGTCTTTTGACATTGAAGTTTTTGCTGACATAGTGATGCATTATCTGTCATTGATATCAAATAACATAAAAGATTTATATGAAGTGCAAAGAAAGATAGATTACATAATTGGATATGTGCATTTGAAGATATAAGAATGATGGAAGATGAATCTGTTAGAAGCTATATTGGTAGAATGTCAAAAATTGTTGCAGGAATAAAATCTTGTGGAGGAGCAAAGACAGAGAATGAAGTGATATGGAAAATTCTGAGAACATTGACTCATGTATTTAAGCAGACAACATAGATGATTGAACAAGTTATACCTTGTACTATGAACTTTACAAGAGAGACTCTTCTTGGAAGATTAGAAGTAGCAAAAATCAACCTGAGGTTATCAGGAGACTTACCTAGAATGGAGACAACATTCAGTGCTCTTAGTATCCATCCTACTTTGTCAAGAAGTACCAGTGTGATTGGAGATTATGCCAGCAACAGATCTAGAAATGAAGAAGACAAGAAGATTGAAGAAGGTATTGCCTTTCTTGTGAAAAGAGAACCAGCCTCCTTTTCTTTATCCCTATTTCTAACAGAGCATAGTAGAAGTAGAATATGTAGCAGCAACAAACAATTGTAACCAGATAATTTGGATGAAGCAAATGCTGAAGGACATTGGAATTAAATTTGTTGAGCCTGTTGTCATACATTGTGACAACACCAGTATAGTTAGTATGTCTAAGAATCCTATATTACATTCTAAGACAAAGCATATAGAGATCAAGTATCATGTTGTAAGAGAGAAAGTTACTGAGAAAGAAGTTAGACTGGAGTACATAAGTACAACAGAGTAGATAGCAGACATATTTACAAAGCCTTTGCCTAAGGATACATTTGAGTATCTGAGAGGTATGCTTGGGGTTATGCCCCAACCTAATTTGGAGTAGTGATGTAGTTGGTTGCATCCGTCTAGTGGTATATGAGCTCTATCTTTCTTCTGGATCGAATGTTGATACTTCCTCTATGGGGGAGTATGTGTATCTAAACTGAGTCATGAGGACTCTTGTGGATGTATTTTCTGAATAGTATCTTTTGACATTTGAGTTTTTGTTGACATAGTGATGAAATTTCTATCATTGATGTCAATGGGGGAGAAGTGTACATGAAAAACCCTGTGTACCATCTGTTGGAGAGAACTGAATAGGAAAATGAAGCAAGATTTATTGATGAAGAAGATTCAAAATGTTTGTCAGAGCAATAGTATTGCAGTATTGGAATTTTGGAACAATGGATGTTTTTCATCTATATTTCCATCAATGCCAATGGGGGAGATTCTTAGGAATGAATGCTTGGCAGCCATTCTATTGTAGTTTTTGTTGCATTCATGACTATGATTGTCATTGATGTTAACACAGTGATCTTCTGGAGAATCACAAAGAAGCAGACAGTGTTTGGATTAGTTCATGTGGGATATTGCAGTTGGAGCTATACAATGTTGAGGTTACATTATTTGATATGTTATATGTCTATGGTTAAGAGCACAGATAGTAATTCATTTATTTATGGAAGTTATGAGCATTTTGGTAGAAGCAGTATTCAGGCAGTGTTCCTGAGTAGCGGTTTGTGGAAATCGGATGATATCTCCTAATCAGGATGGAATCTAGTTTTTCACGGTTAAATGGAAGTTTGAAACACATTGATGGTGATGTGGTCAACAACACAAACTTTGAGATCACACAAGTGAAGATTTATTGTATTTGGAAGCTGACAGTTTTGTGTAATTTTTTATGTAGCATGTGGAAACTTTTATTTTGTAATTGTGTGCCGACTCATTTGTAATTATTTGAGTGTGGTATAAAGGAAGGAATTTTTTTCCTTGTTTTAATGTAGTTGAATTAAGTAGTAGCATGGTTGAATGCGAATGTAAGCATGAAGTGAAGAAAAGAGCTAATGAAGTTGTGAAAGCAAAATTGTGAAGGAAGACATGCGAAGTACAGAGATCTGGAATTGAGATCTGCTGTAGCAGTGAGTGTGGTTTGGCACAATGAGGAGGTAACATATTTGATATTATTCTATTGAATAATCTTGAGGTTATTTGGACAGTGTGTTCAGTGATCTTGCCATTGAAGTTGTTTAGGCAGTGGGTCCTTCTGTCTTCCATAACTCCTAACAGGGTTAGAATTTTTTAACAGGGATTCAAATGTACTGAATGTATTTCATAAGACTCCTAATAGATTCCATCCTTTCACAAGGAATATTCATATTAGTGCATCTTTTTTGAGCATCATTCCCATCAGGGTTTACTCTTTGATCAAGAGGTTCCCTAGTCAACATATCTTATGTTATTGTGTCATTGTGTATATTTCTATGGTAGGTAATAATATTGCTTACATGGTTAAATGTTGTTAAAGTTGATAAAAGTTGTAATTATCTGATAACTGATTCACCCCCCCACCCCCCCTCTCAGTTATCTTACTGGACTTTACTTTCTAACAATTTGTCATTGTTAGAAAGTAAAGTCCACCAAGATAACTAAGAGGGGGGGGGTGAATCAGTTATCAGATAATTACAACTTTGAAAAACTTCAACAACATTTAACCATTTAAGCAATATAATTACCAACCATAGAAAGATATTCATACACAATGACACAATAACACAAGATATGTTGACTAGGGAACCTCTTGATCAAAGAGTAAACCCCGGTGGGAATGATGCCCACAAAAGATGCACTAATATGAATATTCTTTGTGAAAGGATGGACTTTGTTAGGAGTCTTATGAAATACATTCAGTACATATGAATCTCTGTTAGGAGATTTTGAATCCCTATTAAAAGATTCTAACCCTATTAGGAGTTATGGAAGACAAAAGGACCCACTGCCCAAACAACTTCAATGGCAAGATCACTAAACACACTATCCAAATGACATCAAGATTATTCAATAGAATAATATCAAATATGTTACCTCCTCACTATGCCAAACCGCACTCACTGCTACACCAGATCTCAATTGCAGATCTCTATACTTTGCATGTCTTCCTTCACAATTTCACTTTCACAACTTCATTAGCTCTTTTCTTCACTTCATGCTTACATTCGCATTCAAACATGCTACTAATTCATTCAACTACATTACAACAAGGAAAAACATTCCTTCCTTTATACCACACTCAAATAATTAAAAATGAGTCGGCACACAATTACAAAATAAAAGTTTCCACACGCTACATAAAAAATTACACAAAACTGTCAACTTCCAAATACAATAACTCTTCACTCATGTGACCTCAAAGTTTACGCTATCAACCATGTCACTATCAATGTGTCTCAAACTTCCCTTTAACTGCGCAAAACTAGATTCCATCCTGATTAGGAGATATCATCCGATTTCCACAAACCGCTATTCAGGAACACTGCCTGAATACTACTTCTACCAAAATGCTCATAACTTCCATAAATAAATGAATTACTATCTGTGCTCTTAACCATAGACATATAAAATATCAAATAATATAACCTCAACATCGCATAGCTCCAACTACAATATCCCATGTGTGCTAATCCAAACATTGTATGCTTCTCTACGAGTCTCTAGAAGATCACTGTGTTGACATCAATGACAATCATAGTCATGAATGCAACAATGACTACTATAGAATGACTACCAAGCATTCATTCCTAACAATCTCCCCCATTAGCATTGATGGAAACATAGATGAAAAACATCCAATGTTCCAAAAATCCAATATTGCAACATTGTTGCTCTGACAAACATTTTGAATCTTCTTCATCAATAAATCTTGCTTCATTTTCCTATTCAGTTCTCTCCAACAAATGGTACATAAGGTTTTTCATATACACTTCTCCCCCATTGACATCAATGATAGAAATTTCATCACTATGTCAACAACAACTCCAATGTCAAAAGACACTATTCAGAAAATACATTCACAAGAGTCCTCATGACTCAGTTTAGATACACATACTCTCCCATAAAGGAAGTATGAACATCCAATCCAGAAGAAAGATAGGGCTCATATACCACTGGACAGATGTAACCAACTATATCACTACTCAAAAGTAGGTTGGGGCATAACCCCAATCATACCTCTCAGATACTCAAATGTATCCTTAGGAAAAGGCTTTGTAAATATGTCTTCTATCTGCTCCTTTGTACTTATGTACTCCAGTCTGACTTCTTTCTCAGCAACTTTCTCTCTTACAACATGATACTTGATCTCTATATGCTTTGTCTTAAAATGTAATACAGGATTCTTAAACATACTAACTATACTGGTGTTGTCACAATGTATGACAATAGGCTCAACAAACTTAATTCCAATGTCCTTTAGCATTTTCTTCATCCATATTATCTGGTTACAATTGTTTTCTGCTGCTACATATTCTTCTTCTGCTGTGCTCTGTGAGATACAATTATGCTTCTTGGTCAGCCAAGAAACCAATCTTCCTCCAAGAAAAAAGGCCCCACCACTGGTTCTTTTCTTATCATCAACACTGCCTCCCCAATCAGCATCTATATATGCACATAGGGTAAAATCATCAAATCTTTCATACCATAGTCCATAATCCATTATGCCTCTTAAATATCTCAATATCCTCTTTACTGCTACATAATGTGATTCTCTAGGTTCAACTTGAAATCTTGCTACAATTCCAACTGAATGTGCTATATCTGGTCTTGTGTGTGTCAAGTACTACAATCCTCTAATCATGAATCTATATTTCTTCTGCTCAACTACTGGTGTTTCATCTATGCTAGATAGTTTATGTCCTGTAACCATAGGTGTTCCAACTGGTTTACAATTTTCCATTCCAAATCTTTTTAGCAAATCATTCAAGTACTTTGTCTAAGTTACAAAGATACCATCATTGTTCTATGTTATCTGTAATCCCAAAAAGTATTTCATCTCACCAATCATACTCATTTCAAATTCTATCTTCATTTCATCAACAAATTTGTCACTAGCTTCATCTTCTCCTCCAAAAATAATGTCATCAACAAAAAAAACTATAATCAACAAACCATTTTCAATTTCTTTTGTGTACAGATTACTATCAGTTGTTCCTTTAGTAAATCCCAATTTTAACAAATACTTATCCAATCTTGCATACCAAGTTCTAGGTGCTTGCTTTAGTCCATATAGTGCTTTCTTTAGTTTACATACCATGTCTCCTTCTTGAGTCAAAGGAAAACCTTCAAGCTGCTCAATGTCGACTTCTTCTTCCAATTCACCATTCAGAAATGCGAACTTCACATCCATCTGATACACTTTGAATTTCTTAAAAGCTACATAGGCCAAAAACATTCTTACTACTTCAATTCTTGCTATAGGTGCAAAAGTTTCTTCATAGTCAATTCCTTCTTGTTGTGAGTATCCCTTACATACTAATCTTGCTTTGTTTCTTACTACTTCTCCTTGTTCATTCATCTTGTTCTTGAATACCCATTTAGTTCCAATCACATTCTTGTCTTTAGGTCTAGGGACCAATTCCCATGTTTTGTTCTTTTCAATCTGATCTAGTTCTTCTCTCATAGCATTGATCCAATGTTCATCTTCACAAGCTTCACTAGTAGATTTAGGTTCAATTTGAGAAATCAAACATAAATGTACCTTATTCTGAGTCAGAACTCCTCTGTCCAAAGTTCCAATAACTTGATTAGTAGGATGATGTCTTGATAAATACCTGCTCGGTGTCATAGTCTCAGGTCTTGCTTCAACTATAGATTCTTCTCTAGATTCCTCCCTGGTTTCTTCAACGTGACTCTCATTCAACAAATCACTGTCAGTCTCATAGAATAATTTAGTAGTTTTAGTGCTAGGCTTAGGATGAGCTTCTTCATCAGATTCATAATCAAGCATTCTTTCCTAAATTTTGAACTTTTCATCAACTTTAACATTTGCGCTTTCAACAATAGTCTTAGTTCTCATATTATAACATCTATATGCTTTGCTCTTCAAAGACTATCCAAGAAAAATACCTTCATCACTTCTAGGATCAAATTTTCCAATATCATCATCTCTCTTTATATAACATTTGCTTTCAAAAATTTTAAAATACTTAACTGAGGGTGCATGTCCAAACCATAATTCATAAGGTGTCTTGTCTGTATCTGCTCTGATTTGTACTCTGTTCATTGTATATACTATTGTATTCACTACTTCTCTCCAGAATATCTTTGCCAAATCATTCTCAAATAACATAGCTCTTGTTGCTTCAGTCATTGATCTATTTCTTCTTTCTGCAATACCATTTTGTTTAGGTGTTCTAGGGGCTGAAAACTGTCTCTTAATACCATTCACTTCACAAAAGGTGTTAAACTCTTTAGAAGTAAATTCTCCACCTCTATCAGATCTCAAACATTTAATCTTCATTCCAGATTCATTCTCAACTTTATTCTTAATGATCTTAAACTTATCAAATGCTTCAGATTTTTCTTTAAGAAATACAATCCACATCATTCTTGTAAAATCAGCAACAAGAATCATAAAATACCTTTCTCCATAGAATCCTCTAGTCCTGGTAGGACCGCTCAAATCTATATGAACAATATCCAACTTCTCTATCATTGTGAACTTATTACTAGGAAATGAACTTCTCTTCTACTTAGCTATCACACATTCCTTGCAAATCATGTTAGTAGGCTTCATAATTTTAGAAAAATCTCTTACTGCAAGTGTAGTACTCACTTTCACAATGTTATCAAAGTTTATATGACAAAACCTTCTATGCCATAACCAACTGTCATCAATCTTAGTAATCAAACATGTCATCTCATTAGGATACAACTAAAATACTTTACCTCTAGTTCTAGATCCATCTCCAATCAAATTTCTATCTTTATCCTTTATCACACAAGCTTTCTCAGTAAACCAAACTTGATATCCCTTATCCACTAACTATCCAAAACTCAAAACATCATCAATATTAGTCTTTCCATCAAGACTAATAGATCCTATACCTTTAATCAAACAAGGTGCATTGTTTCCAACTCTCACAACTCCTCCATCATAATTGTTAAACTTTATGAACTTTTTTCATGTCTCCAGTCATATGATGTTAACAACCACTGTCTATAATCCAATCAGCTTTCTTTTCAACTTAGGAAACTAAGGCTTTTTCTTCCTTAACATCAGTTTCAGGATTCTCTTCTTTAATTGCTACAAATCATATTTCATCATTATTCTCAGTATCACTTTCACTTAGAGTTCTTTATATACTAGCTTCAAGGTCTTCATCATTAGCATAATAACATTCCTTAGATCTTCTAGGCTTGAAATTGTTTCTGTACTTTTTAACTCTCTTAGGGCATTTAGATGCAAAATGACCATATTCTTGACAAGTCCAACATTTAAAAATTTTCTTACCGTCTGGTTCTCTTTTCACAAGCAAGGCAATACCTTTTTCAATCTTCTTGTCTTCTTCATTTCTAGATCTACTGCTGGCATAATCTCCACTCACACTGGTACTTCTTGACAAAGTAGGATGAATACTAAGAGCACTAAATGTTATCTCCATTCTAGGTAAGTCTCCTGATAACCTCAGGTTCATTTATGCTGCTTCTAATCTTCCAAGAAGAGTCTCTCTTGTAAAGTTCATAGTACAAGGTATAACTTGTTCAATCATCTATGTTGTCTACTTAAATACAGGAGTCAATGTTCTCAGAATTTTCCATATCATTTCATTCTCTGTCTTTGCTCCTCCACAAGATTTTATTCTTGCAACAATTTCTAAAATTCTACCAATATAGTTTCTAATAGATTCATCTTCCATCATTCTTATATCTTCAAATGCACATATCCAATTATGTAATCTAGCTTTCTTTGCATGTTCATCACCTTCAAAAGTAGAGTGTAAAGATTTCCAAATTTCATGAGATTTGGTTAAACATTTTACCTGACTATACTCATTCTCCAGAAGTGCTGTCAAAAGTGCTTCTCTTGCAAGTCTGCTACACATGAATAGATCTAGCTCATCTTTAGATCCTGTCTCAAGACTGTCTTCTTCAATGATAGTTTTATCATTCTTTGTAATCAACCAATAACCTGGTCTTAAATACAGTAGATGTGTCTTCATATTTTCTTTCCAGCTGTCAAAATTTACTCCATCAAACTTAGGGCTTTCTTTCCTAAAATTCACCATGGATCTCCTTAAGTTGTTAAACTTTTCTTTCAAGGACTTGTTGCTTTGATACCAATTGTTAGAAAGTAAAGTCCACCAAGATAACTGAGAGGGGGGGGGGGTGAATCAGTTATCAAATCATTACAACTTTTATCAACTTCAAAAACATTTAACCATGTAAGCAATATAATTACCTACCATAGAAATATACACAATGACACAATAACACAAGATATGTTGACTAGGGAACCTCTTGATCAAAGAGTAAACCCCGGTGGGAATGATGCCCACAAAAGATGCACTAATATGAATATTAATTATGAAAGGATGGACTCTGTTAGGAGTCTTATGAAATATATTTAGTACATATGAATCCCTGTTAGGAGATTTTGAATCCCTGTTAAAAGATTCTAACCCTGTTAGGAGTTATGGAAGACAGAAGGACCCACTGCCTAAACAGCTTCAATGGCAAGATCACTAAACACACTATCCAAATGACCTCAAGATTATTCAATAGAATAATATCAAATATTTTACCTCCTCACTGTGCTAAGCTCCACTCACTGCTACACCATATATGAATTTCAGATCTCTGTACTTCGCATGTCTTCCTTCACAATTTCGCTTTCACAACTTCATTAGCACTTTTCTTCACTTCATGCTTACATTCGCATTCAACCATGCTACTAATTCATTCAACTACATTAAAACAAGGAAAAACATTCCTTCCTTTATACCACACTCAAATAATTACAAATGAGTCGGCACACAATTACAAAATAAAAGTTTCCACATGCTACATCAAAAATTACACAAAACTAACAGCTTCCAAATAAAATAACTCTTCACTCGTGCGACCTCAAAGTTTGTGCTATTGACCACATCACTATCAATGTGTCTCAAACTTCCCTTTCACTACGCAAAATTATATTCCATCCCGATTAGGAGATATCATCTGATTTCCACAAACCGCTACTCAGGAACACTGCCTGAATACTGCTTCTACCAAAATGCTCATAACTTCCATAAATAAATGAATTACTATTAAAATAATAATAAAAAAATATAGAGTTAGGAAATTGTTTAATCAATGAGCAAGAAAAAGAAGTGTTACCATGAATAATCACAAAAAATGAGGAGCATTCACCAAGCACAATGAAACAAGGAGACAATATTTTGAAGGGGGAAAAGCATAAAAAAACCCCTGTGATATTAATGAAAGTGGAAAAAATATGCCTAAGAATGAAAGAGAGAGAGAGAGAGAGAGAGAGCTTAGCTCATATAATATTCGAAAAGAAGAAGAATAATCTCATGAGAGAATGAGAGAGAGGAGCCATCTCTTAATAGAGATGTAAGAAAGGAGTTACATTGTAACTCTCAATTCTGTGTATGCCACATTTCTCTAGTGTGTGAGACAAGTGTAGGATTCCTCATAAGGAAGAATATCTATTTTCCTTAATAAAGGAAATTACAAATATGACATGTCCTCCCACTTGGACTAGAGGACGAATACAATAGGATACCTTGGTTTATCCTTTAAATACATAAATACCAAGGAAAGATTAAATTCTAACACCCCCCTTTAATCTTTCCTTGGGGTAATTTCATCAATAGTTATCAAACCCAAATGTTTACAATGATTTTGAGATTGTTCTTTTGAAAGAGTCTTCACTAGGATGTCTGTGGCTTGATCATCTTGCAAGTCTTCGACTTGTGCTTTGGAGCTTGAATGGTACATTTTGGCAAAGTGAATAGCATGTTGAGGAGGGCCCAAATCTTTAAGAGACCACTGAGATTCTTGAGATGCATTTATGCAGTTTGTATATTCATTTTCATTTAAAAATAAAGGTGGAGCATAATCAATACTTGTGCCTACAATAAGGCAAAAACCACTAGTAGAGTGCCCATCATTAGGATCACCTAGTGCTGAATCAATAACGCTTTGGAAAAAATTATATTGAGAATCATTAGGAAAATAATTAGAAATTCAATCTTCAGTTGCATAAACCAAATTTGTAATATGTTCATGAGTCATAAAATCAGAAATGCAATCTTTAGTTGCATAAGACAAATCAGTAGTGTAGTCATCATAATATGAAGCATTAATAGAAGAGTTAATATAAGCATCATTATCATTAACCTCCACAATAATCACAGGATTAGTACTATCATCATGAATTTCATTTTGAGTAATAAACATATCTTGCAAAGTAACATTAAGAAAGTTAGATATAATTTCCTCTTCTTGGTCAAACATATCATCAACATGAGAGCAAGGAGGAGTAAACAGATTATTACCATCACCATCAACCTGTAACAAGTTATCTCTATGAGGAAAATAGGAAGCGAGGGGATCATCCCCAAAACAAACATCATCACATGGGTCATCCCAAATAGGACAATCATTTAAAGGATACATAATGTCAAAGTGCGGTGTAGAGTTTTGATTTGTATGATTAATAAGGGGAACAGGCTTCTCATAAGTTTGAAATGTGTTCTCTAAGACATGCCAAGCATGATGAGTTGCAGTACAATCTGAGATAAGATGATATAAATTTGGATTTAATGAGAATCTGATTAGACCAAACGCTTCCTCATCTTTCAATTGCTAGGAATCCTAGTCAGCCTAAGGAGTGGTGGATGTTGGTTTCAAATTTGATGAAGACACAATATCAAAAAGGTTTTGAGATTTTAGAAGATCAGACATGTGTGGCCTCCAAACAGTATAATTGAAACTAGTGAGTCTAAATTTTGGCATTAATATAGACATGATTAAATAGAATTACAATTGAAAATAAGCAGAAGAATATTAAATTTAAAAGAAATTTAAAACTTTGTTAAAAATAGTTTCCTTTCTAAGGAGAAAAAAATGTTACAACCTGCAAAGATACGTTAGAAAACAGATATACAGAAAGGTTAATAAAAGAAATTCAACCTTGCAAGACAGACGAGATAATTGACAAAGATCAGAAAACTAAAAAACTGGGTAAAAAAAGCTAGATTAGTATCTGGAATAAAAGAACGTTAAGAATCTAACTAAAAAAAAACTTAATCACTTGAATTTAAAGAAAATAAACTTCTTATATGAGAAATGTCAAAAATAATTTAAATTTCATTAAAAACTGTTAATTTCAAAAAATTTATATTTAAAATTTAAAAAAAAAAAGAAATTGAAATTATTGATTTATAGAAAAAACAAATTTAAAAAACTTAATATTTAAAAAAACTTTAAATAAACACCCTTTATATATATAATAAGCTACATAAAAAAATTTAATATGAGATCTCAATAAATAAGAATTAAATAAATAATGAATAAAATTTTAAGCAAAATTCTAACTATTTTTAAAAAAATATCTTAAAAGATTTTTGAAAAACTTACAAACTTTATTCTACATAAATCAAATTAATCTTAGTTCCTTAAGACTGTGAAACGTGTGCCTTTGAGGAGAATTTAAGATAGGCTTTATAGTTAAAAGAATATTATGAATGTGCTAAAACCTAAGCCCTTTGCCAATAATAAGAACCAAAGGCAACAAGGCAAAAAAATATATATAACAAAAAACCAGAGAGAAAACCTGGTCTAGTTCCTACACACAATGTTAGTCACTGGAAATTGAAACTGCAAAGATATAACATGTAAGTCTATCGAAACCTCACAAACAATCAGCACCAAAGAAATGAAATACAAAACTAAAAGATTAGAGAATGAAAATGAAAGAAAGCTTTCGATTAAAAAGGAAAAAAAGCCCAAAAATAGTGCATGCAAAGCAAGACTAATTCAAGTTTGAATATCTTATACTCACACGCCTCTATACCCTAGATGGGCTTCTTGGAATATGCACACAAACCCAAACTTCTGCCAGCTACGGCAAATCAATATGCAAATCCTTGTGAAATGAATACAAGTCACGAAGCCGGAGCAATAATGGGAGGCGAATATTCAAAAATGGGCTTTACTGATCGATCTCTAAAAAATGCAGGTAAAAAATTGTAGAAAGATGGGCACAATTTGCAAAGAAAATTTTAGATAGCACTAGGGCATTCTACAACAGTGTCATGAGACATGAAGCCTCTGACGCACAATGCTGCATATGCATGTCATTGTTTTGACATCACCGGCCACCAAATCAAAGGAAAAAATAAAGAGAGAGAAATAAATCGCAAGGCAATAGCAAAAAATTTGAAAAAAAGCAAAATTAAATGAATCCTAAATTAAAACACTATCATACGAAATACAAAGGGCAGTACAACTTTTGCTGTTATCCAAGTAATTTGTCACAACAATTAGCAAGAACCGGTAGTCTCTACAGTTCCAAAATCTGAGAGAAGTATTGCATGAAATGTTGAATTTGAACCCGTGGGGGCACAACAGAGAGAAAGTAAAATAGTGCTCCAACCATCTATATATACAACTTATCAGAAACTAGTAAGTTTAGCCATTTCTTCAATACAAAAAAACATAAAAACGCCACATGAAGAGGTTCCAATAAGGAGATGAAAGGATCAAACACTTGAGTCTAAGATAAACTGAGAAACTGCGATCTAAGCAGAGAATCAACAAAAAAATAGAGAATCAAAGCAAAGAAGAAGCCACTATGCAGATTGGTAAACTAAAAAAATTCAAACCCTTTTATAAGAATACAGATATAGATTGAATGAGAAAACAAAAAAAATATCAACGGAAGCCTCCTCTGATGAAATTACAGATCTTACAGACAGAAAAAAAATGATAACAGGAATACCAACTTTTAGTATTTGAAGACTTTGTAACAAAAAATCGAATAATCACCTCAAACACATATGAATCTTGCAGAGATTTACAAGTCGCCGAGATTAAAAAAACAAAAAAAGAAACACACGCATGCAAGGAAACAAAACAGAGCTAATAATAAAAAAAATGTATGCAAGGAGAGAGTAGAGAGAATTTTAATGACAAAGAATATGCAGAGCATAATAAGGTAAAAAGTGCATGTAATGATGATTTTCCAAAACGCCTGCAAGGAATAGAACTAAATTTAGAAACTAATAATTGTAATTTGAAAAAAATTATATTCATGCAAGGACTTGAAATTAGAAACTTTCAACTCTTTAAAAGCTTTCAATATTATAATATTAAGAAATTCTATATAACTAGGAACCGATATTAGAACAAAAAAAATGAAGTATTCTTTGAATTCTATTAGTATTAAAAAATATTATAATATTAAAACAAAATTTAATAATATGATAAAACGAAGATTTTGATAGATTTAAATTTTCATAAATTTCTTTATCAGAAATGCAACCAAACCTGCACAAATTAAAACAAAAATGAGACCAATAGTTAAACGGGTTTTGGTGGTAAACCAGCCAAAACTAAAAAAAAATTCAAGTTTTCACTCTTAATCAGATTAGTAAAAAAAACTTGTAAAGAACTCTCTCAAGAGTCTTCGATATTGGAGTGCTCCAAGATATGGTAGCTCCTTCACCTGTACACTCAATACACGATTAAACCAACCTGCTCTGATACCATGTTAAAATAATAAAAACAAAATATAGAGTTAGAAAATTGTTTAATCAATGAGCAAGAAAAAGAAGTGTTACCATGAATAATCACAAAAAACTAGGAGCATTCACCAAGCACAATGAAACAAGGAGACAATATTTTGAAGGGGGAAAAGCATAAAAAAACCTCGTGATATTAATGAAAGTGGCAAAAATATGCTTAAGAATGAGAGAGAGAGAGAGAGAGAGAGAGAGCTTAGCTCATACAATATTTGAAAAGAAGAATAATCTCATGAGAGAATGAGAGAGAGGAGCCATCTCTTAATAGAGATGTAAGAAAGGAGTTACATTGTAACTCCCAATTCTATGTATGCCACATTTCACTAGTGTGTGAGACAAGTGTAGGATTCCTCATAAGGAGGAATATCTATTTTCCTTAATAAAGAAAATTACAAATATGACATGTCCTCCCACTTGGACTAGAGGATGAATACAATAGGATACCTTGGTTTATCTTTTAAATACATAAATACCAAAGAAAGATTAAATTCTAACAATTATTGTCTGCACTCTTAACCATAGACATATAACATATCAAATAATATAACCTCAACATCACATAGCTCCAACTGCAATATCCCACGTGCGCTAATCCAAACACTGTCTACTTCTCTACGAGTCTCCAGAAGATCACTGTGTTGACATCAATGACAATCATAGTCATGAATGCAACAACAACTGCTACAAAATAACTACCAAACATTCATTCCTAACAGTTATGCCCCAGCCTAATTTCAAGAAGTGATGCAGATTGTTGCATCAATCCACTGGTATATGAGCCTTATCTTTTTCTGGACTGGATGTTGGTACTTCCTCTATGGGGGAGTATGTGTTTATGAACTGATTCATGAGGACTCTAGTGAATGTATTTTCTGAAAAGTGTCTTTTGACATTGAAGTTGTTGTTGACATAGTGATGCATTATTTGTCATTGATATCAATGGGGGAGAAGGATACATGAAAAACCATCTATTGTAGAGAATCTGAGGGAGAAGGATACAAGCAATATAAAATGGAAAACTAAAATAATTAAGCAAGAAAATGAAGCAAGATTTCATTGATGAAGAGCATGAGAAAACATTTCAGAGCTGTAGTGTTGCAGTGTTGGTATTCATGAAACTTGGATGTTTTTTCATCTATGTTTCCATAAATGCCAATGGGGGAGATTGTTAGGAATAAATTATGAATATATCCTATGGGGGAGTATTCACAGCCATTCTGTAGTATTTTTATTTCATTCATGAATGTGATTGTCATTGATGTCAACACAGTGATCTATTGAAGATTAGCAAAGAAGCAGACAATATTTTTATTAGCACACGTGGGATATTGAAGATCAAGATATGCAGAGTTGAGAACTTAATCTATTATGTTTCCTAATATCATGGTTAAGAGCGCATATGAAAATTCAACTATTCATGACAATTATGTGTAATTCAGTGAAAGCAATATTCAGGCAGTGTTCCTGAGAAGCAACTCGTGGAAATTGGATGATATCTCCTAATTAGGATAGAATCTGAGCATGCAAGGTTGTACAGATGATGAAGACATTATGATCATGACGTGGACGTGACAACAAGGGAAGAGGTCGCATGAGTAAAGAATTATCTTGATTGGAAGCCAACATTTTTACGTAATTGTGAAATATTGTGTTGAAAAATATCTTTGACATGCATGCACAAGTCGGTCTTGAGCACATTTCTCTCACCAACTTGAAAGAGGAATGGGAAAATCTCTTGGATTCATTGAAGAAAACCCATCAGTACATTTTTGATAAGCTGTAAGTATACATTTTTTTATTTGGCATTAATATCAAAAAGGGGGATAACAATGTATATGCCAAATATGTAAATAGATGCTAAGTATACTACACATTACTAGAGCATGCACCGAAGGGGAGTATATAAAATTTTGTTTGATAAGTATCTATGTATATGGCAGAGATATAATTTTTGAGACATAAGGTCTATATACATTAAGGTTTTGATACTAATGCTAAAGGGGGAGATTGTTATCTCTATTTGAGCATTAAAGGTTGTCATTAGTATCAAAGACATCAGTTGGTTACCTATGCTACTCTAGTCGATAACTGCAAGCACTTCAAGCTAGTTGGTTAAGTCTTCACACTGAGCACCAGGACAGTTCTACCGAGCATCAGTGTACACCGATATCGAGCGGCAATAAACACCGAGTAGACTGGACATTGAGCACCAGTGTAATTACTGAGAAGTATATACAGTGTTTACCAAGGAAGACAGAAAATAACATAGTAATCTTCAAATATAACTTGTATCCATTGCATGCATCATTCATTCATTTAACTATCAAAGGTAAATAGCATGAAATCAACAATATAATAGTCATATTGTTAAATGAATGAATGATGCATGTAATGGATACAAGTTATATTTGAAGGTTACTATTGTTTGTTGTTTAAGGTTTATGAGTTAAAAAAATTTGTGGGCACTAATTCACCCCTCCCCTCTCAGTACCCTATCTCTCCAATCCAAAAATATAATAGTCACATAACTCAAGTATTTTGGTAACGCAGAAACCATTGTTAGAAGGTAAAAACTGCAGTGGGGATGACACCCACAAATTCTTTACTACTGCAGATAGAAAAGGTTTTCATGTTAGGGCTACAAGTGGTGATCACTTCTAGTGATCTTACCCTGTTAGGAGTAACATGTTAGATCAATTAGATCTACCTAGTGATAGGATTTTAGCAACACTACTTGAGTGTGCACTCAGTTAAGAGATTTACAAAAAGACTATTAAGTCTACTCTGTTAAGAGATTTTACCAAAACTCTGTTACAATGATTAGAAAATAACAGATATATATCTACTAATGACAACTCAACTTGTCTGATATAGATCTATGAAGTACTAAATAGATATCACCTTTTTTTGTGAAGATTTCTGCTCTGAACTGCTTGGTAGCCTTGTCTGATTCTACTTAATCTGAATAACTCTGAATACTGTTCTACTCTATTTGATAACTGATATTCATGAGTTGGCTAATGCTTCAAGAACTTCTTTTCTTGTTCTTAACTTCCTTGTCAAGCTTCTCTATTTCACCCTTCACTCTCTTACAAAAATAATATGAAAATACAAATATATAGAATATTGTTTTTTCGCTTAACAAAATTAGGTTACAATATCTTAGAGAAAACCTTAAGATCTATGGTGTACAAAAATAATCTAGATCTAGCAAATACAAAAAGATCATCATTGCAATTAATGATGGAATCTTACAATAAATGATTCTCGATCTTGGTAAAACATTTTGTGATTCTGTTGTAACCATTTGCATAGATAAGTGTGCCATTCTTGATTACTATGCCATTTTTTATCTTCCTTGGTAAACACTATATATAGTGCTTAGTAATTACATTGGTGCTCAGTGTCTAGTCTGCTCGGTGTTTACTGTCGCTTGGTATTGGTGTACACGGATGCTCGGTAGAACTACCCTAGTGCTCGGTGTGAAGACTTAACCGACTGGCTTGAAGTGCTTGTAGTTACTGACTAGAGTAGCATAGGTAACCAACCGATGTCTTTGATACTAATGACAACCTTTAATGCTCAAATAGAGATAACAGAAGCAGTTGGTGCAGTTTGGCACAGTCATAAGAGAAGTGATAAGTTGTTGAGATAAGTAATCTTTTGGTATTATTCTGTTGAGTAATATAGAGATCAGTTGGATAGTGAGTTCAGTGATCTTGCCCTTGAATCTTTTTGGACAGTGGGTCCTTCTGTCTTCCATAACTCCTAACAAGGTTAGAGTATTTTAACAGGGATTCAAAGTCTCCTAACAAAGATTTATATGTACTGAATATATTTCATAAGACTCCTAACATATTTCATCCTCTCACAAGGAATTTTCATATTAGTGCATCTTTTGTGGGCATCATTCCCACCAGAGTTTACTCTTTGATCAAGAGGTTCCCTAGTCAATATATCTTGTGTCATTGTGTTATTATGTATGTATATCTTTCTATGGTTGTTTCTTACATTTCTTACATGGTTAAAATCTGTTAAAGGTGATAAAAGTTGTATTTACCTGATAACAGATTCACCCCCCCTCTTAGTTATCTTGGTGGACTTTACTTTCTAACAAGCATTGACCACCTCTTTGATTTGGTTGGATTATTGTGTGATGTTCTCACCTTCTTTCATCTTCTTGTCATCAAATCTACCTCTTAAGCTTTCAGCTCTGGCTCTCATTACATTTACATCACCACCATAACCTAGTACAATTTTGTCCTACATTTCTTTTGTTGTAGTACATGCTTTGACATCATCAAATTCAGTATCAGATAGAGCAACAACAATCTCTATCATAGTTATATTGTGTTCATGTTTGTCTCTTAACTGATCAACCATCAAAGGTTTAATAGTCAGTTGTATGTAGCCATGGTCTAGTAGATGTAGAGCATATTCTCCAATTCCTGATATGTGAAGCCTCATCCTACTTTTCCATGTGGAGAAGTTATCTTTGTTCATCTTAGGCACTTCCCTTTTATACATCTTGTGATATTTTGCTCAAGTCCTTGAAATTTTCCTTCAAGAAACCAATATGCTTTGATACCAATTGTTAGAATAACTAAGAGGGGGGGGGAGGGTGAATCAGTTAAGTTAGTTATCTTACAGTCCCAAACTCTTAGATATAATTTTCAAAACTTTTTCAACAATTCAAACAACTCAGTAAGATAAAATGTCTATCTTTCTGTTCATTTACCGAATCCCAGTAATTATCCAAACTATGATTACCGATAAATCAAATATGTAGTATGTAAATTATGGTAGAAAAATAATAATAACAAATAATACATAACACAATGATTTAACATGGAAACCCTGCTAAGGGAAAAACAACCTTAGACTGGTAACCCAAAATATTTCACTCTTCTGAAGTGAGCTAGATTAGGAGCCAACCTTGTTAAAGGTTACAATGCACACTGTTAGGTGTGACCTAGTTAGAAGATTTATCACTAACATTTAAATTTTGACCAGCATTCACTATGAGGTCAACAAGATAACAATTAAAATTCCTTGAATGTCATATGGAAATACAAAAGACTGTTAAGTCCACTTGGTTAAGAGATTTTATTGAATCAATGGTTAAACTGATACAATACTGATCTGATTCAAATACAACTTAATTGAAAATATTTAGATCTATGCTAAGCTCATAAAACTCATCTGATCAAGTAATCAATTCACTTCCTCATATTTCCCCAACTTACTATATTCGGTGTATAGTTCTCGGACACTCGGTTATGCCTGCAACTTGGTTCTTTCTATAACCACTTTGATCAGGAATGCATGAATAATGTCTTCACATGAAATCTTCTACAATCTCTATTTGTCTGACATGTTTCAACAATGAAACTCATGTATCTTATATAGACATGTAAACTATTTTCATATCAGCCATCAGATTTTGCCTCTTAATCTCCTTCGTCCATTTTGCCACTTACACCTTCCTCAGCAAATGTGTCAATAACGCATTTCAATCTCTTCCATGAGATCATCTCTAAATTTTTTCAGTCGTGGATCTTATAAAAAACTTCATCCTTTACCTCAAAATCATAATAATTTCCAGCTCATCAATTTCAGTCAGTTTTTCTAGCATTTAATGTTTTCATCCATACTCGATTAATACTGAATGTGTCGGTGATAACTAAATTGGTTATTACTGTCACTCGGTATACATAAGATTGATTCGGTGTATACAAAAATCTTCAATTTCCAACCACATTAACTTGTTCAATTTTGATCTCCTCTTCATAATAGAATTTAATGTCACATGCTCAAGTCAACAATATAATGCCATAGACTCATCAATAGGTTACCCAATGTATACCTTATCCTTATCAGTCATATCCATCTTTTCCTCATGTAGATACCTCATTTCTTTACTATTTCTTTCTTCTACAGATGTTAAGATGTTTGTAACTATCATGATAAGTATAGTCAAAACTAGTTGACATCAATGACAACATATTGACTGATTTAATCATCTTACATATCACTTTTATAGCTCAATGATCTCTAATCACCATTCCTTCAATTCATCAAGATTTTCAATCAGTTGTAGGTCATCAACAAAAATATATAAACTAGACTATACAATATAATATATAATATATTTCATAACAAGAAAAATAAATCGTAAATATAATATCTATACAATAAATTGAACAAATATCACTATTTACCTCATGTATTTTCCAAGATCATATATGACTTGTTTGACATTATTGTCGAAGTGGGCTGGGAGAGATAAAGATAGAGGTAGAACATACTATAATAATTATAAAATTATTTTATCATTATTTTCTAGCATAATACAATGAAAAGTAAATGCAATTTATAAATATATAGTAAATATTGAAGAACATGAATTACCTTAATGAAGGTATACATCAATCATGCATTTTCATCCTTGGCCCAAATTCACTTTTCTTTGATATGAGATCATTTATGTTCGCAACAAATCTTGTGGGAATTTTTTTTTCGTATGGCTTCTTTTATAACTTTGCTTTACTGGTCCATTAATAACTATGGAAGGGAACTTATATTAATCTAGTCTGCATTACTATTTGATTGAATGAATTTTTTCATTTCATGATTGGATTCATGAATGTCACTACAAATTTTGACAAATTTTTCTTTGTCATGCCTTCCATCCAATATTTTCCATAATGTCTCTGTTATATTCTTTCCAATATGCATAGTATCAAACAAATGCACAATTTGTAGCTTCTCCTAGTAGGGAAACCAACTAAATTGTCTAGGATAACTTTTTAGTCCCTTTGGAAGGTGGTCATTACTACCTTGACAAACTTCAAGATCATCAATTACATCATCAGTAAAAAAATCACAATAGAAAACTATAATTTCCAAACATTAACCATTAGATGGAATGACATTACGTTGACGAGTAATTCTATTACATTCCAACTTCCATAGACGAGGTGTCATTCTTTGTGCCTTTGATGTAGTCTCTTCTTTCCCATTAAAAAGTTGTTTTTCAATATTTTGATACTAATGATTTCTATGGAGGAAGTGCCTATACTCATCTAACACCTTTTTTCATAAACTTTTTGAATGACGATATTTCATCTTTGGAACACAAATTAGACATGCAATTTTCCCCTTTGTTTGAAGACCTATAAGATAATGTATAATTGGATTAAAATTATTTATTTTTATAATTGTAATTGTCATGCGCAACTTGAACATTATAACATACCACAAAAATGTGTTAGCCCTAGGGCATCATGTATTGTCCATACAAGCATTGCATGAAATTGAAATTGTCTTTCTCCTATTGGTCTAGAGAGGTCATACATAGTGACACCATTCCATAACTCTAACAACTTGTTGATAAGAGGCTAAATATATACATTCATATCTTTAATTGGCTACTTACCTAGATGAATGAACAAAAACATTACATGATTATTATGACCATTTTCCTGCAATATTTATAATTAAATTTAGATGACTATTAAATGATAAAATACTTGGAATAGTCATTGCAAACTTTATATTCTCCCTCTTTATTGACATCCATGGAGGAATGTTATTGTTGATAAAAAAATATGCAACACCGAGTAAATAAATCTCAGATCTCCAAATGGATTGACTTCATCTGTTGCCAATGAAATCCTGAGATTATGAGGTTCTTCTTTAAAGTGTGGCCACTTTTCCTCTATGTCCATAAATGCCAAATCATCTGTAGGGATTCAAATAATGTCCTCTTAACTTCTATTGTGTGGATGGTAATCCATAAATTGTGCCAAGCTAGTGCACCTGAATAATTATTGTATACGTGGAATAATGGGAATATAACAAAGAACCTTACGAGTCACCTTTTTTGTTATTTGATATGTTCAATATCTACTCATATGAAATTCAAGGAATTCTATTTCAAATTCACATTGTTTATGATATATAATATGATCATTGTGACACGGATCTATTTCTTGATACTCCATTCCAATATCTTTCATAATGACAAATAATTATCGGTATGAGCGAGGTAGAATATTTGATGTTGGTAACAAAAACTCACCTATCAACCTACAACAAAAATAATAATTTATTAATATAAAGAATATTAATCGTACATGATTCACCCTTTATAAACTATACTGACATATATCACATACCTTAACATACGTGACATTGTTATGTTGGATAAACTATTCATAACCTTCAAGTTCACCAACAACAATACAATGGAGAGAAGAGTTATTTGGGAGCCTTTGTAAAGGGCCTCGTTTGCCTTCTCAAGAAGAGGTATATAGAACAGCATCAAGGTCATCTTGATCATCATGATCAGCTGTGCCAGTACTAAATGTGTCATGGATCAATGTATTTGTACCATCATCTTCAATTGTATTTTCTGGCACATGATCATCATCTTCCATGGGATCATTAGCTTCACCTTCAATATGCACACATCTATGTTCCTCCACTTTGAAAATCATTTTCTTTAGGTTTTGGTGGTCCATACCATGTCCCCTGGGGTGTTCGACTTATATAAAAATTATCAACATAAATAAACCATGATCATGATCTCATCATCAAGTGATTTATTATGTATATAAATTATTAAAATGATATAATGAACAACTTACCAATGGAAGATAATAAAGTATTCTAGTCTTTGAGCCCTTACAAATTTTGCAGGGACAATAACATTTTTCATTACCTTTTCTATTAAAGTTAGACTACAATCTAGCAATTATCTTCTTATTTTTTTCTTCACTGATATTATCTGGCATGTTCTTTCTTCATAGGAAAAAAAATTGGGCTTTGGAAACTTCAGTCAATAACCTTCACAAACTATGCAAAATGATTTCGCAAGTAGGAAAGTCCTCTTAGAACTAGTTATATAAAAGTTGAAATGATATTTAAGAAATGATGTTTCAGTATAATATACCACATTGAAATAATTGAACATAGAAAATTTGCAAATCGAATCAAAACCATTTAAAATTCAACATACTAACATTGTGCTCAGGTACTCCAACTACCCTGTGCAAGGTAGTCCCAGGGACAGGTACTTGAAGGTTTTATGGAGATCAACATAATGCCAATTTCAAAGTCTAACTTAGTGGTAACAATTATTTAGAGTAAGTCTGCAACACTTGGGTCCCAACCACATTTCAGGCTAGTTTCATCATTAGCTTGATGCTTGAGAAAGAGTTGAATCCACCAGAGTAAAATCAACATTACTCCTATCATCAATAAGAGTAATGAGAAGTATAGATTTAAAAAGAAAAACCTCTTAATCTCATCAATTAATCATGGGATTTGAGACCCCTATGAGGACATCATCACATATCTAAGGTGATGATCCCATGGAGGGACCTAAGACACTAGCAGTGAAATGGTCCCATGAAACATACATATATTTTACTAGTTAATCCTACATTTAAAAATATCACAATACACTACACTAAAAGTTACAAAGAATTCTCTTTAATTTGAAAGAAAAGAAGGCATTAGGCCTAAATAATTATAAGAAGAGAATGGATTAAAAAAAAATCTGTATCTCAAGACAAAGAGGCTTCCAACAAGGCCCTGACAACCCTCTCACTTTACCTAGAAAAATAAAAATAAGAAACGTATTTTAAAGAGAGAAGGGAACAAGACATAAAATTTAGATTCTAAAATGTTGAGGTTCATACTTCACCAACATGTACACCCCTTACAAAGTTAAAAATCCTTGGGAACTCATAATTGAGTCATATAACCTAAATGATTGAAAGAACCTTCTACAAAATTGAGGGTGCAGAAGGATGTTCTTTGCATCGTTTGGGTATATTACTCAATTTTGCAGATCAAGACTGTATTGGCCTCTCATTCTCTTTGTGTCGCAGCTTGAGCTTGACTCAAAATTTGATAGGTTTGATGTATGTTATTAGTTCAATGATATCAGTTTTAGATATCTAAGATTATTTTCTACAAAGATGAAGAAAATTTTAAATTCTTCCAAGAGATAGATAACTAAGATTGAGGCTACTGAACACACTCATTGTGTAATTGCCTAAAATTATTTTAATCATTTATTTTCTATGATGATAGCTTAAAAATATATGTAGTTTCATCAGTCCATTTAGACCAAAATGTAAAGCTATGTAAGACAAGGTGACAAAAATGTCCTAGTTGTCCTATTAAGGACCTAAATGGTCCAAGATGGTCAAAGGGTGGTCAATTGTGTACAAATGGTAGGATACCATATTCTCATGTTGAAGCCTCTTTATCCAATGGGATTAGTGTCCTTTCTCTTTTCATTGGAACTAGGGGTGCAAAGGTTGTTGTGCATCGATTCGATATAACACTCAATTATGTGGTATACCCAAATGATGCAGAGCACTGCTCCACCCATGATTCAATTGAAGAGAAAGGAAATTGATCCCATTTAGATAAAGAGGCTTTAGAAAAGAAAAATGGTATCCTACCATTTCTACCTAAAACTAATTTACAAGGTATCATATAAGCTCTGTCCTATGATCTATTGGTGCAGGGCACCTAATTACCTAAGTGTACTCGGAGGAAAGTAGTAAGAAACGTTGTTGAAGCAGTAAGAGAGAAAGAGGCACAAGATGAAGCCTTGAAGGTAGATGGTGAGTTGAGATGTCAAAGGGAATGGTATGAGGAAGACGATGACCAAATGCAACAATCTAATGTGGTCTCATATGAAGAGACTAAAATGGAGTTTGTGGGAAAATGAGAAGGCTCCTAAGTTGTGGTATGAAATGGTTTGTAATATGGAACAATGCCCTGGTGTGATGATAGCATTTGGGTTGCAGGATTGGGTAGAAATCCTTATAGTTAAATATGATTAAATTTCTTTCAGATTTGATCTATTTATGGATTTTCTATTTGCAGAATATGATTCTGACAATCACTTTAATTTATTGCAGATTATAATTAGAATATTGAACTTGATAAATATGAAGTTGATTCCAAATCAATATTGAGAAATCTTGATCGTGAATTCACAAGTTTGAAATTTTCCTTAATAGTATTCGATCTACAAGAGCATAAAATTTCTTGATTTCAATGTCCCCAATTGTGGATTGGATGTGCATTAAATATATTTTGAAGAGACACATCCCATGAGTGAACATGTCTCTACAAAGTGGAGGCATGTTCGTTCATGAGATGTCTCATGAATTGCGCCTTTTCATCTTAACTAAACACCTAATCTCTAATTAGAGTTTGTTACTTAATAAACATAAATGCTTACCAAGTTTGATCTGTATTTATCTTGCACAAATAAATAATATCCAATCTAGAAATGATCACTGAAAATGATGCTCAATCGGGATCCTAAATGAAACATGAAATACCAATAATCTACAAGTAATAACCTCTAAATGCAGATCAATAATATACTTGGAATATAGTAGATTTCGATTAGTTATTTAAGAGATCATTGATTTCCAACATTTATTGCAAATGAAGACATGAATATATATACAATTATATATATATGTGTGTGTGTGTGTGTCAGTACATACTGACATATATATACACACACATATTATCAAATCGATCATCATTTCTATATCTGATCGAAGCTACCATATTTCAATACTTATGATAATAAACATGATGGGATTGCTACTAAGAAGCAATACGATACAAGGTGGAGTTACATTACCAAGGAAGGGAAAACCTAAGATGAAGATGAGGGATACAAACAAGAAGGAGAAAGCATGGAACACTAGGGTCAAGCATGAAGACCTATTCAAGCCTAAGGTGAAAATGAGGCATAAATCTTCCTCTAGGCATTAGAATCATTTGAGAAACTATAAATCATTATGTGCATTTTTATAGATACAAAGAAGGTACGAACATTCAACAAGGGCACAAGTTGTTTAAAATATCATTATTTAGGACAAATATTATAGGAACCATCTTATTTAGTCCAAAAGAAAAAAACTACCATGTCAAACCATTGAACACTGCCCAACTATCTAAGTTTTTCCCATCTATCACAACCAAGAATGTCAAATCTATAATATGTATGTGTGTGTGTGTGTATATGTCAGTATGTACTGACATATGTATATACACACATATATTTAATTGTATATATATTCATCACAAATTTTTCATAAATTTTGGAAATCAATGATCTCTTATATAACTGATCAAAATATACTATATTCCAAGTATATTATCAATCTGAATTTAGAGGTTATTGCTTGTAGATTATTGGCATTTCATGTTTCATTTAGTATATATGTAAACATGTACTTTTAATGAGATATCTAAACATGTCTTGACAAGTGTTTTGTCCCAAATAATGATACTTAAAAATAACTTGTGCCCTTATTGAATGTTCATAGCTTCTTTATATCCATAAGAATGCAGATAGCTATTCATAGTTTCTCAAATGCTTATCCTTATTGTTAAATATGATTAAATTTCTTTCAGATTTGATCTATTTATGGCTTTTCTATTTGCAGAATATGATTCTGACAATCATTGTACTTTCTTGCATATTATAATCAGAATATTGAACTTGATAAATATGAAGTTGATGCCAAATCAATATTGAGAAAGATTGATCATGAATTCACAAGTCTGGAATTTTCCTTAATGGTATTTGATCTACAAGAGAAGAAAAATTGTTGATTTTGATGTCTCCAATTGTAGATTGGATCTTCATTAAATATATTTGGAAGAGAAATATCCCATGAGCGGACATGTCTCCACAAAGTGGAGGCATGTCCGTTCATGAGATGTCTCATGAATTGTTCCTTTTCATCTTAACTAAACACCCGATCTCTAATCGGGGTTTGTTACTTAATAAACATAAATGCTTACCAAGTTTGATCTATATTTAACTTTCACAAATAAATAATATCCAATCTAGAAATGATCAACAATAATGATGCTCGATCGGGATCCTAAATGAAACATGAAATGCCAATAATCTGCAAGTAATAACCTCTAAATGCATATCGATAATATACTTGGAATGTAGTAGATATCGATTAGTTATATAAGAGATCATTGATTTCCAGAATTTATTGCAAATGATGACATGAATATATATACAATTAAATATATATGTGTGTATACATATGTCATTTCATACTAACATATATATACACACACATATTATCAAATCGATTATCATTTCTATATCTGATCGAAGCTACCATATTTCAACACTTATGATAATAAACATGATGGGATGACTACTAAGAAGAAGAACGATACAAGGTGGAGTTACATTACCAAGGAACAGAAAACCTAAGGTGAAGATGAGGGATAGAAACAAGAAGGAGAAAGCATAGAGAAGTAGGGTCAAGCATGAAGACCTATTCAAGTCTAAGGTGAAAATGAGGCATAAATTTTCCTCTAGGCATGAGTAGCATTTGAGAAACTACGAATAGTTATGTGCATTCTTATGGATACAAAGAAGGTACAAACATTCAATAAGGGCATAAGTTATTTTTAAGTATCATTATTTGGGTCAAAGCATTATAGAAACCATCTTATTTAGTCCAAAAGATTAAAAACTACCATGTCAAACCATCGAACACTGCCTAACTACCTAAGTTTTTCCCATCTATCACAACCAAGAATGTCAAATCTATAATGTGTGTGTGTATGTCTATGTATGTCAATATGTACTGATATGTGTATGTACACACACACACACATTTAATCATATCATTTGCCATAAATTCTAGAAATTGATGATCTCTTATATAACTAATCGAAATCTACTATATTCCAAGTATATTATCGATCTGCATTTAGAGGTTATTACTTGCAGATTCTTGGCATTCCATGTTTCATTTAGGATATATCTAAACATGTACTTTGAATGATATATCTAAACATGCCTTGAGAAGTTTTTTGTCCCAAATAATGATACTTAAAAATAACTTGTGCCCTTATTGAATGTTCATACCTTCTTTGTATCCATAAGAATGCACATAACTATTCATATTTTCTCAAATGCATATCCTTATTGTTAAATAAGATTAAATTTCTTTCAGATTTGATCAATTTACAGCTTTTCTATTTGCAAAATATGATTCTAATAATAACTGTACTTTCTTGCAGATTATCATCATAATATTGAACTTGATAAATATGAAGTTGATGCCAAATCAATATTGAGAAATGTTGATCATGAATTCACAAGTTTGAAAAAAAATTTAATGGTATTCGATCTACAAGAGAAGAATATTTATTGATTTCGATGTCTGTAATTGTGGATCAGGTCTGCATTTAATATATTTGGAAGAGATACATCCCATGAGCGGACATGTCTCCACAAAGTGGAGGCATGTCCGTTCATGAGATGTCCCATGAATTGTGCATTTTAATCTTAACTAAACACCTGATCTTTAATCGGGGTTTCTTACTTAATAAACATAATTGCTTACCAAGTTCAATTTGTATTTATCTTGCATAAATAAATAATATCCAATTTGGAAATGATCACCGATAATGATGCTCGATCGGGATCCTACATGAAACATGAAATTCTAATAATCTGCAAGTAGTAACCTCTAAATGCAGATCGATAATATACTTGGAATGTAGTAGATTTTGATCAGTTATATAAGAGATCATCGATTGCTAGAATTTATTGCAAATGATGACATATATATATATATATGTTAGTTTTTCTGTCATTGATGTTATGGTGGATAAACTTTGAGTGGCATAGTTATTGTATAGACTACAAGTGTCATCCTATCTTGAATCTGTTCACTATGCGTGGTATCTTAAGGTTCAGCTCCATTTGTGACAGGTGTCCATTGTGTGTGTGCCTACAGATGAATGATCCTGGTTATCTATTCTGTTTTGTTTGGATGAACAGGTGCAACACTTGTCCTTTATAATTAACGTTTCTGTCAGCATGCTATAATGCCCTTCGCTGTATGTGATGTTGAGTTGGTAGTGAGCTGAATGGAGGAGCTCGATTCAAATGGAATCGTCTACCTGTCTCCTTCTTTCTTTGTCAAATAACGAATGCAAAATGAGGAGGTGTCATGTGAAGACTGGTGGTGCGAATGTATGTTGTGCATATGCGACAAGGAGTTATCATCGTGTGTGGAAAAGGAGAGTGCTGTCGTTTTTGTTCTGGCAGAGAATGTTCACAGGTCAATCAAGATAGACTGTCAAAACGCCTACGCACTCTGCGTCTACAGAGTTCGTATGTGTCTATGAAGAAACGGGTCTGCTAGCAACTCACTCATTTTTTGTTCTTGCCCTGAATGCATCAGATGTGAAGATTTTTGCAGGGGGCGTTAGAAGTAAAATCGAAGGAAATGAAGACAGTTTTATGTGAGTCGGGAATGTGAAGTTTGCGGGAGTCTCTTCCGGTGACGGGATTGCAAATGCCTTGGCAAAATAGAGGCTAAGTCTGCAAAGATTCTGTGAACCATTACATGGAAGTGAGTTTCGGCATGCAGAAGTAGGAAGAAACGTGTATGCTCCGTCATACAAAATTACGCATGTTCAGGCACTAGAAATAGGTGAAGAAGGGCATACATGGTGTGTGTGTAACGGTCCACAAAAAACTTGTTTGGAAACTATTGGTATCATATAATCTTTACCACGTCCTTGTCAAATATATATAGAATAAGAATCATAATAAACTCTCGACAGTGTGACCAATTAAAAAACTGTAACGTCTTTCTGGGAGCATTATTCTGGGATGTATAACTGATACACATGCAATGCGATTAAATGGGGACATTTGGACAAAAGGGAGGCAGTTCAGATGCGACCTGCGATAAGGAATCAAGGTCGAAATGACAGTAAAAATACACACTGATTCTTTAACGAAGGTTGTTAAGTGTGGTTAGGCGGGAGTGAAAAAGTGGCTGTTGTGTTCATACTTATGTATATTGATGTTTCGAAAACACTATAGCTGGAATGTTTTTTAAATGACGAGGTGTGGCCAGTAAGTTTTTTGGGGTGCATGGAAGTTATGAAAAATAGATTCGAATGAAAACATAGAGCGGAACAGGTGAAGTGGGGGCACAATAAAAGAAAAATTGGAGCGACACAGTCTGGCCATGCAGAGATAATGATACTATCCAGGCGATAACACAAAAGCAAGATTCATTTATGCAGAGACAAGCACGACTCTAGACTGAGCATCAAAAGGAGAAGTCTGAAAACATTTTATTGCAGACAAAATTAATAATCATGGTGGGAAGACCAGAAGTAGAGTGCATATGTGATTCTTGTAGCTGGGACCATTAACAATTGAATGTGTTGATAAAAGGATACAGTGAGGTCTGGCAGCGAGGGGGAGTTTATTTCTATTTATCTGCAGTCTAGAAGTGTTAAGGTTTCCTTCTTGTAAAATCTTAGTGCTCCTAGTGCTCCTGCAGCGTCTTCAAAACTTGGTGAAGACACAAAATTTATGTGTGTGTCTAAAACATCTTTTATCTTTTGTAACGAAGGTAGTGGCCTTCTAATTCAAGTTGAAGCTTGATTATCAGTGTCAAAAAGGAGAGTTGTAGTTCTCGGTATAAAAGGGTGGTTTCCTTGAGTATACTGGTTGAAGCCAGTTAAGAGTTGTAGCTCTTTGTAAGAAGGGGTTGTTGCCCATTGGTTAGTTATGCCGTGATTTTTTCTGTCTTGGGTTTCCACGAGATAATTCTGCATGTCCTGTCTTCTTGTTGTGTGCTCTTTAATTTCAGCTTCTTTTTAAAGTCTATGTTAAATATTGATTCACCCCCTCCCCCTCTCAGTATTGTGCATTTTTCAATTGGTATTAGAGCAGGTCACTCTCTCCACATGCTTAAAAGCTTGAAAGTTCGATCCTTGTGTCCAAAATGAGTGCCTTAGAAGGTCTAGCTACAAACCGAGCCCCTTTCTTTGATGGAAATAACTTTGCCTTTTGGAGTGTTCGTATGAAAACCTATATTATGTCTCTTGGCTGCGATGTGTACCTCGGTCTCGTAAATGGCTATAAAATCTCTGCTACTCCTACAGATGCTTATGATAAGAAGAAATTTGAGAACAATGCTAAGGCCATGAATGCAATTTTGTGTGGTCTAACTGAGGCTGAGTTTGTAAAAGTCATACATTGTGAATCAGCTAAGAAAATTTGAGAGAAATTGCATAATGCATATCAAGGTGATGACAAAGTCAGAAAGGCCAAAGTTCAAACTCACTGAGCTATTTTTGAAGGTCTTCAAATGAAGGATAGCGAAAATATTGCTTCATATTTTCTACGTGTTGATGAAGTTGTCAATGCTTTAAGAGGTCTAGATGAAGATGTTGAAGAGAAAACTGTAATTCAAAAGATTCTTCGATCTTTTCCCATGAGACTTGATGCTAAAGTTTTTGTTGTTGAAGAAATGTTCAATTTAGACAAACTAACTGTTGATAAGCTACATGGTATCTTGATTGCATATGAAATGAAAACTACGGTTGAAGGGTATTCTAAAACTGAATCTGCATTTAAGGCTTCTAAAAGAAGCAAGGACAAAGAGAACAATCCAAGTGAAGGCTCGGATGAGGACTCCAATGAGGAAATAGATTACCTCATTAGAAAGTTGAAAAAAAACTTTAACAAAAACAAAGACAGATCTGGTGTGAAATGTTTCAACTGTGGAAAGTTTGGTCACTTTGCCTCTAAGTGTCCGGTTAATAAAGAAGAAGACTGCAATGATGAAAAAGAACTCAAGTACTGAAAATCTAGGAGGTTTGACAAGAAGAATTGGAAATCTGATAAGGACAAGAAGGTGTTGTTTTCAAGAAATGACAGCGATGATTCTTCAAGCAGCGAAAACAATTCTAGGATAAGTGAAGTTATGTTCATGGCTATTGAAGATGTGACTATTGAGGATGCAAGTTCTGAAAAAATTGGAGATGATGAAGATGATGAAGTAGACCTTGAACTTGAACTGATTTCAGCTCTATCTGAGATTAAAAGACTGAAAAAGAAAAATTCAACTCTTGTGGATCTTCTACAAGTTGAGAGTGTTGAAAAGATGAAGATTGCTACATCTCTTAGAGAGGTTGAAACTCAACTTGTTGATTCTAAATTTTTGAATGAGGAGGCCAAAAAGATTCATGAGGATTTGGAAAATCAGATTCAAATAAAGGAAGATAACATTGCCAAGTTGAAAGCTGAAATTGTCGCTATGAGGAACATTGGTAAAACTTCCATGTTTTCTAGTGAGGAACTGTCTTTTAGCAGTGGTAAGGTTACATTAGATGACGTTCTTGGCTCTCAAAGACCCACCAAAGATAAAAAAAAGGATTGGCATGCAATCTGATCCAAACTCTTCATCACCGGAAAGTAGTCAGCCTACTTCTAACAAGGTAAATAAACCGTTCTTCTATGGCTATTGTTTTGCTTGTAATTACTTTGGACATAAAGCTGCTGATTGTAGAGCTGTTTCATTCAAGAATTATTATCAGCATGAAAGAAATGTTTTTAGGAAGTATAATATGATTTGCTACAGCTGCAATAAGTTTGGTCATACATCTAGATTTTGTAACAGCTACAATGCAGATTTACTTTATAATGTTGAACCTCAAAGAAGAACTAAAGTGACTAAGGTTTGGAGAAGAAAGGTTCAAGAGACTCCACCTCAGTAATTGGTAGGTCTGGTTTCAGCAGAAGCACTTCATTGTTGTATCTTTTAGACTGCTGGTATTGTTATTTTTTGTGGTCATTAATGACAAAGGGGGAGTAGAGCTTAAGGGGGAGATCTATTCAGATTTGGTTGAATTGTTTCAGTTGGTTCAATTTTATGGGGGAGCGGTTTCAGTTTTGCAGTGCTTTCAATTTGACTCATTTTCTCAGGAGGACTGCTTACAATTGTGTTTTAGATGGTTTGTCATCAATGACAAAAAAGGGGAGATTGTTAGTTTTTCTGTCATTGATGTTATGGTGGATAAACTTTGAATGGCATAGTTATTGTATAGACTACAAGTGTCATCCTATCTTGAATTTGTTCACTATGCGTGGTATCTTAAGGTTCAGCTCCATTTGTGACAGGTGTCTATTGTGTGTGTGTGTGCCTACAGATGAATGATCCTGGTTATCTATTCTATTTTGTTTGGATGAACAGGTGCAACACTTGTCCTTTATAATTAATGTTTCTGTCAGCATGCTGTAATGCCCTTCGTTGTATGTGATGTTGAGTTGGTAGTGAGCTGAATGGAGGAGCTCGATTCAAATGGAATCGTCTACCTGTCTCATTCTTTCTTTGTCAAATAACGAATGCAAAATGAGGAGGTGTCGTGTGAAGACTGGTGGTGCGAATGTATGCTGTGCATATGCGACAAAGAGTTATCATCGTGTGTGGAAAAGGAGACTGCTACCATTTTTGTTCTGGCAGAGAATGTTCACAGGTCAATCAAGATAGACTGTCAAAACACCTACACACTCTGCGTCTGCAGAGTTCGTATGTGTCTATGAAGAAACGGGTCTGCTGGCAACTCACTCATTTTTTGTTCTTGCCATGAATGCATCGGATGTGAAGATTTTTGCAAGGTGCGTTAGAAGTAAAATCGAAGGAAATGAAGACAGTTTTATGTGAGTCGGGAATGTGAAGTTTGCGGGAGTCTCTTCCGGTGATGGGATTGCAAATGCCTTGGTGAATGAGAAACAAAATAGAAGCTAAGTCTACAAAGATTCTGTGCTCGATTACATGGAAGTGAGTTTCGGCATGCAGAAGTAGGAAGAAACGTGTATGCTCCGTCATACAAAATTATGCATGTTCAGACATTAGAAACAGGTGAAGAAGGGCATACACGGTGTGTGTGTAACGGTCCACAAAAAGCTTGTTTGGCAACTATTGGTATCATATAATCTTTACCACGTCCTTGTCAAATATATATAGAATAAGAATCATAATAAACTCTCAACAGTGTGAGCAATTAAAAAGGACTGTAACGTCTTTCTGGGAGCATTATTCTGGGACGTATAACTGATACACATGCAATGCGATTAAATGGGGACATTTGGACAAAAGGGAGGCAATTCAGATGCGACCTACGATAAGGAATCAAGGTCGAAACGACAGTAAAAATACACACTGATTCTTTAACGAAGGTTGTTAAGTGTGGTTAGGCGGGAGTGAAAAAGTGGCTGTTGTGTTCATACTTACGTATATTGATGTTTCGAAAACACTATAGCTGGAACATTTTTTAAATGACGAGGTGTGACCAGTAAGTTTTTTGGGGTGCATGGAAGTTATGAAAAATAGATTCGGATGAAAACACAAAGCGGAACAGGTGAAGTGGGGGCACAATAAAAGAAAAATTGGAGCGACACAGTCTGGCCATGCAAAGATAATGATACTATCCAGGCGATAACACAAAAGGAAGATTTATTTATGCAGAGACAAGCACGACTCTAGACTGAGCCTCAAAAGGAGAAGTCTGAAAACATTTTATTGCAAACAAAATTAATAATCATGGTGGGAAGACCAGAAGTAGAGTGCAGATGTGATTCTTGTAGCTGGGACCATTAACAATTGAATGTGTTGATAAAAGGATACAGTGAGGTCTGGCAGGGAGGGGGAGTTTATTTCTATGTATCTGCAGTCTAGAAGTGTTAAGGTTTCCTTCTTTTAAAATCTTAGTGCTCCTGCAGCGTCTTCATAACTTGGTGAAGACACATAATTTATGTGTGTGTCTAAAACATCTTTTATCTTTTGTAACGAAGGTAGTGGCCTTCTAGTTCAGGTTGAAGCCTGATTATCAGTGTCAAAGAGGAGAGTTGTAGCTCTTGGTATAAAAGGGTGGTTGCCTTGAGTATACTAGTTGAAGCCAATTAAGAGTTGTAGCTCTTTGTAAGAAGGGGTTATTGCCCATTGGTTAGTGATGTCGTGATTTTTCCCGTCTTGAGTTTCTACGAGATAATTCTGCGTGTTTTGTCTTCTTGTTGTGTGCTCTTTAATTTCAACTTTTTTTAAAGTCTATGTTAAATACTGATTCATCCCCTCCCCTCTCAGTATTGTGCATTTTATATATATATATATGTATGTATGTATGTATGTATGTATGTATGTACATACACATATATACATACATATACATATATATACATACACACACATATATAAACATATATATGTATGTATATACATATATATGTATGTATGTATAAATGTATATATATGTACATACATACATACATACATACATACATACATACATATATATATATATATAGGTATATACCTATATATATGTATATGTACATACCTATATATGTATATACATATATATACATGTGTGTGTGTGTGTGTGTTTTAGTACATACTGACATATATATACACACACATATTATCAAATCGATCATCATTTCTATATCTGATCAAAGCTACCATATTTCAACACTTATGATAATATACATGATGGGATGGCTACTAAGAAGCAACAAGATATAAGGTGGAGTTACATTACCAAGGAAGGGAAAACTTAAGGTGAAAATGAGTCATAAATTTCCCTGTAGGCATGAGTAGAATTTGAGAAACTATGAATAGTTATGTGCATTCTTATGGATACAAAGAAGGTATGAACATTCAATAAGGGCACAAGTTTTTTTTTTAAGTATCATTATTTGGGACAAAATACTTGTCAACATTAGTTATTTCTACCTTGTTTCTACAAATTTCCTCTAATGAATCAAATTATAGGTTTATACTCTTCCCGTTGTACAATTTCCTAAGATTACAAGTGATGAATTTGATGTTTTCTATTTATTTTGATCCCATTTATATTGATTCGACAACCCTGGAGTGCAACAATTGCTAGGAACAAGAGCTAAATAATAATAATAATAACCCATTGTAGCTCGATTGTAGGCGATGACCTATCACTACACTATCCACGTATGTGACCGGTAAAAAGAACAATAAAGAACCCGCAACTATCACTTCGACTCTAGTGGTAGAGCGTTGAGCCCTCAAAATAATCTAGTGATGTTGCGGTTCAACAGGAGGTGAGGGAAGATTTGAAGAAATTCCAATTTTCGTTTAGTTTTTTTTAGACTAAAAATAAAATATTTTTCTCCTCTGTATAAAAAATGGAAGATTGACCTTCTTTGCTTCTCCTGGTGTACACTTCCCTTCTTCACCGCTCCTCGTTTAGATTTCCCTTCTTCGCCGCTCCAAATTTGTCGGCGCATATGAAATATAGAATGAAGCTTTCTATTTTTTTTTAATACTGCTCATGTCATTTGGAATTCCGATGATATCAGGGATTTTTGATAAAAAAATACAAATTCATGCCAAAATGCATTCTTTGTCAAAAACTTTCATCGAAAATTCACAACAAATGTAGCAGTGCAAAGTGAGTTCTCAATTCGCTAAAATTCAAGTCATCATAGTTGTTGAATCAGATAATATTAGGATCCCGTTCTCATTGGTGATATCGAAAAACTCACAATTCAGTTCTTAATTCCATATAAATCAAGTCGTTATAGTCGATGAATGGGAGGATTTTAGGATTCATGTCTACTTGGGGATTTTTGAATTATCCTAATGCCAGTACCAAATTTTTTATATTCGGCGATTGGCCGACTATGATTGATGCAAATGCTTTTTCTCAATCATTACATTGACTTAGCCCAAGTTCTTTTGGGTAATTATGCAATGTCAAAACTCCTTTTAACTTTACTATTCTTGGAGTTTGAAAGTTAGTGGAATGACTGCTTGACATCTTGTAAGTTTACTCTTGTTACATTTGGAAAGTTACAAAAATGAGTGTTTCTCCATATTTATTATAATATGTATTTTGTTACTGTCCCCATTTCCAAGGAGGTTGTAAGTACATTAATTATTGTGTCATTAACTCAAAGAATACAACATATTTTATTAGCACAGTTTCCAAAAGAGAAAGATGGTATTTTTGTCATCAACTTTAAACAAATTTAATATCACCTAGTTAAAATGTATTTTTTTGTTTCTTAAACTTATTTTTGTTTGAGAGAATTATTGATGTAGATTTGGATGTTTTGACATGGAAGGAAAAGTTCAATGAGATATCTGGAAGCACAGGTAAGATTTAAGTTAATTTGATTTGGCTTTTCTCTCTTGATTTATAAGCGAGTCAGTTAGTGAAAAGTGCAAAATATTCTCCTCCGTGACTCTTTGTCATTGCTTTTTTTTGCCTATTTTTGTCATACCTACTTGGTATCAACTAGAATTATTAAATTTTCTTGTTTGTTACTTGGTAAATTTAGAACCATTTTTTGCAATTTCAAAAATGTAGCATACTATACAAGATGGTCTCAAGGGCTTAAAAGATATCGAGCTAGGCGATGTGAGCCTAACTGATATTCTTGAAAGAATGGAAATGGAATCCATCTTGCTAATAAGGTAGAAAATTATTGAAAGTGGGCTTTTTAATGCTAGAGGTTTTCTACCTGATGTTCCTTTCTATGAGTTAGTGTTGTCTTGTGCGAACCATTATGATTCCAACTTATGTGAAATTTGAGCCTTCGATAATTCTATCACTGTAAAGATTGACACCAGAATTGTTTCCCAAATACTGTAGTTTCCTAAAAGGGAACAATTTGAGAATATATCAATAAGGATTGGTTGGAAATTTTACTCTAATAAGAAGGTTTGGCATTTACACTGTTATTTTGTTACATAGGGTCATTAGCAGTGAAGAAAATACTTAGAATGGGCTGAAATTATATGTGAATGTTTGCATGACTAGTTGGATGCTTGCCAACGATTGGGTTCCTTTCACATGTCCTCTTTACTCATTTACATCCTTGTTGCTATGTAGAAAATGTGGCCTGGTTTGCAAATTGTGAATCCAGTGCCTGATGACATACCTGTATAACAATACTTCCCCCAACTATAAAAAAATTAATGGAATGGAAAACTACTAGTGTTTCTAGATTATGGTAACGATTCTTTCCTCTGGATTATGATAAAAAAGATAGAAGGTTGTCCCAAATAAGGGATTTCTCTAGAAGTTGTTTCCATGATAAAACAATATGTTAGTTATCTTATCCAATTTAATAGATTTTCTAATCTAAGAACTGGGGGTTATGTAAATTCCCTATTGAGATTTTCCTACATACATATCGAATTATTTTGTATTCGTAGAAATTTTCCATCATATGACAAAGGTTAATGTGAAATATATTGAGATGGGAAATAAAGGATACTCCTTTCCCATTTCTCTTGTAGAATTTACATGTAAGAGTAATGATGCTTCTAGAAATGCCAAAAATATTTTGGTAGAATCTCATTTCTAGTCATGGTTTCCTAGAACACATTTTGATAGTAAGGGTTTTGTTAAAACTTATTATTATGGAGAGATTCTATCTCAACATCGGCCGCACCTAGAAGATTATTGAGAGGACTATAAATATCAAACAATAGTACACAAAAGAGAGCCAAGGAGGTTAAGAATAGATCAAGTTAGGAGTTCCCAACTACCGTTGTTTATCCTCGAATACTTCCTTGATGATGGTTCAAAATTATTTGAAGCATATTGTCTTGATGCTTGCATAGGTCCTTGTCCATAGTTGGATTTTTTTTTTTATGATTGGAATATAAATATAAAAGAAATAGGACCTTGTGTGTAATAGAAAGATTACATAAATTGATTGAAAAGAAAATAAATGAGCATGTTTCCTTGTCTTCGTCTCAATAGGCTCCACTCAATAAACATGGGAGCACTTATGGGCCCAATATATCAAAACCCCCAATCACTTCAAGACCTATTATTCAAAAAATGATTTCATAGTCAAGGGGGTGAAGACCAACCTAAGCATCATGCAAAGTTCAAGGCCACTTATGAATAAGACACAAAAATACCATAAAGAACAAGTATTGATCATAGAGGTAGAGCCTTTGGTTTTTAATCAACTTGATGGAGACAATCTTCAAAATAATTTTTTTGATGTTTTTGATCTATCCTTGCTTGGGGATATAACACATAGAGATTCTATTATTGTGCAATCAAATACTATTGGTTCTAATGCTCCTATGTCCTCTGAAAGTGCTTGTCCTTTTTGGCTAAAAAAAGTTGTCAAAAATAAGAGGAGATATACCCTTGCCATTGATATTGAAATTGACATTATGATAAAGTTGGCAGAAGACACCTATAAGCCCTAGAAATCTAGGAGGATGTCAAGGATGATTGTTGATTCAACTACATAGCACAAGTTCATAGAAACAATAGATCTTGTGGCAAACAAAAATGACCATATGGAGCAAGATTTCAATGTGAGAAGAATAGACATGGGCCCTATAACTTCAGAAGGTGATATTTTTCATGCCAAGGTCTTGGTGAGTGTTACATAGATAAAAGGTTAAGAGTGGAGGAACAAATAAGTAGAAACTTCATTTCTAGCTAAATGATTTCATTTCCCTCATTCAAACTCTTTTGCAAAATGATCAGTTAGTTCTTCAAAATATGACCATTGTGATACAATGCTTGGACTTTAATAAATTAAAAGGTAAATTAACTGTTGATGCCTTATTGTGTATTGAAGAGTCTATGACAGTATACATCCAATTATTAGAAAAGGTGAAAACTCTAACTGCTGATGGAATGAATGCAATAAAGGACAAGAATAGTTTAATAGCTATTTTTGTAGAGTTGTGATAAGTGTCCAAAATGAACTCAATGATTATGTTTGCAAAAGGAACCATTAGCAACCCCAAATAAAAAAACTTTATGGACAAACATGTTGGAATGTCCAATTTATATTGCTACTTTCTGATTTGAAGAGTGAGATAAAATCAAACATTAATAACTTCCATTCAAAGATGGGTAATTTGAAATCCAACTTTGATGTGTTAGAGGTTAATGTATTTCAAGGAAATGAAGAAAATATGATCAACACCGGTCATGTCAACCAGATTAAATTCCAATCCTATCTTCGTCAACAATTCTTTCCTGAAGAAACCCTAAGTAGTGAAGCCTTCAAAATATCTGCAAGTATGATATCCCATGTTAATCTTGATTATATACGTGGGAGAATAGACAATAGAGAGAATGAGATTGCTAAACCAAGGATGAGGTTTAGTATGACCAATAGCCCAAGTGTGCAATTGTTGTCTTTGTTTATCTCAAGGAAAAAAGCTTACACGGAATAACTGTGAGCAAAGGGGCAACAAGAAGTAGTGAGGAATGCAATACAAGAGCAGGGGCATGTAGCAAAAGAACAAGTTGTTGGTGATGATGTCATTATTATTAATTAATTTTACTCCATCTATTTACATGCTATATTTCTATGGTTTCAAGAAATATGACTATTGGCTCTTGAGGGCCCTTTATTTAATTTTCTAACTAACTTTTAAATTGTGAATTAAAATGGTTGTTTGATGAAGGGCCAACCGCTCTGATACCACTTGATGAAGGGTGCTCCCCTTAATACCACAAACACATAACAGAAACAGAGAAACAACAACAACAATATGCAAGAACAAAAAATTGGCTTGTTATTATCTCCACAAATGTGGAATTACAAACTTTCAAAATTACAATATGCAAAGCCACATGGGCATTCCCTTACAATATTTTGTAGGACAAAGCCTCAAATCAATACCCAGATCTACTACCCAAAACTGCCCTAGACAACACTACGGGCCTTCTTTATATAGGCAATTTCCACTGCTCGAGAAGGTTCCAGAAATTTAGCCCTTAGGGCCGACCAAACTTAGAATTATTTTATTTTACAATTTATTACATCAAAGTCGGCTCAAAATGACTTTTGAAACCCAAACAGAAATTTTGAAGGAAAATTATTTTCCGCCATTTCAGGTGAGCCAACTTCCGAAGACCATAAGTCATCGCCAGTTGACCCAATTGACTATTATAACCCCATTCTGGAAATGCCACGAAGTGCTCTACAGGCTTGACTAGCACAAGCACCCATCACCCAAATTTTTAACCTCATTCGGGGCCTCTAAAGCCTTCAAAACTGAGTTTGTAGTTTTTGTACCCTGCTGCCAATACCGAAAATCTTCAATATCTTCAAAACTAGACATGATCTAGCCATGAAAATTTACCGGCATGCTGATATGACTGAGATGAACCTCCACATGTGAAATTAGAACATTCCAAGATCGTATGACCAACTTACTAAAAATAGCAAGTTTCCATAAATAGCAGCCCTACACAAGATAGCCCTTATTGAATTCAAAAACAGAAATATTTTTGGGTGATGCAAGATTGCTCTTACACCCAGGATGCTCCTGCATCATTGTTTTCAACAGACCATTATTGTCATGAATAGTTATTATTATATTAGATAAATATGTCACGTAGATTCCTTTTTCTATTTTTCTAGATATATATGGAATACAATTCAGTCAAATTTTGCAATGATTGAACTTTTGCTTGTGGTTTACTCAATTGTGTTTTCTTCTTATGTCTTTGTGCCAAGTATTAAATTCTTTTTAGTGGCTTATATAACATCTATTGAATGCATTTAAATATGACTTTCTTTTAACATTGATTTATATATATTTAAACTATTGCAATTCCATTCACAAATTTACATTGTCAACTAAATAGCAATTGTATAGTGAACTTTCCTTGTTAGTACATATTTTCTTATCTTGGCATTTTTGTCTATACACTTCTTTATGTTCAAACAAGCATTGGATTACTAACTCTGGATATGATCCTCTATTTCCTATCTATGATTTTTATTTGTCACACATTTCAATAAATAGTGTGTTCAAAATAAGTGTATGTTATCTAATAATGTATGTATTATCTACCAACACTTTCTACTTTTGCACATGATGGGCCATGTCCTTGCATATGTTTCATTTATATATGACCTTATCTTCTTGGTACATGTTTTATCGAGTTCTCATTTTAGGCTACGATTAGCCCACCCCTTTTTCTTCATGATGAGGTATTTATTTTCTTTCAAATTTTTCATAGTTCATCATTTTTCCCCTTGTCATGCTCAAAATCCCATTGTCCAGCCCTTCAGTCAAGTCTTTGAGTCAATTTCAAGTCCTTAGCATTATTATAATCCACTTCCTTATGTTCTCAAACTCTTTCGAACCATTTTGAACTAAGTTCAAGGAAGTTTGACTAGGTTCAAGAGGTTCAGATTGGGTTGGTGATGTTTTAAAAGCTAACATCTTTTTAAGTGTCTTACAGCTACCACAATGAATATTTTCAAGTGTGCATAAGTGGTACTAAGCATCTTTCCAATACCTTGAACCATAGTGAACCAAGTTCAAAGAAGTTCAAGAGGTTCAAAGGGTAAAAACAGGTTCAATGGCTACGCGAAGGTTCAAAGAAGATTCTTTTCTTCCCAAGAATATTCCATGGTGGCCCCCCTTTTTAAGTGTGAATTCCCCTTATGTGCATAAATCAAGATTGCTTTAAGCACATTGTCAATCAAGAACCATGAACTATTTTGAACCATGGTGAACTAAGTTCAAAGAGGTTCATGAGGGTTCAAAACATTATAATCCATCAAGAAAATTATGTAGCATGACAGTAATTAAATGAAAATATATTCCAAAGGTTGTGCCATACTTAATGGTGATGTAAAGTGAGCTGGCAGGTTAATAAAAGTAATTATTATACAACAAGGTCCTCGAAAAAGGTATTCGCGTGCAGTTAATTCCCCCGTGTGAACGTCAAATCTATATCATGTCATCACATGATAATTAATGCCTAATCAAGGTGGTTTCAACTTCTCACAATTATAAAAGGGATTGGTAATCATTTCAACTTTTCTTGTGTTTTTTTCAAAATAGTAAGTTGAAGAAGCATAACCAGTTCTAATGATTGGTCAATTTTCTAATCTGCAAACTTGAGATGAGTTTCGGCTATCCTTATCCCGTATTTTGAGTTTCTGAAGTGTGAAATCTATCTGGGTATTTTAGAGTTTGTATAATTTATAGTTAAAGAAGCTACGAAGTCCACCCTTCATTTCTTTGGAAATGTTTTCAGTCTGGCATATGAAGGGCCAATTATTAGTGATACTGATTTAAAAGGAGTAAAACTAAAAGAGTTAAAAGAGAGAGTGGTCAATACTATAGATGAACCCTACATATTTGAAATTCTGAGTAGTGGGTTGCTAGAAGGTACTGCTTTTCTGCCCGCGGCTCCTTGTCCTGAATTGATTAGAGAATGCATAGCTAAGTATGATGTGGTTACTAAAACCATAAGGAAAAGAAATGGTGAACCTCTCCTTAATATAAATAGGGAAACTATTGCTTCAATTTTTAAAATTCTTGAGGGGAAATGTTTGGTTTTTCCCCAACCCAAGCCATTGTTAAGTTCAATGAAGACATATAGAGAAATATAAATAACATGGATAAGAATTGGTTTATTAAACCCCAAAATGGTGTTTCCAAGTTACCCAAGAACCTCAAAAAAGATAACATAAAGCCATATGTTAATGATATTATGCTCTTGTTGCACAAGGTTGGGGTTCATCTGAAGCATGTGCCTATGAGGAATGGATATATTATTATGTTTGAATAATTCTAGAGGGTAAGAAACACCTGGATTAGAATGAACTCATAGAAGATTCAATGAAAGAAAAAATCAACATGGCAAAACTTTTTGGGAAAAATTTCATGTCTTCTTATTTGATTTATTATTTAGCTTGCACCCAAGAACTAAATGGGATTCCACATGAGCCACTTGTTGAAGAAAGTTTAGTTTATAAATATTATCCCATGCTTCAAAGAGAGAAAGTTCTAGAATATTACAGGAAAGTTCATGATGTGTTCATGGGAAACATATATTTTGAACTCATTGGCCTAACCAATAAAAGAATCTATGAGGTTTCCTAGGAATTGATAAAGAAATATGGGAGCTTTTACATTCAATTTCCCCATTTTAGCTATATGCGAATTGGTGGTTTTGAGGATGGCCTTATCAAGTTACCAAGATTTTTCTTTGATTGTTTTGTGATAGCATTATTCATATTGATCTGGAAAAGGAAGAAGAGTTGAGATCTAAATCATAAATTCTTGACATAGAAGAACTAGATGCAGAGGTCTTCAAACTTGATGATCCCAACATAGACATCATGAACACTCCTGCCAAATAAATTGGGGAAAAGCCTACTCCAAGTGCAAATCCTCAATGGTTACCAATACTGTCAATAAAAAATGTAGCTTAGTTCCCGTATCTATCCCCATCAAGGAAATGGTCATCAAGTATATAGATAAGACTCCCAAACCCCAAAATATAAAGACCACGACCAAGCTCACTGCAAATACAACAAAAAGATGTTAGATATACAGATATATAGCAAAGCGATAGAGCTACTGAAAATGAGTAGTGAGAAAAGATTAAATAGAGTATAAACCTGCAAATAGGATTGATAGAATGATCAAAAAGAGAAAGAAAAAAAAACCCTTTTGGTTGCTTGATAGAGGGTAAGTTAGAACTTTTAAAGAAAAAAACTTGAAAAGAAGATAAATAGACTTAGATCTAGTGGCAAGCTATCCAAAACTAAGATGTTAGATTTACAAAAAAAATAATGAAGTAAAATATGCAAAAAAATAGTTAGATAACAAAAAAAATTCTTTCTCCCTCACAACCGAAATATCCTTCAAATTTCCCTACATGCAACACTCAACAAACAAGGGTTAAACCTGCTCTGATACCATGTTAGAAAAAAAGAAAAAAAAGTAGTAGAGCAAGGGAAAGAACCCAAGTGTGAGTGCATAAAAGGAATTTACCAAGTTCACCAAGAGAGAGAGAGAGAGAGAGAGAGAGAGAGAGAGAGAGAGAGAGGAATTGCTTCAAAGTATCAAGCCAAAAGATCACCAAAGTGCTCCAAGAAAAAAAAGGACTCAAAGATTTTGAAAGGGGAAAATAAAAGAAAAACCCATTGTGTATTAAATGAATGAGGCTCAAAGCCTAAGGAAGAGGAAAGAAATGGAGCACAAAGCTCATTACAATATGAAGAGCAAGAATGAGAAATGAAGGAGAAGTGAGAGAATAGAGAAGATTATTGAACAAGTGTGTGAGAGGCATCTCTTAAGTAGAGATGAGTGGAGGATTTTGCATGTAACTCCCATCTTCTATGAATGCCACATTCATATTGTGTGTGTGACAAATGTGAGATTCTTTTTAAGGAGGAATATCTAATTTCCTTACTAAAGGAATTACAAAAATGTGACATGTCCTCCTACTTGGACTAGAGGACAAATACAATATAGGATACCTTGGTTTATCCTTTAATTACATATTTTAATGAAGGAAAAATTAATTTCTAATAGTTGGTCTATAAAACATCTTCACTCTATAAGTGCTTGTCTTTAAATTTGAGTGTGGTAGAAATAATGATGCTGACACTGCAAGTGAATCAGCTTGTGAGTTCATACCCCTAGGGATTGCTTTAATAGAGAAAGCATCAAAGAACTTGATTTTATCCCAAAACAAATTGTGATAATGCTTCAGATGCTCATTTTTAATATTGAACAAACCCCTTACCTATTTAACAATTAATTTGACATCTCTTCTCATGGTAAGCATTTTAATGCCTTTGGATTTGGCTTTTTGTAACCTGAGAAATAAATCTTCATACTCGGTTGTATTATTTATGTTTTTAAAATCTAGTTTGTATGAGAAAGAAAAATAATCACCATCCAGAGAACTAAGAACAACCCCAACTCCTGATCCTGGATTAGAGAAGTTACCATCAAATTCCATGCTCCATATTTGTGTTTCTTCCTTAGGCATTTCTACTAGCACATAAGAAGTTTCCCCAGGGAGGATGGTGTAATTCCCAAATTCACATTCATGAAATAATATCTAGGCTTTAGGGTCGTCTAATGGGAAAACAATATATTTATTTTTTGGTTTAGGTTTAAGTTTAACTATCTTTTTCCCAACTGAGAGGACATCTTTTGACCAATCCATTTTAATCTCCCCTCCCATGTCTTTACAAAATGTCCTACTGAAAATAATTTCATAGTTGACTAGTATATCTGCAACTAAAATGGTTAACTTCAACTTCTTGTCAGGGTATGCATAAAGAATAGCTTGGTATTCCTTCACTTGACCCATCAATGAGACATGTTTCTCATTCATTGACTAACATATGCTGAAGGTTTTAGTTAGAGTCAAGCTTGGATTTAGCAACAGAAGATGGCATGATGTTATCGGAAGCTCATGAGTCTATTATATAGTTGCTCAACCTACGACCATTGAGGAGCAGTGACACATAGAATGGATTTGGTTTATTCTCAATCAATTCAGATTCTTTAGTTGAGGCATTAACAATGGGTTCACTTGCATCATGTGATAGCTTAGAGGTAAAGATAGGTGGGTCTAATGTCCCAGGTTCATTCTCAACTAGATATTGTTTCCTAGGGGACACTTGAACTTGATTACCCTTAACATATTCTATAAAATTATCTAATTCTTTGGGATTCAACCTTAGGTACTCAACGGGTGAAATTTGGATAGTAGAGGACTTAAAGAAGTCTACAATATCAAAAGAGGGAGACAAAGAACTATTTATTTGCAAAATTTGAACTCCCGACGTCTTTGAATCAAGTAGAGGAGTTCTTAAGACTGGGTCTTTACCTTTTTCTTTGAAGCTTGAAGAAGTTGTTCTAGGTGTGAATTTTAGACTTTTCTGACTCCTGGTGAGGACTACACAAGAGGGATCTTCAAGAGAGGCCAAAAAGATTTTCCCCCTTTATTTTGGATTTCCCAGGTCACTCTAAATTTCTCTCCTCTTCCGTTGTTTCTCCCAACATGTCTTTCGTGGCTTTCTACAAGTATCGTTTCATGTCAAGGCAAGTCTCAACATCGTGATCAGTAGTAAGGTGGAAGGAACACATGGTCCCCTTCCTAGGGGGTGCATTTATGGATAACCTCTTTTGTTTCGAGGTAAGCTAGGGTGATTTTCCAAAATTTCTTCTAATGATATCTTGATAGGGCTGAGGTAGGAGCTACCATATTTTGTCATTTGTCTCTTGAGGGCTATTACATCATTCAACAATCTTTTTACTACTGGATTAGAGGATGTTGATGAAGAGGGTTGAGCATTTAGAGTTTGTACATCCTTTTGGTACTTGCTAATGGTTGTAAAATCATCTTCCAAAATAATTTCTTGTAATTGAATGACATTCAAATGAGTTGGCCTAGCCCTTCCCAAATGAAAATTGATATCAGGAGGCATGGAATTTAGGAAAAACACCTTTTGATTTTTCATCCTAGGCCTTGATGCCAATGGGATTTTATGGATGATCTTATTGAACTTGGCCACAAACTCTCTCATAGGTTCATGGATTTCTTTCTTCAATTGGGTCAACTACACCAGGAGAGTGTGTTCATCATCTGCACTTTTAAATCTATTTTCAAAAGCTTCTCTCATCATATCCCAGCTTCTTATGGATCTTGCTGGAAGATGATCAAACCAATCCACCACACTTTTCGATAAGGTTTGCACAAATATTTGAATGGAAACATATTCCTCTTGTACTACTAGAATGTCAGTTGCTACATTGTAAGTAGTTAATTATTCTTCTACAAACAACATCCCATCATCATAGAATTTAGGAAAAATATCTCTAGCTCCCTTCAGTAAGGCATTATGGGCCACTAAGTTCAAAGGACCTACCATGGCGCCTCAAGAATGATTTCCTGTCATTGGGTTGGTGAGAGGAGGAAGATTTAAATTTAAAGGGATGAGGTTTATATTCCAAGGAATAAGGCTTCCAGAAAGCACTAGGGCATGGTATATTGGCAAGGTTGGAGGTTTAGATGGCGGTGGAGGTTTTTTTTGAGATTGTTTAGGTTGAGATAATTCAAGAAAATAGGTGAGTCGTTGAAGTGCTTCTAAATCAAGGTCTACTAAGCCTTGTGTCGCATGAGATCTTGTGAATCTTCTGGACTCTAGTATCTCAATCCTTACTTATGTCCTAGCTAGATTATTATCTACTCTTTCCACCATTGTAGCTTCTTGAGCAATGGGGATTCCTCTGAACCACTCTCCAATTTCCCCCTCTTCTTCTAACCCCAAAACAACTTGTTGGTATTCATGGTTATTGTCTTTTAACTTCCAGTCTAAAGAATTCAAGTCAGAGATAATATCCTCTTGGGTATCCTGGAAGCCTAGATCAAGTTGTAAGAAAGGAAAAAATTCTTGATGGGGTAACACTATGATTCATCATTGAAAAGATTTATTAGGTACAATTATGCTATATGTTCATTCCCTAGTAGAGTCACTAAAAATCTGTTGGTGAACAAATTATGTCTTATTTCTCTTAATTCAATAAATGACTCTATTACCCTCTTTTGAAGACAAAACTTCAATCTGACAGTTTGGGTAAGTGTAATATTATCACTTCTCTCTAAATTTTTAACTAGGTACAGCTCCCTCTAATAGTTATTCAATGAATAATCTACTCTAACAAACATAAATTACTTTTCACCAGAAAGTACATAAGGTTGCCCAATTCATTCTTAGATGATAGGCGCATATAACATTCCAGGTTCAAGAAACTATCCAACAAAAAATCAAAGTTCTTAGTCAACTTTAAAAAACATTCAACTTAAACATTCATGAAAGTAAATCACAAATGATACATGTCAGCATGTTTAGAAACTGCAAGCATAAATATCAACATAAATAAATATTCACAAAGAAACATCCAGTCACAAGTTTCAAACACAAAGATTCTAACTGAAAAACTCCATTTCTAATATTCTTATTATATCACAAACAAAAAGATTAATCATAGTTTCTTTCCACATAAACCATGTATCATTCCATAAAATCTTCCTTTCCAAGAGAAAAATAGCCAAAATTTTCAAAAAATAACTTCTAACTATCTTTTTTTTCGAACCCCTAACTGTTCTTTTCTAAACTATTAAATAGGTGTCTTTGCATAAACCAGGGGAGGTCTCCTTGAAAACTTGACCTCCCTAGATACATTTATAAAAGTAAACAATGTCTTTGGGACACATGTCCCCAGTATCTATGAAATCATAAAAGATAACTTTAAAAAGCCAGAGTAGCACCACCATCAGTCTCCACGTCATCTTCCTTGTCAGATCCATGAGAAGTTTTCCAAGCATTGTAAACAATTAGGAATTCATAAACCATGGGAATGTTTGGGCTCTTCATTCTAAGAATTCTTTCTTTGTAGGCCTCCTTCTCCCACTTTATCTTCAACACCTTTTTAGTGTGTTTTGAGGCGTGCCACGCAATAGTCTTCATCTATGGTATAGTTCTTCATGGATACGCGCAATGAATGTAGTTTGACCTCGATTGGTAAGACGACTTTGGCACCATATAGAAGGGAGTATGGGGTGGTGCATGTGGGAGTAAAGAAGAGAGTATGGGGTGGTGCATGTGGGAGGGATTGATTTTTAGATGCCAGTCATGACCAGAATCATTAAAAACTTTTTTGAGGATTTTGAGGATGGTTTTATTGGTTGCCTTAGCTTGGTTGTTGCCTTGAGGGAAGTATGGACTCGAGAAACAGTAATGGATGTGGATTCTGGCACATAGATCATCCACATGCTAATTTTCAAAGGGTGTGCCATGATCTATGAATATGGTGGAAGGGATGCCAAAGCAGCAGATGATATGGTAGAGGATGAACTTGGATATCTGAATGTAGATACTTAGGATGAGTAGAATTGCTTCAACCCACTTTTTAAAATATTCAGTGGCTGTTATGATATATTTGTGTCCATCTGAGGAAAGGGGAGTGATCAAACCAACGCAGTCGAAGCCCCCCAACATGAAAAGGGCCATGGTGTCATAATAGGTTGCAAGTCTTGTGCTAGAGTATGAATCAGATTGACATATTGCTAACATGGTAGGCATTTGTTTATAAATTCATAGACATCATGCTCCATTGTAGGCAAATAGTAGCCAAATATGGGCAACTACTTTGCTAGGATCATGCCACTAGTGTGAGCATCGCAAATTCCAGCGTGAACCTCTTGTAAAACTAGGATGGCCTTGTTCGAATCTAAACACCTAGAGATGATGTTGTCATATCCTTGACAATACAGGGTGTTAGCTACAAGAGTGTAGCGGGAAGCTCTATGAATAAGGTTTTGGCATTAGGTGTTTGTGACGTGGGGGGATATGATACCATTTTTAAGATAAGCATGAATGTCATGGTACTATGGGGACTGAGGACCAACCAAGTCGATGCATGCCATTTTAGAATCAATGTTCTCTTAAGTAGGTATTGTATGGTAGAAATGTGACCACACTCCTATGAATCATTACATGCAAGGTTGCTCAACAATGAGGCCTCACAAAGTGACTCATAGCTCTTTATGCATGGAGTTGCAAGGAACTTGATAGATTTGCTCTCAGCTAGAGATATGAAACTGGTGACCTTGCTAGTCAACCACACAATGAGAGATTCACAATGAAGACAAGGGCAACAATGCCAATATCCCCAAATGGAATCAAAGTATGCAATGCAATGCAAATCTAAATGATGATGCAAAGTAGTCTATGAAATGACAATACAAATTAAACTAAGAAAGGAAATAGCAATGGATTACAATTCCCCTAATTAAGCTATGTGAAGCTAATCTATTGCATAAAAGGAAATCTAAGCTAATATGCCATGACAATGCAACTAATAAAGGAAATAGGCAACTAGAATGTAATGCAACAATGAAAGCAAGTCTTCAAAGCTTGGATGTAGAATGTCTTCAAAGAAAGCTCCAAATGACTTAGAAAACGTGCAACATAACATTAGCATGAAAGAGATGGATGCAAATGAAGAAGAGAGCTCTTCTTTTATAAGAAATGAAAAAGAATGGACCATGGAGATTAAGAGGAAAAAGTCTTACTCAAGGGTGGAGCTTGAAAGAAGAGCAATCCATGTGCACAAGTATCCTCCAATAGAAAAATAAGAGTTCACTTTTGTGTCCATATGAGACAAAAAGTGTTTTTTCCCTTTTTATAAAATAAGAATAATGCTTTATTTGTGCAACATAGGATAAGAGGAAAAGTGGGAGCTTTTTATTTAATAAAAGGGGAGGAGATATTCCTTTTAATAAATAAAGACTTAGGATAAAATGGTTAGCCCATAGGAAAATAATCGAATAAATGATAAAATAGGATTTGATCAAGGAAATTGATATAATTGAAAAATGTTGATTTTTGAAAATATTGATTCAGGAATTTGATAAATTGTTGAATGGGGGCCCAAAGTCTAGGTGACCATTTTAGGGTGTATACATTTGCCCCTCTTTGACTAATGTGAGATCGATTTGGGATCACATGTGGTCAAAGAATGAAGTTGAAATGTGAGATCGATCTAGGATCACAAAACAACTCAGATATGAGGTCGATTTGGGATCACATTCGGACAAAACATAAACAAAAGATTCTGGACATGAGGTCGATTCCGGATCATATCCAAAATAAGAGATAAGAATCTCAAGCTTGAGCGAAAGCTCACAAAAAAATAGCTGAATCAAGAAAATCAAGGAATCAAGGATTAAAATCCAATAGGTACTGCCCCCTCGGAATCGAAAGTGAAATTAGATAGAGATGAACAGAAAACTGATAAATATTTGATCAAATCATAATGAATCACAATCAAGAATAAAGGTCAATAGATCAACCATTAGGCAGTGAAAATATACCCCAGTGATGAATTAGAAGAAAAGAAGTGGGGTGAATGAAAGACTAGACGTTTGAAAGACATGAAAAGGAAGAAATTCTATCAAAGATCAAAGAATTATGCCTCAAAAGGTCAGTCAACTATACAGAAGATAATGAAATGTGATTTTGATGATCAAGGTGAACGCAGATTTCAGTTTCGATCCTGAAATGAATAGAAAATGATGTGATATGAAAGACCAGAAATGAAAGATATGATCAAGAAGAATAAGAAAATGAGTACAGTTGACCAACTAGTCCATAGATGATAAAAATGAGAGCTCTCACCATATGCAAGATGCAAAAACTAAACTATGATGAACCTAAGAATGCAAGCTACTATGAAAGTGGTTGACTTGCAAGGTCACAATGCCTATAGACATCTAATTATCTTCATCGAGCGTTAGGTAGCACTGTAAAATCATACAATGCACACTAGCATTACTATGTGAATATGAATATGATCTTTATCAGATAGAAATGTGAGAATCTCACCTAGGCATCAAAGACATGTAGGTCTAGATAACTAATGCAGTGAGATCACCTAAATTTTGATATGGCAAGATTATGCTTGTATCAAGACATATGAAAATTAGGATAGCTATAAGTATGCACTTGGATAAAAACAGTCAAGGATAATACCTTGTTAATCCATAGTGTCAAGTAAGACCAACATAAATGCTCATGACAATTAGGATCAACAAAATATACCCACAAGCAGATAAAAAAATAAAACATGTTCTCATACCCTCAATCTTCTAGCTATACATCATCGAAAACTTCTCACGGAGAGACCACTCATCAAAGAAATCCTCATAGACAACACACAAAGAAAAATAAAGTCAACATATCTCAAATGGGTTGATTGTTTAAGTGTGTGTGTTTTGGTCATAGAGTCAAACTCTGATCATCTCGTCTACAAATGAGTAATATCGCATCATACTAGACTGTTGGGTAAGACATCTAATAAGTGTTAAGAAACACTTGATGCAAAAGTAGTGTTGAAAAACACTGTTTGGGGTGGTGTTGAAAAACACCTGTTGTGAAATGCCCCAAGAGACAAATGCACCTAAAGGACCTATGCTAACAGTTATGTCCCCTAGACAAAGATAAAGACCAATTCCAAACTACGCCAAATAAGGTCAAGACATGATGGAGAAAGGTTCAGTGTCGAGGATGCATGCTAACAAATAGGAGTGCCAAGGCCTCAAGTAGCGCCCATTTTCAGGTTTTCACCACTTGAAATCTTTTTTCATTTTTTTATTTTTTTGTATTTTTGCTACCAAGGCGCCTGTTTCTAGGTTTTCACCGAGGCACTTTTTCTATTTTTTTGAATTTTTGAATTTTTTGATTTTTTTGCATTTTTAGAATATATGATTTTTTTGGAGATACATCAAAGCATCTATTGCTAGATTTTCACTAAGATGATCATTTTTTAAGGACATTATATGCTTTTTAGAATTTTTAACAATATACCATTTTTTTGGATTTTTTCAAGATCAATAAGTATGTACAAAAGATGCCCCCAGACAAAATGGGCATCAAACTCCCAAGCAAGATCACATCGTGTAGTCCCAATGTCTAGCAAGGTGGAGGACAAGAGGGATTAGCAAGCTAGTGGAAGAGATAGAAGACAAGAGAATGAAGGAAAATGAAGGGAAGAAATCCTCAAGGGAAAACTCCTCAAGAGTACCCAAGCTAGGGAAAGATTGTCATGTAAAGCACATTGGGACAAGTAATAAAAGGCCAGCATATGATAAGCCACAAAAGCGTAATGCAAGAGTAGGAAATGATGCAGTCCAAAGGAGTAGATATGTCAAAAGACTTCATAGCATCGTGTTTTACTCTTTGTTATTAGATCAAGACCAAATGGGAAAAAAGGCTAGAATGAATGGAAGAAAATATGAAGGCTAAACATGAATAGAATGAAAGTAAGATCATTGTATGATAGCTCATAAGATAGCCAACTGTTTGTGTATAGCTCAACATTGTCAAGATCAAAGAGAGAAGACGGAATGAATGAAATATGTAGAAGAACTACGCATGATGCTTGATTGCCAGGTTTTCATCACGGTACTTATCCAAGGTGCCACAAGGGAGTGGTTTTCACCATAGGAAGAATTTATTTCTCTTTACTTTTGCTACCAAGGCGCTTGTTTCCAAATTTCCACCAAGGCACATTTTCATTTTTTTCATTTTTTTTTTCTTTTTTCTTTTTTCTATTTTTTAATTTTTTTTTTTTGGAAGAAGGAAAACTTTTTAGATAATGCTCCTTGAAAGGATAAACCATGATATGCCAAGGATTCAAAATGATATGCTCAAAGATGTTGATAGGGAAAGGAAGATGGAAGAGAAAAATGGAGGATAAGGTTTTATTTAAAGTGAGTGAGGTTGGAAGATATGATGAATAGGCAAATGAGAAAAAATGATAGAAGGTAGAAGAATAATGAATGGAAAGATTGTGAAAGGGTAGATGGAAAGGAAGGCAAGATCAACATCAACACACACACCTTGAAGGGTGGCGAGAGGATGGAGGAAACGTGAATGAAGGAATACGTGAAAGAATATGGTGAATGTTTAGCAGAGGTTGCGGTTTGGGCGCATGAAATTGAAGAATATTTTTGGAAGAAGATGAAGTGGAAGCCTTTGGAAGCTTTAATGTCAATTTCACTTTTTTCTCAACATTACACTCTTTCAAGAGAGACTTTGGAATCCATATACCCTTAGGATTTTCATTTCCTTTTGATGATTTAGAGAGAATATCTTCAATGATGGATTTTGGAACCCATACTTGTCTTGTAGTTTTCTTCTTAGATATCTCTTTTGACTTTATGCCCCCATGTCGATTAGAGAAGACATGGTAATCTTTTTTTTTTTTTATGGATTCTTGTATTGCTTCTTTTTCTTGTATTGAACACTCAAGTTACTTCCAAAAGAATTGGGACTTGTGGAAGAAGAAAGAGGATATGACTGGTTTAGATGGGTAGGTGGATGAAAAGGATTCAAGGGTATGCATCTATGTTGATCCTGAGGAAAGATAGGAGATGGAGGGACGTAAGGACCCAAGATGGATGATGAATTAGGAGAGTTAGGAGGGGAGAGTGAAGGGACATAAGGGCCCAAGATGGAAGGAAGACGTGAAGCCCTTAGTATTGGTGGAAGAGGTCCAAGGATGAATATGGAAGATACAAAAGGATAATCAATAGTTTCATCAACATCTATATGACAACCAAGGAAATCAACATCTTTAGAGTGAGCATTAGGATTTACAATAGAATCAAGAACATCTTGAATAAGAGCAACTTCTTCGATAGGATTGTTCAAAGCTAGCAAAGACTTAGGAATAGTAGAAAGTGGAAGTGAACATGGAGTGGTAGAACAAGAAGATGGAAGACTTTGATCTTGACAAATAGCTTTGGATAGCATAAGCACGTCATTTTTTTCTGGATTTTCAATAAGCTGAACATTGGAAGTAACAACACCATTTTCAATAACCTTAATGGAAGTATCATCTTCAAAAGGTGCAAGTGTAGTAAGGTTATTTTTATTTTCGATAAGCTCAGCGATGTAAATAGTAGCTTGATCTTGCTTAGGAGAAGATTTAAAACATGGTGGAATAAATGAGGAAGGGCATGCAGGATCAAAAGAACCATGGAACGGATAAGAGACATCATGAAAAGAATTGGATGACATGGAGGGATCTTGATCTTGATCTTTTTTTATGTTCTTTTCTTTATCATTTTTAGAGTCCTCTTGACATGGATCCACTTCTAAGGACAAGGAAGCAAGTTGAAATTGTATGGAAGACTTTGGAGGAGATGGTGAAGGATTAGTTGAAGTAGGCATTATAGCACATAAAGACTTAGGCTCTTTAGGTTTAGCATTATTGAAAGTATTTTCAGCCAAGTGAAGGTTAGCTTGAGTTTCTTTAAGAGATAGCCCTCGAGGATAACTATAGGGAACTGCATGAAAAGCATTAGGATCTTTGTTGGATGAAAGATTTGTGAAAGATTTGGAAGAATCGAAAGCTTTAGGAAATGTATGGGTATTGGAGGAAGTAGGGGATGGAAGGGAACCATCACAAGACAAAGGTTCAACATTAACATGATCTTGCTTGAGAGTGCAATCTTTATTTTCAGCATGAGAGTTCCTAGAGGAAGGATTCTTATAATATTTACGTTTCAAATCAGCACAGTGCATTTTATATTCCTCAACAGTAGTAGCTGGATTATAATCAAGGTATTGTTCACAAAACTCATCAAAGTTTCTTTCAAAATTTGAATCATACAAATCACCATCATGATCTTTCCAATATGAGGACCCATTTCTAGTAAGCACAAGGACATGACTAGGAGGACTCTTAGGAATAGAGGTGCCATAAGTATTGCTACATTGTCTATCATCATAGTCATCATAGTCATCAAAGGTAGGTGTGTCACTCTTTGGGGAAGAGACATCACAAGGACTATCACATTGCTCTTTATGGTATGTCTTCTGAAGAGAAGTAAGACTCTCGGGAGAAGTAGAAGAGGAAAGAGATCTTGAAGAAGAGGAAAATGAAGACCTAGTGGAAGAAGAAGACTTGGATAATGAGGAATTCGAATAATGTTTAGAAGAGTCATGATAAGATTTGGAAGATGAAGAATGCAAGTAATGTTTAGAAGAATCGTGATAAGACTTGGAAGGTGAAGAAGAATGAGAAGAGTTAGATGATGAAGAATGTTTGGAAGAAGAAGATCGTGAGAGGATCATGAGCATGATTCTACCAAAGGCGGGTGATTCACTTGCTTTCTTTTGTATTTTTGTCATGAATTTATCATCAATAAGAGTTTTGGAGGAATGATACGTTTCAAATTGAGCAAGGAGATCAAGATCATCCATTTTCAAGAGAGGTTCTATAGCAAGATAGTTGAAACTCATGGTTTTAGAAGAGAAGGAATCAAGTATGGAAGAAATGAATAGAAGAGATGAAATAGAAGAAGGTAGACTAGATAGTAAGAGGAAAAGAATCAAGAAGACATGAAGAATTTAGGAAGAATCATGAAGAAAGAAGAGAAAGGATGAAAATGGAAGACTAGGAAGACATGGAAGAAGCGGAAGAAAGAAGATCAAGAGTCATTTTGTGAAAATCGATACCATTGAAATTCATTTTGATATTGAGCAACATGTCACACCACCTAAGATCTAAGATCTGGACTGACCAAGGAGAACTGGAATTCGCAGAAACCTGACAGACAGCAAAAAGATTCTAGGCAACACTTCGCCTTAAGCTAGGCGACAATTTATAGCAACGCGATATTTCATCTTACACCAGGCGATAGTTTCTAATATACTCAGGCGGTAGTTTCCAGGCAGACGGGGTGATAGTCCAACAGGGGTGAACTATCACGTGATATTTCTCTCTACAGGGCACAATACTATTGCAGAATTATACGACTCTTGACCAGTGAAGTGCAAAATCTCAGTTTTCAGGATTGTTTCTTCAAAATTTTCAGTTTGAGAGTTGATTTTTTTATTTTAATCACAATGACAGTAGTGAAGTGACAGGTTTGCAAACAGTATGGGATCAAACATGTCTTCAAGCACTTGAAACAAGGGCAAAAGCAACCTTGCCAAGACAAACACTTGTGATATCAAAATTGAAAAAGCACCCTATGAATGCTACCGATTGTTTGTATGTTGAGAACGTTGACACTAGTATCACACAATCAAAGACAATTCAAGAAAATCTATCATAAAAAGTCAAGGCTCAATACTTACCAACTTAGCCCACAACTTGATGTTCCCTCACCTCACTCAAAGTGGTTACCCACAATAGATGTTGGCTTTGTCATGGAAGTGCCAAAGACACAACCAAAGGAACACATATGGTGAGTGTCTTGGGGTGATCCGGGTTGTTCCACTTGGGTCAATCCTTGCACTAAGAAGATAAGCGGCTAAAATAAGGTGGCCTCTATCTAATGGTTCTTAATAAGGGCCTCCATTCACAACACCCCTCTTGCTCATCATAAAGGACTAGGACCTCACGGCCTCAAGAGTACCTTAAGCATTCTTACTCAATGCTTTCCCCATGGTCGCAATCTCATGAGCTACTCACACCAAACGAAGATAAGTGTTATGTCTACCAAGGTTTTGTGTCCTCGATAGCCTTGAGTTTATAGTGGGTTGGAAGAGCTGGCAAAAGGCTTGTCCCCACTTGGGTCGTTCCTCTTGATTGCTCAAGAGCAGGCCCGCTAAAGGATCCTAAACTAAACAAAAGTGGATTATTTTTGAGGTTCAAGGTTTTTGGTTCACCTCAAGGGTGAAGAGCATACTTCCCTATCTCAAAAAATTTCTCTCAAACACACCAAGCAAAGAGGTTCAATTATTCCCTTGCTTCCAAAATTCCAAGATGGGTCAAGATTTTCTGATTCACCAAAAGGTGAAGAGCATACTTCTCCTACCACCTCAAAATCTCTTCCACAAGGTATTAAGGTTCCTAAAACAACTAGTAGATGCCACACTTGAAATGAAATAAATCACAAACACTTGAATATTTTTTTTTTTGCTTTTGTTTATATTTTGGGCAGCCCTGCAAAAACCATTAGTAGCCCTTTAGCATGCAATTTTATGGCAATCTCCTTCAAGCAAAGCTCCTACAACCACAACTCGTTAGACAAATAGGGTTAGGAAAACCAAAATCTAAATGAAAGCAATGCAAAAAACCTGATCAATTTAGACTAAGAAATATAAATTAAATCTATCTAAATGCAGTAAAGTAGACCAGCAAACTAAATGTGATCAAATTCGGATGACAAAACTCAAAATCCAGCTCTCTGCTGTATCAGGTGATCTATCTCAGACTTCACCAGAATCATACGACAAACTTTTCTGTATTCAGGCGATACTTATCAGTCTGGGCGATAATCTGCATAACAGTCGGGTGACAGATCGCACGATACTAGGCGATAGAACTTAATATAGGCGGGAAATTCTTCTTATGCATGAAGTGTCACACCCATATACTAAGAACTATCGTGCGATAATCTTGAGAAGTGTTGCGTGATATTCTGAGACAGAAAACAAAGAACACAAAAAATCTGCAAATTAATTCAAAAAATCACAAAAATGCAACAAATCTAAAAGACAAAGTCTATCTACTCTACCCCACGGTGGGCGCCAGAAATGTATGGTAGAAATGTGACCACACTCCTATGAAACATTACATGCAAGGTTGCTCAATAATGAGGCCTCACAAAGTGATTCATAGCTCTGTATGAATGGAGTTGCAAGGAACTTGATAGATTTGCTCTCAGCTAGAGCTATGAAACTAGTGACCTTGCTAGTCAACCACACAATGAGAGATTCACAATGAAGACAAGGGCAACAATGCCAATATCCCCAAATGGAATCAAAGTATGCAATGCAATGCAAATCTAAATGATGATCCAAAGTAGTCTATGAAATTACAATGCAAATTAAACTAAAAGGGGAAATAGCAATGGATTACAATTCCCCTAATTAAGCTATGTGAAGCTAATCTATTGCATAAAAGGAAATTTAAGCTAATATGCCATGACAATGCAACTAATAAAGGAAATAGTCAACTAGAATGTAATGCAACAATGAAAGCAAGTCTTCAAAGCTTGGATGTAGAATGTCTTAAAAAAAAACTCCAAATGATCTAGAAAACCTACAGCATAACATTAGCATGAAAGAAATGGATGCAAATGAAAAAGAGAGCTCTTCTTTTATAGGAAATGAAAAGGAATGGACCATGGAGATTAAGAGGAAAAAGTCTTAATCAAGGGTGGAGCTTGAAAGAAGAGCAATCCATGTGCACAAGTATCCTCCAATAGAAAAATAGTTGACTTTTGTGTCCATATGAGATAAAAAGTGTTTTTTCCCTTTTTATAAAATAAGAATAATGCTTTATTTGTGCAACATAGGATAAGAGGAAAAGTGGGGGCTTTTTATTTAATAAAAGGGAAGGAGATATTCTTTTTAATAAATAAAAATTTAGGATAAAATAGTTAGCCCATAGGAAAATAATCGAATAAATGATAAAATAGGATTTGATCAAGGAAATTGATATAATTGAAAAATGTTGATTTTTGAAAATATTGATTCAGGGATTTGATAAATTGTTGAATGGGGGGCCAAAGTCTAGGTGACCATTTTAGGGTGTATACAGGTATATGTAGCTTCTTGACCAAGAATTCATATTGTGTTGAATCTCGGGGGATCTCCAGTAAGGACCTGATGGTTTCCATTGTGTCGGAAGCTTTTTTTTGTAGCCTGGGTATCTGTGTGAATTGTAGACTCAGGAAGTGCTCTTTCAATCTATCCACCAATTCCTTGTAGGGTAGGAGCTTGTCGTCCATAGTTTCAAATTCATATAGGACTTGTTTGACGATTAGCTGTGAATCTTCAAACACTTACAATTTTGCGGTGTTCATGCTTCTGATCCATGTGATGTGTACGAGCCGTCAAAGTATAGCTTCCATGTTGGTTGTTTGTCAATCATGCAAAGATGTTCATCAGGAAATTCCATAATCAACGGATATGCATCGACCAGGGGTGCTTCAACTAGCTGATCGGTAATGACTTTCTCTTTGATTGCTTTTCTATCAACATATTGGATGTCAAACTCACTTAGCAGCATAACCCATTTTTCCATTCGGCATGTGAGCATTATACTTGGTAGTAGGTATTTGAGTGCATCCACCTTGGAGATAAGCTTGGTGGTGTGGCTGAGCATATATTATCGAAGCTTTTGAGTGGAATAGACTACTACAAGGCATGCTTTTTCCATTGGTGAGTAGTTGAGCTCATAGCCGACGAGTGTTTGACTGATGTAGTAGATGGCTCTTTCTTTGCTATTGTCATCAAGTTGTGCTAATAGTGTCCCCAGTGTTTTAGTGGTCACTAAGATGTATAAGATTAGAGGGTGTCCTGGTACTGGTGGTACAAGAATAGGAGAGTTAGCCAGATCTTCATTTAGCTTCTCAAAACTTCTATGACATCTTGGATCCCACTTGAAGCTTGTATCCTTATGGAGTAGATGCGTGAAGGGTTGACACTTGTCTGACAACTATGATATAAATCTCTAGACTAATTGCAATTTTCCTTGTAGGCTTCTGAGCTTCTTAAGTGTTCAGGGGGGAGGCATTTCTGTGATAGCTTTTACTTTCTTAGGGTCAATCTCAATGTTGTGTCATGATACAATGAATCATAGTAGTTTTCATGATGTGACATTGAAGACATACTTCTTTAGATTTAGCTTTAGGCCATAGTGATGCAGATGGTCAAACACACACTCAAGGATATCAAGGTGTTCCAACCGTGTCTTGGATTTGGCAAGGATATCATCCACATAGTCTTCAAGGATTTTATGTATCATATCATGGAATATTGTTGTCATTGCCCACTAATATGTAGCTCCTACATTTTTTAACCCAAATGGCATCATGTTGTAGAAGAAGGTGCCCCATGGCATGGTGAATGTTGTCTTGTGTTATCTTCCTCTGCCATACAGATCTAATTATATCCTGAGAAACCATCTATGAGTGATAGCATCTCGTGGCCTATTGTGAGATCATTAATCATGTCGATGTTGGGTAAGGGGAAATCATCTTTTGGGCATGCTTTATTCAAATCTCTAAAGTTTGTAAAAATCCTGATGTCTCTTGATGGCTAAGTGACTCACACCATGTTCGAGATCCACCCTGAGTAGTCAATAGCTTTAATGATTTTTTCTTGTAGTAGCTTCTCAAGTTTTGATTTTACTAATAGGGCTACCTTTGGATGCATCTTATAGAGCTTTTTCTTTACTGGCTTTGCATTTGGATCGACTACAACATGATGGACAACTAGACTTGGATCCAGCCCAGTCATGTTGGCATATGACCACGTAAAATTGATAATTTCCTCTCGGAGGAGTGTTGTGAAAGCTAGTTCTTCACCCTCGGTCAAGGATGTGCAATGTATGTGATCCTTGGGTATTCTTCAATTCCCAAGTTAACAGGCTTGGTTTCTTCGATGAGGATGGAAGACTGCTCTGGTTTGTAGTCCTGGATGGGAGGAAGAGGTAATTCTTCATTGTGTAACACCTCAGAGAGGTTTTCACCAAAAGATACACCCTTTATTTCTACTTTTTTAGAGGCAAAATGTGCCTAGAGGGGTTTTCACAAAAGGACTCATTCTTTTCTCTTTTATCCTTATTTTTGTGGCTAAAGACTTCCTCTTCCCTGAAGTATCCCTTGGGGTTGAGCATGTAGAAACAAGTTGATTCTTGTCCTTGATCTAACTATTGGTTTGATGCTCCAATGAGCCTTAGGAGCGCTTCCTTGCTTCAAAACTCATCGATGTGTCTTACGCTTGGTTGGTCCAAGTCTATGAGTTCAAGATGGATGGGGGGAAGTTCAATGAGGTTAATGGAGAGTTGGTAAAGGACAGAATTGCTCAGGAAGTTTTCATCATCAAAGATATCATTGTAGGATTTATTTTCTTCCTCTTCAGGGATGTCTTCAATTTCCACAAGGTCGTCCTGGATGTTCAAGAGAGTGGCGTTGGGTGAATTAGTGTCCCTAGTTGTGGTATTGGGTCCTTGTACATGTAGGCGAGGGATATTAAAGCCAAGGCCTTGATGTTTTGGATTTTGTGAGGCTTCTAGTGGATCCTTTCTACCACCTTCTTCTAGTCCTAGACCACCGCCTTGATATTTCCATTGTTCTGTAGCATATTTGTGTGATGCTGAAAATTTATCCTTGAAGTATCTAAGGAGCTCAATGTCAGGAGGTGGGGGATCTTTGTATAACCACATGTTGATATCAACATCCATCTCTTGATTATTTAGGATTCCATGGAGATGAATGTTGATGGCCCTAGTTGCTTGAATTTAGGTTTTTCTTGAGGAAGTTTTCTTTGGTAGCTTGGGAGCCCTTGAGTATGTGGATCGAGTGGTAGGGCCCCTACTACAAAGGCATCATTTAGGTTGTAGTCACCACAGCCCATGTTTTTTATCTTGCCGGAAAAAAGGGTGGAGGCTAGGATTGTCTCTGGATCTCTATGGGATTGGGATGAGCTAGCAAAAGAAGTGCCAATGTCGATTCCAGGACAGTGGGTGTAGTGGGGGATGAGGCTTCCAACTGTATTGTCAGAAAATGGAAGCACTTCTATTTAGGATTGGTTTAGCCCTCTGAGTAGGTGGTTTGGGGTCATGTCAGACGCCCTCATGGGATCAATGGATTGAATCATGGTTTTCCCCTTGTTCTGCCCTTTTCTCCACCTCTTTCCAGCTTGTTTCTAACACCCTGGCCTAAAACCCTGAGATCCTTGACCTCAGGTTCAAGTTTGACCTTCTGGGTCAAGGTCGACCTCGACCTTGACCTTGGTCAGAGTTGACCTCGACCTTGACCTTGGGTCTAGATTTCAAAATCCAAAAAGTTTTGGGATGCCAAGCTTCGAAAAGTTTATTTTCCCACTTCTAGGTCGGCTGTTTCAGATTTCGGAATGGTAAAATCTTAAATTATATTTAATCTAGGTCCATTTCTAGGGGTTAAGGTTTAAATGGGAATTTAATTCTCCTATGTTGGCCTCTCTAGAAGTTTGTGCCCTAGACTAGTATAAAAGGAAGTCATCGTCTCTCATTTTCACATCCATGATCAAGCAATCCATCTCGATCTCAAGTAAGCTCTCCATCTCCATCAAGTATTCAGGCCATCATCTACATTCAAGCATTGAAGTTCTCCATTGAAGATCAAGGATTCAAGCATTCAATCCTTTGGAGGGATTTGGTTCAAGCATTCAAGATTCATCATTCAAACCCTAGATCTATCCATCATGGTGGTGTGATATTCCTTCAAGATCCTTTGTTCATCTTCAAGATCTATTCATTCTCCCTTCAAGGTGGATTCCAAATATACAATCATGGAGGTTTAGATTTACATTTGTTAGTGTTGAGTCCAAGCTTTCATGTTATCATACTTGTTTACATTCCAAATACAATTGCATATCTATTGAATATCATAGCTTCATTGTTAGATCTACTTCTACTACTTACTAGCATTCTCTATTTCAATTCTATTTTAAAGGTTGATTCCAAACTGAGGTTTGACTAAGGCAAACCCCTCATCCACACAGCAAAACCCTTTTTCTTGTAGGTACAGATGTGGGACAACAAATTGCAATTCAGATCTAAGTACCCTTTTCAACGAACTTCCAAGATTTGCAAATAGAATTTTCGTCGGAACAATGCAGGTCAAGGTCAACTTTTTGGAGTAAGATTGTGCCATGGGGTAAGATCTTACCCCTGTTTTAGGTTAAGGTCGAGCTTTCTCAGAAAGACAGAAGGTTTCTGGGTTTTCTCTATTTCTGCATTTCCAGGCCAAATTTGGTTGCGTCCTGAAACTGAACACAAGCACCAGAAAATAGTGATTTCTGAATTTGCTCCTTTTCAAGATAAGTATTCATGTTTTATTAAGTTTATATGTCCCCAACATTTTCCATCACACACCCTCACACTTCAATCATAGATATAAAAATATATCTAAGATATATTTTTATATCTTACATTTTGGTGAACCCACGATAGACAATTCTTTCTTTTTGGTGAACCCATGATAGACAATTATTTCTTTTTGGTGTTAGATGCTTTGCCTTCTCTCCTTAAGATTAGATTTCTTTTATGATCTTGCATTTTAGAATTCAAAAAACAAAAAAAATCTATATATTCTACAAAATACAAAAAATATTTCTTGCGTTTCATTTTCTATGAAGATCTTTAAGATGCTTTGGTGTATGGTTTTTTTCTTTATTATCCTCCTCTTAGCATCTCTTTATCATACTTATGATGTTTATGAGAGTATCATCAATTTTTTTATATTTGTCACCTTTCATCTTTCACTTGCCTATGCTTTTGTGAGATTGACATATATTAGTCTTCCTACTTTCAAAACTTTCATTAAAGATTTATGTGGCGGACTTATTACTCTTTTGGATTATGTGAAGAATTTGGTAGATGATACACCATCTCCTAATCCTCCTAATCCTAATATTATCATCCCTAATATAGTTCCTAATCTTCCTAATCTTAATCCGATTCCTAATATGCCTAATTCTCCATTTGCTATTCCTAGTTCTTCCCATACTTATGAGAAGCTACAAACTATGGTCAATGATGCAGATGTGCAAGAATTCTTGGATTTACCTTCCCCTTCATATCCAATCCAAGATGATATTAAAGGGAAGAAAAGCAACTTCTTCTAAACCTATTATTCCACCTTATACAATCTTTACTCATGAACATGATAAACAATCACCTCCTGTAGAAGCTTTACATGATATATACACTACAAGATATAATATGATGGCTAAACAAGGTTATAAAGGTTTAGGGATTGGTGTTAATGAGCATGGTATTAAGTATCCAGTTCATATATCCCCTAAATGAGATAGGCATGGTCTAGGTTGTTCGCAATCTCAATTTAAGGTGGTTGATTTTGATCATCGTCATCCTCTTCATCTTCTTCTTCCAACACCGACCTTAGATTATCCTGATACTCCTCAAGATGTGGCTAAGAAGGTTTATGTTCAGTTAATGAATTCCAAGAAAGAAATCTTTAGACCTATGCCGAAAGATGCTCTATCCAAGTACAAATATCCTTTTCATTATAGTAATACACATTTACTTGTTGATTGTGTGCATTTCAAGTTATATGTTAGAGAAAGAGCTTCTTTAGGAATTATATCCCACTCTCGTGCAGTTTTACAATTCCTTCATAACTTTGATAGGGAGCATCCCCTTGATTTTTCCATAATATAGATCTTTTATCCTCTTGTCTCATGATTGGGGGGAAAGAGGCATTTAATCCAGTCTTCTAGGATCCATTAGGCTCTTAGCATATATTTTGTCCTGAGCTTAATTGGTATTCTTTCTCTCTTTCCTCCCTATGGTTTTGTATTATGTTATAATCATCCATAGATTCTATTTTATATTCAAGATATCTTTTCTAAAGACATTTTTTTGCAAAGGTATCCATTTCTTTCATCCCTGGGGGGCAAGGTTCTTCCTTCTTTCTCTTTGTCTAGGGATCTGCTTTCCTTAGCTTAGTGGCACTTGTTTAAACTGTAACATTATTTCATTATATTGGTTGAGGTTTTGGCTATGGATATCCTTTTATGAGAGAGGTTGTTGTCCTAGGTCATCACCTCTTCTTTATTTTGCAAATTATGTTCTTTATAAATTCTTTCCCTTGCTGTAGGGTTAGAGTTGGATTCCTTTGTTCAAAGATTCCTCTTCCTCTTGATTACAGAGAGCTGGATGATTGAATCTTTATTTCTCTTTAAAGATGATATTTTATCTAAAGCACTCCTCTATGGTGGGGGTCTTGTTGATAAGATCTCTTTCTTTGAAGATCCTTTTTCCATAAGTGACATATCCTTTTCATGATTATCGAAGCTCTTGAATGTAAAGGTCAATACCTTTCACTAAGAATATAGTGTATATTGTTGTTAACAGGAGATCTCCTTACTTTGTGAAGTAGGTATCCTCCATCTCTTCCTTATCATGTCTAGTAGACAGCCACGATAAGGAGAGGGGCATATATAGGGTCTCCCTTATGCTGCATTTTTCAATTTTCAATATGCTAAATCCTCATAAGGTAACACACATAAGTTGCTAAATCTTGAAGAGACACACATTTTTCAATTTTCAATATGTTAAATCCTTGGAAGGTAATGCACATAAGTTGCTAAATCCTGAAGAGACATGTATTTTGTATTCATAGTGATGCATGAAGGTAGATCTATGAGTATTCCAAAATCCATCTGAAGACAAATTACAAATTCAAGGCACAGTTTTTGGGTGAGCTATCAAGTTTTTCTACCTATTGGGCTCTCCCTCCTTGGTGATTCACGGTAAGGTGGGCATCTTACTGGGCGAGGTAATCACTCTCTTTCCTCTTTCATGCTAGTAGGATTAGATCATGAAGCTATGTTATTTATAGTGTTTCTCTTGTCTTTCTTATGTAATCATTTATGCTTTTATGATAGGTTTCCAAATATGATATTAGTATAGGAAACATTTCTTAGCAAGGTTTCCTTTGCTAGTTGATTTGCGTTTATTTTTGTGTCTTTTAGTTTTCGCACCCTTGTGCATGTATGTTGAGTTAGAGTCCTTATCTTGGGGGCTTGTGTCCTTAACTAAGTGTTATTCTATCTCGTTGCCAATCCACTTGGATCTTTCTTCTCATTTACCAAGAGTTTGTATTGAGTCCATACTCTTTCTAAAGTGGGGGCTAAATGTATCATCAGAAAATGGAAGCACTTCCATTTAGGACTGGTTTAGCCCTCTGAGTAGGTGGTTTGGGGTCATGTCAGACATCTTCATGGGATCTCTGGCTTGAATCATGGTTTTCCCCCTATTCTGCCCTTTTCTCCACCTCTTTCTAGCTTGTTTCTGGCATCCTAGACTGAAACCCTGAGATCCTTGACCTCAGGGTCAAGGTCGACCTCGACCTTAACCTAGGTCAGAGTCGACCTCGACCCTGACCCTAGGTCCAGATTTTAGATTCCAGAAGTTTCAAGATGTCGAGCTTCGAAAAGTTTATTTTCCCGCTTTTGGGTCAGCTGTTTTGAATTTCGGAATGGTAAACTCTTAAATTATATTTAACCTAGGTCCATTTCTAGGGGTTAAAGTTTAAATAGGAATTTAATTCTCCTATGTCAGCCTCTCTAGAAGTTTGTGCCCTAGACTAGTATAAAATGAAGCCTTCTTCTCTCATTTTCACATCCACGATCAAGGAATCCATCTCAATCTCAAGTAAGCTCTCCATCTCCATCAAGTATTCAAGCCATCATCTACATTCAAGCATTCAAGTTCTCCATTGAAGATCAAAGATTCAAGCATTCAAGCCTTTGGAGGGATTTGGTTCAGGCATTCAAGATTCATCATTCAAACCCTAGATCTATCCATCATGGTGGTGTGATCTTCCTTCAAGATCCTTTGTTCATTTTTAAGATCTATTCATTCTCCCTTCAAAGTGGATTCCAAGCATACAATCATGGAGGTTTTGATTTACATTTGTTAGTGTTGAGTGAAAGATTTCATATTATCATACTTATTTACATTCCAAATACAATTACATATCTATTGAATATCATAGCTTCATTGTTAAATATAATTCTACTACTTGCTAGCATTCTCTATTTCAATTCTATTTTAAAGGTTGATTCCAAACCAGGGTTTGACTAAGGCAAACCCCTCATCCACACAAAAAAACCCTTTTTTTGCAGGTACAAGTGCGGGACAATGAATTGTAGTTCATATCTAAGTACCCTCTTCGATGAACTTTCGAGATCCACGAACAAAATTTTTGTCAGAACAGTGCAAGTCAAGGTTGACTTTTTGGGGTAAGATTGTGCCCTGGGGTAAGATCTTACCCCTGTTTTGGGTCAAGGTCAACCTTTCTTAGAAAGTTAGAAGGTTTCTGAGTTTTCTCTATTTCTGCATTTTCAGACCAGATCCGGTTGCAGAATTTCCTAAAACTGAACACAGGCACCAAAAAACAATGATTTTCGAATCTGCTCCTTTTCAAGATAAGTATTCATGTTTTATTAAGTTTATATGTCCACAACATTTTCCATCACACACCCCCACACTTTAATCATAGATATAAAAATATATCTTAGATATATTTTTATATCGTACACCAACACACGATAGTATGCGAAGGGTTGGGGATCTGCATGGATGGTGAATTCAGTGCATTGATGCATAAATTTGAGGCACTGGTGATAAGTGGATGGAACGTCTTTAATAGATTAAATCCATGGTCGGTCGAGGAGGATGTTGTATGGGAGGTCTAGATCAACAACATGGTAGATGGTCTCTTGAATTGCAAGGCCTGGCTTGATCGGCAAAAGAATGGTACCTTCTGAGGTACGCTCCAATTTATCATAGGCCTTGATAGTCATGACATCATGTGATATGTCGGCCTCTTTGTATCCCACTTTTTGGATGAACTTTAGGTTGCACAAATTTAGGGTTGAGCCATTATCTATCATGACCCTTTTGATGGCAAAGTCTCTAACCATGACAACGATGCGGAGTGGGAGATTGTGGTCAGGCTCAACGAATAGTATGCCAAAAGGTTTGAAGGAAAGTACACATGATGCAAATAGGTTCCCCACTAGGTTCTCAAACTGGATGGCATTAATGTTTGTGGGGACACGTCCTTCTTGGAGGGCTCGATTGAGGATGTCTTGATGGATGGGTGAAGTGTGAAGAAGGTCGAGGATGGATATTTGGGTAGGTTTGTTCCCAAGGTGTTCTAGAATGTTATATTGCACATTATGAGCAAGCATCGGATTAGCACCAATGATAGATATTTGGCCTCTATGTGTGGTGACTACACACTAACTATTTTCTCCTTTAACATGGATGACATTGACAATGGGTTCAACTTGGGATATGCATCCAACAAACTTGTCCTAGTTGATGTGGGCAATTGTATAGTCTTTTCTATTAGCATGGTCTCTTTGTTTTCCTTTGCCTGGGTTCTGGGGTGGTGGATTAGCATTGACTTGGTTCTTCCTAGAGTTGTGTTGAGGAAACACATTTTGATAGATTTGCAAATTGGCATTAGGCAAAGGCTGGGATGGTGTGTCCACTTGGATCTCTTTTCTGTCAATAAGATCTTGGATATAGTGCTTCAATTTCATGCACTTGATGGTTGTGTCCTTTAACATGGTGATAGTCACAGTATTCATGCTCTTTGTACTATGTGGGATTGGGAGTTGTGTCATTGAATGGTTGAGTTGGAGGATAAGTAATCAGACTAGCTTTAGCCATTTGATGGAAGATCGTGTCCAGTGGTTCACCAAGAGGGGTGAAGGTGCATCTTTGATTGTTTTGGACTTGAGGAATGTTCTATACCGGGGTAAATGATATGGTATTACTCTGATTAGCTTGATTTTGATAGTGTTACATGGGCTATTGATTGATTTGTGGTTGTTGTTGATATGTAGGAACAAGTGGTGTAGGACCAACCACAACAATTTGAACATGTTTGGTATCAGTGGCTCCATCGGTGACATTGTTTTTGTTCCTGGTCCAATATTGAGGCCTATCATTACTAGGTTTGTCTTACGAGTTTTCTTTGTAGTGTTTGATTATGCCATCGTCTAAGAGGCCTCACTCAATGTCCATGCCTTTGCCTTTGATGTCCTGATAGGTGTGTATGCAATTCATTCTCATGAAATGGGACAACTTGGGATGTATATTATTGATGAAGATCTTAGTGAGATCTTTCTCTAGCATTTGATATGATAACCTCATGATCAGGTTCTGCCATCGTTGCAAGTAGTCGGTCAGGCTCTCACCTCCCTTTTGTTTTGAGTTGCAGAGGCCTAACAAGGATAGCTCATTTTCTACATTATGGGCGCTGAAATTATCAGAGAGTTCTACAAATGTTGTGATTGTCCCATAAGGTATCTTGTAGAACCACTCAATAGCAGTCCCTCCCAAGCTCTTGGGGAAAAGGCACATTAGGAAATTATCGTTGTAGGCCACCTCTTGGCACACCGTGTAAAATTATTTGACAGGGCTGATTGGATCTCCCTTCCCCCGATATTTGTCAAACTTAGGGGTCTCAAAGTGCTTGAGGAAGGGGATTGTTGTTATAGATCTGACAAAAGGATAGGGACATACATCTTTAAGTTTGAAAGCCTTGCTTTATGTTCCGGCTCTAAGCTCCTTGAGAGGGTTCTTCATTTCTTCCCATTCTGCATTGATAGGTGTTGGAGTGGGTACTCCCATCGAGAAAGGATCTAATGGTGCAAGTGAGTATGGATGGATTTGTGGAGGATATTGTTGGATTGGATAAGGGGATTTCCTAGCTAGGTAGACCAGTTGGAAGGGATTTTGGAGTGATGGTTTCTGGGGAGGATACTGTTGCTGGGGTGTGGAGGTATACCACTATGCAGGATACAGTGTTGCATGTTGCTACTAGGGGATAAGGGGATGTTGTTGTTGTGGAGGAGTTTGGTGAAATGATGCATCTTATTGGTAGGATTGGCCTTGTTCTTCTTGTGGTGGTGCACATTTTGAGAAGTGGCGGGTGGCATGGAGAGATAGTTGGTATATGTGAAGATGAAATTGGAGGAGTTTGTGGTGGCGGTTATGTTGCGAAAGGAAAGGATTCTTGTGGGTTAGTGGGAGTGGATATGTGTGATTGGGTCTGTATACCCAAGCCGTGCATTTGTGCTTGGTTGAGGCCCCAAGAAGAGCTTGTCCTTGCTGCAAGTTGCGATGTGGGGGATGCAGAAGTGATGGTGGGATTTTGTGATGTAGATGGTGGGCTTTGGGGTCCCATGAATGGCATCCCTATTGTGAAAGTAGTATGTTGGACTTGTGTGTTGGCAATGAAAGGTGGAAGAGGAATGTATGTAGAAGTTAGTTGAGTGACTGGTGGAATGAAGGCTTGGGTGAAAGCTTGTTGAGTAGTGGAAGGAGGTGCTTGCATTTTCCCCTAGAAGGATGGCACTGATGTGGAGGTTTGTTGAGTGAAGGAGGGAAACGACTGTGTTGCCCCCTGGAAGGATGGTGTTGATGAGGAGCCTTGGCTTATAAAAGGTGGAGGCACTTCTTGTGTGGCAGTTTGCATGGGAGGTGGAGGTTGGATTTGTGCAAAGCTCTGTGCTTGAGTGGCGACTTGAGGTGTTGCAGGTGGAGGTGGTCCCCCTATGATGGGAAAGGGAGTGGATTGGGTTGTTGACTACACTGTGGGTTTTGTGGAATTGGATTGCAAGAGATGGGGGATAGGTGAGGCTATCTAGGCTATTTGGAGGTTAGGGTCATGGATTTATTGGAGAATGGAGAATAGGTGTCAACAAAGATCTGTATGGGTTTTGAGGAACTGAAGGGTTCAAGGTGTGGTGGAATGGGAATACCCTCTTGTGCGTAGTTTGACAAAATGGCTAGACGATTCTGATCTATAATTGCACTTACCAATTGTGCATGTCTTGGATGGTTCATGAATGCTTCCATGGAAAATGTAGTAGGTGTCTCGATTGGATCCTCCCATACAAGTATGAGATGCCCTAGACAATGCTTTGTCGAAGGGTGGAGCTAAGATGATTCTGATTTAGGATGAGGATTGAGCAACTCAAAGGACGTGACATAAGAGGATGATTTGGATAGGTTGGATTTGATTCAAGGATCTTGAATTTGGACTTAGATTTTAGATTGGATTGGTTTTGAAGGATGGTGGTTTGACTAAATGAGGTTTTTCTAAGAGGATGACCTAACATGTAAGGATGCAGCTTAAGAGGATGATCTATGATGCAACTAGGGATATGATCTATGATGCAAGGATGCAATGATCCCGAGACAAGCTTTGTGAGATTTGAAAGGATATGGTATGTGATAGGCCAAGTAGTCTTCACTTTCTAGGCTAAAATAGAGACGGTTGATCTGGAAGCAGGTAGCAAATTGTTTGATTTTTGTGTTGTAACCCACGTTGTCTAGTTTCTCATGATGCTTTCTGCTTGGATTGCTGCTAGGGAAGGTTGATGGTCTTTGAGGTCTCTTTCTACAACTTTCTTCTCTTGATATACACGGGAATTGGACAACTTGGCTTTCTTGTGTTTGGTTGAATTAGACATATTTTGAAAGGATGGCAATTGGATTGGTTTGAGCAATGTTTCTAGACAACTGATTTTGAGAACACTTTTCAGGTCCAAGGATGTTTCAAGGGATTTTGATCAGGTTTTGGTTTGTCTATTTGATTCTTTTCTCCAATGGCAAAGGACCCAAAATAATCGAGCAAGAGACAAGGCAACCTTGCGGGATACAAGCAATGGTGGAAAAGTTTCTGATAATGCTCTTTACAGTGTGTGTGTTCAACAGATGTTTTTCACTGAGTCTGAAACTTTGAAGACACACATAAGAAATATTACCCTAAGAAATTTTGGCTTGATTGAAAAACCTTTGCTCATAGACCTAGGCACACATCGAAGAGCTAATCAAAATACGACCACCACCAAGCACACAATGACTCTAGTCATGATGTCGTATTATCAAGTTCCAAGCACTCAAGGATGGCACAATATGATGAGTGTCTTGGGGAGATTACTATTCTCCTTGCACAAAAATTAGAAAGCCTTTAGGGGTAGATCGGGTGGCCTCTGATTAATAGGTGTCTGATAAGGTTTGTGGTATCCTCCCAATCAGTTTGTATGCACGTGACTCACTTAAGAGCCTAGTTTACCATGTTGAAATAGTAGGGATATTCACCTACCTCGGACTACCATCAACACACATCGCATGAGCCTAAGGGGATGAAGCAAGAATTTTCTCAGTGCTTTATTTATATACCAATCGGGGAAATATTGGTTTGAGGTCGTTCTCCAAAGAGGAAGCACTTTTCTCTCTGGACATGCCTCGCTAGAGTCAAGTGACCAATCCAACCTTTGATCTTTCACCCAAATTCCATGAAGGCACGTGGAAAGGGTATGGATTTCACTTGAAGCACTTAGCTTTAATGGATTTTCAAGAATTTGAAAAGCTTTCTTAAAAGCACATCATAAAGGGTTCATTTCCAAATTTGATTTTAAGTGTTTCTTTACGTTGACTCTCAAGCACACATGATTAGGATGCAAAGTTTATTCTCTTTGAAACAAGAAAGCTTTTTGGAATTTTGGAATATTGCAAGTGTTTTATCTTTTATCATTGGAGATTGGATTTCTAATTCTTTTTAAAGCCCAAGATGAAGTGTTTGATTGAGTTTGCTTCAATTTAGTTTTATGCACTCAAGATGGAATGTTTTTCTTCTTTTAAAACTCAAATGCAATAGTTGACTTTGACTTTGTTCATTCCTTTGGATATTTAAGATTTGGATTTGCATTCATTTTAAGTCCAAAAGAAGTTTGAGATTTCTTTGATTTGCCTTGTTCTTTCCTTTAGCCATTCAAGATTAGGTTTGGGGTTCCTTTTAGAACAAAAAATAGATGTAAAGATTACACTTTAAGACCTTTCAAGATTTTGAGATTTTGTTTTAAAACCCAAAGTAAATGTGTGTTTTGATTGTTCATTCCATTTATGCATTCAAGATTTAATTTAGGGTTTGTTATAAGTCCAAAAGATTGAAGTGTTCCTAGATTGCACTTAAGTTTGCATGAAACCTTTAGACATTCAAGATTTTTAGGTATGGTTCATTTTAAAACCCTAAATCAAAGTGTGAAGATTGAAGTTGTTCATTTTAGGATTAGTTTTGATTGATTTTTAACCTTTTATAAAGATATGCAGATTCTTTCAATTTAGGCATTCGAGATTGAGTGTGGTTCGTTTTAAGCTTAAATGAAGGTTGTCTTTGTTCCCTAAACAAAAAAATGAGTTAGTAGGCTTTAGGTCCTTGATGATTTTGACAAAGCAACTTATTCTCCAAAGATGACCTACAAACACGAAGTTAGATCCTGCAAATTTGAAGATTAGGGACAATATGGAGCCCAAATGAACTTGAAAAACCAAACAAACCTAGTATTAGGGTCCTAAAGATGCCCTCTATTTCCCATACGAGTAAACACGATAGGGCATTTTGGGGTGTTTACTCATACGATTCAATACCATCCCCCATACGAGTATAAAGGGGTCACCGACTCACCATACAAGCAAACAAGGCCAGATGAGAAGTAGAAGGTAAAAAATGGCATGCAGGAGTCCCATACGAGTTAGTACATAGCATAGTATGAGAATACAAGGGTTCCCATATGAGTAACCAAGGTCAGAAGAGATTACTCGTACTAGGATTCTCATAGGGTCATACAAGATCTTCAGAAAAAGTGTTTTTTGATCAAAAACCCCTAAAAATGGAGTTGGAAAGTATGGTGGGGGTCCCACCGGGCATGTCAAAATGTGGATGATGTGAACCTAACCTATCGGGAGCATGCTAAGACATTCAAACATTAGTTCAAAATAGAGCATACATGACGTATAGTAAAACTATTCACAAAACCACCTCAGATTGAGCCAAAACGGGAGCATATGGGCCCTATTTGATTTGCTCGTTTAAGAAGAATGTGGGTGTGCTCTCCAAGCACAATGAACATATCCCCAATGCATGTGAGGGTAGATTAGGATCATGTACAAGCCATGGAGACCCCAAAAGTGGCACAAAATCTGGTATAGGGAACCAATTTTGCCCCTAGGGTTCCAAGGGTGCAAATTATGAAAATGCAGTTTCTAAACTATAGATGAGATGCAAGATTCATTTTAACTCAAATATGGATGTGTTATGAATTGAAGATGATATCCAATTCTTAAAAGAAACTAGATTAAGCCATTTAAGCTATGCTAAGATGAGTTATAAAGCTTGAAAACATGAAGGAAATCTAACAATGCTAATATACCTGATACATGCTATGAAATTCTAGATGCAAATGAACATGATAACAATACTTTGATTGATGATGTTTCAAAACTCTAATTTTCTCTTGGAAGGAGGACTACTTATAGGATTTGAAGAAGAGCTTGGGTTAAGAAGGGTGGTTGGGGTTTAGGATCAAGGGTTAAGGCTTAGGGTCAAAGGGATAAGGATGGGCATTTAATGGACAAGGGGATCAAGGTTGCTCACACATGTGTGAGCAACACTAGGGAAGTGTGAAGGGAACAAGAGTGGAAGAAGGGAGATGGGCTCTCATTAATAAGGTTGTAAGAGCCATTAATGAGGGTGCAAGGGGTCATTAATGAGAGTGTTGACTTTGGGTCAAAGGGAGATGGTTAGGCTAAGAGGGTTAGGGATCCTCGCATAAGCGGGGTTAGGGAGTGATTAGGGATGAGAGGATAGGTTTAAAAGAGTCTACAAGATATCTAGGATTTTAAATAAATAATTTATTTATTTAAAGAGGGTTTGGGTTGAGACAATTTATTAAATAATTTAATAAATAGGAGGGATTAATATTTAAATTTGATTTAAATATTTTTGGGAGTGATTCTTTAATTAAAATGGGAGGGGATAATAACAATAATAATTAATTAAATGATGATGATGTCATTAAGACTTTTATTAATTAAAATAAATTTAATTAACAAATTGAATTTTAAGGTGTCTACACTTATGTTGAAACATTTTATTTTAGAGAAAGCATTTAATTCTTGATTTTGTTGGTGAGACGATGATTCCACTTTTGTTGGTGAGATGATGAAGAAGATGCCATTGGTTGCAAGTCAAAGACTAACCATTTATACAAAAAAGTAGGAAAGAGAAAAGTGGTGTGAATACAATTTTGTTATAGTTTAAGCATAAAGAAATATGAATTTACTAGGAGGTTTAGTGAATTAAATAGATTATACAATAGCAACGTTAGTCCTTACAACAATATATCGTCAACAATCAATGTACATTGTGTTTATGTAGAGGCATACCCTAGATTAAAAAAAAATCATCTTGAAAATGAGGGGAAAAAGAAGATTTAAAAATACTTAGAAATTAAACAAGCAAGTCAAGTCAATCTTTTTCTTCAAATATCCAAGACAAAAAGGAAGGAAAATGCTGAGAAATTAAGAAATAAAAAATTGATTAATTTGAACAATAAAAGAAATGCATACAAAATTTGAAGCAAAATTTGAATTTCAATTCCATTAAATAAAATCCAAACTCTAAAATAAATCTTCACCTTACATCTTTAAAAAGGGAAAACAACTATCAAATTCAAATAAAATTACATTCCTAAAGAATGTAACCTATCAACAATTGTTCGCAACACACCCACAATTTTCCACTCTTCCCCTTTCTCCACCTCTACGCGAAACCCCTTCTTTATTAATCCACGACGTCTTAATCCATATTCAATTTCCTTAAGTGTGGCGCCTGGAATAAACCCGGAATAAGTATTAACTAATGCTCGAATAATCCTATTCACTGTTTGTGGCCACTTTTTCAATTCGTGAATGGGAAAAGTTATTCCCATTTTTTGGCCAATGCATGGATAAAACTATTCCCAAAAAAAGCTAGAATTCATTTTATTCCAGAAGAAGACTATTCGAGAATAAGAGGTTTACTCCAAATTTTATAATTGGTCGGGTCCGCGCGTTTTGATTTTGTAAGGTTTTCAACTTTTCCACCTGTAATTTGTCGGTGGACCGAGACTATGTATGCACATAAGATAGGGCTTTAGTTACGCTCTTGACTGGCTCAGAGATCACTGCTCATCTACATCTAAAGAATATGGATTTGGATCCGAACAGCTTAGGGCTTTAGTTATGCTCTTGACCGGCTCAGAGACCGTTGCTCGCCTTGACGCTTTGCCTCATCCAAACGCTTTGACGATTTGGATCCAAACGCCTTGACACTTTGCCTCATCCTTGATGCCTTGACGATTTGGATCTGGTGTTAGGCGCTTTGCCTCATCCTTCGAATTCTAATTAGAAGGGGGGGGCTCTGGAATTGGGATGTTGCCTCCATGGGTTAACTTAGGAATAAAATCAATGAGCAAAGCAAAAATCGATGCCTGTATTAATTTCTCATATTTTCGTACAAATTTTCAACTGTTTCAGTCCAAACCCTCTGTACATTTTAACAAACAGCAAATTCGCTGAAATTATTTGTCTTAATCTTCAAAGATCAAGATTTTGAGGCATTTCTTGTCGAGCGGACGAAGATTCCGAGCAATAAACTGACGCTCGCTCTGTGCCTCTCTTGTAAGCAAATCTGTCGCTTGTGTGACTGCTTTAGGTTGAAGGTACCCTCATCGAGGTCCCAGGTTCGAATCCCCAAGGGATGCGTGACCATTCATGTAAGCAAGGAGCAATTTCATTTGTACCATCCGTTCATTCTCTTATTCCCATTCCACATTATGGGATCCAAACGCAGAATAGATTAATTCTCAGTCATATTCTAGGTGCACCAAACAGGCCCAAACCTTATTCTAGCTTTCGTTTTGAGCATTAATTAATTCCAGAATAGGTCCTTATTCTAGAATAGGCCTATTCTGCATAAGTTAATTCCATGCACCAAACGGGCCCTAAAATCCTTATATTGATGTTGATTTGTAGGACATTCTACCCTTGTGATTATCCATTCTCCTTCAAGCACATTACATTCGTCAACGATGTAACAGTCAGAGCCTGGAAGGGATCTACTTATATACTCCATTTCCCGTATCGAAGTAGAACTATCAACTACTACCAAATAGCAATCAATAACTGCATTATCAATGGGGACATCACCAGTGTACTGAATAACATCGGTGAGTGAATTGGCGCCAATATGAGCATCAGAAAACAAATATTCGTTTAAAATTGACTCTGCTGCATCCACTGCTTCTCCAATCATACTGATTCCGCATGACCCCGGATTCTGAAATCAGAGACAAAGTACTTTCAGTTCATTGAGGATAAATGCGTTTTCATTTTCACATCACTTCAAACATTCCTTGAATGGTAATATGGAATATCTTGTAAGTAACAAAACAAAGCTGAATGTCAATAACAAAATAGAAAAACACTTCCTGACATTCACATTTGCCCTGTTAAAAAGAAGTATTGAAATCATTACCTTCAACTTATGAATGCAATTCTGTATTATCACATTGCTGCAATAATTAAGTCTCAATAATTTTGAAATCTGCAACTCTTCAATACCGGCTATGTTCTCCAGCTTCTCACAATAGTCAATCATAATATGCTCCAAGAGGCTCAGTCTGGCAAGACTTGGCAACTCCTCCAGCTCAAGACAGTGCCTAATAGTCAACTCTTTAAGCTCCATACGATCACTGTTTCCTGATACTCTCTGCAAGTTTCTACAATTTTGTATAGATAGAATGAAGAGTGTTGTTGGGAGTGTAATGCTTTGTAGCTTGTCACAAAACTCAACCTCAATATTCTCCATGCAGCTCACTCCGGAAAGACTTGTCAACTCCTTCAGCTCAGGACAGTCCCAAATAGTCAGCTTTTTAAGCTCCATAAGATCACCGTTTCCTGATACCCTCTGCAATTTTCTAAAATTTTGTATAGATAGACTGCAGAGTGTTGTTGGGAGCATTATGCTCTGTAGCTTATCACAAGTATCAACCTCCATATTCTCCACGCAGCTCAATCTGTCAATAATAATCCTCTGGATTTTTAAATAGCGAGTAATGGCAAGGCAATTTAATGTCTTCACACTTGTTAAATTTAATTCCATAAGATTGTGTATGGCATCAAGTTTGATATACTTAAGCCTGGGATAGTGAATTCCACAGACATAGATCTTGGACAGAAATTTTTCATAACTGATTTCTAACTTCTCAAGGCCACTCGCTGGGGCCTTAACACTAGCAGATATTCCCCCATTATTCCAATCTACTTTCCCATTAAATTTGAAATTCATGATAACCAAAGATTTACAAAAGGTCCTTCCTCTTTTAACTGAAACCTGTTCCCCCTCTAATCTGGAAAATCTCAGACATATGCTAGAAAGATCCATACTAAGAGATTCTATCAAAGACAAACCTTTGACTGGCCAATTTTGGGCATCTAAGAACACATTCTCTAAGCTATCTGATATTCCAAGCAACTCTGGAATCTCTTTCAAAGAAGTTTGAAAAATCAGCAGCTCTTTCAAGTGGGAGGGTGCCTAAAATTCAAAATATATTTTTTGTAAAGCTCTCAATGATTGAAAAAAATAAAAGTCCGGAGATAACCATGACATAATGCATTCAACTCAAATATACAGACTTAATAAAGATTCTGATTCTGCCTGAGCAAATCAAAATACCTGATTCTTCCACAACGTTTTAAGTCGTCCACGTTTGATTTCTAAACAAAGCAATTTTCGAAGAGGAATCCATGAAGGAATGCTTGGTAATTCTGTGGAAATACCCTCAAGCTGGAGCCATAGTACGGAAGCTGGAGTCTCCACACAAAAATCTGAATGGCCTAAAAAGAATGTAACTTGACAACCAATGGATTCATCGAAAATGGTATGGAAACACCTGGCATTGGTTTCTTCTAGGATTTTTTTCCAACCCTTCAATTCTTGCATACACAAGCAAGCGGTGCAGTTTTTTATATATTTAGTAACAACTTAAGATTTGGAATATTAAATACTAAAGAGTCAATAACAAATCTCGAAGGATAATAAGCATACCAGAGATCTCAAATCTTGAGGTTGCCAGAGGCGACAAGGAGAGCTGAGCTCACGTTCACGTGCCATTTCTCTTCCCAAGTCTCTCAGGTGGTCATGCATTCTCAACACAATTTCTGTTTGGTTGTACAGAATCGAAAATTTTTCTTTTTCTTCTACAAGACATCTATCTTTTAGTGTTTCCAGTGCATGCTGACCATCCCATCCTGATCCCTCGCATACTCTTTCAGCCATACGCTTTGGTTTGCCCAAGAAAAAACAAGCGACATCCATGAAAACCTGCTTTTCTTCATCATCTAAAGCATCAAAACTTATTTGCAATCTTTGCTTAACATCCTGAGGCAGCGTCTTTCTGACCTTATCCAATTCTGAACTCCAATATTTGTCTTTTTTACCACATACATGTCTGCCGAGAACCTGAAGGGACAAAGGTAGACCTCCACAAACATCTACGAAATCCTTAACCGGCACCTCATACCCATCACGTGGATGGTCTTGGCAGAAGGCATACCAACAGAAGAGTTCTGTTGCATAATTACTGTTCATTCCTTTTAAATTATAACCATCAGTTATCCCTGCATTTATAAGCATGCCAGCGTCAGGGGTTGTGATGATAACCAGATTATTAGCAGATTGATTTGAGATATCCATGACCGCTAGAGCATTTAACTGCTCCACGTGATCAATGTCATCGACAACAATTAAGGCCCTTAAAAGAGGGGCTCTGTGTAGACGATCTTTGAGATAGTTTTTTCCTTCCGCTGTGCTTGTAAAACTGCAGTCCTGGTTGAAGAGATCTTTGAGAAGCTTACACTGCAATGAAGGTAAATTGCCTCTCGCTTGCGCTTCTTGGACATCAAACAAAAAACTTCTTGTAGAGTAATTTGATTTCTTCCAGTTACACAACTCTTTAGCCAGAGTTGTCTTTCCCACTCCGCCCATGCCGAAAATGGGCGCTACCTGAGCCTTATGCTTCCCTTCTTCCTGCCCAAACTGATTTTCGAAATCTTGTACAAGTTTATCAAGGCATTGCTTTTGAAAGTCTTCCACAAGATTGTTGAGTCCCACTGGATGGTCAGCAACGTGTAAAAATGTATTCCTCTGTACCTCTTCTCGTGCAGCTGCTACTATTTTTTGGGAAACCCCTTCACTGAAAGATTGTAAAAATAAAAGCAAGATTTCGTAAGAAAAAATTTAAACCAGACATTAAAAAAATTAAATAATCGATGAAGAAATTAAAAAAAATCATAGAAATTGCTACACAGCAAAAACCTACATAATTATTGTTATTGATTGGAAGGATTACAAGACTTCCTTTTTCTTTCCTTAATTGGAGATTAAATAATCTATTTTCGTAGGAAGAAAGTAATTTTTCCATGAATTTTGTATGCAGTTAAGAACTGTATTTGAAAGGTGTTCAAATTATTTCTTCACATTTTTCTGTAAGCAGTTATTAAGCCACTTTCTGTTATGCATGTTTGTTTGCTAAAACTCCGTCACTCCCCCTGCCACGTCTTCTAATTTGTACTCCATGTTTCTAGTTTTGTGTTACATTTTGTTTTGAGCTCTATACAAAATCCTCTATAAGAGATGACTATGTATTCACTGAATCAATAATTTAATAACTTGTTTTTAACTGTTGTAAAAAATGCTACTGGATTTTGTTCTTGTATTTTCTTTTTCAACTTTTGAATTTGGTAGCAGAGCAGGTTAGATATGGTGTTAAAGAGAAGGCGAAAAAAATATTCATGTTAGCCACTGCAAGGAGCATATGAGGTCTATTTATGCTGATTATGAAAAGAGTCTGCAGATAGTTTGTTGGTCATTTATCATGTTTTAATGCAATATCCTCTGAAAATGACCTAGTTTGGAAATAGGTTTTATTAAGTTGCAAAGGGTTTTAAAAATGTTTTCGTTTAAATCTGAAAAACCCTACCTTAGTCTATTTCTGCGTTACCTTTTTATTTTAACTTAAAAGCACTTAAAGTCACGCATTTTAAGTTGTCGGGCGGGTCCCTCTTTAATTTTTCCTAAGTCTATAGTTCCCGACGGTGTGTATTAAATTGTGAGAGATCTCGGATTAATCCAATGGTTGTCGTGATCCCGCTTATAGAAGATGCAAAGACTTTATCCTTTGCGGCATCACGACAATGTGACACCAGGCAGATGGTGAGTCAAATGTCAGAGCCTCGAACAAAGATTGAGCATCAGTTAGATCAAGGTTGATTTAACGACTGTCGTATTGCCGCTGTGAAAAGATGTGTGAACTTTATCCTTCACGGCATTGTGACCTTGTGACATGTGTCCCTGGCATCGCAGCTATCAATGAAGTTAAAAGGAGGGTCAGATTAAAGAAGATCCAACGGTCATCGCAAGTCCGTGATCAAAAGATGCATGGTCTTTTATCATTGGGGCTTCATGACAAGGCGCCACGTGTTCTTAGATGGAGTAGTCGAGGATGGTCAGATCTAGGAAGATTTGACGATTGTCATGAAACCGTGATAAGAAGTTAAAAGGTCTTTATCCATTGTGGCTTCACGATGGTGTGACGCATGTCACTGATGATGTCACGAAGCTTGGTCCTCAGGGTGTTTAATGAACGGTCAGATCAAGGAGGATCTGATGGTTGTCGCAAGCCCGCGATGGGAGGTTGCAAGATTTTTAGTAATCGCGGCTTCACGATTGAGCAACATGTGTCCAAGGCAGAAAAGTAAAAAGAGATGTTGACGTTTCTTTGCCAATTGGTTGCCATGTCATTGGTTGACTTTCCAGGGTGGATTTTTAAAGTGGAACCAGTCTTAAAAGGTGTAATCTGAACCGTAGGATCTATTTGCATGGGATTTCATTGACAGTGGAGATTCAAATTTTTGAAAAGAACGTTTGATCACTGGAAACATTCAATTCAATCTCTGAGAAACTTATTGCGAAGTGTGCGATAGTTTGTAGTTGTCGCGTAAATAGTTGTTTGATGAGATTTTTCTTTTCACAAAGCATTCATCGATTACAGAGCGAGATTGTTTTCTTGAGCGCAGAAAAAAGGTCGAGAATTTGCAGTAAGATGGAGCTTAAAGGGTTGCAAAATTACAGATACAGTGCAACTAACAAGTAAGTTTCTCTTTGCAATTGTATTGTCGTGAAGGTTTTTGAGTAGATTGTGTGAGATAAAATTAAGAGAAGAAATCCTAGTCGTAGAAGTCATGGCACCACGAAAAGATTTTATAGGCAAAATTGAATACAAGGATAGGGCAATCTATGATGATTTTCTGGTTCAGTTAGACCGTTCCACAAATGATATGGCTATCATGAAAAAACTGATTCCAACTGCACCTAGGTTGAAGGTTGATGAGGGGATGTACGACAAAAGCAACTGGTTGAGAGACGCCCAAACAACAGTGAGTGGCTTGAACATCTTCAAGATTTGGTTCAGCCAAAGAAATTTGTATGCTCCGCATTGTAATGTGTGGGAGCTGGACATGGGCAAATTGGTTGTCCCATGAGTATTCATGGAAAGTGGACCTATTGAAATTGATAGAAAAATCTTATGAACCAGTAGCCAGGGTTATCAGAAGTAAGACTAGGACTCCTCTTGTTCCAATCACTGCAGATGAAATTAGGTCATTTTTCAGGTTAAGTGCACCTACAGATTTCCATGAGCCCATTGATTTTGATTAGTTAAAGGAAACTTATGAGGCTCAAAGGGTTTTTATCAGGAGTGGTCCGTTGGAGAAACACTTTGCAGTAATTGGAGGGTTGATGCTTAAAGGACCCAAAACCCCATAACCTTTTCTAAAGAAGTACTTCAATTCCCGTGCCCTAGGTGTGTACACGTCTTTGTGAAAGATCTTTGGTGAGGATGAGACTGACCCTATGTCCTTATGTTTTATGTTTATGATGATTCAAATATTGCATCCAGTGGTAGGGGTAAATTTTGACTTTGCACCATATTTGGCTGAGTGTATTCACAATGGGTTAATTGGCATAGAAAAGGCCAAGGTAGATCAGCCCTTTGGGTGGTATTCTTTATTGATGCATATGTTTTTGTTCAAAGGAGAATCTTTCTTTGGAAAAGAAATGAATTTGGTTAGATAGAAGGATGGTGAGGAGCTCCCAGTGCAGTTATGGAGCATGGATTTATCAAGGTATTTGAGGCTGGCTTCATGAGATTTGACAAGGTATTTGCTTCAGGTTTGAGGTCACTCCTTGCACATGAAAACCCTAGGATCCCAAAGGCCTTGTTAGACTTCATCAGACCCAAGGAGTTTTCTCCTGAATTGAAAATTGTCCACAATTGGGGTCATATCATATTGTACCTAGTCTCTACAATTTTTGGAGTATATGTTTTCAGGGGTACACCACACATATTCCCATACCAGGTACCTCTTAGGGTTGGCCTCATTGAAATATTATGGCAGATAGGATGTCTACAAGAAAGAGAATTGACAGGAAGGGGGAGAGGAACTATTTTCCCAGCCTTTATTGTGGAAAACCATTTTGTTATTGCAAAAGGTGGGTGGGTGCACCTTGGAAAGATTTTGAAACCTTTTGGGATGAGAACATTAGTAGAAAGATTTGCATACCCAGAGGGTTTCTATCAGATGTTTAGAGTAAGGGTAAAGGCTGGAGACATGGCCCATCAATTCCACTTCCCAGAAGACATCATCAAGAATGAATTCTCTCTGCAGGAGTAGGAGATCAAAAAGGAGAAGTGGCTGGTGTACAAAAGGACCTTAGACTTTGTGAACCATTTTGACAGTAAATACAACCCTTTAGGGGATATAAGGCCTTTTGGAGAAAAAATAAACAAGCTCATGACACATTTCAAAGAAATAATGGATGTCTTAAATGAGAAGAAGTCAAGGGTAGTTGAGGCCAATCTTGATCAAGCCAGTACTTTAATGAAAAGGATTGCCCATGTTCCAACTATAGCCTTGGGAGCTTATATTGTGCAACAAAGAATAGGATATAGTGTGGTGAGGTCAAAGAAGGTGGTGGATGACACGGGCAGGAAATTGGAAGAAAGGCCCTCACCACCTAAGGTGCGCACAATATACAAAAGGCATGCAGTTGAACCTCCAGATGACCCTTCCCCTAAAAGGCCAAGGACTGAAGAGACAACTCATTCAAGTGAAGAGGTCTATTCACCCTCTCAATCCCCACTACAATTTGTGAATGAACAAGAGGTAGCTGAACAATTGGTTCAACTATGCAGTGTGGGTGATGTGGTAATAACAGAGGTTGAGCTACAAGGAGTACTAGAGGAACCAGTTGCCCCTCCAATGGATCTGACAGTAGCAAAGTTCAAAGGTAAAGAACTAGATCTAGTAATTAAGGAATCATGTAGATTTTTGTCAGATGACAGTTTTGTAAAATCTAGAGCTTTTGTACAATTTGCCTGGAGGATGAGTATTTCAAACTTTGAGAGCAAATGTGAGAAAATAAAAGCAGAACAACTTGACAAAGAGGACTCTGCTATTGAGGAAGAAGTAAAAAGAGAAATGTTTGACAATTTTGGTAAGATCACCCCTGAAGAGGGAAGAAAAATGATTATGGATGTTGGTGTCTTGATATTACCAGAGTGGGACATAGCAGATGCTATTGTGTTGGATGCAGTCAGGAAGAGCACTAACACTGCTTATAACACAAAGGAAGAGGTTGTGGCAGCATCAAAAGGTGTGGTATTCAGTGATGATCAGGCAGCTATGGTTATGTGGTCACTATAGAAACAAAGAAAGATGAGGGAACAAGCACTCATTTGGTTGGTGGCTTGATGGTTAGGAGGGTGAGACCTTAGCAGTGGAAGCCACTGATATAACATTACAAGCTGTAGGTTTTGCCAAGGCCACTACATTGAAAGACAAACAAATCATGGATGAGCTTAGGCTCAAATGTGAAAAACTAATGGAAGCCTATGATGCAAAGAAAAGGAAAAATAGTGAATTGATGGGAAGGCTCACACGGCTTGGAGACACAGCACCTCTACAATTTGAAATCGGTGAGTCTTTTTCAAGGATGATTGCATCATCCCCTGCACCCCCTCCTAGCACAAGTCCCATTACATTTGTTCCCCCATCTCCCATAGTTCTCGATGCCCAATTTGAGGAGGCATTACATGATGAAAAGGCAAAGCTCAAAGCCTTGAGGTGGAAGTGGTGAGAAGATATGAGGAGAAAATTAATGGTACAATTTTGCATCTTCTCAGTAGTATTGATACTAGGTTTGTCTATTATAGAATCTCAAATGTTTTTTATATTTTAAATTCTTTTGATCAAGATAAAAATAAATTGGATGAGATTCTTAATAAATGGACTAGTAGAGAGAATAAAATGGAGGAAATTTATTCAATAGCTAAGGATCAAGCACAAGTGGATGCTACATTGGAGCAGACATGTGATCACATGACGGGTCTATTGGAGCTGGCCATTGTCAGAGAGTCAGTGCAAAGTAAGTCTAGATTCCTTCTCTTGAAATATTCTAGTAAGAATTTTGATCTTTTTTCTTGCATTTTGAAAAGCCTCAAAAAGATTAAGGACCGGGAAGAATGGATGGAGGAGTTGGATACAGCCCTCACATCAAGGATAGATGATATTGTTGTCAATGATGATAATTACTTGTTCGGTAAAGTGATTGAGGAGATTGTGACTACAAGGATGTACTTTGATTCCTTAGAGAAGAGAGCCAAACTGCTTAGAGCTAGGTGTAAACACCTAATTGAAGAGGAACATAAGGTTTTGCAGTTTGGGTGGCTTGATGATGTTTTCAGCAAGTGGGTTGCAAAATTCAGTCAGGAGGCTACAGAGGTGGGACCAGAACTAGTTCAAGAATGATACTCCTGTTTCTATGGCAACCTGCTTTTCTGTTAAGAGGAGAATTTTTTTAAGTGACTTTTTGTCATTTTGTGAAAAAGAAAAGTGTAACCAATTGTATCATGACAAGTGTACCTTCCCATGTTCTGAAGCTTGTTGCAACCCTATTCTATAAAGGGTTTCCAAGACTGGGAAGAAGGGTCCGAATTTTCATTTTTTTGAAAGCACTTTTGTGTCCTAGTAGGTCAGTCCATACAGGTACAGTAGCAAAATTGTTGATGTCTGTATATTTTGATTCTAAGCTTTAATGAAGAGAGTTGCTGGTCTTTGTCTTTGAGTTATTTTGAAAAGTTTTACAGAGAGTTATAATAAATGTATCTTTCTCAAAGAGATTAATACAAAGAGCATTGCAAGAATTATTGTGTCAAAAATCTTGTTTCCTATTACTATTTTGTTGATTTCATGGATATTTGAGCAATTCTTAGATTTCATCTGCAACTCTTTCAGGTTGTATGTCATTTCATTGTTGCTATTGGTTCAAGGAACTAAATAAAATGCTTCTATGATTTGATAGGATCACAAAATATAGTAAAGGATATCAATAAGTATAAGGTTTTCTGATAACAACTGGTATATTTACTTACAAAGTGAGGAAATAGATCATAATTTTCATTATATCTCTGTGACTCTGTGATAATAACTGATGGATAAGGCTGGTCAGTATTCAAGCAAACAGATCAAAGTTCTAATACTGTTCATGGTTAAAATCAAAATCAAGTTTAAATCATTGAAGGCAAAAGGGCTTAAAGAATGGTCATCCCTTAAAACTGTGATCAAATAGATTCATTGCTAGCTACGTTGTGATCTACTTCGTGCAATTCAGTAAAAGAAGTGTTATATGACTAAATCTGCTTAAATGGGATTTGTAAAGTAAGAAGTTGTCAGGAAAAAATGCCAAATCCCAGGTGTACCCACCTTGGTTCTGCAGAGCCAAAAGTGTAGAAGGAGTTATTGTCCTTGTTAGTTGGCCCAAGGTCAAATAAGGTATTCTGAATATGGGAAATAGTTGATCCCTAGGTGTATTTTTGTTTGTTGTCTCTTGGTTAATCAAATCTGTTGAATCAGAAGCCAACACAGTCAAAGAAATAGAAGAATTGTTGCAGAAAGGAGATTGTAAGATTTGATTATGTTATAGTATGTTGTTTCTATTGTCCATTTCGAAATTGGTTCTGTAGCAGATTTATGGATAAGTGTTTAAGTTGAGAGAGGGTAAAAGATTGTGTAAAAGAGCATATCTAAAGTGTGTAAACATAGAAAGAGGTTTGATAAAAAAGATAAAGAAAAGTAGAGATCAGACCATGAAAATATGAATGAAGTTGTTAATACGTAAAATGCTGAAGTATTTTACCTTTGAATTTGTGTTAGCAATATTTGAGGCCAACACAGCAAGTTCACTAAAGCTATTGTTAGGATTAAGGTGTCTCAAACTTACAAGTCTAAACATGTTATTTTATTTTCTACACCCATTTTAGAAGTCCTAATGTTAAGGAGCTAGTGTCATAAGTTACTATGTTGGAGCTATGACAAATTTCTATAATGATTATGACAGTTACTAGTTCGGTGGAAGAGTCATAGAGAGTTAATGTTTGGCAATTGATATTTATGGTGGAGTCCGCTATTGACAAGTGGTGTGAGGTAGGTGTTGCACATGGAATTGTGACTGTTATAGATAAGTTATGCTTTGTTGCATTGGAATTTTCTATGTGAAACAGGTCATTGGTTTAGAAAGTTGACACAACATACCTTTTTGGTATTAGAGATGGTTTTAGAAACCATGGGCTCTTTCCACTTGTATTGAGCTCTATAAATATGTCGCTTCTTAGTGTATTTTATGATGTTAAGTTGAATATCTTCTAAGGAGAGTTTATGTGCCAGATATTCTCTAGAATTCTCTGCTGTTGTATTTTCTCTTGAAGTGCATTGGCTCTAGGATTGTATTGTAACAACTGTTGTTGCTGATAATACAATTAAGTCTGGCTTTTGGAGTGTGGGTTTTTTCCGAAAGGGTTTTCCTACGTATATCTGGTGTTGTGGGTTTATTTGTTTAAATCTGATTTTGCATGTGTTTTATCTAATTTGCAATAGTTTAAGGGTTTGCAAGAAATTTCTGCATCATCTCTCCTATTAGATTTAGCATTTGGAGGTTTTATTCTGCACTTGGCTTCCTTTCAGCTATAATCCCCAAACATTGGAATGTGACCCAATGAGAGGTGTTGAGAGAACAAGTGGATCACAACTAAACTTATAATGGACTGGTAACCAAATAGAGGAGAACTCGTGATTAGAGCATCCATGAAGAATCATGGGATTTCCTAGATTTGATATTTAGACCAAGAAGATTCTAATAGATTTGATCTATACAATTTGAAAATTCAATGTTGAAACTATTAATGATAGAAATCAAGAGAGTTGTTGTAAGAAAGTAATTTTATAATTTTTATATGCAGTTAGGAGCTGTAATTGAAACGTTTTCAAATTGTTTCTCCATAATTCTTTGTATGCAGTTATATAACTGCTGCTCTGCTCTGCTCTGCTCTGCTCTGCACGCTGACTTAGTTTGCTAAAACTCAGTGACTCTCCCTCCCACGTCTTCTAATTTGAACTCTATGTTTTTAGTTTAGTCTTGCATTCTGTTTTGAACTCTGTCATGTGAAATCCTCTATAAGAGATGACTATGTATTCAATTAATCAATAATAAAAATCCATCTTTAACTGATGTAGCATTACTGGTTTTTGTTCTTGTTTTTTCTTTCTCAGCTTTCAAATCTTAGATCCTACAAGGCTACAATTTTTTCTATTGAAATAATGCAGAAATAAAAGAATAATATAAAGGAGAGAGTGCAGAAACTACCCTCAATAACAGAAACTACCCTCAGTAACAGAAACTGACAGTCTATCAACATGTTCTTATGAAGAACAACATACTAACAGCTGACTTAGTTCAACATGAACAAGGCTACAATTCTTGCCATTTGAAGTGAAAGAAATTACCATGCCAACAATATACGGCGATGAAAATTATTGAAATATTACCTAAATTCTTCCCCGGCAATAAGTGAAAGGGACTGAAGAGCTTTCATCCACGCGTCAAGCTTCTCCAACTATCTGCCCTTCTCTTTATATCCAATGAATGCACCAGAGTACACTCCCTTTCCCTCTTTTATGTAGCGAAGATCAGAAGGCTTCACATGATAAAACACAGGGATAATTTTGGCTGTACTTTCTAACATGAGATCCAACTCAGTTAAACACCAAGGTGACTCTGAATACCTTTCAGAAATGATGGCTATGTGTACCTTTGCAGAGCGGATGGCTGTCTCAATGGTAGAAGGAAACGAATTCCCAAGTTCCTTCTCTTCAGAATCAAGAAACGCCCTTATCCCCAACTGCTCAAGGGATTTGTAAAGCTGAGTAGCTAAAGTTTCTTTGGAATCGGGGCCCCTGTGGTTGATGAAAACATCATACAATGTTGAAGATTCAGAAACCCTCCTCCTTTTGCCAGCAGGTTCTATTGCAGAGAGAGCATGCAATTCCTGATTTCGCTGGTGTGAAGAAGAAGAAGACGCCATTGAAAAAGAAGAGCAGGATGAATAGGGTTTGATTGCAGTATGGCCAATGAAAGATGAAATTATGTAGAAGTGGAAGGCTAACGTGCATCAAATAGATCATACCGCAGGTTGATCGGGTTCTTTCCTCGGTATTCCCTAGAGGAAAAGAAGATTTAAAGAAAATGTAGGATGAATTGAAAGGAAGAGTAGGATGAATAGAGTTTTATTGCAGTATGACTAATGAAAAATGAATTTATGTGGAGGAAAAAGGAAGATGGTAAAGATTTACACAAATACCGAAATGTAGAGATTTTCGTAGGGAAGATGAAGGAAAATTCTAGGTAGAAAGTGACAAGGCGTTCATAGATGGAAAGGGGTTCCGATTTGAGGAAAATAGTAAGAATTTATGCAAGCACCCACCGTAAAAAGAGGCAAGTTCAAGCCTTACTCCATCCATTCAATGCAAACAAAAAAAATGGTAGCTAAGGAAAATACTTGGAAATTTGGCTCGCTCGATAAATTGAAGGGAAAAGTGAAGGAAAATGGTAAGTTGAAAGTGAAGAGGCGTGCATACACGGAAAGGAGGTCGGATTTGATAAGCTTGACAGGCTAATTTGCAAGCGTTGTCGGTGCCATGTTCATTGCAAAGAGTTTTTTTATTTTTTTGTCAATACTAAACCACCCAACGCGAAAAAAATCCTTCAAGATTTGATTTGGTCTTTTCCTTGATTTATTACGTCTGGATTTTGATGGTTTAGGTCTGTTTTTTTATAAATAAATAAATAAACTAGTAATTGCACTTTGGTGTGCAATAACTATCCGAAATTATGTGCTATCTTTGATATAATATTGAATTCATTTTCTAGTATACTAATTATTATATTACAAATTATTATTTATAAATTAGTCTAATAATTATATTATTACTAATTATTAATGATTAAATAGATCTATATATTAATTATTATATTAACCTCTAATTTATATTAGATCCACGTAATAATTTGTAATAATTTATCTAATAATCAAATTATTTAACTATCTATAATTTAATATCTTGTCAATATTCATAATAATTATTTCAATGATTATTTAATGTGATTATTTATAAATTATCAATTTGATTGTATATTATTTACTATTTATAACATTTATAACATTGATAAGTTAAAAAAAATAGCATGTCCATTTGTGTACTCTATATCTCAAGTTGTAAGAAAAAAGCAACTTCGAATGTCAATTTGTGTACTCTATATCTCAAGTTATAAAAAAAAAGCAACTTCGATTTCTCATATCAAGATTTTTGTGTAAAATATATTTCATATACAGACATTTAGCTAGTTAAAGGTATCAATAAAAAGCGAGACATTTATGTACACTTTTAGTTCCTGCCAAAGGCAGGAATACTACTGCATTCATTCAATTTAATTTTCAATTAAATTGACCAATCACATTCCAGAATTTAAAAAATCAAATGAAACTTCTATTGTGTATATCTATTTTTTATTTTAGATCATTATATATATCTTATTTTTCTTGATTTCTATTGGACCATACTAATTTCAGCAAGGAAAAAATTAATTTTCGTTAACAGAAAATACAGAAAATATAAACTATCATTGTCCATTGCAAATACTTAATACACGGATATCAATACAAAATTAATAACATTTATTAATGGCAGCCCTTATTTATATGCAATCGTCCGGAAAAGTCTTAAAAGCCGGTTTAAAGTGTTAATGCTATTTCAGGTACTTGCTGGTGCAGATTTTCATGTTTTCGTCGTAGGCTAACAATTTTGTATTGTACGAAGCAGTACCCTGTGCATTTGACATACATGGATTTGTAGACGTCAAATCGAATCTGATAACTCTACTCTGTAGCCTCCCACTTAATCAAAACACGCCTGAAAGTGTATTTTTCGGATCTTTCCGGCTAACGTTCCGTCAAATCTGGTGAAAGAAATTTGAAGGCTCATTTATTTTCCCATTTTTTATTTCTCGATCTTCACAAATGAATACTCAGTGAAGAATTAAATTGTTATTAGAGATTTTGACGAGATTTTAACTAAATAAAATAATTCGTTAATTTCTTAATTGCTTGGGAAACGTCGTTTACAGCAAAGATTTTTTTAATAACTTTTTTTTAGTAAGTAGTTATTATTATTAACTATTATATTATTAGTTTAGTGTCTTTAAAGATTATATTAATACAATAACAAATATAATATATTAATGATTAATTATATATTGATTTTTTTAATATTACTTATTGATAATATTTGATCATTTTTCACTATGTTTGTTTTCTAATATTTAGATGATTGATTATGTCAAATCTTCATGTATCAAATTTGATACAATCAAATCTTTAAAAAAAACTTAATTATAGATAGTTATATATTAAATTATTTAACTTAACATTTTAATAATTATTATTTTGTAACATATAATAGACAAATAAATTTTCAATAAATAAAATTATTTTTTAACTTATATATTTTAATTTATATTTTTAATGATAGAAATGAATAATTCTTATTTCTTAAAATGACATAGATATCCATACTTCCATACTTTTTAAAAGCTTGATAGTTTTTATTTTTTTATTTTATTCTAACCATCTTTATCATTATATCTCTTTTATGACAGAAACTTTGACGCATTGCGTCTCTTGTTTATAAATGCAATAATGATTTCAAGAATAAATAAATCAACTAAATATATAGCATTTAAAGCCTTCTAATAAAAATATTATTAGAAGCGCTTCGGTGGGACCAAAATCCTATGTAAGGAGACTGAACTGCTGGTCATTTATATATATTTTTTCTCAAGCACGTAGCCATCCACCAAGATGGACCCTTCAATTAAATGCCACTCAATTCATTCGCCGCACAAAACCACAAATAGATATTATTATATTCGAATTAAAATAGATATTTTTTGATCGGCGAATTAAAATAGATATTATTATATGCGAGCGTTCTGTATTATGTCAGTGGATGTCAAGAAAGCTTGCTTCATTAAATGCTGAGTGGTAAAAATCAACGAAAATGATTCCGAAAAATCCGATGGTTGCACCCCTTCGCGTAATTATGTCTATTTTAAAAATTTTAGACGGTCTCAAAATTTATTAAATTTAAGAGGGAAGAATATCAATTAGCTAATTAGTTTTACTTTTTGTTAGTTTGTGTTCTATGTTGTAGAATTAGAAAATGAATTTAATAATTATTTTTTAACAAGTTAAATGTCAGATATTTTATGGCGATATCTATGAAACAAGGTCGTACATATGTTTTTATGGGAAACTTCACTAGTTGAAGGTTGTGGGTGTATTTTATAGAGGAATCTTCTACCTAAGGCTATAGAATTATAGGAAATGAATTTTATCGACTTATTATTAATAATTATTTTTTAACAAATCAAATGTCAGATATTGGCAATATTTGAGAAAGAAGGTCGTGTGTATGTTTTTATGGGAATCTTCACTTGTTGAAGGTGTGTGGGTGTTTTATAGAGGAAACTTCCACCTAACGAGTGCTAAGTGTTCCATTCATTCTCATGAGAGATGGGTTTGTGTGAACCACTACTCGTGAAACATGGGTCAATGAGTTTGACTCAGAAAAACTACACAGTTGAATCCTGATGTAGGAGCATCTGGGGTTTGGGCAATCTTGCATCAACCAAAAACATTTCCTATTTTCTGTACCTATATGTTGTTTGCATTATAGTCATTGTGGTTGTTGGTTTCATGTTATGTGAAGCTAACACGATGTTGAGGACCTATTCTGGAACCTTCTCCTATGAGCACATAAGGATTGGATGGATCGTGTCGAAGTTAGAGTTGTTTTGCCTTGCTGTTGGAGCCGTATTTGCCTACTTTCTGTGTGTTAATTGTGCATCGTGTAGCTGTTGATCCTTAATGAATCAGCCTTTGCAATCTTGGGGTCTTAAAGAGGACCTAAAATACTATCTTCTCCTAATAGCGCACATCCTAATTCATTCGGATCTGGAAGTTATCGTTGTTTTCCTTGAGTATCAATTTTTTGCCAATTTTGCATGAAACGTGGAGTGTTTCGTCTTGCGCATTTCCTTATGAGGAAATTGGATCTTGCGAAGTTCGGAACATGTTCTTGGATCATGTGTGGACCTAAATGTGGCTTCGCAACGTGTCATGTTGTGTCTTTCTTTAGTTTTAGTTTTCTTTTCCTGGTTGGACCTATAATGTAATTAAATGCCTGACTGGCTGACTTGTGGCTTAGTTGGCTATATATTGGAAGCTTGGGTTGATGTAGGGGGCAGTGGAGTGCGAAGAAGTAGATAGGAAGGCAGAGAAGATATGATGAGAGATGAGTCTCCATTTTCATAATTTTATTGTATAAGGCCGAAACCCGGAAAGCCTCACAGTCGGGCATGTTGAATGAAATTCTATTTTGAAGCATTATATTGTTGTATTCCGTTGTGATTGTTGTTGTTATAGTTGCTGGTGTAGGTTTGGACCATCCATTATTGGATCCTCCATCCCTGCCATGCACGTTAGGTGGTATCAGAGCTTAAAGATTCTAAGTGTGTGGATAGATCGCCAAAGGTGAGGCAGTTTGCACCAGGACCTTGGATTGAAGATGCCTCCAACAAGAGCTCGAGAGATCTCAGAAGAGGAACCTATTGGGGAATTCAATCATGATGATTTTAGGGCTTTGTAAAAACAAGTGCAAGATCTACAAGAGGAATTGAGAAGGAAGAATACATCGAAAGAAGATAGTGAAGATGAGTCTGAAGAAGAAGATCATTTTGAAGAAGCTATAAAAGAAGCCAGGGATCTAGAAGAGACTAGAATCCTGAAGGCTATGTCTAAAATTGGGAAAAGACCTAAGATTGGATTTTCTACATTCGTTGGAAGCCTTAGGCCAGAAGAGTTGATTGATTGGATTAATGAGATAGATGAATACTTTGAGTATGAAGAAATAGAAGATCCTGATAGAGTTCAATTTGCAAAGACTAAGTTGAAGGTCATGCAAATATTTGGTGGAGAGAAGTTCAATTGGAAAGAAGTAGGAGAGGAAAAGAAAAGATCACTAGATGGAACCGAATGGTTGATAAGTTGAAAAAGAAATTCATTGTGGTGGATTGTGAATTAAAGATGTTTAAGAAGATGCAAGCCTTGAAGTAGACCAACAAATCAGTGCAGGAGTATACCGAGGAGTTTTACAGAATCTTGATTAGGACTGGTCATTCTAAAGTTGATAAAGAGAAGGTTACTAGGTATGTTTATGGCTTGAGACCTAGTATTCAAGAAGAGTTACTTGTTTTTCAGATAAAAACTATAGGAGATGCTTATCAGATGGCACTGAAGATTGAGGAGAAGCTTAACAAGAGCTTTGAAGGAAGACAAAATAATAGGAACTGAGGTGGTAAGATTGGTGAAACAATTGTTGGAGGTAATGTGGTAGAGAATCCTAAGCAGACTGATGAAGGATTTGGCAGTGGTCAAACCACTAAGAACTACAATAATGGACAAAGAGGGAGATGAAGAAATGAGTTCACTAGTACTTGTTTTCAGTGTGGTGAGAAGGGTCATAGAAGTTTTCAATGTCCTAGAAAAAAATTTGCACTAACTTTCGAAGAAGACATTGAGAATGTTACAGAACAAGGTGAATTTCTTATCACTAGGAGGTTGGCTACATGTGCTAAGGAACCGGTGCAAAGAAGAAATTTGTTCAGAACCAGATGTAAGTGCAAGAATAAGGTATGTAATGTTATAGTTGATGGTGGTAGTTCTGAAAACTTTGTTTCAGAAGAGATGGTTAGTAAGTTGAATTTGGAAAGAAAGAAACACCCTAACCCTTATCAGATTAGTTGGATACAAGATGTGTCTAAGGTTAGGATTGAAGAGCAATACTTGGTTAATTTTCAAATTGGATCTTATCATGATGAAATATTATGTGATGTATTGCCCATGGATGCTTGTCATCTGTTGCTCGGGAGACCTTGGCAATTTGATAGGCATGTTATGTTTGATGGTCGTGCAAATACATATGTGGTAATGCATAATGGATCCAGGCATAAGTTATTACCTTTGCAGGAAGCAGGGGCTAGGGGATATGGAGTTGTTAGGTGTTGTCCTTTTGACAGTGACAAACATTAGGAGCAGAGAGTTGATGAACCTATCTCTATGGATAAAAGAGAGCCAAGTTTGAAAGGAAAAGAGGATGACATAGCTGAGGAATTTATAGAGATTAAGAGGCAGATGGTCTTTTTGACAAAGATAGTGCAACAAATGATGGAATTAGTGACACAAAGAGATGTAGATGGTCCTGAGTTGGTTAATAAGTCTGGAGAAGATATGATTCACTGAAGTGCTGGTGCAATCGACAGTGGAAAAGATGGTCAAAATCAGCTTCTGTTAGTTATAGAAAAGAAAGATGAGAGAAGTGCAGGGCAAGGTAATTTGATGAGTGTGACAATGGATAAAGTGAAGGGGTATGTGCAAGATCATGAGGGGCCAAACTATGCCCTTAAGTGGCAATGAAAAATCAGCAAATCAGGGTTAGTCAACTTGACGTGAAAATTTCAACTAGCTATGAACCTAATATCAAAAAGTTGTAAGAATATAATCTATAGAAAATTGAATGTAGTTTCTAAACTACTAGGCCTTTTTTGAGAAAAATTTAGTATGATTGGTGAAAAGTATAGATTTCAATGCAGCAGTACAAAAATTTCAGGAAAAAAATAAGAAGTAGGTGTATGTCTGACCACCTTAATCATAATCAAATGATAATATTTTATTATAATATTTTATAAATAAGTAGTAGACTCATGGTCAGATGTGGCACATATTTTTTTGTAATTTTATTCCAAAAAAATAATTAGATATGAATTTTTTTGCTACAACATTTTCAGAATAAAAAAACTCTCATGTCTGACCACCTTACCTCATTCAAAACTTTACAAAATTCAATTTTTATTTTTTTTCCTTATAGTAGGTGAAGCATAGAATGTGACACATTTTTTGGATTTCAAAAATGTTATACCGTCTAAAAGTTATAGTCATTTTTCAATTAGTATATAAATTAGCACTTTAGAGGTAGCTCAATTAAAAAATAACTAATAATTACATACCGAATTCAAAATTTGACAGCAGTTATATCGATAGAAAGCTGATAATCTCCTTAAAATACCATTTTCATTTTATCAAATTTGGGTGAAAAAAAGTCGTCAGCTACATTGTCAAAGTTTTGAACTGACATCGCCACTTTTTGGCCCCTCATGATCTTGCACATACCCGAAGACAACATGGAATGAAGGACCAAAGGAGATATGGGTTAGGAAAAAATATGGTATACCTATCCTAATTCCCTTGAGACGTTCATGAGAACTTTTTATTTGCCTAGGGTGTCTGATGCAGGAGCATCTTGGGTTTTGAGCAATCTTGCATCAACCAAAAACATTTCCTATTTTATGTACCTATATGTTGTTCACATTATATCTGTTGCGGTTGTTGGTTTCATGTTATGCGAAGCTAACACAATGTTGAGGACCTATTCTGGAACCTTCTCCTATGAGCGCATAAGGATTGGCTGGATCATGTCAAAGTTAGAGCTATTTTGCCTTGCTGCTGGAACCGTATTTTCCTACTTTTCACGTGCTAATTGCCTGTCATGTAGCTGTTAATCCTTAATAAATCAGCCTTTGTGATCTTGGAGTCTTAAAGAGGACCTAAAATACTACCTTCTCCTAAGAGCGTACATCCTAATTCATTTGGATCTGGAAGTTATCATTGTTTTCCTTGGGTATTGATTTTCCGCCAATTTTGCATGAAACATGAAGTGTTTCACCTTGCACATTTTCTTATGAGGAAATTGGATCTTGCGAAGTTCGGGACATGTTCTTGGATCATGTGTGGACCTAAATGTGGCTTCACAGCGTGTTGTGTTATGTCTTTCTTTAGTTTTAAAGTTTTCTCTTCCTAGTTGGACCTATAATGTAATTAAATGCCTGACTGGCCGACTTGTGGCTTAGCTGGCTATATATTGGGAGCTTGGGTTGATGTAGGGGGTAGTGGAGTGCAAAGAGGTAGATAGGAAGGCAAAGAAGATATGATGAGTGTTGAGTCTATGTTTTCATAATTTTATTGTATAAGGACGAAACCCAGAAGGCCTCACAACTGGGCATGTTGAATAAATTCTATTTTGAAGCATTATATTGTTGTATTCCGCTGTGATTGTTGTTGTTATAGTTGTTGGTGTAGGTTTGGACCATCCATTATTGGATCCTCTATCCCTGCCCTACGTCAAATCCTAATAGCAATATCACAATTTGACTTGTGGAAAATATCTCCTCCTTATTAATCTTCCACCTATTGACTGCCTTATTTCTCGTATTTGACAAAGCATATTATTGTGCCCAACTTATTGAATGTCGTCTCACTTGATTTTGAAAAGAAAAGACCATACAAAATTTCATCTCCATCTTTGTAACTGTAAATATATTTTTTGGAAAAATATGAGATAACTCCTCGGCAAAGAAGAACACTATTTTTTCCTTTTGTAGTTTCTTTCCTAAAAGTAGATATTTACACATCTATGCTTAACCATTGTAAACAATGTGTAAGACAAGAAAAGCATGTAGTTTTCTGTGAGCTATTTTCCCTTAGATTCCCAAATATTATGAATGGTTACCCCCTTCTTCTTTTTTCTCTTTCCATCATTTCCAATCCATGACCAAATAATTGCATTTTTACCCTCATCATAAAACATAACAATATAATCATATCTTATTTTTCTCTTGATAAATGAGAGTACTACCAGTAAGGGGGTAGCTCGCAATATTGCTGAAAGTAGGAATACATAAAGTGGTGAGCATAGGCTCAATTACATGGATACATAAATCCCATAGGCCAAGCCACTATAAATGAAAGCTAGTCCTTGACCAATAGCAAGTAGATGGTTCTCGGAGCTAGCAAGCATCCAGTTATCCCCAGAGGTGGAGAGCAAACATTTCTTAGGACCCCTATTCAAAACAACACCAATGCAATCTCCCTTGGAAATGTATAATTATCTTTGGACAAAACCCATATGAAGATCCTTCACCACCAACATTTGAACCTCAGTGCCCAACAGTTCTCTAAATCCACGACATAAAACATACCTTCAATTAAAAACCAGAAGCCAAGAGATTTGGGTGTGGCATCAGATGAAAATGACCCCCGTTTTATTATATGGATATCCTCCAGCAACAGACACACTTCCCTCAGCAGATGCCCACACACTAATTCTCCCCAGTCATGTCATTGTAGGCCGCATGAAGGACAGGTAGACGACATAAATGAAATGTCATTTGAATATCAAACCCACTAATCATGATCCAATTTCATAGAGTCTCTGTCAGACCATTTCCTATTTCAGAGAGGCATGCCTCCGTCAGTGAAGGCCAATCCTTTGTTCTGTTGCTTCTAAAAGTATCACAACTTTGAGTTACACCATGATTCGTCAGAATATCCACTACTTTGTTAGCCTCACGGGTATATATGCTTAATTGTGAAATCATCAAGCCCTGCCAGTAATTGTTTTGCCCGATCTAGCCACCTCGCAAGTTTCCAATTGGGAGTGTTACCTCTAATAACTGCCAAAATGACTGTTTGTGAATCACCCTCTATGTCAATCTTTTTTGCATCCAAAGCTTTGCAAAGTTGTAGTCCAGTGATCAGAGCTTTGAATTCCGCTTCATTATTAGTAGTGAACCCAATATTTTTGGAAACCGCCTCAATGCATACACTATTGGAATCCCTAAGAATACAGCCCACACCAACAACTCTCGGATTCCCTTTGGCGAAGCCATCAAAGTTTAGTTTCCATCTCCCTGAGTATGGATGCTCCCATCTTGCAGTGTGCCTTTCAGACTTCTCAATCAGAATGTTGGGCCTTTTGAGCTCAGTCCATTTTCGTTGGATAAACTTATCCCAACATGAAATTTTGATTTTCCTCCTATATTTCACCGCATCAGCTAAGTCAATGATTTCAGATTTAATTCTTTTAATGAGCATATCCACAAGCATCTCTATGTTTTTGAAGATACGTCTGTTTCTTTCTCTCCAAATGTTCTAAATGAGTTGTGCAGGTGCCAATGTCTAGATGAGTCCCCACAATAAATTTTTATATGATTGGGGCCAACTAATCAGAAAAATTTGAAGGCAATCTTGTTTGGCCCCAGACCAAGAGAATTCATTTAGGAGCCAATCCCAACAAGTGGAAACAAACTCACAATTCATGAATAACTGATCAGCAGTCTCAAAATCTTTCTAGCATATAACACATCAAGATGGACCCACGATACCAATAGCGTTAAGCATGTCACCAGTCAAATATCATTTGTGTAATGCAACCCACAAGAATTCTCCAGCTTTGGGCAGAATACCGGGGTCCCAGCATAGATTTTCCGGTCATAAACCATTCTCCTCCACTTGCACCTGAATTAGATATCCCATCTTCACTGATTATTCCTCGGACTTGGCCCCACACCAAATTATTTCATCCTCTGTATTTGTCAAGATGATTCTCCTATGATCTAGTTCATCCTTAAGAATATTCCATACATCCAGTGACAAACAATATTCCGAGAGGTTGAGCCATTTTAATTTTGCATCCCATGTGTTTTCTTTGATCACATAATCTGCAACTTTGCATCCAGATTTCCTTATCAATTCCTCCTTATAAGGCAAGAAACCTCCATATTTTCCAATTTGTCATAGCCATTCCAGGAGTCTGAGCAAAAGTCCGCCACTTTGCCATTATTGATCCGCCATGTAAGGTGATTGGTAACAAGTTTCCTGGCCTCCCATAGAAACCTCCATATTGCAGATCCCCCATTGGAATTCTCCATAGTTAATATGCAATTTAGATTATCTTCATCCAGATACTTCTTTTGAAAGATCTTGCACCACAGGCGTTCCAGATGTCTGTACATTTTCCAGGACAGCTTTGCCCCAAGGGCCAAGTTATGTTGGCAAATCTTTCTAAGACCTGGTCCTCCCATAGATTTGTGTTTGCAAGCATCATCCCAACTGATTAATGGAGTCTTCTTGACTTCCTTTGATCCTTCCCACAAAAATTGCTTGAATATACCCTCCAAGTCTTTCTCCACTTTAAGCGTGGTCTTCAGGCACGAAATGGTGTATATGGGCATTGTAGAAAGCACCGTTTTGATTATAGTGATTCTCCCCACAAGTGTAAGCCATCATTTTTTCCATGAAGCTTCATTACACCTGCATTTTACCACAATTTCCTCCCAATGTATAGATCTGCACACACCATCAATTATGGGAGCCCCCAAGTTTTTGGTTGGGAGAGAGCCAATATTGATTCCCATAATTCTTCATATTTTCCTCTGCAACCCAGACTTGGTGTTGAACAAATAAATGGTAGACTTATCCATATTGATCACATGTCCATACATCCTCTCATAGTCCCATATTATATGTTTAATCTTCTCAGTGTCGGCAATGTTGGTCGTGCCAAATAGTGTGGTATCGTCAACAAATTGAGCATGTGTAATAATTTCATTGGCAACCCTGATTTCTTTCCAAACACCCATGCGTTTGCATGTCATGATTGCTCGACCCAGGGCACATAATGAGGGAGATAGCGGATCACCTTGGCACAAGCCATTAGTCCCGCTGAAGAAACCAAACAGTGCACTATTATAAAAGATTAAGAAGTGGACAGTTGATATGAAAACTTTGATCATTTCAATCCACTCATTACAAAACCCAAATTTTTCCAAGACCGTTAATAGAAACTTCCAAGTAACTCTATCATATGCCTTCGAACCATCCAGCTTGATCATCATTCCTTTGATCCTTTCTGATTTCATCTTATCTAATCTTTATTGCTCCTCAAATACAATCAGGTGTAAAACCCTCTTTAGTCTATTAGCAAGGACCTTGGCGATCAGTTTGTATATGATATTACATAATGCGATAAGCCGATAATCATTTAATGAAGAGCGGGATTGTTTTTTTGGATTGAGAGTAATTGTCATGTTATTAAGACCTTTCACAAATTTCTCATGCTTGACAAATTCATCAACCAATTTCCTGAGATCGTTCCCCATAAAGTACAAGCAATTTTGAAAAAATATAGCTAGGAATCCATCAGACCCCGACGCCTTGTCTAGATGCATTTGTAAAAGGGAATATTTTACCTCCTCCAACGACACGGGCCCACCCAACATTTTGTTATCTTCCTCTGAAATCAGGCATGGGATTGCTTCCCAGAATGCCTTTGAAGTAGTCCATTGTTGATTCCCCAACCATTTCAAACCCAAATAACTCCTTTTTTCAGAATTAATATTTTTTTCAATTTTGTTAATGGCCCTGCGTTCATTAGAAGACGCATAAAAAAATTTGGTGCTGGCATCACCCTCTTTAAGCTAGCATTGCCTAGACTTATCACGCCACTATATTTCCTCCCTTTTGAGTACTTTAGAGAGTTCTTCTTTAAGCATTTTTTCCTTATCAAAGTCTTCTTTGAACATGCTGTGTAGGATGATTTTGTCATAGAGTGCCTCTAATTCTTGTTCAATTTTAATCTTTTCTGAGAAGATATTCTTGAACACATATTGGTTCCATTCCTTGAGTTTGTTTTTAATGTACATTATTTTTTTATCAATTTTGAAGTTGATCGACCCTTCGAATTTAGCTTCCATCCACCATGATTCCATAAGTGATGTTAAGTTTCGGTCTATCCACCACATGTTCTCAAATTTGAAACATGTCTTGATGTTGTGCGTGTTGTCCTCAATATGCAATTCATTTGAAAAGTGGTCTGAAATGAAGCATGGTGTGATTTTTGCTCTAATCGAGGTCTTGTCCTGAATCCATTTCGGAGAAATGAGAAACCTATCCAATCTTTCAAAAATGTTCCCTCCTATGATTAGTCCATGTATACATGCCAAATTTATCAGTATAGATATCCATTAGCCCCAAGTACTGAACAAAGTTTCAAAAATCCACTATTCCTTCAGTAATGCGATTAATTCCTCCCAGCTTCTCTAAAGTATCTAAAATCGAATTGAAATCAGCTCCTAGGATCAACTTCCCATACCTCTGTTGATTGACAATTTCAATAATCTAGCACCAAGTTCTTTGTTTCTCCACAGATTTGATAAGTCCATAGATATGTATTCCAACAAAATAGAAATTTAAGGAAGTGCTAAATGCTTTCACAACCATCCAATTAGGGTGCGCCTCCAATAAGATAGCTAATATCTCCCTATGCCTCCGAAGTATGCCAATACCACATGCCAGACCAATATTATACATAAAACATCTATTCCATCCCCTGTAATATGCTAAAAACCATTCGCCTTCAATCTCAGACCATATCTCCGGTGAAAGTTTGCAATTGACACTTCACCATGCGTCGCTTTAGGAGCCCATGACATTCCAAGATAACAGCCTCATTGCTTCCCAAGGGAGGCCTTACCCCCCTTGGTACTAGCCAAAAATTTTGTGATGCTGGTAAATTTCTTCTCCTTAGCCTCAAGTTCCCTAAGTTCTTTTAGATATCTCCTTCCTTTGTGCTTCTTGATAGCTTCCGATTTCGAATCAGATTCCTTAGCAATCTGTGAAATGGATTGTTCTTCAATGATATCTATTTCATCCCTAGAAGGTTCATCCTCCATTGCATCATCTTCAGACCCAATTTTTGACACTTCATAAGCATTTGGAATAGACTTCTTTGTAATTTATTATCATTTTTCTTCCTTCTTAACATGTCATTTACATTTTTTCTAAAGCTATGGTTGTCTACATTGGCTTAAAAATTATCTCAATCCTAGGAGTGCAAGAGAGTTCGGATTAAGTGTGATTCTTTAGATGTCATCAACTGTCTTAATAGGATTCAAAGGCTAAGTTGGATCATTCAAATCCTAATCCTTGACAACTTAGCTATTATTGACTCCTTCAAAAAGTGTCACATCACTCATATCTTTAGGGAAGATAATGTTGTAGCAATTTTTTTTTCCAGTCAAGGGGTCTCTTATAATCATAAGAAAAGGTTGGGTCTAGATGATCTCATTCCCTTCATTGTCGACGCTCTCATAAATATACCCTCATTGTCCAAACTCTCATAAATAATGAAAGTCTCAAGAGCTAAGGTGGTGTCACATAGCTTGTGCATAATGAGTCCCCATATTTTCATCATTATGTACCCATAAATTCTAGGTAGGTCTCCCATTTCTTCTTGGGTTTATTTCTTGATCCCCTAGTTCATTTGGTATTAGTGTGCTTCTTTTATAACATTCCTATTGCACTAGACATATATCTTTTGTCCTCAAACATGGTGGGCAGTGAGAGGAGCCATGTCAAGCTGACCACTTGTGATAGATGGAAAAGTGACTTTGAGGTATGGGAAAAATTGGTGGAGGGTGGTGTCACTCCATATATAGAAAAGATCCATGGTGTTGACCCTCATTCTACAAAGGAGTTTGTGACTGATTGGAAACATAGGACTATCTACATCTTTAATATAGACTTGGTGATTATTGAAGACCTAATTACCTAAATTACAATTCTTTCAGCTGAGGACAAGAAGATTTGTAGGGATCGTAAAGCTTATGCTAGTATACCATGAATAAGTTTTTTCAGAAAAAGGGAGCATGACAACCTTAAAAGAACCTTTGCAGGGGGCGACAACCACAACACCATCAAACTTTATTAAGTGAAGGTTGTTGAAGTAATAATGATGTATTGCACTTTAGATAGGCATTTTTCCAATTTATTTAGCTATCATATCTTCTTTTTAAACCATTTTTGTCACAATAAATTAGTTTTATTGTCATTCGACCTGATTTCTTCCCTAGATGAGGGGATTAGAGATCATACTAAAAATAATAGACTCTCAACCCTTTGTGAAGGTTTATTTCTATTAATCATGGAGCATGTCAAAGTCATTTTTATTTTGGTTAACTTCAGAAAATCATGAAACAAGCCATAAGAAATACAAACTAGTTTGTGTCTTGTATTCTAACATGACTACAAACATTAAGGTCAAAGCCTCTAGTGATGAAGAAGAACTAGCTACAAAGAACAATGAGGGGGAATACTCTTTGCTGAAGAGATCTTCCAAAAAATGCTCTTTTACCCATCATGAGTGGTCAAATGGCTCTTTCACTCACGATGCTCAGAGAATTATTTAGCTAAGAAAAAGAGAAAATGTCCTCACATTGGAAAAGACAAAAGTAAAGTGAAGGTTGAGGCTGTAGGAAAAGGGAAGGAAATTCTATTTTAGGAAGAGGAGAAGGAGGAAGATAGGATTGAGATTGATGAGAATAAGGATGATTTTGAGGCCAAGTCCCCTTAGTACAACATGGTCAAGAAGATAATGTGTAGTTTTAAGACCATGTGGAGGATGTAAAATATGATCATGGGGAGGAGGACATCTCTAGTCAGAATGACAATGTTGATCGAATTGAAGATATTATTGAACTAGCTAAGGATGGTGTGTTGGGCCAAGCTAGACTATCCAATTGGTTCCTTTCAAAAACTAAATTTATTCATGTAAAACTATAATACTTCTAAGGTAGATTGGAAAAGGTTGAAGCTGGGTTTAGTCTCAAGAGGAACAAGATGGATAAATCTAAGATGTTGTCCATCCTAGAGAAGGTGGCTATGGACATCAAGGTGTTGAGGAACAACTACAAAGGTAGGATTAAAAAATAGAGAATATTATCCTCAATGTGCACCAAAATTATGGTCAAGGTAAGTCAATCTTATGTTAAGAATAGTGTAGAGTGGATTTGGGTGCTTAACAACAAAGTCAAGAACCTAAAGGCGACAGTGATGCATGAGCATCCCGAGTCATTAAATTTTGTTTCAATTTTCATGTTTAAGTTCCCTTTTTTTTTATGTTGGTTTAGGTTCTAAGGGACCCTTTTGATCCATTTGAATACTTCTAGATAGTTCTTGAAGTTTAGGAATTCAAATTCTTGAGTTCTTGCAAATAACTCAATTTGAAACTTCTAGTGATATGTTGGCTTGTACAAGGTTGGATTTCATTCTCCACCTTAGTTTTAAGTTTTTTTGTGTCAATAAGTCCCTCTTGGGCCATTTTGAGTCACGTGAGCGTGATTTTGTGCTTTGCATGGTGAAAAAATTTGCAGATGAATAATTATGAGGTGTTGTCACAAATACAATATCAACACATGGTTAGAGTAAAGTTTTGTTCTGACCACAACTCATTTGGTTGATTGGTGATACATATTTTGGTAACATAGTCATTTAGACAAGCAATAACACTTATTGTTCTTTAGTGTCAGTTGCAAGATGTTAGATTGGTAAGTGGTATAGTGGTTGCGATGATACTTAATTGTATGATGACATGTAATAATGGTGATAGAATCGATGATAAGTTAATTGTAGATTTAGGGATATTATTTTAGGAAGATCTAAGGCGATGCATTAGAGAAGTCAAAACGTGTTTGATTATTTTGGAGAAATATAACACAGATCTTATTGTAAGCTAACATGGTCATAAGAAATTGTGTTTTGCATAGAGATTATCACTTTGGAGGGAAAATATTTTTTTTCCATGAAGTCGGTGCTAGAAATATATATAAGTGGTACTTCTCATATTGAAAATGTAGTTGGTTGTTATTGTTGTTGTGATATTTGTGAAGGTTTCTACAGTTGATTGTGAAATCAATTAGGCTTGCGATCAGAGATTTGATAGAGTTAGATTGGTGAGTAATTATAGTGTGTAGAAAAAATATTGGATCTATCAAGCAGTCAGTGCTATATCCAGATCATTCAACTTGTTGTTCCCTAGCAGTTACAACAAGTAAATCCCTTAACCGGGTGAACTTTAATAGGTTCTTATTGTAAATCCCTTATAAATCCTCTAGATCTTAACATATTCTTATAAATCTTCTAGCAATGTAGATCTTAGTAGATCTGAGTATACTTCTAACAAGGTACTAGTCACTCCTAAGAGGGTGAACCCTCAGAAAAGGATATTTGTAAGCTTCTAATAACGCAAACTCATTTATTGCAGTAGTGGGCTTGTGGGTATCATCCCCATCGTGTTTTTTCCCTCTAATCAAAGGTTTCCATGCAAAAATCATTGTGTCATGTGTGATGATTTTGTGGATGTTTGATATTGCTATCTTTTATTTATTCACTTTAGTTATATCCTTTACTATTTGGAAGGTATTAGTAAGGTTAATCAGATCGGTGGTTGAATTAATTTTAAATTTGTTTGCACTGATTCACCCCCCCTCTTAGTACCTATGAATTCTAACACTTCTAGCAAAAACCTCATAAGGATAACTAAGAGAACAATTAAAGATAATCAGAGGTCTTGGTACACCAAACTAAGGAAAGCCTTATGGGTTCACAAAATTACACCCAAGAGAGAAGTTAGTAACTTAGCATTTCTACTGGTATGTGGAAGAGAATCAAGGCTTCCCTTATCACTTGAGTTATCCTCTCTTGAATTATCTCATCAATTGGAGCTAGTTGAAGGTGATGTTGTGTCAATCAAACTGGTTGAAGTAATGGAGCTAGAAGAAATTAGATAGAAGGATATGCACACACTTAGAGAACACCAGCAATAGGTCAAAAGAAGTTTTGGCAAAAGGGCTATTGCTAGAGTCTTCAAAGAAGGTGACCTTGTCCTCAAGTGGGATGTAAACAAAGCTAAGCCAGGTAAGCACTCCAAGTTTGATGCTATGTGGAGTGGCCCATATATTATTACCGGTTGTAAGGAGGCAAATGCTTTTTAGCTATCTAGGCCTAATGGTGAGGTTCTTCTAATCTTGGTCAATGGTATTCATCTTAAACTTTTCTTATGAAGGGGGTAAAAGTACAAAGCTGTGTCACACTTTTATAAAGGAAAAGGTCAACAACACAAATTTTTTAACTTTAACGACATAAAAATGGCATTTATGTTTAAAATTTGGAGATGATGTAAACTAATGAAATGTGTAAAAGTGGATGAAGTTTATGCCTATAATTTTTTTAATTTTTTTTTAACAAGAATTCACATAGTTTTTAAAAATTTTAAGTCCATTTTTTACTTGCTGAAAAATGCTGAAAAATGAGGGTCTTGTTCGCAACAAAAAAGTATATGCAAATAATCTTTTTTTCCTTTGATTTCAAAATATGTCATAGATAAAATGTATAGCTAGTGCAGAAAAGAAGAAAAATTAGTTTTCAATGTATATTTTCTCTAATATAACTACTCAAAGTCGAACATACCTGAAATCAACAGTTTTCATCTCGCGCCAAATTCCCCCTATCAAATCTACACCATTCAGAAAATAAATTACACACTATTGAAGATAACTCTCTCCTCTAGTGTTAAATATAAATTTTTAATTTTTTTGATAAGCTTTATTATTTATTTGTATTTTTGAAGCATCTTGTTCTCGAATGTTAAAATACCTACTTGGAGTATTTTGAAATTATAATATATTAAATCTAATTAAAATATTATAAAAATTATATGATGATAATCTTGACTCTGTGCTCTAAAAAAGGGTATTTTTATATTTGTAAAAAAATATAATTAAAAAGAGTAAGAGTTATTGAAACATCGCTTTTCTGAAATAATTTTATTTCTTTAGTAATTGTTATAAAACATGCATTTAATAGATATTTCCAATTGGAAAAGGTGAAGAACTTATCTAACTTAGCTAGAATGAATCTAGCTAGACCATATGTTTGACAAAAAATAATTTTAGTTAGAAATACTCAAATTCAGCTATGCTGATAAGTTGTCCTGAAATGTGACACAACTTTGTGCTTTTACCCAAAGGAAGTTAAGGTGTTGTATATAAAAGAGTTCAATTTTGAGCTTCTCAACAAGTGCCCATGCACAACTCTTTCTCTGAAAATAGAAAATTTTGAGGCTCATGTTCAGTCACCGGAGGTTATAGGTTTCAAACTTTATAATGACTCTATGCCCAATGGATTGTTAGGCTACTGATTTTTTTATACTTAGCAGGAAAGTATTCCATAAAGTTACCAAAATGTTGACCCTTTGGTCACCATTGCCCTTCGACTAGTTACCAAAGATTCAATTACGCAAGTGACAGGACACTGTCGATGAGATGTATTTTCTCCCATCGAAAGGTTATTCAATAGGCTTTGTCTACCAATTCAAATTATATGTTGGTGAGACACGTGTTTTCTCTCACTGAAGTATCTCATGTACATATAATTCTTCACTGGGGATTTTGGGACTCTCCTCGATGAGTAGGTATCATTGTGCACGTTGATAGATAAGATGTTGTTATCGATTGATTTCTTAGTGATAAGGGTATGAACGACGATCGAGAATTTATCACTCGCCTACTCCCAGTGCCCCCTCTATCAAAATGGTGTCATCAATGTGCTCTTGGTCAATTTTATGAGTTGTTCTATTCCATTTATTGATTCCATGTGGTCTTTGAGTTTTTTTACATGTCAGATCAAAATGATTGTGTGTTTTCATGACTCTAAATGATTTATATTGCTTCTCAACAACCTTATAACGCATCATCTTTCATGCCCTAGGATCTTCTTCATACACGGTTTACTCATGTTTGTATAATCAATGGTGCATTTACCAAAAAGTAGATACTTTTGTGTCGTGATCATTGCTTTTAATTGTAGCGGATGTTTAAGAAAGGATATAACATTCATTTTGGAGGTTCTCTATCAACTCATATGTATTAAGATCATATTTGTTTTCGATCCTCTCCCCTAGTCATCTTTTGTAACTTAACCTAGGAGGGGTTTGAATTCCAATGTTTCAACCAGAGTTATGCATGAACTCTTTAAAATGTGTTTCTATACATTCTTTTAGGATCTCTTTTCTGGTTATCTTACATAATCCCTTTTTGTGCCTCTAATTTTCCTTGTCGTATTCAATAACGTCATTGTTAACCTATCTTTAAGTTTAGATAATTGTGTAGGTCTTATATACCCTGTTATTTGCATATATTTTGTCATCTACAGCTTTCAGTGAAAGTGTAATCTTGATTGGTCAGCCTTGTTCAGTGAATATTGTGTTTCTCATAGGGTTGTGTCGATTCCTTACCTTCATATAAAGCTAATGGTAGTAAATATTTGAATAGCGTTGTTAAGATATTATTGGATTATAGTGAAATCATAGGTAGGAGGAGATCAACCATTCAATCTTGGCGTATCACCCTCTTTTCCCTTTATGCACACTTCTCCCCTTTTCCCTAAAAAAGTAAGTAGATTTAGGTGTGCACCCTGCTTGTAAAGGAAGTCAAATTTCTCTAGAGACTCAACTTCACTTGTCAAGTCCCACACTTGGAGGTTGTTTCCATCTTTCACAAGGTTGTTTAGGTCACTAACCATCACCTAAGAAATGGTGCAAACTTTAGTGACAACACTAAGGATCTCCAAGAATCCATCATCTAGTGATGAAGATCCAAAAGAGAAGATCACAAACCATCGAATCTACAAACCAACCCACAAAATTGGTAGAAGTCCACATTATCCACCACATCTAGGCCAGACTCCACCACATCTAGGCCAGAATCCACCACAAGGTAGGTCTTGGCACAAGAAAGGGGTCAAGATTTCTCCTTTACAAGGGAGGTCTTTGCAGGAAATTATTTATTTGTTATTAATAAAATAGATGTAAGGTACATTTCTTCCACTCTTTAATCTTCTCCATTCATCTCCTTCTCTCTTCATATCTTGATAAATACATTAGAAAATGTGCCCTTTTCTATGAGATGGGGTATCCACAACTCCAATTGATAAAGAAAAGGGATAATTTTTCCCTTTCTTTCTAACATGAGAACCAATTGAATAAAGAACTAAGCCCATTATTCACATACTTTTAAAAATATGGTTACATATACAAGCATGCAGTGCCTCGAAGTCACAATCAATGGAGGAGATATATTTTTCCATGTTGCCCCTTTTGTGAATCAAGAGACACCATATTTTGGATTGCTCAAGAGAATCATAAAGTGAATAGAAGAATTTAGCTTGATATTAGGGCTTCTATGGTTGGTCAAGATATTAAAAAATCTTGAAGATTAACAAACCAACCATCTTACTTTGAAAATTTTTATTTTAGAGAAAGCATTTAATTCTTGACTTTGTCGGTGAGATGATGATACCACTTTTGTTGGTGAGATGATGAAGAAGATTCTATTTGTTGCAAGTCAAAGACTAACCATTTATACAAATAGTAGGAAAGAGAACAGTGGTGTGAATACAATTTTATTATAGTTTAATCATAAAGAAATATGAATTTACTAGGAGGTTTAGTGAATTAAATAGATTATACAATAGAAACTTTAGTCCTTACAATAGTATATCATCAACAATCAATGTACATTGTGTTTGATGTATTGATTGTTTATGTAGAGGCATACCCTACATAAAAAAAATCAACATCTTGAAAATGAGGGGAAAAATAAGGTTTAAAAATGCTTAGAAATTAAACAAGCAAGGAAAGTCAATCTTTTTCTTCAAATATCGTATAATGCCCCGCCAGGGAACCCAAGAGATATTAACCTAAAACATGATACTAAGTTTGCATAATAATTTTTTTCTTAAGTGTTTACAAATAATAATGAATAAACAGGCAGAAGTAAAACATAAAATCCATAAGTACATAAACATAAACATAATCTCCATATTAGATTACACATCTCAAGAGTTCCTTGACATAGAAAATACACAAATAAAATTACATTTATCTCCTAACTCAACTACATATTACATCATGATTATATCTGAATAATGATGTATACATAATCATCAACATCCACTGCACAAGTTGCAAGGTACTTAGTTACAATAAAATACAAAGTACTAAATAAAGAAGTACAAGAACATGAATAAGTCTCCAAGAAGATAGGAGAGGAAGTAACTACAACTAGGATCATCCAAGATTGGAACAAGGACATCGTAGTCTCAAATGGTAAAAGAATCACTACCTTTCGACCTCGTAGAACCTGCGGTTCCACTCCCACCATGCTGAGGAGATAACATCAAATCCCACTCGGATAACAATACCAATCAAATAAAGTAAACTAATAAATAATCCTAGAAGCTCCTATCTCAAGGGTACAACTCATAAATTGAGGGTACACATACTAAACCAGAGGCAACCAACACATGTAGGAAACCTAGAATGAAATCAGGGAAGTGTCATCGCATATGTCAACACCTTGGAACGATCTCACTAGACTCCGACTTTCAATTGTGATCATATGAAAAACCTGAAATCCTCTCATGAAGACAAGGATAACTGATCATGCCAGACTCACCATCCTACTAGACGGGAAAGCATCTTCTCTCACTCTCATCCTTAGCCTATACTAGCACTCAAGGCATGGGCGAGGAACCATTATCTTATTAATTCATTTAACCCCATTTAGCTTAATATTATCACTTGATTAAGTAACCTACTAAGGATACCCAGGTAGCCACTTCTGAGCTTTGATACCTCCAAAGTAAGCCACTTCCCCTTTAACACCTAGATAACCTACCCTAGGTTTATAATCTCAAAATCATGACTGAAGGTCAACATAATCCATAATTTCCAAATCAAGTACCGAGGAATAACATGAACATAAATTAACAAATTTCCATCATAAAATCAAATCCATAAGGTTGGGTCACAATATAATCATCTGCCATATAAGTATGCAAGGCAAACAAGCAAATACAATAACTTCTAATCCTACCTCTAGTAACAATCATATTAGGTTGATGTAAATGTTTCTCCTCTAATCCCAAACGTTGAAGGAATAAAATAGACAGACAATAGAATTTAATAAAAAAACTAATTTGTAAATTTCCATCACAAAATTAATCTATTAATAATCATTAATAAACTATAATTACATTTAACCAATTAAATTCTAACCCTAAAAAATCAATTTATTACATTAAAGAATAAATTGAGTTTAGGAATTAAAATTACTAAAACACTATAATTCCATAGTCTAATTCAGAAAAATAATTGAAGTTACCCAATTTCATATAGAAATAAACATGCCATAATTTTAGTTCCCTTAATTAACTAACATTTTTTTTTTTGTCTAAATAATTAGCCCAATTGAATTAAAAGAAACATCATGCCCAAATAACTATACACAAATACTAAAAAGTATATGCATAATTTAACCTTATATATATATATATATATATATATATATATATATATATATATATATATATATATATATATATATATATATATATATATATATATATATATATATATATATATATATATATATATATATATATATTTATATTTATATTTATATATATATATATATAATCTATTATTTAATATTTTAAATAAAATAGTCTTTATTTTATTATATTTAATTATTATTATTTTAATAAAAAAACTTCTTTTTAAAACAAAGCAAAAACATCAATATGGGGGGACCCACTGGCCCCACCCTTGGTTGTTGTCATGACAACCTAGGCTTGTTGTGCGACAGTCTAAGGACTGTCGACAACAACCTTAGGCTACTGTCAGCAACCTTAGAGTTGTCGTGAGTGGGGGTGGGGGGGGGGGGGGGGGGAAGGTTAGCGATGGCCCCACTACTACATTTGACCTCATTTTTCTACCAAAATTTTTGACCATCAATTAAAAAGGTTTAGGTTGGTTGGATTATAGAAGGAAAACTTCCTTTTTTTTAATCCATGCCCATGTTGGTCGAAATTTTGACCAATACCATGTAGGTCAAAATTTTGACAAACACGAGCATAACTTTAAAAACAAAAAAGATTTCATATCTCATTTCATTATTTGGTTTTAACATGGAGCATGTGAAGGAGCTAGAGCCTGCGATTGTTTGAACTGTTATTTGGTGAGAGTTTTAGGAGGACCGCCTGCCTGCGAGGGTTTCCACTATGATTTGGTGTAAACGGAGGATTGCCTGTAAGGATTTCCTTACTTTGCATTTGCCTAGCATTGTTTTATGCATCTATGCTATTGGTACTCGTTGGTTACCTACTTAGGGCCTGTGAGCAATGTGCCAGGGCATCATGTATTGGGTATTTGCTGGCACATTTTTTATCACTGTTTATATACATTTGATTCAAAGATGAACTTGCAAAACCCTAAATTTTTGAATCACCACATCATGTTACACTGTAAAGTTACTAGTGTTAGGTTTATGATTGCTACAGATCCTGCAATATTGATCATGTTCTTTGTATTCATGTTGTCATAGCGAACAAGTATGCAATACAATGAACAAGTAGTGTTTTCTCATTGCTTTCGACACTCCTAGTGTTGATTACCAGTTAGCCCATGAGTTTGCCATGGTGTCTATGCTATATTTATTGCTATACTTGTGCCCTATTAATACTGTTGTGGTATCTTGCTTACTATCCCTTTCTCTTCTCATAAATAGCCAAAGAGTTAGACTCCTGGCATTGTGGACCCTCTGTCTACTCACTGGTCTTACTCGCCCAGAGCCTGTGAATTTTCCATCATTCTTATTTGTTGTTTACCACATGGCACCATGTGATGGTTTTATGCATTAAACCCGCTGTTGACATATGTGGCATTGTAGAGATCCGTCTTTACATATGTGCTTCCTGACTTAATTAAATTTGTGTGATATGAGTATGTTTCATGAATTAAAATAATTCATACTTTATGTGCTACATATATTCAGGTATGCTCCATGTCTTGGGTGAATTCATGTGTATTCATGGATATACTTCACATCTTCAGAGAATTTATATGTTGCTCCATGTTTGAGTTGTGTTAGCATGATTACTTCATAGACGTGCATGCCTTATGTTTGAAGTGTTTTCACAAGTATTCTTAGTATGAAACATTTATAACTATTTTAGAAGATGACTGAAACTTGTCTTATCCTTCACCAAGTCTTTACTATCAGATCATAATAAGGGACAAAACATATATGGTAATATCAAGCGATGGTAAAAGTACTATAAATAGGTCTAGATATGATCATTTAATAGTTTCTTGAGGACAAGAAAATTTGGGAGGGGCGGATTGTCATAAGCTGTAATCGAGATAACATTAGGATGAATTATAATCACTTTACTCATTGATTCATGGATAACATATCACTATTTTTTACCATTGAGTGTCCTTTATATAGAATATGTGGTCTCTAAGGCACCATTTGTATTCAATTTATATGTTCTAAGGAGAGTAGAAATGAAGATAAGATCCAAGATCATGCAAAAAAAAGAACTAAAATGAACCTTATGATAATCAAGATTGATATACATGAGAGTGTGCTTTAAGCTCTAGTGTGATATACATGTATACATGAGAGTGTGATAATCAAGATTGATATACATGAGAGTGTGATATACATGTATAGTATGTACACATTGCATATAATCCAACAGGAAGGAAAAGAACATGAGAGTTAAATGACTAAGATATATAGTCTGCCATAAAAAGAAATGGGAACTATTAAAATAATGGATAGATAAACACAGTCAACAATTGAAGATAGATTTAAGAAAGGGGAGTAACATCAAATATTATGACCCAATGACCTTATTAGAGGAGCGTCCATACTGTCATGAAAATATTAGTTGGTAACTGGTAACTCTCGATAAGTAGAAAGAATCATTGCATTGGAATCTTAATTCATCTTAGCCATATTAGGATCAGATTGAGATGACAGTGTTGTAAGAATCCAATAAATAGTGAGGGATATATATATATATATATATATATATATATATATATATATATATATATATATATATATATATATATATATATATATATATATAATAAAGATAGTCCTTGTGTGATGAATGTAATCACCTTCATGGAATTAAGATCAAGTCAAGACAATTTAAGCTAAATACAAAGGAAATTTACTCTAAAACTAAAATTACAATCTATATCATTCCATGGCTCTCTAGAAAGAAGTGGTAAGTGAGCTCTCAGCTGCAAATCCTCACTAGTGACACCTCTAAAATGAGAAGAATGCTGCTACAATGCTTCTAAATGCGTAATCTATGAGATATTCATGCTTAATATAGCTCCATTTTGATAACAATGCAATGATAAAATGCTACAATGATAGAACTCTAAATGCTCAAATGCTCAAATGATCTTAGAATGCTCAATTTGCCTATAGTAACAATGCTTTTGCAAATGACTTCCAAGATGATAATGCTCTCCAAAATGCCTCATATTTATAGTAATTTCCCAAGGGTAGGGGGTAGAGTGAATTGATCATGGTTAGCTCTGGTTGAGTCAAAAACTTTTCTTTGTCCCTAAATGAGGGGACAATTCACAATTTGTGAGTGATTTGTGTCCTTTTCTCCTCAAATCTCATTGGTTGATCACTTTGTTGATAGAAAATATAATTTATTAAATCAATTAAGTAATTAAATTTAGCCATGGAAGGGTAATGGGTTCAATTTGATTTATGATTTAAACAACTATACAATTAATCAATTAAAATCAACTATACCATGAGCTAACCATGATGAATTGATGGCGCAAGCACATCATTCTGAAGTAAGTAGTAATGAATCTTTAGTTATAACAAAATTTTAATAAAGGTTTATATTTTATACTCTTTTATGTCGTGAACTAAAATATGTATGTGTTCTTGTTATAGGATTTTTTGCTTGCTCAAGTACCTGGTCATGGACATCGCAGTGAGGCTGGTACTAGCAGAGCTCCGGCCACCCCAGGTAAAATAATCCTTAAGTTGACAAGTTACAAGGAATTTTTTCTTTGGAACATTCAAAAGCTTCATAAGTTAACTCTTACTTTTATTATTTCAGAATGTATTTGTTAACAATGTATTGTTGAGGTGATCAAGTGCAGGTGACTCCTCCTAGGAGGTCGACTGACGTCCATCAGAGATTGCTGAGTGCAATGTCAGAAACAAGGGGCATGCAAACATTGACGCCTTCACGTTCTATGCCTAGTAAATCCTTGTTTTTCTATATTTGGTTTTGTGTTAATTATGATTTGATTATTTGTACTTTAATCTTGGGTGCATCTCATAGTGGGTTATTTTTTTGGAGTAGGAGATACACCAGCACCGTTTGCTACACCAAATATAGATCAAAGTACCTATATTGGTGATAATTCACCATCATTTCCTAGATCTACCTGTGTTTCTAGGACGGGAGTTATGCAGACGTCATTATTGATTGACGATAAAGAATTGATGCCTTTAAAATGTCCTAAGCTTCCAGGTACTTTAAAATTATTATCTTTTTTGATTTATAGTTCTTTTACTTAATTAAATACTTGTAACACTAATATAAAATGGTGTGAATTTAACCCATGACATAGTTGTTATTGCAGCGGACCCCCCTTTGGCGCAGCAACCTCCTGTTCCTGAACAAATGAGGAGGAGACATGAGTTGGCATTAGAACTAGTAGAGGAGGGGAATGATGAGGATATTGATGCTTCACTTAGCTGTTACCTTAGAAAAATGAGCAAGAAACCAAAAAAGAAATGATTGTAATTAACATTTTTTGCTAATGATAGAACTTTGTCTTAATGGATGTAATTTTGTACTAGTAAATGTTGATGAATGATGTGTTAATGAATTATAGATGGGAATTAATGCTCAATTGAAAGATACATTCCCATAAAAATGTGAACTCCAATTAATCTTATTCAAATCTTATTTAATTCATTACTACATAAAGATTGATTTGCGACCACTAGAGACACTACCAGAGGAGGATGCAAAAGTAGTTGCAGAGATGAGATCTGAGGCTGGGAAAAATATGGGTGGGTTGTTTGGGAATCAAGAGAGGGGGATGATGGCATGCTACTCTCTATGAGTGCTTTGAAGGAAGAAGGGGTGATTGCAGTGAAGAATACGGCATGCGAGAGGTTGTTGGAGCATACAGTCACTACAACATTTGGGGTTGAATTTCGATGCCAATTTGTGACACCACTACAATTTGTGTTTGGTTTTTTTTTTTTTGCAAGTGCCCTTGATGGTGTCATAATAGTGACGCTATCATCATAATTGTGACACCCATTTGGTTATAAACAAAAAAAAAAGAAAAAGAAAATGTCATTTGTAATTTGTGAATTCGAAGAGCTACCGTGAAGACGACACTACAATTTTGCGTGGCACGAAGAGGGCATTCAAGTTTGGCATGCGTGAAGAGGCCGACACTATATGGGAAGAGGGCACTGACACTTGAGGTAGGCATTCGAGCTTTGTCTTCTCATTAAATATATTTTAGTGGCATTGTTTACATCTTAGCATTTGGAATGCTCGATGACCCATGAGCTTTGAGAGCTAGGGCATCGTTGCTATTACCTTCAAGGCATTGTGTGAAGTGTTTGATCTCCCTTTATTTATTTTTCTATTGATATTCACTATGTGCATACTCCCCATTTATGATCATTTCATGAGGAAATGTCTTGATGGCTCACGGGCTACAAGCTAGGGCATGATACATTGTTCAGGAGTTCACTATTTAATACTGGCATTTTTTACATCTTTTCATTTGGAATGCTTGATGACCTACGAGCTTTGAGACCTAGGGCATTGTTTCTATTACCTTCAAGGCATTGTGTGAAGTGTTTAATCTCTCTTTATTTGTTTTGCTATTGATATTCACTATGTGCATACTCCCCGTTTATGATCATTTCACGAAGAAATGTCTTGATGGCTCGTGGGCTGCAAGCTAGGGCATCATACATTGTTCATGAGCTCACTATTTAATACTGGCATTGTTTACATCTTTTCATTTGGAATGCTTGATGACCTGTGATCTTTGAGAGCTAGGGCATCATTTCTATTACCTTCAAGGCATTGTGTGAAGTGTTTGATCTCTCTTTATTTGTTTTGGTGTTGATATTCACTATGTGGTACTCCCTGTTTATGATCATTTCATGAGGAAATGTCTTGATGGCTCGCAAGCTGCAAGCTAGGGCATCATACATTATTTATGAGATCATTGTTTAATACTGGCATTATCCATGAGCTCACTATTTAATATCTAGACAGGCCATGGAAATGGTACCAAGCCAACCCAATCAGCCCAACAAAATGTGTCATGGTTATCTTTGTCAAATACACTCGTTCACCATTTTGTTCTTGTTCTTCACACAAATATTGCATCAAAAGTAATTGTAAACAATGATTCAAAGAAAAAAGAAACAACTATAATAGATCAGACCTCAAAATAATACAGTCAACTACAATAGCTCACAGTCTCAATGAAATAAATAGTGTATAAAATAATATATGGTGCACAACAACAGCAAGCATGCAATGACAACAATAACATTGCGTGATAAAATTCAATACTCTTAGTTTTTATTCACATTGCACATGCATAATTGTAGATGAGGATAAGTAATAGGGTGCCAAGCATTGCTTAGATCCTTTGGATCTAACCCCATCTTTTCCTTCCTTGCAGGTTTTGGATCATACAAGAGGATACTGGATTGAACCCCAAGTCAACACTTCATTACTTCAGGCAATGTCTGGTACCTTCATTATTTATGTTCATCCACTTATGTATGTTTGGATTCATTCATATTCTTCTAAAACTTGGCTATTAGCGACCATATATGATGATTATTGATGTTTTTGGGTCATTTGATGAAAAGATATAAAAGTTTCTTAAAAGTTTATATTTTTTATTTCAATTTTTAAAATAAAATAAAAATAAAATTTAAAGATAACAAATTAAGATAATCTTTTTCTTCACTTAAAACAAAAACACAAAGCTCATAAAGCATGGTAAAAACATAAAGCTCATAAAGCATGGTAAAAGAGGGCCCTAACTGTGGTAAAATGGGAAAGTTGCCACCTTGCACTGCTCTTCATATGGCAGTTGTGAAGGAACTATGTTGTAAAATTTCAAGGCATGAAATTTTATACTTTTTGACATCATAATTTTTTATCCTTAGCATTGAGTTTACAATGTGGGGGACTCGAAGAAAATATATGTACAGTTATAAAATTTCATGCCTTGAAATTTGGCATGAAATTTTATAACATAGTTCCTTAGCATTTGATCTTTATATGGTAGCCATGACTTGAGGTAGGCATTCAAGATTTGTCTTCTCATTAACTCAATTTCATTTTGTTGGCATTTGTTGATTTAATGGCAAAATATGGATGTTAATACTAGCATTGTTTACATCTTTGCATTTGGAATGCTCGATGACCCACGAGCTTTGAGAGCTAGGGCATCATTGCTATTACCTTCAAGGCATTGTGTGAAGTGTTTGATCTCTCTTTATTTGTTTTATTCTTGATATTCACTATGTGGTACTCCCCTTTTATGGTCATTTCATGAGGAAATGTCTTGATGGCTCGCGGGCTGCAAGCTAGTGCATCATGCATTGTTTATGAGCTCACTGTTTGAGCACCTCATGTCCCTATTTGATTGGACAGTGCTTTGTTTGTTATATTGATGCTATTAGATCAAATAGGGACATCAGTAATAAAATAGGGACATTAGTAATCAAATAATACACTTACTATTTTGAATTTGAGCTCTGGCATCATGCAATGTTATTGTCGTCAAAATAGTAAGTGTATTAATGTATGATCTAATAGCAGAAACCTCATTGATCATTACCTTTGAATCCTCCATCATTATAGAAGAGATATGATGTAGAGGTGGTAGAGGATATGGTGGATCTAAGGTCCAAATACAGAAACTCAATCAAATGCACAATTCAATCTAGTGACCCAAGATGGTTTCAATAAGTGAAATGGTAAATTATCCTCCAACTAGTCTTATGGTGTGATACAATAGCCCTAATATATGTAATCCAAAGTAATTAAATAGGTTCCAAACTTTATTCAAATGTTCAACCACCAAAACTTCAAAATTCACCAAGTTAGGACTAACAATCTATCTTGTAGCCCTGCAGCAGCACTCACAAGGCTTTTCCTTCAACTTTTCCCAAAACACTAGGAAAATAAATAATATATTTTAGTACCCTTTATGGATTAAATTAACATACCAAAAGGATAGGGTAGGTTTTTTTGGAAGATATATGACTGCTCACACTGTTTCTCAGATTTTTAAGGCCTAAAACTCATGCATTTACAAAGGAAGTACTAACTAATCAAACTCTTAGGCTCTAAATATTTTCATAGTGTCTTGAATAGGTTTTAATTATAGGAATATGGAACCAATTTGATTCCAAGAGACTTCTAGACACAAAAGCCCCAATTTGCACTCTCCAAACCCATAAAACTAGGGCTTCTCCAATGTCATGCTTCCCAAAGCTTCCTGCAAGAAATAAAGGTTGTAAAACCTTGTCCTCAACATTTCTATACACATTACATCATAAAGTAGTGCCCTTTTTTGGCCAAGACTCTCTATCCTTCACCCTACCCTCCAAATTCACTTAGTTTTTTTTAGTGTTCCCTATGGTGATCACCACAACAGTCAATCAAACTTGCATTCCTAATGTTAGAGGAATATAATACATGTTAATTGAGTTCCACTCTATGAGAATTAGTAGTCTACATCCATAGAATGACATTGATAATGAACAAAAACTCAACAAACTGTCCTAAATTAGATTTCCAATGACTATACAGTTCCAAGGTAGAATAACAGTGATTAGTATGGGATTCTCAAAGCATGAATGAATTTAAAGAAATAAAATAATAAGTTCAAAACATTTTAGAAAACATTCCAAATGTTATCAACTTTCTTTCATACCAAAAACCCTTCAAAAATTGCAAGAAAATTAGACTTTATTCTCCAAAACTGGGTACAGTCCGTACAACAGAGTCTCATGCCTGTATAATGGATTTGTGAGACATTTAATAAAACCATATCAACTACCCCAACCAATCCAAATTGGTTGGATGGCTTAATTTGGCCTAAAATAATAACAAAATTAATTCCCTCCTAAATGTCCATAACCATTATAATTTGAAAATTCAAATTTATAACTTTGTAACTTTTGAATATTTGAAATTGCCAAGTGATGAAACTTTACCAAATCATCTAAATGGACTTATTAACCTATTATTAAGACTAATTTATCCTATTTGAAACTTGTAACACCTAATTCTATCCTAGACTCCAAATTTGGTCCTAAGGCTTGTTAGGCCTTTTAGGACTAATTACACATTTGCCATTCTTATTGCATGAAATAACCTCATAGGCCATTATAGGTGCCAAAATCCTCCAGTTGATGTCTTTGGATATCTTTATAATCTCTGATGGTTCCAAGTGTGTCTTCATAGGTATTTGGGTTTCTTTGTGTCTTCTCATTAAGTGTTGCCAATAAAATATATCATGCCTCCTGTTATATAATGTATATGCATAGTTGTTTAAAATGTCATACTTGTTGCTCTTAAATATTATTACCATTCCAATAAAATTTACATGACATTAAAGCCAAGCCCAAAATGTATACATATGTGTAAGTATAGGAGAAGCTGGATTCTGCAACTATTGAAAAAAAAAAAACTATACCAATATCAGCTTACGAGAAACTATACTTGTGCTTACCACACCATACCTCAGCATGACAATGCTTATCATTTTCAAGCTTCAATGAGGCTTCATACCATGCAGCGTATGCAAATTTGTATGCAACAATGATTTAGGCTGGAGGTAAACTACATGTGTCATGTAAACAACATGGTTGAATGCAATCTCTTTTGCACATTTTCAAGAGTTTTCCCACCAATACAAGCGTAAATAATGCATTGAATGTAATATACAAACACTGTGTGGTATGAAATCTCGCTAAAGCTTGAAATATATCACTCCTCATGTTATTGTCAAAATTAAATTCAAATATTTCTCAAAACATTTATTCTTGTAGACTTAAGATATCCTTATCTCAATAATAAAACAATCTTGCATAATAGATTTTGAATCACATTAACACACACCCATGTTGTTTCGTAGCATAGTTAATTTTAGAAGTGTATGGCTTGACTATGCACATGCATAATTGTAGATAAGGATTAGTAACAGGGTACCAGATTGCTTAGATTCTTTGGATCTAACCCCATCTTTTCCTTCCTTGCAGGTTTTGGATCATACAAGAGCATACTGGATTGAAGCCTGAGTCAACATTTCATTACTTCAAGCAATGTTTGGTACCTTCATTATTTATGTTCATCCACTTATGTATGTTTGTATTCATTCATATTCTTCTGAAAGTTAATCTTTATGAGCTCAAATTCAAAACTATATGTGTATTATTTTATTATTGATGTCCCTATTTTATTACTGATGTCCCTAATTGATCTAATAGCATCAATATAACAAATAGAGCACCAACCAATCAAATAGGGACATGAGGTGCTCAAACAGTGAGCTCATAAAACAATATATTTAGTCTTAATAAAATCTTATAAAACAACATATATTGTGTGAAGTGTTTGATCTGTCTTTATTTGTTTTGGTGTTGATATTCACTATGTGGTACACCCCGTTTATGATCATTTCATGAGGAAATATCTTGATGGCTCAAAGGCTGCAAGCTAGGGCATCATACATTGTTCATGAGCTCATTGTTTAATACTGACATTGTTTACATCTTTTCATTTGGAATTCTTGATGACCCACGAGCTTTGAGAGCTAGGGCATCATTTCTATTACCTTCAAGGCATTGTGTGAAGTGTTTGATCTCTCTTTATTTGTTTTGTTGTTGATATTCACTATGTGGTACTCCCCATTTATGATCATTTCATGAGGACATGTCTTGATGGCTTGCAGGCTGCAAGCTAGGGCATCATGCATTGTTTATGAGCTCACTGTTTGAGCACCTCATGTCCCTATTTGATTGGCTGGTAATCAAACAGTGAGCTCATAAACAATGCATGATGCATGAGCTCAAATTCAAAACAGTAAGTGTATTATTTTATTAAGACTAAATATATTGTTTTATTAAGATTTTATTAAGACAAAGTTTTTTGGCTTAGTTTTATGTTGTTTTATAAGATTTTATTAAGACTAAATATATGATATAAACTCATAATTATACTTGATATATATATATACTTCAAATGAAGAATTATGAAATATAGTTGTAGGTAGTTATCTCTTCTATAATGATGGAGGAGAAAAAGGTAATGATCAATGAGGTTGCTGCTATTAGATCATACATTAACACACTTACTATTTTGAATTTGAGCTCAGGCATCATGCAATGTTATTGTTGTCATTGCATGCTTGCTGTTGTTGTGCACTATATATTGTTTTATACACTGTTTGTTTCATTGAGACTGTGAGCTTGGTTTTTATTTCAGAAGTGTATGGCTTGACTATGCACATGCATAATTGTAGATGAGGATCAGTAATAGGATGTCATTCATTGCTTAGATATTTTTTTATCTAACCTCCATCTCTCTTTTCTTTGCAGGTTCTGGATCATACAGGGGCACACTAGATTCATACCCGGGTAAAAAATTCATCACTTCAGGCAATGTATGACACCCTTATTATTTATGTTCATCCTCTTATGTATGCCTGTACTCTTGCATTTTCTTCTAAAATTTATTTTCCTTGTATAGTATATACAAGTTATTTTTCATATATATACATGTAATCTTTAGATGCAAAAATTTATTTTCCTTTACATGTATCTTTGCATGAAATGAACACAAATTAAACAAGATCATCTAATAATGCATACTAGGGTACTATAGTCACTCATCTAGTAATTAGTTCCCCAAACCATTACTAAGGATTGAACATAAGTCTAAGTCCCCAAATCTATTGTTCTATGTGTATAAAACAATATATGGTGCACAACAGCAGCAAGCGTGCAATGAAAACAATAACATTGCATGATGCCCGAGCTCAAATTCAAAATAGTAAGTGTATTAATGTATGATCTAATAGCAGCAACCTCATTGATCATTACCTTTCACTCCTCCATCATTATAGAAGAGATAACTACCTACAACTAGGGCATCATGCATTGTTTATGAGCTCACTATTTGAGCACCTCATGTCCCTATTTGATTGGCTAGTGCTCAAATAGTGAACTCGTAAATTGCAGCACCCATTTGGTTATAAACAAAAAAGAAAAGAAAAAGAAAGTGTCATTTGTAATTTGTGAATTCGAAGAGCTACCGCGAAGATGGTACTACACTTTTGCATGGTGCAAAGAGGGCATTTGAGTTTGGCGTGCGCGAGGAGGCCAGCACCATGTGGGAAGAGGGCACTGGCACTTGAGGTAGGCATCTGAGCTTTGTCTATTTGATCATAAATGGGGAGTACCACATAGTGAATATCAACAACAAAACAAATAAAGAGAGATCAAACACTTCACACAATATATGTTGTTTTATAAGATTTTATTAAGACTAAATATGTTGTTTTATGAGCTCACTGTTTGAGCACCTCATGTCCCTATTTGATTCGTCGGTGCTCTATTTGTTATATTGATGCTATTAGATCAAATAGGGACATGATACATTGTTCATGAGCTCACTATTTAATACTAGCATTGTTTACATCTTTTCATTTGGAATGCTTCATGACCTGCGAGCTTTGAGTGCTAGGGCATCATTTCTATTACCTTCAAGGCATTGTGTGAAGTGTTTAATCTCTCTTTATTTGTTTTGGTGTTGATATTCACATGTGGTACTCCCCGTTTATGATCATTTCATGAGGAAATATCTTGATGGCTCGCGGGCTACAAGCTAGGGCATCATACATTGTTCATGAACTCACTGTTTAATATTGTAATACCTCAAAAATGGGCTATAGGTTCATTAACCTCCTACATCTACAAATCAAATGAAATTGACATCGAAGTCCTAACCTAAGGCACATCTGAACATTATCGAATCTTAATTGATTATCTTAAATTTTGCATTGAGGAATATTCATAGCAATATTCCTAATTATCATAATTATCTTTAATTTAATGATTATTTGGTGATAAATCACATTTATCTCAAAGTTTGATTAATTGGATATTCTAAATATTTAATTAATTAGATTTAATTCTGCCACTTAATTATTTAATTAAATTTAATTCTATCTATTCTTAAATTGTATTATTTAATTTTGACAATAAATCAAAAATCTTATGACTAATTGATTAAATTCTTATTTAATTAATTAAAGTTAGTTGTCAAATATAATAATATAGTTTTTGAATAAAGTTTGATTTAATAATCGACTAACCCATAAATCAGTTATTTTAATTCAAAAATCAGTTAAGTTGAGGATAAATCACTTTATTTATTAAATTAATTCATAATTAATTGTGCACATTCAAAGAGCAGTTAAACTTTAAATCAGAAAAACAATGCAAGTTGTTAACTTTTGGAAACTCAACATCTATTTTGAGTTCAAAGTTGATCTAAACTTTTGATTTGAGTTAAAAAGCTATTCTTGCATGATTTGCATAATTATGTGAGTTAATCATCTCTAATTTTTTGTTAACTCAAAAATCAACCCGAGTTCATCACGAGTGATTTATGGTTTTTCCCATGCACCTCCAAAGCCCTAGATTTCTATAAAATCAAGGCTTCAACTCTTCAAAAAGGATCCATGAAATTGCATCCTCACGTTGCCGAATTGGAGACTGAAGAATTCATCTTTGCGAATCCAAGTTGTTGTGAGATTTTCATTGTTTTTGAGCATTCATATCATTTAGAATATCATTGTTAGATCAATTGCATATCATATCAGTTTTCATTTAGAATAGAGTCATGTCTAGTTTTTCATCTCATTGCATAGAAAATACAAAAATATAGATTAATTTGCATTCATTCCATATTCATATTTTGCATTCAAATCCTTCATTTAGGTGTCGTCAATGTCACTGGTCTCGGTCTAATCTGAGAAGATCATACTGGCACCTACTAGACGACAGTAAATTGCTTGGTTAGCATAGTTTTAATTACTTGCAAATTTTGATTTTAGCTAACCCCTAATGTTTTACTAAGGTGTTGTGTCTATAGCTAGGTACAAAATTCACACACACATTTCTAGCACCCACTGTGGGGCCCTAAAATGGGTTTCCATTTCAATTCTATCAATTTCTATCATTTTCTTGTCATTTTCAGTGCAAAACTACAATTTTTATTTTCTATCCATACAATTTTCATATGAGTTTTGTCACAAACTTGTACGAGGATATACCCACTATTGTACGATAGTTGATTTGATCAAGGATCATACCAATAGAGTCACATTATCATTTGGAGCTAAACTATCATATGATCAAACACCTAGTATCATATGAGTTTCCAGACTTTTGTCTAGAAGGTAACCCATTGTCGTACGAGTTTTAGTGCTAGGTTTCAATTGTCATTTCACTTTTCCAGGCAGTTTTCTAGATTTGGTTTTTAGATTTGGACTGACAGCTAACCCTAACAATTGAGAGTTTCTATTTCTGATTGATATTTGCTGATTTTGACTGGGAAAAGGTGTGAAAATTGCTAAAAATAGGTAATAATCTACTAAGAATGTTGCGAGGAATTCAAGTAATCTTCTCAGTTGATAACATTTTGATTTGGGTTAAAACGAACTCTCACATGTCAGGCTTGTGTGACCTTTTATTGCTTTCATATCATAGACTTCATTTTGGGCTTTTAAAACGAACATAGATTTTCTTTTCGGATATTTGTTACACATAGTAAATAGGCCCTATGAACACTATTTGTGGTTCTTGAGAGAGTGGGTTTCCAATGAAACTCTTCTCAATGAGGGAATCCTTGTAGGTAGGGAGGATACTGAGAGAGTCTCACATTCTACTAGATTTGTGCGTCTTCAACTTTTGATTGATAAATTCTCTCTCTGGAGAAGTTGATAGATCATAAGTGGTTGGCATCATAGATCTTTGTGAGATAATCTTAGTCTTAACATGTCGGGTTAATCTGTCTACTTTGTTTTGGTGAGGTGAAGAGGCTAGGGGATTATGCTCTACTTCCTTTTTGGATAGTACCAGAAACCCAGATCCTTGAAACTGATCTAGTCCCCCTGTGGTATATTTTGTGAGTCACCTTTAGAGAGGGTTAACCGTAGTGGACATTCCCTTAATTGGGTCAACCACATGGATGGAACCTCAAGCAGTAATAGCCATTTTTGCCATGGTAGTGACAACCGCTATATAAATGTCCTTGTGGAGGAAATCTTCACAGGTGTGATCTCTTGTTGGGCTATTAGATCTCCCTAGCAGCTCCTAATGTATTAAATTCTTGAACTATGTCAAAACCCCGATGCGCCTGGATTGGAGTTCACCCTCTTGAGATCACAAAAGTTGTAGAGTCAGACCATTACTAAAAACCTTAGTGAGGCCAAATTTTCATTTTTCTAGGAATATGTGTGTTATTGCAAAACTTTTTGGAACATACACAATTAGCACTCCTAGGGATTAGCACATTCAGCCACTTGATTGTTCATGTGCAAGGTTGCTTTGTCCCTTGTTCATTGTTTTCAGACATGCTTGAAATCACTTGCTTGCTATTTTGTGTGCCTATTTATCTATCTAGTTACTAAGAATGAATCGATCCAATACAATCTTCAAATCTGGATAGACAATTTTGTAAACAATCTAAAACTGAAAACCCAAAATTTGCAAAATTTAAACTAAAATACCTTTCTGGAGTCAAAAATCATTCCACAGAGTCATAAAGTTGTACGAGTTTGTCCAACTATCATTTTTGAACTACCCAATTGTCGTACAGTATTTGGTATAGTGTCGTATGAGTCTTGCTGCCAATCAATTCAAAAAAGTCAAATCCTGCTATCAACTGTTGTGCGAGGTTTTGAAATTATCGTACGAGTTTGTCAATTGTCATATGATCAGGAACCCAGTGTCATACAAGTCTGCAGAAAGTCATTTGAGAAAATTTGAAAAATTGCCAGAAAGTGGTCAAAACTATTAGAGACCCAGCTTTTACAGCCTATTTCCAGAATCTGTCAAATAAATCACTATGTCAGGAATAGAACATAAACTAGAATGAATCTGATCATTCCCCTAATGTGGCCTTTTGAATCTGAGTTGGCCTTCTATTTTATCGATTTGAGTCTTTTTCATCTTGTGTCAAAACCTTGTCATAATTATCAATCTTCAATCAATCTTCAAAATGACTAAGTGTTGCGAGCTCATGTCCGCTATCTTTTGGGCATCTACCCATACATCCAGGGCACAATATCCTTCATCTAAGTCCAATCTAATCTTCAATCACTTCAATATTGACAAGGTTGCATCATTCGATCTTCTTGAATCAAGTCATTCTTCAGTTGTCTTCATCTTATTCTTTTGCTTCACCCAAGGTTAATGGTGGAAACTAGAGCTTCCTCACACAAGAAATCTGGAGAAGGGTCTCATACCTTACCTCTATCTACTCATGTGGAACCAACTCTTGAGCAACTCTACAATTCTGGTTTTTACGAAGATGACGGTCTTGGCAATTTTCAATTGAAATCAAGTTACATCCCCCCTCCATCATCTCACAAAGGTCATCAACAAACTCCACCTCAATCTATCTCAGGGAGTCCTAAAACTCCCACCATGTCTCAAGGAGGAGGATCCCAAGGACATCAATCCCAACATGGTGCAGATCAAGAACCCACACCCTCTGAAATTGCTCGATATCAAAATGACGATGAATTCAAGAAAATGATGAGGCATTTCTTGAAGGAAGATAGAGAAGCATACTTTTTACAGTTAGCTCATCAAGGAGCTAAGCTTCCTCCCAACTTTAATGTTGAAGATATAATCACACATGAGGAAGAAACTCCTATCATGGCTATGATGAAACAAATGCATGCCATGCAAGTCAAACTTAACAAACTTGAAAAGGAAAAGGAACCTAAGGAGTTCTCCATGGAAGCTCTATGCCCTTTTCCATTTGATAAAGACTTGTACATGCCACCATTCCCTAAAAGAGTGGAAATGCCGAAATATGATAATTATGATGGAAACTCTAACCCTCAAGATCATGTTAGAGAATTTTGTACCCAATCTATGGAGTTCATGCACGAACCAACCTATCTGATGCATCTCTTTCCTCAATCTTTGGGAGGAGTAGCCATTCATTGGTTCTCTAGAACGCCTCCAACTATCAAAACCTTTGAGGAGTTAATTAAATTGTTCTATCAGCAATACTTCTACAACACCCAACATCTAGTCACCATGATCAACATCTGCAATCTCAAACAGTATCCAGGTGAACCATTCTTGACATTTCTCAAAAGATGGAGAAAGAAATTCTCTCTATATGCTAGGCCTATTCCAAAAATTGAGAAACTAGAAATCTTCATCAATAACCTTGTTCTAGAAATCAAATACCCTTTACAAATGCAAAATCATACATCTTTTGATAAGATGGTAGACAATGCGATCAAAATTGAAAAAGTACTTGCGAAAAAAGGAGACATCACACTTCAAAAGGACAAGTATGAATCTAGTTCTAAAGACAAGAACAAAAACTAGAACAAGAATAAAGGCATCGTCACAGATGACATTTTTGAAAATATCTGTGCCCCATCTAAGGTACCTGCTTTCAATCTAACTATCGCTACCCAAGCCATCAAAGCTTCAGAATAAAAGGTACCTGAATCCTCTCAAAAGTAGAAAGAGTACAAACCTTGGTCCACTGATAATAAATGAAAGTTCACTCCTCTTGGAGAATCTTTGGAATCAACTATGAAAACCTTATTAGCTAATAACATCATCTCTTTTCCTGAGATCTGACAATCTGATCCTGAACCTAAACCAAAATGGTGGAAGGAGAACAAATTCTATGATTTTCATCGTAGTAAGGGTCATAAAACTAGTAACTACTTGCGCTTGAAGCATACCATTCAAGACAAGATTGATAGTGGAGAAATCATGATTGATAATCATAAGAGAAATACTGATCATATAGCACTCATGGAGCCATTTCTGAAACATGGCCAAGGAGATTCATCTTCTCAGCCTAATGTGGGTGCTAAGGTCAATTATGCCTATTCTGGAAACAATGCTGTTATCAATATGGTTGAACCAAGTCTATCTGAGCGTTGCAATGTCATCACAATTGTAAGAAGAGATAGAGAAAATCAATTGGCTAATGCAGGTACTCGATCACAAGCTCAGGTGTATTTGGAAGGACAAATCCTAGATCAATCCAATGTCCCTAAGGTACCTTTCAATCTGTCTGCTGCTTCTAAATAGAAGGCTACATCTAAATCTTCAAATCCTAAAGACACAAGGCCTACATCATACAGTATTGTTCAACAACTCCAGCATACTAATGAAAAAATCTCAATGTTTGAGTTGCTTCGGATATCTCTAGCTCATAGAGCCATTCTAGACAAAGCTTTGCTCAGATCCAATGTTCTTGATAACCTTGATTTAGATAGGTTCCAGACTATGGTTGGTCATCTTACGTCTCCACAGTATATTTCCTTTTAAGAGGAAGATGATAACTCCTTGAGTCATCCACATAACTAGCCCTTGCACATAGAAGTCTTAATCCAAAACTGTCGCATCAAACGTGTGTTGATAGATGGAGGTGCTGGTCTAAATATTTGTTCTTACAACTTGATCACACAATTGGGATTTTCAAAAATGGCTATTGATCCTAGAAAGAAAATAACTATCAAGGCATATGATGAAGAAGAGAGATCCTCCAAGGGAACAATTATCTTGCCTATCAGAATAGGTCTTGTCATCAGAGATACTACATGTCAAGTTCTTGATATACCTTTGGCTTACAACATCCTTCTAGGTAGACCTTAGATACATGAAATGAAAGCTATTCCTTCTACATACCATTAGTGTTTGAAATTTCCTTATGAAGGACTAGAGGTGACTATTCCAACTGACATATCCACCATTTGCAATGCATTAAAGGAAAGCGCTGATAAACTTGTTCCTAATAATAGAGAGTCTTCCAATAAATAGTCAGACATTGCTTCAACATCCAAAATGGAAGACATTGCTAAAGAGGTCACAATTAAAGAAAAGGGTATGGGAGAATATACTATAGAGCCAGTCTTATCTTTGACATCTCTCCCTATTTTGCCTAAGTCTTATGGGAAAGCTATCAAGCAGTCCAAACCAAAATCTAAAGGACCTCTTGAAGCATATAAAGGAAAATTTGTTGCAGAACAAGTACCTAAACAAGAGTTTGAAGAAGATGAAGCTGTGCTTGCATGGCTCTACAAAGAAGAACCTAAGTCTCAAATTGATCAATCATGCGATTCTAAAACATCCAAGGTTCCTTCTAAGTCATATGGTCCAGGGGCTAAATTGATTACAAAGATGGGATATATAGGAAAAGGACCTCTAGGACTACAAGGTAAGGGTCTTCTATCACCTCTTGATCATAATGGTCGAGCAAACAAGAATACAATAGGTCTAGGGTACAAGAAGAAGCCTTTCTATCTTAGCAAAAATTCCCCACATGTCATAGAACAAATCAAACCAGGAGAAGCTCTTCTTAAGAAAGAAGAAATATAACAATCTAATAATGATGATTCTGATGCTACTGATGAGCTCATTCCTTATGAGCATTTGCCTAAAGAAATAAAAGACCTCCTTGATGCTGAAGATGATCCCATAAAGAGAATCAATGTAGTAGAAACACAAGAACCTACTATGGAACAAGAGATGGTTGTGACACAAGAACCAGCTAATCTCAAAGGTGATCAAATAGACAAAAGGGAAGAAAAGCCTATCACCATAGCTAAGCATCTAGAGCATTCCAGTGAGTCTAAAATAGATTCCCATGAGTATGAATTCAAGTCAGAATCTGAGGGTAACCCTTCTTGGGGTATTTGTCCTAATTTTACTCGCGTTCTTAGATTTCCTAGAGGTATAGATGAGGAATCAAATGACTATGACTGGGGAGCCATTCCAGAGGAAGGTGAGCTTATCACAGAGAAACATATTGATGTTATTCACCAATATGCACCTACACCCAATGTAAGTCTAGAGAGAAATAATGAACTTAACGAGTCTGATCCACCAATGGCTGAAGTGGACTCCCACAATGACATTGAGCCTATTCAAGAATTAAATGTCTTAATTTGTAATATCACCTTCAAACTCAAGCATTTGGTTAGGACCAATGATGACAAATCTATATCCGTAAACACTATCTCCCAATCTTCCCCACTTTGACTATCCGATATCCAGATCTTCTTGACCAAACCTCCACAAATCCGAGCTATGGTATTTATACCTTCCCGAATGACTATACCCTTGCTTTCTACCTAAATGTAGTTGAGCCTATGAGGACTTCCATCAGTGAACTAAGCATCAGCATGATGGAATCATACATCAAGTATCTTAGTCAGAAAAATAAGAATAAGAATAAAAATAAAAAGAGTTTTGAGGGTGAAAACCACTTTGTGGTAGTCTCAGAACCTACAAAAGTAAAAATAAAAGACGTATCCAAAGGTGAAAACCTCTTTGAGGTGCCTAAGGATGAGATATTTGATGTCCTTCAGAGTCATTTACAAGATAGATCTCCAGTTCTAGTTGAGCCCACTCAATCTGTCAACTTGGGAACAGAAGAAGAACCACAGTTGATCCATGTAGCACGATCCTTATCAGAAGAAGAAAAGAAATTTTTTACAACATTCTTAATAGAGAAAAAGATCAACTTTGCATGGAAATATTCAGATATGCCAGGGTTGGATCCTAATCTTATAATGCACCATCTATCGATTGCTCCAAATGTAAAACCTATTAAACAAAAGTTCAGAAAGATGCATCCTCATGTCGCACTCTTGGTAAAAGCTGAATTAGAGAAGCTCCTAAAAGATGGATTTATCTGAGTGATTGATTATGCAAAATGGATCTCTAATATTGTACCTATTTCAAAACCAGATAAATCAATCAAAGTGTGCACAAACTTTAGAGCTGTGAATAGAGCATGCCCTAAGGATGATTTTCCACTACCTAACATTGATATGATAGTGGACATGACTGCAGGTTTCGAGATGTATTCCTTGATGGATGGTTTCTCTGGATATAATCAAATAAAAATTGCTCCAGAGGATCAAGAGAAAACTGCTTTCACCTATGCATGGGGTACCTTTTGCTAGAATGTTATGCCATTTGGGCTTAAAAATGTTAGTGCTACCTATCAAAGAGCCATGACATCTATTTTTCATGATATGATGCATAGAACTATGGAGGATTATGTTGATGATACTTTAGCAAAATCTATGATTAGAGCTAAACACCTCAATGATTTGAGCAAGATACTAGACAGAATGGAAAAATTTAGTCTCAGACTAAATCCTAAGAAGTGTGCTTTTGATGTTACATCTGGAAAGCTCTTAGGATACATAGTTTCCAAGAAAGGAATTGAAGTTGATCCAGGTAAAGTAAAGGCCATAATAAAGATGCAACCCTTGAAGAATATTAGTCAAATGAGAACATTACAAGGGATAGTTCAATCTATCAGGCACTTCATATCATAGCTTGTAGACATATCACAACCTTTTACAAAAACACTACATAAAGATGTGACGTTTGCGTTGAATGAAGAATGTGAGAACTTTAACCATATCAAGAAATATCTATCAAATCCTCCTATCTTGATGCCTCCTATTCAAGGGAAGCCATTGATACTATATGTCTCCATAATAGATACATCACTGGGGGCATTGCTAGTGCAACATGATGAGAATAAAAAGGAAAGAGCTATATATTATATCAGTAGAACTTTGGTTGCATATGAGAAAAACTATTGAATGATTGAAAAAGCTTGTCTAGCTATGATCTTTGCATCACAAAAATTGAGACATTATATGTTAGCCCATACTACTCATTTGGTAGCTAAGATTAATCCACTCAAGTACCTACTAAGCAAAGCTGCTCTCACGGGTAGATTAGCCAAATGGTTTATGCTCTTAAGTGAATTTGACATTGAAAATGTTGAAAGAAAAGCTATTAAAGGCCAAGTTATTGCTGATCAACTGGCAGATGCACCTATGATTGATGATACACCAATGCACATGGAATTCCCAGATTCCTCTATCATGAATCTTTCTTCTAGAAAATGGCAGTTGTTCTTTGATGGCTCCTAAACATAGAATGGATCTGGAGTAGGCATATTGTTTATTAATCTTCAAGGATACTCAATCCCCAAAGCATTTAGACTCAAGTTTTCTTGTACAAATAACATTGCCGAATATGAAGCCCTTCTTAATGGCACGAAAATAGCAATTGAGTGGAGAGTGACATAGATACACATTCATGGAGATTCCTAACTTATTATCCATCAAGTCAATGATGTGTACCAAAATAAAGATGAAAATCTCATTCCATACAAACAAATGGTAGATGATTTAAATAAATATTTCATATCTATCACATTTGAGAAAATACCTAGAATAGAGAATAAGGTTGCTAATGCAATGGCAATGCTATCTACTCTATTACAGCAGCCTGAACATGAGCTATGCTATGAGTTCCTCGTGGAAGCACTATCTTATCCTGCATATGATTCCCCTGATACCCGTATGATCTACACTGTTGTAGGTCATGATTCATCCCATTACAAAAACCTATTCTCTTATCTCCAAGAACAATTCATTCCCAAAACCTTCAATCGCCATGAGAAGAGATACCTAATCCGTAATGTTTCCCGATATGTCATCATTGGTAATGATCTGTACAAACAAGGTCTAGATGGTACACTACTTAGATGTTTAGAATAGGAAGAGTCTCAATGTGCACTCGAGGAAGTCCATGAGGGTATATGTGGGTCACACTCGAATGGTTTAACACTAGCTTGAAAGCTTATTAGGGCTGGGTACTATTGGCTTGAAATGGAGAAAGATGCAATCAAGTTTGCTAAGAGTTGTCAAAAGTGCCAAGTACATGGTAACTTAATTCATGCTCTAGGGAAAGACCTAATTCCCTTTACTACACAATGGCCTTTTCACCAATGGGCATTTGATCTTATAGGATCCATACATCCTCATTCTTCTAATGGACATACCCATATAATCACAGCTACAAATTATTTTACAAAATGGGTAGAAGCAGTTCCCTTAACACAAGCAACTGGGAAACAAATATCTATGTTCATCTTGAACTATATCATATGCAGATATGGGATCCCTCATTCCATAGTCATAGATAATGTTGGACAATTCAAGAATAAAGACTTAGATGATCTATGTGACAAATTCAAGATCACACAACATTGGTCTTCTATCTACTATCCTTAAGGGAATGGACAAGAAGAGGCTTCTAACAAGAATCTATTGAAAATATTGCACCGTACAATTAATAAAATAGGAAGAGACTGGCATCTCATGATCAATCCAAATCTCTGGGCCTACAGAACAAGTATCAGAATGCCCACTAGGGCTACACCATTCACTTTAGTTTATGGGTATGAAGTGGTACTGCCTATTGAGGTTGAAATCCCATCACTAAGAATTAGAATGCATGGTCTAGTAATTGATGATGACTACAGAGTGTCTAGGTTGCAAGAACTTGAACTACTAGATGAGCGTAGACAAGCAGTGTATGATCATCTTAGAGTGTATCAGAAAAAAATGTCTAGAGGTTACAACAAGAAAGTCTGACACAGAGAATTTTAGGTTGGTGATCTAGTCTTGAGAGAGAAACCTAAAAATCAATCACATCGAGAATGCAAGGGGAAGTTTGAACCCAACTGGCTGGGTCCCTTTGTAATCACTGTTACTTTTGGCTCTAGTGCCTATCAACTCTCAATGACTAAAGGAGAACCACTTCGAGAACCAATCAACGTTCTCCATCTGAATAAATTCTATGCCTAAGGCATTCAGCGTATGGTAAAATGTCCTGAAAAAATTATAAAAATTGGAAAAAATCTTGAAAAAATGAACATCTTGGTGAAAACCTAGCAATAGGAGCCTTGATGATTCACAAAAAGAAGAAAAAAATATCAAAATATCAAAAAAATTGGAAAAATGAAAAATTCAAAAAATTGAGAAAAAAAAAAAGTGCCTTGGTGAAAACCTGGAAACAGGTGCCTTGGTAGCAAAAATAGAATCTCTACCAAGATGGTGAAAACCTGGCAAACAGGTGCCACTTGTTTCAAAATGCTTCATCTATCAGTGCAATCTTGGTCTTTCCCAACTTTCAGTCTTGCTTTAGTTTGTACATATCTCCCGGTTTGTTTCTGCATATCCTTGTTTTCAATAAGTCGGTCTGTACACCAATCAACTCAAGCGTCTGTATTCAATCAATGCTTAACACTTGGGGGAAATCAATGTCATATCCTATGGCCTCTAGTGTATCTTTAGACGTGTCATATCTAGTCAAAGTCCTTTGAAGCTTCATTTGAATCAGTTAGTCAGTCTCATCTCTAGAAAGGATTTTGCATCTACAACAACACAATCAAACATCAACACAAACTGAAAACAATTTGTGCTTTTTCATGCTTTTATCTCCTTGTATGCTTACTGATTCACATTGAGATTTTTGCATATTGTATCTCTTCGAGCTCTTCGATGATGTCCTTTACAGGATTTAGAGAGTGATGACTGGGGGCATAATCTTTTCTTTGTCTTCTGCTTGTATGTGAAAATCTAACAACTTTGGAAATTTTGGATTGATATGGTGTTCGACTGTAAGAGCCTCTATCTTGAATTGGATGGCCATGCGTACCTCAACCATTGATACCTAGAAAATTCAAGGAAGTTTGATCTAACTATTATCTTTTTGAGAGAGTTCTTTCTCCTACTGTGAAACATGATCTTGCCTAAGGATGTGAATGATAAAGGGCCACTACGGGCAATTCACACTAGATTTAGAATGATCTCTTGACTATTTGATGTGTTTGTAATGCAAGGCATATTCAGGTCATCACGATGTTTATGTTTTGATGCTTATACAAATTGCAATATCAAAATGGACATGATATTCAGGTCATCCTGGCGTTTGTGCCTTGGTGCTTATATCTAATCTGACATTCCAAAAATAAAATGAATATTCATATGTCCATGGTTGCCTAACCAGTGGGTGTTATATTGATTTCTATGTATACAAATTGATATTCATATGTCTATGGTTTCCTAACTAGTGGGCATTGTATTGATTTATCCGGTTACCTAAAAATTCAATGATGAGAATGACCAACACATGATCAGTGACTAGGTCCTAGGTCTTAGGTTGCATATCATTTTGCATGTTTCTTTTCATTTTGCATGTGTGCATGATCTCAAAATGTTTGGATAAACTTTAAAACTTAAATGATTCTTTAATCACCTATTCAAATCTAACAAGAGATGAAATCTAACACGAAGGTCTTTTCACCAAACCACAAGCAGTTACTATCCTGGGTTAAACATCCTTTTTGACATAAGACTGAGTATTTGTCTTCATCAATACCTACAAAACATATCATTTGTATCATTGCATTTACATATCATAATCATTCCATTTATTACATTTTTACATAATCATTACATGTGCATAACATCTATACATATGAAAGAAATCATTGCATTGCATAATCCATACATACATTCTACACTACTCATAGCATAAACATCACATGATATCATCATAAATAAAAACATGACAAGTACAAATGAAGTCACAACCAAATATCTTGATCTCATATATCATATAACTCAAAAATAGTCAGGGGTGCACTACTGGCACAATATACAAAAGAATGAGCTCAACTGAGCTATCAAAATCAAAACAGTATCAATGATCAAGAGAACAAAAAGTATATTAGAGCATGTAAACACAAATCAACTATCAGCCATATCCTCTGCATCTGGTGGAGGTGGAGGTGGTGCATCAGGTACTGCCTCAGCTCTAGGTGCCTTGGCTCCCTTTGATGCCATCATATACTGGGAGTACGTAGGGACTCTCTGTGTGGCAGGGACAATAGTATAATATGTAGACATGTAATAGGTCACCCATGAGGTCTGATGAATCACCTCTGCCTATAATCTCTGTACCTCTGCACGAAGCTTAATCGACTGTCTATCTACCTCTAAATATCTCTCCTCCCACTAAGCACTACGGACCTTCAGGTCCTTGACCTGTAATCTGAGCCATCTGATAGTCTCCTGTGGAGTAAGTGGAACACTAGGATCAACATTGGTTGCCGGCATCTTAGTATCTGGGGTTGGCTACTCTAGCTTCTCTATGGTCTCTTCTCTCTACGCCTTACACTGTCTGACCTTAGCACCTAAATCAAATGTGGTATCACCTAAAGGATCTGCATCAGCACCACCTACACACTGCTCTACTGCAAGTACCTCCTTAGCTATACCAACACTACCCAAAGTGTCTCCCTCTCCCATAGTTCATCTCTGTCCACCTGTAGGTCTATCTGTTGTGGTACTAGTGGGACAAGAGGGCCTCATCTATCGAGCTGGTCTCTATGGAGGAGCCACCGCTCTCAGTCTCAGAGGTGTAGGGTGCACAATCTGCACCTATGGTCTCAGACCCTATCTCATTGGGGCACCAACAACATCCATCGCCTCCTCCATGGAGGGTATCAACTCAGTAGGGTCAGAAAATCTATGGATAGGATGATCAGTGAGCCATGCAATGAAGCCATCTATCACTCCAGCATCAACAACCTATGGAAGGTAGTCCCAGTCTCTACCAATAATACCACTGTACTCCTATGAACATAAAGTATACATGAGCCTGGCTATCCATCCAAGTCTGATCTCCCGAACTATGCGAGCATAAGTGGCGTAATCCTCCGGTGCATCCTGCACTCATCCATACTAATGCCAAACTCTAGTAATGAAAAATTGCTCTAAGGTAGAAGGTGATCGACCGATCAGCACATGACTCTGATAGAGATAACTAATCTACTCTCATGTTGTGGGCCAAGCCTCAATCTCTAAATAAGGCCTCCAACACACATATGTCATGTCATCGAGGCATCACCTCCAATACCTAGTATGGCCCATGCAAAACTGTGTGACATAGCTAGAATAGACATATATAACTGGCTCATGTGGCTATTACTGTGTCTGACAAATAGGTCTCAACACTAGGATGTGCTCCCAAGCCCATATCTGTAACACCAACGCCCTAGAAGCGAAAGATTTGCTATCCTGATACACAATCTTATGCATCTCTAAAAACATGTGTGCCAAAAGACACTAACCCCGGGCTAGCTCAGAGGGAGTCACCATTAGTCGTGCCACTGTCAGGGCCTAGCCCATCAAAAGATCATTCTGCTAACGGTCAGACATAATGATATTGTCAATCATCCCGGCAATGATACACTCCAATCTGTGAGACTGTCCATATTGCTATACCAGAGTCTCCCAAGAAATAGACCTTGTCAACTGTGTATCATCTCCAAAAAGATGTCTAAAAGCATGCAGACCTATGTACCCAAAACTCACATACTTAGGATGTTGACTACTATGGAACGAAATACGTAGAATCCTGTACACATCCTCTGGAGTCATAGTGAGCTCTCCAGTGGGTAAATGAAATGTCTACATCTCTGAATGAAATCTCTCTATCAACGCAGTCAGAAGACCATGGTTTACCCTAATCTCAGGTAAACAGATCAAAAACTTAAATCCATAAGCAGCAAGGTGTACCCTCATGGGGTCAGGAAGTGAAACACATAACCTCTATTTCGTTAGATGGGAGATGCGTACATGTACATCTGGAAATCAGACCTACAAGCCATAGAAACAGGGAATCCTATCAGTAATTTGGTTGAAAGATAGGCTAATAGGGTAGGAATTTGACAGTTCACTATTTTAGAAGGTAGGTTAAAAGGTCAACAATCAGGCTAAAAGATCAGAAAATCAAAAATTTTGACCTAAGATGGAGTTTTGAGCTCACTATTTTTCATACGATATTTCAAACTGGCATGGAAACTCGTATGAGTTTCTACATGGTATCATACGACAAACAATAGTCATACGACATTATATTGCTTCCCGTACGATGGAGGAGGGACCCGACGAAATGTCGTACGACTCTTGGGTCCCTCTCATACAAGTCTTGGGGGGTCTTGAAATGACAATCTAACTATAGTTCAAAAGTCGTACAAGTCATGGACTGGAGTCGTACGAGTTTTCATACATGCAAAAATTAAAAATTGAAAAGTGTACGAAAAGATGCTAAAAATGCTATAAACATGGAAAATTTGACTTTTTAGAGAGGTACAGAGGTCCACCTACCGGATGTCCATATTGTCAAGGTCTCTGGTGTCTCCGACTGCGCTCAAATTGGTGCGAACTAACAGATACCTTCATCTCCACCATTTTCTTGCTTAGAGGGCTCCACAAGGTTTTCAAAGTCAAAGGTGAATAATGAAATGAAAATGACCCTTCCGACCTTTATATAGCTTTTGACCTAATTTTCAAAAGTGCTCTATTTTTCACAAAAATTGCACCCCTGGCTAATTTCGACGTTCTAAATCCATTTTTGGGATCAAAATCAAAATCTGAGATCATTTACTATGTCAAAATCATGATTTAAAATTTTTGGACCTAGGACGGTCTACTGCTTGCATAATCAACCTTCAATCATCACAGAAATTTAGAATTCAACTTAACTAATTATCTTACATCAAACTATCAAAATTTTAACTATGGTCAACTCATGGTCAAACCTAGTCAAACTTGGTCTTTTGGACCTCCAAATGATGTAGAACATGTTCTCGAACATGTATAACCACTTCTCAAATCAATTAGCATGCTTCTAAACCATTCAATGCTGACTTTTCTTGTCAGATTTCAATTTTAATCCCAAAGGGGGCATGGTATTACACATCATTCAAGTCTGTAAATCTAAATATGTCAATCAATCTTTCCTCAGTAATCAAGACAACAACCACGTCTAGTTACTGACTCATCAAAAGTTCCCATCGCTTGGGGCAAATTTATCATTGCCTGGGGCATATCAGATTCATCGAGATCCATATCAATCTGGTATCCTAATCTATCTTATAAATTGTATCAGCTTTTCATAACCATCAGTTCATTAGTGTTATTTCCTTAGTTCTTCATAATTGAAGGGTTCAAATGTGATACCAATGTGATTCTTATCGACAATCGGGTCTGGAATCGGTCACTCACTTCTTCGTAATCATAAGGTTCAAAATCAGGCGTTTTGACACTTTTTCATAATCATCGGTTCATCACTGTTATAGTTAACATTATCTTTGGTCATTTAGGACCTAATATCATCAAATCTTTCAATCAGTTTCTATCTCAGAATCGGTTCATCTTTCAAATCAGTTTCATATCATACACAGTCTGTCTTTGAACCACTGTGCTTCGCATAGTAATTCAAAGAGGGGCAAAATGTAATACCTCAAAAATGAGCTATAGGTTCATTAACCTCCTACATTTACAAATCAAACAAAATCGACATCGAAGTCCTAACCTAAGGCACATCTGAACATCATCGAATCTTAATAGATTATCTTAAATTCTGCATCAAGGAATATTCCTAGCAATATTTCTAATTATCATAATTATCTTTAATTTAATGATTATTTAGTGATAAATCACATTTATCCCAAAGTTTGATTAATTGGATATTCTAAATATTTAATTAATTAGATTTAATTCTGCCACTTAATTATTTAATTAAATTTAATTCTATCTATTCTTAAATTGTATTATTTAATTTTGACAATAAATAAAAAATCTTATGACTAATTGATTAAATTCTTATTTAATTAATTAAAGTCAGTTGTCAAATTTAATAATATAGTTTTTGAATAAAGTTTGATTTAATAATTGACTAACCCATAAATCAGTTATTTTAATTCAAAAATCAATTAAGTTGAGGATAAATCACTTTATTTATTAAATTAATTCATAATTAATTGTGCACATTCAAAGAGCAGTTAAACTTTAAATCAAAAAAACAATGCAAGTTGTTAACTTTTGGAAACTCAACATCTATTTTGAGTTCAAAGCTAATCTAAACTTCTGATTTGAGTTAAAAAGTTGTTCTTGCATGATTTGCATAATTATGTGAGTTAATCATCTCTGATTTCTTGTTAACTCAAAAATCAACCAGAGTTCATCAAGAGTGATTTATGGCTTTTCTCATGCACCTCCAAAGCCTTGGATTTCTATAAAATCAAGGCTTCAACTCTTCAAAAAGGATCCACAAAATTGCATCATCACGCTATCGAATTGGAGACTGAAGAATTCATCTTTGCCAATCCAAGCTGTTGTGAGATTTTCATTGTTTTTGAGCATTCATATCATTTAGAATACCATTGTTAGATCAATTGCATATCATATCAGTTTTCATTTAGAATAGATTCATATCTAGTTTTTCATCTCATTGCATAGAAAATACAAAAATATAGATTAATTTGCATTCATTCCATATTCATATTTTGCATTCAAATCCTTCATTTAGGTGTCGTCAATGTCACTGGTCTTAGTCTAATTTGAGAAGATCATACTCGCACCTACTAGAAGGCAGTAAATCGCCTGGTTAGCATAGTTTCAATTACTTGCAGATTTTGATTTTAGCTAACCTCTAATGTTTTACTGAGGTGTTGTGTCTACAGCTAGGTACAAAATTCACACACACACAAATACTGGTATTGTTCATGAGCTCACTGTTTAATATTTGGCCAGGCCATGTAAATGGTACCATGCCAACCCAATTAGCCCAAAACAATGTGTAATGTTTATCTTTGTCAAATACACTCGTTCACCATTTAGTTCTTGTAATTCACACAAATATTGCATCAAAAGTAATTCTAAACAATGATTCAAAGAAAAAAGAAACAACTACAATAGATCAGACCCCAAAAGAATACAATCAACTACAATAGCTCACAGTCTCAATGAAATAAATAGTGTATAAAACAATATATGGTGCACAACAACAACAAGCATGCAATGACAAGAATAATATTGCATGATGCCCGAGCTCAAATTCAAAATAATAAGTGTATTAATGTATGATCTAATAGCAGCAACCTCATTGATCATTACCTTTCACTCCTCCATCATTATAGAAGATATAACTACCTACAACTAGGGCATCATGCATTGTTTATGAGCTCACTATTTGAGCACCTTATATCCCTATTTGATTGGCCGGTGCTCAAACAATGAGCTCATAAATAATGCATGATGCCCTAGCTTGCAGCCCGCAAGCCATCAAGACATTTCCTCATGAAATGATCATATACACGGAGTACCACATAGTGAATATCAACAACAAAACAAATAAAAAGAGATCAAACACTTTACACAATATATATTGTTTTATAAGATTTTATTAAGACTAAATATATTGTTTTATGAGCTTACTGTTTGAGCACCTCATGTCCCTATTTGATTGGTCAGTGCTCTGTTTGTTAAATTGATGCTATTAGATCAAATAGGGACATGATACACTGTTCACGAGCTCATTGTTTAATACTGGCATTGTTTACATCTTTTCATTTGGAATGCTTGATGACCTACAAGCTTTGAGAGCTAGGGCATCATTTCTATTACCTTCAAAGCATTGTGTGAAGTATTTGATCTCTCTTTATTTTTTTTGGTGTTGATATTCACTATGTGGTACTCCTCGTTTATGATCATTTCATTAGGAAATTTTTTGATGGCTCGCGAGCTGCAAGCTAGGGAATCATACATTGTTCATGAGCTCACTGTTTAATATCTAGCCAGGCCATGTAAATGGTACCAGGCCAACCTAATCAGCCCAACAAAATGTGTCATGTTTATCTTTGTCAGATACACTCATTCACCATTTTGTTCTTGTTCTTCACACAAATATTGCATCAAAAGTAATTCTAAACAACGATTCAAAGAAAAAAGAAACAACTAAAAAAGATCAGACCCCAAAAGAATACAGTCAACTACAATAGCTCACAATCTCAATGAAATAAATAGTGTATAAAATAATATATGGTGCACAACAACAGCAAGCATGCAATGCCAGCAATAACATTGCATGATGCCCAAGCTCAAATTCAAAACATTAAGTATATTAATGTATGATCTAATAGCAACAACCTCATTGATTATTACCTTTCACTCCTCCATCATTATAGAAGAGATAACTACTTACAACTAGGGTATCATGCATTGTTTATGAGCTCACTGTTTGAGCACCTCATGTCTCTATTTGATTGGCCGGTGCTCAAACAATGAGATCATAAATAATGCATGATGCCCTAGCTTGCAGCCTGCAAGCCATCAAGACATTTCCTCATGAAATGATCATAAACGGGGATTACCACATAGTAAATATCAACAACAAAACAAATAAAGAGAGATCAAACACTTCACACAATATATGTTATTTTATAAGATTTTATTAAGACTAAATATATTGTTTTATGAGCTCACTGTTTGAGCACCTCATGTCCCTATTTGATTGGTTGGTGCTCTATTTATTATATTGATGCTATTAGATCAAATAGGGACATCAATAATAAAATAATGCACTTACTATTTTGAATTTGAGTTTATAAAGATTAAGATATCCTACTGTTTTGAATTTCTATGTGCTTTGAGCCAATAAATTTTTTATCATCATGATGAAGTAATAATGCATTAAATGTCTTACTTATGTTCCTATTTAGTTTTAATTTTATAGTGAATTCATGATTTATAATTTAGTTGTAGCAGCTCAATGTGTTTGAATTCAATAATACCCCTTACTTGGTTTCCTACAAAGCTTTTGGCAAAATCTATCAGAAAATGAGAAGCTATGAGAAGGTAACATGAAGCTAATGAAAGGAGGCATCTCCAATTTGTTTTGCAGATAGACACATTAAGGATCATGTCAGATAATATAAGGGAATTTGATCAAAATAGGGAGACAATCGCTAGATTGTTGTCTAAATTTCAAAGGGAAGGTGATGACAAATGTTATTGTCCATGCAAGAGTTGTAACAGCTTAAAGGTAAGAAGAATCAAAATCAAAATAGCAAAGAGACATTGTAGGGAGAATGGTCACATGGAAGGGGGGTTTGATTATAATCCAGTGGTAAGTTGTTTGTTATATTGTTTGTACAATTAATATACATATGAACCATGGAAGGAGGTTTGATTATCATCATTTTTATATAGGTCGATCTTCCCAATGTGAATATAGAGGAACATGGAGGTGTCAATATTGAAGTTGAAGATCATGATCCCATGGAAGATGACAATCATGCGCCAGAAAACACATTTGAAGATGATGGTATGAATGCATTGATCATTGACATATTTGGTACTAGTGTTGTTGGTGCTACTGCTGCTGCTGATGAGGATGACATTGACAACATCTGTGATATACCTCTACTTGAGAAGGCGGACATGACCCTTTACGAAGGCTCCCAATCTACTATTCTCTTTGCTGTATTTTTGTTGTTGAATTTGAAGGTTATGAATGGTTTATCCCACATAGCAATGTCACGTATGCTAAGGTTTGTCATATATGTCATTATAGTCTATAAAAGGTGAAATATGTACCATTAATATTGTTTATAGTAATGACTTATATTATTTGTTGTAGATTGATAGGTGACTTTTTGTTACCACCATAAAATGTTCTCCCTCACTCGTACTAAGAATTATGTGCCACTATGAAATATATTGAAATAGAGTATCAAACAATAGATGCTTGTCCTGAAGATCATATTATTTATTATAAAGAACACAAAAATGCAATAGAATGCCTTGAATGCCATACGAGCAGATATCGAGATGATCAAGTGACAAAAAAGGTGTCTTGCAAGGTTCTTCATCACATCCCCATTATTCCATGTCTAAAATGATTATTCAGGTCCAATAGCTTGGCATAATTTATGGATTACCATGCACGTGGCAAGAGTCAAGATGACATTATTCGAATGCCTGCAGATGGTTCATCATTTATGGGCATAGAAGAAAAGTGGCCACACTTTAAAGAGGAACCTCAAAATCTCAGGCTTTCTCTGGTAGCAGACGATGTCAATCCACATGGAGAGATGAGATATGTTTTCTCGGTGTGGCCTATTTTGTTTATAAATAATAACCTTCCTCCATGGATGCCAATAAAGAGAGAGCACATTATGTTGGAAATGATTGTTCTAGGTATCTTATTATTTTATAGTTATCTACATGTAATTATAAGTCTTCGAGTGAAATGACCACAATAATTATCTGATGTTGTTGTTAATTCAACTAGGTAAGTACCAAGTGAAAGATATGAATGTATATATTGCACCTCTTATCGACAAGTTGTTGGTGTTATGGAATGGTTTCACTATGTATGACATCTCCCAACCAATTGGACAAAGAGAATTTCAATTCCATGCAATGCTTGTGTGGACAATTCATGATGCTCTAGGGTTGACACATTTATGTGATATGTTATGGTGAATTCTAGTTGTACGAGATAATTCAAATTATAAAAATATACATATTTAATCCAATTTTATCGTTATCTTGTAGGTCTTCAAATAAAGGAAAAATTTGCATGTCCAATGTGTGGTCCAAAGATAAAATCCTGTCATTCCAAAAGTTTAAGAAAATAAGTGTTTGATGAGTATAGGCAATTCCTCCCCAGAAATCGTAAGTATCAAAGTGCAGAAAGTCATCTTTTCAATGGGAAAGAAGAGACTACATCAAAGCCCCGAAGAATGACACCTCACCTATGGCAATTGGAATATAATAGAATTCAAGGTAATATTATTCCACATAATGGTCGATATTTGAAAATTATATATTTTGATTGTGTTTTGTTGGCTAATTATGTAGTTGATGATCTTGAAGGTCGTGAAGGCATCACTGACCAGCTTCCAAAGGGACTAAAATGTTATCCCAGAGAATTTAGTAGGCTTCCCTATTATGAGCATCTACAAATTGTGCATTTGTTTGATACTATGCATATTGGAAAGAATGCAATAGAGACCCTATGGAAAATATTAGATGGAAGGTGCGACAAAGAAAAACTTGGCAAAATTTGTAGTGACATTCATGATTCCAATCATGCAATGAAAAATATCATTGAATCAAATAGTAATGGAGACCAGAATAATGCAAGTGCTCTTCCTTGGTTATTAACAAAGCAACAAAGTAATGTCATAAAAGAAGTGATCCAAAAAATTCAATTTCCTACAGAATTTTCTACGGATATAAGCAATCTCATATCAAAGAAAAATAATTTTGGGTCAAGGATGAGAACACATGATTGGCATACCTTCATCAAGGTAAGTCATAGTCTTTTATATTTACAATATATTTGTGTAATTGCATTCAATTTTCATTGTATGAAATGATCAATTGACTATTGTTGCAGTATTTGCTACCCCTATCTCTTCTAGAGAACTTCAAAAATAATATCAAATAATTGATATATGATCTTGGAAAACACATGAGTTAAGCAATGATATTTGTTCAATATATCAAACAATAATATCAAACAAGTAATATATTGTAAAGTTTCGTATTTATATATTTATGCCTTGAATCCCTTGCAGGTGGTTGTCATCTAAAGAAATCCATAAAGAAGATATAAAATATTGGAAGAAAAAAATTTGTTGATTAATGTGTGAAATTCAAAAGTGTTTATCTCCAGCTTTTTTTAATACACAAGAACACTACCTCATACACCAAGTTGAGGAGATTGAATTGTGTGGACTTGTACATGCTAGGTCAATGTGGATGGTTGAGAGACACTTGAAATTTTTGAAGGGTTTGGTATGACAATGAGCATGTCTTGAGGGTTCTATGGTTGAGGGATATATGGTATACCAGATGATGGTGTACATTACTCAATATCTTCCTAATCTTGTAACAAAGACCCATATAGATTGCATTTAGGATCTCGACTCAATTAAAAAATTTGAAGGGGAGTAATTGGTGGGCAACGGTAGATTTAGGAAAATAAAAGGTAATAAATTATGAGATGTTCTTGTAGTAAATTAATTCTTAATCTTCAAAATAAATCTATTATAAGTCATCTATTTACTTTTGTACAGCTGCTAAAGAGTGAGATGCAATACATTTGTTTATTGCAAATAATCAAGATTGGATGACAACATGGATTGAATGATGTCAACATGATGGTCATAGATTAACATGGGAATCCATGTCTTCATTGGTTATACAAGCTCATTGCAATGGAGATCCCAATGTTACACAAAAGGAAATAATTTAGCATATGGTTTAAGAGATCACCAGGTACTTATAAATTTGTTAATTAATCAATCATATGTTTTTCAACTCGTGATGCAATAATTTATACATGTTTGACATTATTGCAAATGAAACACCACAAGGCTATGTTTTGCAATGGTTATAAATTTCACGTCAAAATGTTGGATGACACGAAGAGAACGCGTGATTCTGGGATAAGTGCAGTGTTCCAAGTGACTAATATTTCATCTAGAAATGACTTACATCCTCGAGAGTCGCAAAATTGATACTATGGTATTTTGGTTGATATACTTGACTGCGACTTCAATTCCTTCAAATTAGTTCTCTTCATCGTGAAATGGTACAGACTATGACTCAATAGAAATGATCCTGATATAACTATTATTGAACATGACAATGAATTTCCAATGATTAATACAAGGTTGTTTGAGCCAGTTAGAGAAGAGCCCTATGTTCTTCCAAGCCAATGTGAGCAAGTATTTTACTCAGAGGTTCCACATAAACTAGGTTGGTCATTTGTTGTTAGACATGATCCAAGAGGAAGAATGATAAAGTATAATGCGATGGAAGATGATGTAGAACTAGATCATGATCGAGAGCTAGTCGAAGAAGAATATGAAGAAGACGACGACGATGATGCTGCTATTGATGATGATGATGTTGCTACTGATGATGCTACTGATGAGGATGATGATGAGGATAATAATGAGGATGATGATGATGATGTTGATGCTGATGATGATGATGATGACAATAGTGGTGGTGATGATGTCATCATCGACGATGATCTTGATGATGAGATGGATGAAGAAGAATATCAATGACATGAATGAAATGTACAATTATGCCAGATGTTTGGCATGTTCTAATGATTTTTTTATATGTACTACTCTTATTCACCTTGTTTTATATGTCCTACTTATATATCTTTGATCTTTTGTTAAGAGAATTTTCATTCTAAAAGATTGTATTTAATCTCTATATGCTTAAACAACCTCACTAATTAAGACTGTTCTCATTTGTAGTGGGCATGAATAAAATCAAATCACTTGAAAGACACTAGTATTTAGACATGCACAAATTAGTGACGCGATTAAGAAAATTACCTTTTTTTACAATTCCATGGTTGTCTTTGGTTTGTCATTTTGTCTTGAGTGTCTAGTGATTTAAACCAAAGACTTTGATTTAGCCAAAAAATGTGCAAGTCTACATTAGTATGTTTCTTTTTATTGTAATTATAATTAGTATAAATGAACAAAATAATGACAATGCAATATTTGTGATAATGCAATATTTGTCGAAATAGCGTCGATGACTTCGGTCAATGTGCCTATGTGTCAATGTGGTGTTGGCCCATGCATGTTGAAGATGTCATGCACAACAAGTAAACTTGGGCGTCAATTTTGGGTTTTCCCAAATAGGAAAAAGGTCTGGATACATAATTATATTTTATGTTTAAAAATAATGTGACAACTAATCATTTTATGAAGAACTGATGTACATTTGGTATTGTTAGTGAAAAAATGGATGTCAATACTTTCAGTGGGTTGATCAAACCACATTTGCATCTACCCCATCTACATCTATATCTGATGTAGAAAATGAGTGCAACTTGTGCAAGGCTCGAGAGGCAGCTAGTGTCACCAAGATTGCTTCAATGGTGAAAGCAGAAATCATATTTTTGTGATGCCTTCTTTGTGTAGTTTGTGTACTACTTTGTTGGGACCATATGCGTAAATGTGGTTAACAGAGGGCTATTGTAGATACTAATTTTTTTTTTAGAATTTCTAGTAGATACACATAAAGAACACGCACATAAACATGAAAAATGAGAAACATAAATATAGATATCATAATAGCTGACAAACATAAATGTAGGTATCATAATCATAATTTTTTGGAGACACAACATAATTGAATGGTATACCTAGACGATGGAACTAGAGGAGTAGTTGTGTTGCATCATTTGGGTATACCACTCAATTATGTTGTGTTTCCAAAAAATTGTGACCATGATGCCTACATTTATATTTCTCAGCTGTTGTGTCCCAGGACCCCTTATGACCCTTTATAACCATTTACAATCTCTAAGAATACATCTTAGATATCTTAAAATGTTGTAAAGGGTCATAAGAGGCTCTTAGGATGGGTCAGATGAGCTTCCACCTTCACGTGGTTGGCCCTGTTAAGTAGAGAATGTTAAACTATTCTTGAAACAAAGAGAAGCCCAATAATTTAAGATCTCAATCCACATACGACAAATATATATCAATCCATCTCAATGGCTACCAAATCAATAGATCTCTGTCAAGAACCCAGTCGCAAAGAAACACCATAGACCGCACCGCGAACCCGCACATCAAATTCAGACCAAAGAAGTCAAGAAATTGCTTGAATCAGATTCGAATGCAATCAGGTCCACATATATCCCATGAACAAATCAGGAAGAATGCATCTCTAATTACCGCACTAGCTTCTTGTGCTAGAGCAGTTGCTGTCACAAGTCTTGATTTGGTAGGATCCATTCAAAATCCAAGTCTTTAGACTTGACTCAATAATCCATGAGCCACTACTGAATCTATTGTAAATTTATCTCTGAATTATGTTGGAGCAGTCGCTATCACAGGTCTTGATTCAGTAGGATCCATTCCAAATCCAATTCTGTAGACTCAACTCAATAATCCACAAGCCACTATCGAATCTACTGTAAATTTATCTCTAAATGATCCATAACCAAATCATGAGTAGGAACCAGATATGAAAGAGCACCGTTCTAAATCAATACCAACTTGATCGACAAATATATATATATATATATATATATATATATATATATATATATATATATATATATATATATATATATATATATATATATATATATATATATATATATATATATATATATATATATATATATATATATATATATATATATATATATATATATATACATACATATAAAACTGATTATCATCGTAACTATGACGTCTTCAAAACAACGATGGTTATCCATCACAAACATCATACATCCATCTATCATACTAATAGCATCACTGTCGGAAAACAACCATAAACGACGGATATCTATCGTAAATGTCCAACGCATGTCTATTGCATGTACATCATAGTCGTCATTACAAACCACAAACAATAGATATGCATCATAAACTTCTAATGGATATCCATTGCATTAAAAACATTTCCATCGGTGAACATGTTACAGATGATGGCAACCTGTTGGAAGATTCTGACAGGTCACCGTCGTTTGTTATTTTTTGCAACGGATAGGTGTCCCAATTATGACAGCCACAAATAGGTCCGATGATAGGTTCACTATGTTGGCACCCTCTTTTTGCGACGGCCAAGGTTGTTGTAATTACGATGCCTAAAAAAACCATCGGTCTTTTCAACTACAAAACTATGACGCTGGGTGGTGTCGGTTAATCGATAGTTTACTGTCTAAATTTAGATGTTTGACCATCAAAAAAAAGTATCAAATGTACTAGTGAGTGGAAATTAAGATGAAGTCAAAGAAGATCAGTAGTTGTCTCAATAGGATTCATGTTGCATTGCCCAAGATGTGAGATGGGAAAGAGAGGCCCCCTTGTATTCCTCAAGCTATTTTGGATGCCAGGGTGCATGCTGCCAAGGAGGCCATGAAGCTGGAGAAGGATATTGTGAATGAAAATGGTGGGACTGGAGTTTACTCTACAAGCTTGAAGAAGCCTTGAAGAAGTGGTATATTTTGGCAAATGAAGAGTGGAAAGAAGATGATATTCCTGAGATCGTGGATGGACACAATGTTGCAGACTTTATTGATTGAGATATCTTGCAGAGGCTTGAAGAACTGGAGAGGGAAGAAGGGCTTAGGATGGCAGCTAAGGGTGATGAGGATGATGAGATGGGGGAAGTGGAGTTGAATCCTAATGAAAAAGAAGCTTTGGCTGCAATTAGTAAGAAGAAAAAGATGCTTACCGTTGAACACAGATTGAAGAAGAGTACTGCAGAGAGCTGAGAAACATAAATGTAGATTTCACAATAGCTGACAAACATAATTGTAGGCATCATGGTCACATTTTTTTGGAGACAACATAATTGATTTGTATACCCAGATGATGGAGAGAAACTTTTTCTTGTCCAATTCCAAGTTGACATCGTGGATCCGAATACCATAGATAAGGATCTCATAGTGTCAACTTGGAACCGGAGGAGCAGAAGTTGCTCTACATCATCTGGGTATACCACTCAATTACGTTGTCTCCAAAAAAATGTGACCATGATGCCTACAATTATGTTTCTCAGCTGTTGTTTTCTAGGACCCCTTATGACCCTTTACGACCATTTATGATCCCTAAGAATACATCTTAGAGGTCTTAAAATGTCGTAAAGGGTCATAAGAGGCTCCTAGGAGGGGCTAGATGAGCTTCCACCTTCACATGGTTGGCCATGTTAAGTAGAGAATGTTAAACTATTCTTGAAACAAAGAGAAGATCAATAATTTAAGGTCTCGGTCCACGGACAAATTAAATTAGACTTACTATCCAAATTGGTACATTGATGAGAATTAATGATGGGGAGTTTTTAGATTCTGAGAATCTAGAAACTTTGGATACTGCTTCTCATCCATGCACGAAATGTGCTAGTGATCGTATAAAATTACTTAAAACTAGTAAAGGGTGCTGGGAACAGCCTCTGGATTACGAAGGGATTCCATTCCGGTGCAGGAGGTGTATTCAGATGGGGAATCTTGGTGGAAAGACATCTCACACCATTATTATATGGTGGAGAAGAAGTTGAAGCAACAAAAGAGTTTTTCTCAAGCTGCGCATGGTGAGACATTAAATCAGGAAATTGGAAATGCATGTAAAGTGACCAATGTTACGAAGGGAGTGGATGGTTTGGATGATGGGTAGAGTGATAGAAAGGTAGAAACCACACTAGAGGGTAGAGAAAAGAAAAGACATATTGGGTGCCGAGACCAGAGGGCAAAGAAAAGAATGTAGCTATCCCTAGTTCGGGCCAGATTCTAACCCGTTACGATTGGCGTCGAACATTCTACGATTAACTTTGGTTGTGTTAACAGATCTATATTGACTTTATTTTGTAGTTATTTAACATGAGAGTTTGTATATTTGGGGTCATATTTAGTGATTGGGAGAGCCCTGTTTTGGCACCAGTCATGTAGAACAAGCACTAGAATTGAGTTTTTTGGCACGGGCGGGGAAATTTTTGTATATCAACATGTGATAGAGTTTGGGGATTTTTTAGTATTTAAATACATCTGTGGGATGTATTTCAGAGTTTGCATATGGGAAGAATGGCTGTGAAAAAGATATTTCTTTTTTTCATTTTGAGAAGATCCAAAGTGATTTTGAGTCATAGAGGAAATGCCCTAATCCTTCAAAAAGTGCTATTTCGATGAGTTCTGATCACTTGAGGGACAAAAAATTATCTACAAAAAATTTTGAGTCCCTCAAGTGATCAGAACTCATTGAAATAGCACTTTTTGAAGGATTAGGGCATTTCCTCTATGACTAAAAATCACTTTGGATCTTCTCAGAATGAAAAATAGAAATATCTTTTTCACAACCATTCTTCCCATATATCTGAACTTTGAAATACATCCCACAGATGTATTTAAACACTAAAAAGTCCCCAAACTCTATCACATGTTGATATATAAAAATTTCCCAGCCCGTGCTGAAAAAATCAATTCTAGTGCTTGTACTACATGATTGGTGCCAAAACAAGGCTCTCCCAATCATTGACTGTGACCCCAAATCTAAGAAAAAACTAAAAAGAGTAATGCATAAATTATTAGTATTTTGGAAGATGCAAATCCAGCCGAGGAGATGCTGAAGAGGACAGATGAATTAATGGCATGAGCACGTCATTTTGAAGTAAGCAGTAATGAATCTTTAGTTATAACAAAAGTTCAATAAAGCTTTATATTTTATACTCTTTTATGTCGTGAACTAAAATATGTATGTGTTCTTATTACAAGATTTTTTGCTTGCTCAATTACTTGGTCATGGACATTGCAGTGAGGCTAGTAGTAGCATCATGCAAAATAGTAATAATTTCTACATTGACTATTTTTAGTTTTTTCTTCACCGTATTTATTATGTTAGGGATTTCTGGGATATCCTCATCTGTATCTACAGCTATTGCCTTTGTTGTTGTAGGTGCTTTTCCCCTATCCTGAACATCAAATTGTGACAAAAATATCAGTAAAACTATTATAATAACTCCATAAATGTTTTTTTAAGTAATTATCTATGAATGTTGTGTATTAATATTGAATTATATGTCATCTTAATGAATATTATTATGTGCTAATGAATTCTTGATTAGTGTTGTGTATTAATGAATGTTATATCATATTAATGGATGTTATGTGATTGTATTGATTGAATGTTATAGTTCATAAATGGATGAATGAAGTGTGTAATTAGATGTTAATGGGGAATTTAGATTGATGTTAGGGGGAGGGGGGGTGAGGCTAGATGAGCTTCCACCTTCACATGGTTGGCCTTGTTAAGTAGAGAATATTAAAGTATTCTCAAAACCAAGTGAAGCTCAAACTAACATACCTTCATTATTTAATCAATTTCATTTGTTCTAGGTCTTTGCTCATAAGTGCATTTTGAATGTGTCATTGTCAGGCAACTATCAAATAAAAAATTAGAAGGGCCAATAGTCAACTTCTCATTGTCATTGTCTAGCATGATTCAACTTAATTTTGTGTAAGTATTCTCGTATTGAATGCGTCAACCTCTCTAGGCCTAATGTGGATTATTTCATTGGTTTGTATTTTTGAGTAGGTGAAGTGTTAAATCAGTTCCTATCTTCTATTCTTAATCTGTTCAAACTACAAGAGGGCTTGACAGATATACTCAACATAGAATCGACTGCTAGTCTAGGCAATTGAACACACTGAGTCTTTAGCTTGAGAGAAAGAGTTGGGTAATGTTGTTTTTGGAGACTTGTGTAATTGTCCTCAGTGTTCTCTTTTTTTTAACAGGTTATTTTTATATATATGTAGTGTCCATGTTTTTTTTAATACAGATTCTTTGTGTATATGCTAGTGCTATGGAACCTAAATAAATAATTGTAAATATAATATATAATGTCTTCGATGAAGGAATTGATGTACCACATGTAAACCAAAATTCATGCTTAATGCCATTTTGTGCAAAATGAGTTTGTCTATTAGCATATCAGATTTTCTATTTTGGTTGGAATTTTTTGTTTTAAGCTCCTAATGTTTATGACAATTCACTTTGGTCTAAATGTTAGTATATTTCAGATTTTACCTAGGAACGAACAAACTATAGAAGACTTCCGAACTAAGCACAGAATAAGAGAAATGATTAAGATGAAGGAAAGATAGTACCCGTATTTGATATTACCCTTAGATCTAATCCAGCTAGATCAACATCTTACTTTCCTATTGTCTTTAATTTGATGTTTACTTTGGCCTAATATTGGATAAATTCCAATGAAATTATGTCTCGATTTCTGCTCCAGGATTCTACTCCTATTAATGCTGCACTTAAGACTGAGTTTCACAGTCCTTCTTATGGTGAAATCTCTACTCCACTATGGAAGATTTCAATGCATTTAATGGAGGAATTCGATGTGTTTATCCTTATATAAATTTCATTGCTTCTTTAATAATTCATTGCTACTGCTTTCTCTATTAGTGATTCTTGGGAGAAGAAACACGTTATGTCTTCGGTGGTCTTCTCTCAAGAATCGACCTCCTATATGTAGGAGCCAAGAGGTGATTTGCCAAAGGGGCTGACCTGATTTAGAATTCCAAGCAGGCTGACTTGGGCCCAAACAAATAAACCAAAGCATAACTCATTTATTGCATATTTAATATCTATTGTTTATATATCGATGTATCTATGCTCTCAACAAGGTTATAAGTATATTGTTTGGTGCCATTATATTTTCTGTCAAGGCCACATTCTTAACACTAAAAACTAACAAATTTCTCATGAGTTAAATACCAAAATGAAATACATTGATTGTTTGTCCACTCCACATGCCCACTTGTTGTTTCCCTTTGAAAAAATGACTTAGATTAGCCATATGTTGCCTCACTAGTTTGAGGTAAGCCAAACTCAGTTCAATTTTCTTAACAATGGTACATATCCATCCAAGTGTAGCAACCTTCAAAGATTTGCAATGGTAAAGAGAATCCCCATATTTTATCAGCCTAACATAGTCTTTGGCCACTTTGGCAATGAGATTGCGAGCACTATTGATCTGGCCATGGGCCAACTTGTAGTGATCTTTATCATATAAAACATTTAGTAGATCTCCATAAAATGGATGCACATCATCTTGGCAGGGGAAATCATCTTGGCAGATCTCCATATATGGATGCACACCATACCTATCAGTTGAACTAGACTTTTTTGTTGTAGAATTGATTTAGAATAGAATATTTTCCAGCAGGATTTTTTTTAAAAAAAAACAAGGTTTTCGTAGCATTATCTACCACTTGAGCAAAAGTTTCCATAGCTAAATTTCCTTGCCACAAAGTTAATATTGCTCTAAAGACTTACAAGTTAGTAATTCCTTGGCTAAAGGGCTGATAAACTAAATAAAGTTTCAAACATATGAACAGATAAAACTCATACAAGCAAAAGCTAGAGCCAAATTGAATAGCATTGGCTATTTGTCAGCGGAAGGTCTCTGCTAGAATAGAGACATTTGTCACTTCATTAAGATGACAATTGTGTACTAAGTTTCCTAAATGTATAAGTCATCATTGTAATACCACAAAAATGGGCTATAGGTTCATTAACCTCCTATATCAACAATTCAAATGAAATCGTCATCAAAGTCCTAACTTAAGGCACATTTGCACATCAGTTTATCAAATCCTAATTGATTATCCTAAATTTTGCATCAGGGAATATTCCTAGTAATATTCCTATTTATCATAATTATCTTTGATTTAATGATTATTTGGCGATAAATGTCGTTATTTATCCTAAAGTTTGATTAATTGAATATTTGAATATTTAATTAATCAGATTTAATACTGCCACTTAATTATTTAATTAGATTTAATTAAATTTATTCCTAAATTGTATTATTTAATTTTGACAATAAATCAAAAATCTTATGACTAATTGATTAAATTCTTATTTAATTAATTAATGTTAGTTGTCAAATTTAATAATATAGTTTTTGAATAAAAGTTTGATTTAATGATTGATTAACCCATAAATCAATTATTTTAATTCAAAAATTAGTTAAGTTGAGAATAAATCACTTTATTTTTAAATTATTTTATAATTAAATCATGCACAATCAAGAAAAGCAGTCAACTAGAAATCAACAACCAATTTTAAATTTAAAACTCAACATCTGATGAGGAGTTGAAATTTGATCTAAACTCTATTTCAAGTTAAACACTGCTTTGGCATGATTTTTGTGAGTTAATTATCTCCAATTTCTTGTTAACTCAAAAATCAACTTGAGTTTATCAAGAGTGATTTATGGCTTTTCTCAAATGCATCCTCAAGCCCTGGATTTCTATAAAAACAAGGCTCAGCTCTTCACAATTATCAACCCTCGAATTTGCACAATCACTCTGGTGAATTTTCGATTGAAGGATTAAGTACTTGCGACAGGCAATTTGTGAGATCTTTCATTGTTGGTCATAGTTTTTGCATAGTTTTTCATAGCTTTGCATAGATTTTCATATCAATTTATATCATTCTTAGAATAATTTGCATATCATTTTCATCCATTCTAGATTAGTTTCATATCAAGTTTTTCATCCTAATTGCATAGAAAATCCAAAAATATAGATTAATTTGCATTCATACAGTTTTTCATTCTCTAGCATTCAAATCCTTCATTTAGGTGTTGCATTGTCACTGATCTCAATTTCAATCTAAGAACATCATACTCGTACCTACTAGAAGTAGTAAATCACCTGGTTAGCTAAATTGTTCTTATTTGCAGATTTCTTGATTTGCTAACCTCTAATGTTTTACTGAAGTGTTGTATCCATAGCTAGGTACAATTTTCACACGCACATTTTTGGCGCCCACTTTGGGGCCCTTAAAAGGGTTTCCATTTCATTTCTATCTATTTTCTATCATTTTTTGGTCAATTATATGATTTTATTCTCTGTTCATACATTTTTTGTATGACTTTTGTCAAAAAGTCATACCAGAACCCACTAGCTATCATACGACAATTGAGAATTTTGAGGCTTGTATCATAACCTACAGATTTTTGTTTGTAAACTTCTTTGTCGTTTGAACATATACCCACTGTCACACAAGTTTTTAGATAGTCATACCATAGGTGACCCACTATCGTATGGGATTTGGATTATTGTATGAGAGGTAACCCATTGTCGTACGAGTTTTGGTAACAGGACTCAATTGTCATTTCAGATTTTTAGGTAGTTTGTCATATTTGATTTTCAAATTTGGACTAACAGCTAACCCTAACAATTGAACTCTATTGTTTCTAATTTATCTTTGTTGATTTTGATTGGAAAAGCGCAACTAAATTGCTAAAATAGGTAAAATATACTAAGCGCGTTGCGAAGAACTCAGGTATTCTTCTTAATCTGATAACACTTCAATTTGGACATAAAACAAACTCTCATGTGTCAAGCTTGTGTGACTTTTTCTTCTTTCATATCATAGACTTCAGTTTTTGCACTAGAAAATGAACATAGATTTTCTTTCTGCATATCTGTTACACATAGTAAATAGGCCCTGTGAACACTATTTGTGAATGATCTTGAGAGAGTGGGCTTCTTTCTCTTGTTCATGCATGTGAAGCTCTTCTTGACGAAGGATCCCCTTGTAGGTAGGGAGGATACTGAGATTGTCTTGCATTCTATTAGATTTTTGAGTCTTCAACTTTTGATCGATACATTCTCTCTTCAGAGACATTGATAGACCATAAGCGGTTGACATCATAGATCTTTGTGAGACAATTTCAGTCTTAGCATGTCGGATTAATCTGTCTGCTTTATTTTGGTGAAGTGAAGAGGCTAGGGGATTATGCTCTACTTCCTTTTTGGATAGTACCAGAAATCCAGATCCTTGAATCTGATCTAGTCCCCCTGTGGTATCTTTTGTGAGTCACCTTTAGAGAGGGTTAACCATAGTGGACATTCCCTTAATTGGGTCAACCACATGGACATAACCTCAAGCAATAATAGCCATTTTCACCATGGTAGCAGCAATTGCTATATAAATGTCCTTGTGGAGGAAATCTTCATAGGTGTGGTCTCTTGTTGGGCTGTCAGATCTCCCTAGCAGCTCCTAATTGATTAAATTCTTAGACTGTGTCAAAATCCCAGTGCACCTAGATCTGAGTTCGCCCTCTTCAAATCACAAAATTTGTAGAGTCAGACCATTACTACAAACCCTAGTGAGGCCATTTTTTTTTCATTTTCTAGGAATATGTGCATTATTGAAAAAAAATTTGGAACATACACAAATAGTACTCCTAGGGATTAGCACATTAAGTCATTTGATTTTTCATGCGCAAGGTTGCTTTTTCCCTTGTTCATTATTTTCAGACAATTGCTTGCTTCCCTTGCTTGTTGTTTTGTATGCTTGATATCTAATTAGTTATTTGAGACTTTGCCACAGATCTTCAAAACTAGACAGATAACTTTGCTAACAATCTGAAACTGAAAACCTAAAAATTGTAAAATCTAAAGCAAAATTCATTTCTGGAGTCAAAAGTCATCCCACAATCCTAGATTGTCGTACGAGTCTTGAGAAAAAGTCATTTCAGAACCCCTGTATTGTCGTACGGGAGTCAGTACTATGTCGTACAAGTTTTGTCAGTAGAAATCAAAAGAGAATTATCCTTGGTAGCAATTGTCATATGAGTCCTGTCAATTGTCATTTGAGAACATACCCAGAGTCGTACGAGCCTGCAGAAACTCATTTGAGAATTTTCAAAAAGTTATCAAAAACTTGTCAAATTTGGCAGGAATCCGATTTTTACAGCCTATTTCCAGATTCTGTCAAAACATTCACTGTGTTAGGAATAGAGCAGAAACTAGAAAGAATTTGATCATTTACCTAAAGTGGTCTCTTGAGTTTGATTTAGCCTTCTGATTTATCAATTTGAGTCTTTTTCATCTTGTGTCAAAATTATCTTCAAATTTAGTTTTCATACAAAAAGGCTAAGTGTTGTGAGGTCATGTCCACCATCTTTTGGGCATCTACCCATACTACTAGAGTATAGTATCCTTCATTTAAATCCAATATAATCTTAAATCAATCCAATCTTGACAAGGTTGTGTCATTCAATCTTCTTGAATCAAGTCATTCTTCAGTTGTCTTCATCTTGCTCTCTTGCTTCACCCAAGGTTAATGGTGGAAACTTGAGCTTCCTCACACAAGAAATCTAGAGAAGCACCTTAGACCTTACCTTTGTCTACTCACATGGGTCCAACCTTTGAGGAACTCTACAATTCAGGTCTTTATGAAGATGATAGTCTTGGAAATATTTGATTAAAAATTGGTTACATACCCCCTCCTCCATCAATCCAAGGAGGCAATCAACAAACTCTACATCAATCTATCCCAGGGAGTCCTAAAAATCCTAACATCTCTCAAGGAGGGACACACCATGGGTCTCAAGGACATCGCTCTCAACATGGTGCGGATCAAGAACCCACACCTTCTAAAATTTCTCGATATCAAAATGATGATGGCTTCAAGAAAATGATGAGGCATTTCTTGAAGGAAGACAAAGAAACATACTTCCTAGAGTTAGCTCGTCAAGGGGCTAAACTTCCTCCCAAATTTAATGTTGAAGATATCATTACACATGAGGAAGAAACTCCAATCACTGCTATGATGAAATAGATGCATGCCATGCAAGTCAAGCTTAACAAACTTGAAAAAGAAAAGTAACCTAAGGAGTTTTCCATGGAGGCTCTATGCCCTTTTACATTCGATAAAGACTTGTACATGCTGCCATTCCCTAAAAGAGTGGATATGCCTAAATATGATAAGTATGATGGAAACTCTGATCCTCAAGATCATGTCAAAGAATTCTCTACTCAAGATATGGAGTTCATGCATGAACCAACTTACCTAATGCATCTTTTCCCTCGATCTCTAGGAGGGTCAGTTATTCATTGGTTCTCAAAAATGCCTCCTACTATCAAAACTTTCAAGGAGTTAATCAAACCATTCTATCAACAATACTCCTATAACATTCAACATCTGATCACTATGATCGATATTTGCAATCTAAAACAAAACTCAGGAGAACCATTTCTGACTTTTCTCAAACAATAGAGGAAAAAGTTTTCTCTATATGCTAGATCCATTCCAGAAACTGAGAAGATGGAAATATTCATCAACAATCTTGTTCCAGAACTTAACTACCATTTTCAAATGCAAAATCATACATCCTTTGATAAGATGGTAGAAAATGCAATCAAAATTGAGAAAGTACTTGTGCAAAAAGGAGACATATCACTTCAAAAGGACAATTATGAATCTGGATCTAATTCTAAAGACAAAGGCAAAAACTGGAACAAGAATAAAGGTGTCATCACAGATGGTGTTGTTGATAATATCCATGCCCCATCTAAGGCACCTGCTTTCAATCTCACTGTTGGTACCCAAGCTATCAAAGCCTTAGAGGTGAAAGCGACAGAGTCTAACAAGAAGCCATCCGACTACAAACCATGGGCTATAGATCCTAAACACAAGTTTACTCCTCTTAGAGAGTCCTTGGAATCTACCATGAAAACCCTGTTGGCTAACAAGATCATCTCCTTTCTTGAGATAAAGGTATTTGATCTTAAACCTAAACCAAAATGGTGGAGAGAGAATGATTTTCGTGACTTCCATTGCAATAAGGGTCATAAGACTAATAACTGCATATGCCTAAAACACATCATACAAGACAAAATTGATAATGGAGAAATTGCAATTGACAATCATAAAAGCAATAATGATCATACAACACTCACGGAACCATTTCTGAAACATAATCAAGGAGATTCATCTTCTCAGCCTAATGTGGGTGCTAAAGTCAATTATGCCTACTCTGGAAACAATGATGTCATCAATATGGTTGAATAATGTCTATCTGAGCATTGCAATGTCATCACAATTGTAAGAAAAGATAGAGATAATCAATCAACAAATGCAGTTACTCAATCACAAGCTCAGGCACATCTACAAGGACAAATCTCTGATTCATCAAATGTCCCTAAGATTCCTTTCAATCTTTCATCTACTTCTAAACAGAAGGCTTCCTCTAAATCATCAAATCCTAAAGACACAAGGCCAACATCATACAGTATTGTCCAACAACTCCAACATACAAATGCAAAAATCTCCATGTTTGAGTTGCTTCAGATATCTCCAGCTCATAAAGCCATTCTAGACAAAGCTCTACTCAGATCCAATGTTCCTAAAAACCTTAATTTAGACAAATACTAGACTATGGTTGGTCATCTGATGTCTCCCCAGTATATCTCCTTTTCAGAGGAAGATGATAACTCCTTGAGTCATCCGCATAACCAGCCCTTCCACATTGAATTCTTAATCCAAAACCATCGTCTCAAATGTGTGTTGATAGATGGAGGCACTGGTCTCAACATTTGTTCTTACAACTTGATCACACACTTGGGATTATCTGAAACTTTAATTGATCCTAAGAAAAAGATAACTATCAAAGCATACGATGAGCAAGAAAGATCTTCCAAAGGAACTATTGTCTTACCTATCAGAACAGGACCTATTATCAGAGACACCATATGTCAAGTTCTTGATCTACCTTTGGCTTACAATATTCTTCTAGGGAGACCCTAGATACATGAAATGAGAGCTATTCCTTCTACATACTATCAATGTGTGAAATTCCCTTATGAAGGAGCAGAGGTGACGATTCCAGCTGACCTATATACAACTTGCAATGCTTTGAAAGAAAGTGCTGATAAACTTGTTCCTAACAACAGAGAATCTTCTAGTAAGCAGCTAGACATTGCTTCAACCTCCAAAATAGAAGACATTGCTAAAGAAGTCAAAATCAAGGATAGTGGTATGGGAGAATACACAATGGAACCTGTTTTATCTCTCACATCTCTCCCGTTGTCCCCAAAATATTATGGACAACCATCTGACAAAGTGAAACCTACAGCTAAAGAATCCCAGGTCATATTCAATGGAAGTTTTGTCACAGAACAATTATCTAAACAAGATTTTGAGGAAGATGAAGCTATGCTTGCATGGTTATACAAGGATGAGCCTCAATCCCAATCAGTTTAGAAATGTAACTCTACTTCAAGCAAAATTCCTTAGAAGTCATATGGACCGGGGGACAAATTGATCACAAAAATGGGATATACTAGAAGAGGACCTCTAGGACTACAAGGTAAAGGTATTCTATCACCTCTTGACCATCATGGTCAAACCAACAAGAATACAACAGGTCTAGGATATAACAAGAAGCCTTTCTATCTTAGCAAGAACTCCCCACATGTCTTAGAATAGATTGAACCAACGAAGGAAATAACAGAACAATCTGACAGTGATGATTTAGACACCACTCAGGAGCTCATTCCTTATGAGCATTTTCCTAAAGAAATAAAAGACCTCCTTGAAGCTGAAGATGATCTAGTAAAAAGAATCAATGTAGTAGAAACACAAGAACCTACTATAGAACATAAGATAGTTGCACCACAAGAACCAACTGATCTTAAAGATGAACACACAGACAAAGATGAAGGTGGCAGCTATTCTGAGATAGATTCTCATGAGTATGAATTCAAATCAGAATCTGAGGGTAACCCTTCTTGGGGTATCCATCCTAACTTTACACATGTTATTAGATTTCCTAGAGGCATAGATGAGGAATCACATGACTATGAATGGGGAGCCATTCTAGAGGAAGATGAGCTTATCATAGAGAAACATGTTGATGTTATTCACCAATATGCACCTAAACCCAATGTAAGTCCAAAGAAAAATGATGAACTTAACGAGTCTGATCCATCGATGGATGAAGTGGACTCCCACAATGACATTGAGCCTATTCACAAATTGAACATTTTGAGTTGTAATATCACCTTCAAACTTGAGAGTCAGGTTAGGACTAATGATGAAAAATCCATATCCGTAAACACTATTTCCCAATCTTTCACCACTTTGACTATCCAACATCCCGAACTTCTTGACCAAACCTCTACGAATCTGAGCCATGGTATCTGTACCTTTCTGAATGACTATGCCCTTGCTTGCTACCTCAATGTAATTGAGCCTATGATGACTTCCATCAGTGAACCAAGCGTTAGCATGACAAATTCAAACATCAAGTATCTTAGTCAAAAGAATAAGAGTAAAAATAAAAAGAAAAGGAGTTTTGAGGGTGAAAACCACTTTGTGGCAGTCTTAGAACCTGAAAAAGTAAAATAAAAGATGTATCTGAAGGTTAAAACCTCTCTAAGGCACCTAAGGATGAGATATTTGATGTCCTTCCAAGTCATTTACAATACAAATCTCTAGTACTAATTGAGCCCACTCAATCTCTCAACTTGGGAATAGTAGAAGAACCATAGTCGATCCAGGTAGCACAATCCTTATTAGAAGAAGAAAAGTAAAAATTTACCACATTCCTAATAGAAAAGAAGATCAAATTTGCATGAAAATATTCATATATGTCAGGGTTGGATCTTGATCTTATAATGCACCATTTATCTATAGCTCTAGGGATCAAACCTGTTAAGCAAAAAATGAGAAAGATGCATCCACATGTTACACTCTTGGTCAAAGCTGAATTAGAGAAACTACTAAAAGTAGGATTCATCCATGTTATTGATTATGCTGAATGGATCTCAAATATTGTACCTGTATCAAAACCAGACAAATCTATAAGTGTATGCAAAGATTTTAGAGATGTGAACAAAGCATGCCCTAAGGATGATTTTCCACTACCTAACATTGATATGATAGTGGACATGACTGCGGGCTTAGAAATGTATTCTTTAATGGATGGTTTTTCTGGATATAATCAAATCAAAATTGCTCTAGAAGATCAAGAGAAAATTGTTTTCACATGTGTGTGGGGAACCTTCTATTGGAATGTCATGCCATTTGGGCTTAAGAATGTTGGTGCTACATATCAAAGAGCAATGACATCTATCTTTCATGACATGATGCATCGAACTATGGAGGATTATGTTGCTGATACTTTGACAAAATCTATGATAAGATCTAAACATCTAAATGATTTGAGCAAAATACTAGATTGAATGGAGAAGTTTAGTCTCAGACTGAACCCTAAGAAGTGTGCTTTTGGTGTCACTTCTGGAAAGCTTTTAGGCTACATTGTTTCAAAGAAAGGAATTGAAGCAGATCCAACTAAAGTTAAAGCTATCATGGAGATGAAACCTCCCAAGAATATCAGTCAAATGAGAACATTACAAGGGAGAGTACAATCTATTAGACACTTCATATCTCAGCTAGCAGACATATCACAACCTTTCATAAAAACATTACATAAAGATGTGACCTTTGCATGGAATGAGGAATGTGAAAGTAACTTTAATCATATCAAGAAACATCTGTCAAATCCTATTTTGATGCCTCCTATTCAAGGGAAGCCATTGATCTTAGATGTCTCTGCTACAGATACATCACTAGGGGCATTGCTAGCACAACATGATGAGAACAAGGAGGAAAGAGATATATACTATATCAGTAGAACATTGGTAGCATATGAGAAGAACTATTAAATGATTGAGAAAGCTTGTCTAGATGTGATCTTTGCATCATAGAAGCTAAGACATTACATGTTAGCTCATACCACACATTTGGTAGCTAAGATTGATCCACTAAAGTACCTACTAAGTAAAGTTGCCCTCATAGGTAGACTAGCTAAATGGGTGATGTTATTAAGTGAATTTGACATTGAATATGTTGAAAGAAAAGCTATCTAGGGCCAAGTTATTTCTGATCAATTGGTGGATGCACCTTTGTTTGATGATACACCAATGAAAATAGAATTCCTAGATTCCTCTATCATGAATCTTTCTTCTAGAGCATGGAAGTTATTCCTTGACGGCTCATATACACAGAATGGATCTGGAGCAGGCATATTGTTCATCACTCCTCAAGGATACTCAATCCCTAAAGCATTTAGAATCAAGTTTCCTTGCACAAACAATATTGTTGAATATGAAGCTCTTCTTAATGGAATGAAAATAGCAATTGAGTGGAGAGTAACAGAACTACACATTCATGGAGACTCACAACTTGTAATACACCAAGTCAATAATGTGTATCAAATGAAATATGGAAAGTTGATCCAATACAAAAGAATGGTAGATGATCTAAAGAAATATTTCATATCTATCACCTTTGAGAAAATACCTAGAATAGAGAACAAGGCTGCTGATGCTATGGCAATGCTATCTACTATACTACAACATCCAGAACATGAGCTACGCTATGAGTTCCTGGTGGAAGCACTATCTTATCCCGCATATGATTCCCCCAAAACCTGAATGATCTACACTATTGTTGGTCATGATTCATCCAGATATAAAAACCTTTTCTCCTATCTCCAAGACCAAACCATTCCCGATAGTTTCAACCTCCATGAGAAATGATACCTTATCCGCAATGCATCCTGGTATGTCATCATTGGTCATGATCTATATAAACAAGGTCTAGATGGTACACTCCTTAGATGTTTAGAATAGGAAGAGTCTCAACGTGCATTAGAGGAAGTCCATGAGGGTATTTGTGGATCACACTCGAACAGTTTAACACTAGCTTGAAAACTTATTAGGGATGGGTACTATTGGCCTAAAATAGAAAAAGAGGCTATCAAGTTTGCTAAGAACTGTCAAAAGTGTCAAGTACATGGTAACTTAATTCATGTGCCAGGAAGAGATCTAATTCCCTTTACTACACAATGGCCTTTTCACCAATGAGCATTTGATCTTATAGAATCCATACATCCTCATTCTTCTAATGGACATACCCATATTATTACAGCTACAGATTATTTCACAAAATGGGTAGAAGCAATCTCTTTGACTCAAGCAATCGGCAAGAAAATTTCAATGTTCATTCTGAACTACATCATATGTCGGTATGGTATTCCACACTCTATAGTCACAGATAATGGTGGTCAATTCAAGAATAGAGACTTAGATGATTTATGTGCTAAATTCAAGATTACACAACATTGGTCATCAATCTATTATCCTCAAGGGAATGGACAAGCAAAGGCTTCAAACAAGAATATATTAAAAATCTTGCATTGCACAGTTAATAAAACAGGAAGAGACTAGCATCTCATGATCAATCCATCTCTCTGGGCCTATAGAACAAGTATTAAAACACCCACTAGGGCTACACCATTTGCTTTAGTTTATGGGTCTGAAGCAGTACTGCCTATTGAGATTGAAATCCCATCACTAAGAATCAAAATGCATGGTCTAGTAACTGATGATGATTGCAGAGTGTCTAGGTTTCAAGAACTTGAACTACTAGATGAGTGTAGACAAGCAATATACGATCATCTCAGAGTATATCAAAAGAGAATGTCTAGAGGTTACAACAAGAAAGTTAGACACAAAGAATTTCAAGTTGGGAATCTAGTCTTGAGAGAAAATCCTAAAAATCAATCACATCGAGAACACAAGGGGAAGTTTGAACCCAACTGGTTGGGTCCGTTTGTAATCACTACTACTTTTGGCTTTAGAGCTTATCAACTCTCAACGACTGAAGGAGAACAACCCTGAGAACCAATCAATGTTCTCCATCTGAAGAAATTCTACGCCTAAGGCATTTAGTATTCAAAAAAGTCCTAAAAAAATCATAAAAATAAAGAGAAGTCCTGAAAAAATGATCATCCTGGTGAAAACCTAGCAAATAGGAACCTTGATGTATCACAAAAAAATAAAAAAAATAAAAAGTACAAAAAAATTGAAAAAAATGAAAAATACAAAAAAATGAGAAATATCAAAAAGTGCCTTGGTGAAAACTTGGAAACTGGCGCCTTGGTAGCAAAAATAGAATCTCTACCAAGATGGTGAAAACCTGGCAAATGGATGCCACTCGTTCAAAATGCTCCATCTATCAACGTGATCTTGGTCTTTCCCAGCTTTTAGTCTTGCTTTAGTTTGTACATACCTCCCAGTTTTTTTTCGCATTCCTATTTTCAGTAAAGTCAGTTTGTACATTAATTGGAAAAAGCGTCCATCTCCTATCAATGTTCAAACTTGGGGTTAATCAAAGTCATATCCAATAATCCTCAGTATCTCAAACGTGTCATATCCAGTCAAGGTCCTTTGAAGCTACATCCAAGTCAATCTGTCTATCTCCTCTCCAGAAAGGATTTTGCATCTACAACAATGCAATGAAATATCAACAACTTGAAAACAATCTGTGCTTCATGCTTTTATCTCCTTGTATGTTTACTGATTCGTATTGAGATTTTTGCATATTGTGTCCTTTTGAGCTCTTCGATGATGTCCTTTACAGGATTTAGAGAGTGATGACTAGAGGCATAATCTTTTCTTTATCTTCTACTTGTTTGTGAAAATCTAACAACTTTGGAAATTCTGGATTGAAATGGTGTCCGTTTGTAAGAGCCTCTATCTTGTATTGGATGGTCATAAGTACCTTGACCATTGATACCTAGAAAATTCAAGGAAGTTTTATCTAACTATTGTCTTTTTGAGTAAGCTCTTTCTCCTACTATGAAACGTGATCTTGCCTAAGGAGGTGAACGATAAAGGGTCACTACGGGTAATTCACACAGGATTTAGAATGATCTCTCGACTATTTAATGTGTTTGTAATGCAAGGCATTTTCTGGTTATCATGACATTTATGTTTTGGTGCTTATACCAATTGCTATATCTAAATGGACATGATATTCAGGTCATCCTAGCATTTATGCCTTGGTGCTTATATCTAATTCGACATTCTGAAACAAAATCAATATTCATATGTCCATGGTTGTATAACCAGTGGGCGTTGTAATGATTCTTGCGCATACAAATCAGTATTCATATGTCTATACTTTCCTAACTAGTGGATGTTGTATTGATTTATCCCATTACCTAAAAAGTTCAATGACGAACACAAATTGACACATGATCAATGACTAGGTCCTAGGTCTTAGGTTTGCATTTCATTTTACACTTTGCATGATTGCATTTATCTCACAATTGCTCAAATCAGCTTGATGCTTAATGATTCTCAGGAACTACGCTAAATGTGACACAAAGACTGAGCATTGTATGAAGGTCCCTCCAACGAAACAGCAAGTAGAACTCATTTTCATGATCAAAATCAAAATCTAAGATCGTTTACTATGTCAAAATCGTGATTTAAAATTTTTGGACCCCAAACAGTCAGTTGCTTGCATAATCGACCTTCAATCATCACAGAAATCCAGAATTCAACTTAACTAATTATCTAACATCAAACTATCAAAATTTCAACTTGGTCACCCATGGTCAACTCATGGTCAAACCTAGTCAAACTTGGTCTTCTGGACCTCCAAATGATGCAGAACACATTCTCTGACCTGTATAACCAATTCTCAAATCAATTAACATGCTTCTAGACCATTTAACACTAGCTTTTCTTGCTAGATTTCAATTTTCATCCCAAAGGGGGCATGGTATTGCATATCAATCAAATCTGTAAATCAAATCTTTTCCTCAGTAATCAAGACAACAACCACGTCTAGTTGTTGATTCATCAAAAGACCTCATTGCTTGGGGCACATTGCTTGGGGCATATCAGATTCATCGAGATCCATATCAATCTAGTATCCTAATCAATCTTGTAAACTGTATCATCTTTTCGTAACTCAATCAGGTCTGGAATCAGGTCACTCACTTCTTCGTAATCACCGTTTCATTGTTGCTATAGTTAACATCATCTTTGGTCAATCAGGACTTAACATCTTCAAATCTTTCAATCAATTTCTATCTCAGAATCGGTTAATCTCTCAGAATCTTTCATCAACATAAAAAATAGACTAATCTTTGAACCACTTCGCTTCGCACAGTGATTCCAAGAGGGGAAAAATGTAATACCCCAAAAATGGGGTATAGGTTCATTAACCTCATATATCAACAATTCAAATGAAATCGTCATCAAAGTCCTAACCTAATGCACATATGCACATCAGTTTATCAAATCCTAATTGATTATCCTAAATTCTGCATTGGAAAATATTCCTAGCAATATTTCTATTTATCCTAATTATCTTTGATTTAATGATTATTTAGCGATAAATGTCACTATTTATCCTAAAGTTTGATTAATTGAATATTCTGAATATTTAATTAATCAGATTTAATACTACCACTTAATTATTTAATTATATTTAATTAAATTTATTCCTAAATTGTGTTATTTAATTTTGACAATAAATCAAAAATCTTATGACTAATTGATTAAATTCTTATTTAATTAATTAATGTCAGTTGTCAAATTTAATAATATAGTTTTTTGAATAAAAGTTTGATTTAATAATTGATTAACCCATAAATTAATTGTTTTAATTCAAAAATCAGTTAAGTTGAGAATAAATCACTTTATTTTTAAATTATTTTATAATTAAATCATGCACAATCAAGAAAAGCAGTCAATTAGAAATCAACAACCAATTTTAAATTTAAAACTAAACATCTGATGAGGAGTTGAAATTTGATCTAAACTCTATTTCGAGTTCAACTGCTTTTGCATGAATTTTGTGAGTTAATTATCTTTGATTTCTTGTTAACTCAAAAATCAACCTAAGTTTATCAATAGTGATTTATGACTTTTCTCAAATGCATCCTCAAGCCCTGGATTTCTATAAAAATAAGGCTTAGCTCTTCACAATTATCAACCCTCGAATTTGCATAATCACTCTGGAAAATTTGCGATTGAAGGATTAAGCACTTGCGACAGGCGATTTGTGAGATCTTTCATTGTTGGTCATAGCTTTTGCATAGTTTTTCATAGCTTTGCATAGATTTTCATATCAATTCATAACATTCTTAGAATAATCTACATATCATTTTCATCCATTCTAGATTAGTTTCATATCAAGTTTTTCATCCTAATTGCATAGAAAATCTAAAAATATCTAGATTAATCTGCATTCATACAGTTTTTCATTCTCTTGCATTCAAATCCTTTATTTAGGTGTTGCATTGTCACTGATCTCAATTTCAATCTGAGAACATCATACTCGCACCTACTAGAAGGCAGTAAATCACCTGGTTAGCTATATTGTTCTTATTTGCAGATTTCTTGATTTGCTAACCTCTAATGTTTTACTGAAGTTTTGTCTCCATAGCTAGGTACAATTTTCACATGCACAATCATCATCTTTATTATCTGCTATAGCAAATACATCCAAAGCACCAACAGGTCTATCTGGAAATTGAAATTCAAAACCAAAGCCTCAAGATTGTTGTAGTGTTTGTGCAAAGGCTTGATACTTTAGAATATTAGCATCACTGACACTTCTTCAGGCATATTTCATTGGCTCCTCAAAATGAGTAGCCTTTATTTCAGCTACCTCATCACTATCATCCTCATCCATTGTGTCGAGGTTCTCACTTCTTTTTCTTTCACGTTCAATATCCTGTAAAAGTGCAGAGGAAAGAGAACATGACAAATTGAAATAATAAGATACAAGTTGAGGAAAATTGAATCAAAAAATGTAAAATTCTCACAAACAAGTTCAAAAAAAACCATTAAGAAATTCACAACCAAATCTAGTTTGCAAAAGCAGCCACAATTGAAACTCACCTTCTCAATATTTTCTCTAATAGCGTACTTGCAAGCCCGCTGACAAATCTTTGTAATATCTCATCAATAAATATAATGGATGGGGCATTCTTCTCAACCTCCTCAAAAGCCTTTTGAAGATTACTTTCACTTTCTCCAACCAACTTTGACATGATCTCAGTTCCATTGATATAGAAAAAGAAGGCACCAGTTTCATTTGCCACTGCCCTAGCAATTAAAGTTTTCCCAGAACCAGGAGGCCCATAAAGGAGATTACCCTTTGGGGGCTTCACACCAATATATTTGAAGAGTTCTGGGCATCTAAGAGGAAGCTCTACCAATTCACGGATCACCGGTCAAAATTAGTTGAGCTAGACTTTCTTTGTTGTAGAATTGATTTAGTATAGAATATTTTCTAGCAGGATTATTTTTTAAAAAGCAAGGTTTTCATAGCATTATCTACCACTTGAGAAAAAGTTTCCATAGCTCTAAATTTCCTTTCCATATTTAATATTGTATGTGTTGGTGTAATTAATTATTCCTAATTACACTTTACTTAATCTTACTTAGGTTAATGCATTGCATAGTAGTTTGTGATTGAGACACCTAGGAGTGTGCACATCTATTAAGCACATGGTGTAGGAGAAATTCCACTTTTGGTGTGATAGTTGTCTTCACATACCTCGTTGTGTGTGAGATCCACCTTTCGTGCTCTTATCACATTATCATCCTAATCCAATGCACATACTTTATTGCATATTGGAGGATGATCAAAATTTGGTGGACATGTGATTACACCTAGCATAGGAGATAGCTTATCAGCTCCTTATCATTCTCTCATATCGCCTTTCCTATATAAGGAGGCCTATTATGTAATCATACGATCATTCATTGGTGAATATCATTAATTCATTGGATCTATTCAATCCATCCTTGCATTCATATTTTGTCTCTTGTGCTTTTATTCAACCTCTTGATCTTGGTTCAATATTTTCTATTTGCAAATTCTTACATGGTATCAGAGCCATTGGAGCATTTTTTATTAGCCGATTTGAAGAGAGCTTGATGCAAATTTTGAAGGTCCAAATCTCAGATCTGTTAACCAGCGTGTGATAGAGGCATCTTGGAGAAGATCTGACCTCACCATTGCGTCCGGGAGGCTGTTTCGGTTAAAATTGACTATAAACTCACTCATATTTGGTGAAAGTCCAATCCGAGGCAAAAAAAATTTGCAAATCGGACCATTAGCCCGATCTGCACACCCGGTACAATTTTGTAAAAAAATTATTATTTTTTTAATTCTGATTTTTTCAAAAAAAATTTCTGCATATTGTTTTTTTTGGGCAGGTACGACCCTATTTTTTTTTAAAAAAATAAAAATTAAAAAAACTATATATTAAAAAGGGCCTTTAGCCCTTGGCGGTCTGCACAGCGCCTGATTAGCGATCTTTCCTGCAGTCCAGTTCGGTTACCTTTCCTGTAGTCTGGTTACCTTTTGCAGCAGTCCAATCTGGTTTCTCAGTCTGATTAGCATCACCACAACCAAGTTCCTGTCACCGCAGAGTTTCTACGGCATCTTCTGCAATCGCTCTGATTTCAATCACCGGTGGCATCAACCAGTTAACGGTGCCATCGAGCAATCCGCAGGTTTCCACTGCTCGAACGCAAGTTTCTCAATGGTTAGAATAGACCACTACCCATGGCGCTCATCTGCCAAAGACTGCCAGCCATGCGGCCTTGCCTCTGCTATCCATGTGACACAGTCTGCCACGCAGGCCACCACGCAGCATCTGACAGCGCAAACCCCGACAACTCAACGCCCAGTCACTGGGCCCAACCACCAATCAGAACCTGACACGTGGACCACCACATCAACCCACCACGCATGCATCCATATTGTACAGAACTATACGGCCCAACAACTCAGCCACCACGTCAGTCCTTGAGCGATTTTTTTGCTTGGGTCACTTGTTCTGCGGTCTTAAATTTGACGGCCATCTAGTCGTCGCAATAGAGGGAAATTGGGTCTTTTTGATGGCCGTATGACTGTCAAATTTAACCTAATGTTTTTCTGACATCATCAGGGTTTGAAAATTCTCAGCCCTCACCATTTGCATTTTTGATTTGGCAGTCTAATTTTGAGAGGCCATAACTTGGTCATCCGGGCTCCAAATCGGGTGCAATTTTTATTTGAAATTGGGTAGAATTTCCTAAATTTTCCAATGGTGGTGTTGATTTTGCATTTTGGTGGCCTCATTTGTCAGAAATCATAGATCTTGTTGATTTTTCCTGTCTATTCCTGATTTCTGCAACTTCCAAGGCTTCGTTTGGGCACATACGGTAACATTTTGAGGTGAAATTTTTTTTTAAAGTGCATGATTTTTCATCTACTTTCCAAATTTGCAATCAGATTTTAGTGATTTTGGGTAGACATATCACTTTCAGAAATAGGTCATTTTGGGGCTATATTTGCACTTGGTTAATCTTTGGATTTCAATTTTCTGATTTGCATCAGTCATTTGAAGGAGTTATCAATAGTTATCAATCATTATTTGGTGTTAATATGGATAATTAAAAGGTTAAAATCCTCACTCCATATAACTACCATGAATGGAAAGTATCTTTCAATGATCATTTGTTGAGTCTTGGATTGCTTAGAATGACTCTTGGGTAGGATCAAGAACCTCAAATAGGTGTTGTAGAAAGGCGAAAATGGTTTGATAGAAGAGATAAAGCACTTGGCTCTCTTAGATCATCCATCTCTCGCGACATGCTCTTTCATATTGCATCTTGCACACATCCTTATGATGCTAGGATCACATTGGAAGGACTCTTTGGTAAACCTGATAGAATGAGAAAATTCAAATTAGAGAATGATCTCATAAGTCTTAATCTTAGGGATTTTGACAATATTCAAGATTTCTTCTCTAAGTTCAATACTATTAGATTGGAGCTTTCTTCATGTGGCATTGTTAAAGGGGATGAACAATTGATCTTTTCTATTCTTTCCAAGCTTGGTCCTGATTATTCTATCTTTGTTTCTACTTTCTATGCTACTATGGATGCTCTTGGTAGTGCATACAAATTGCCCTCTCTTGATGAATTTTTAGCACAGCTCACAAGGGAACAAGCAAAGTTAGCACACATGGGTTAGTTGAAGCCTTCCACACATCAAGCATTGATTGCAAGTGAGTCTACATCAAAGGCTTCTAATGGCAAAGGAAAGAAACACAATAAGGATCCTAAGCCTCATGACAAAGGTAACGAATCCTCTTCACCAAAAAGTATTGAATCCAAGTCCTCTACAAGAGAGGAATCATCTAGAAGAAAGAGAGATAAATGTGCATATTGTCAAAAGTTAGGACATGATGAGCATAAGTGTTTTAAAAAGAAGATTGATGAGATAACTCACATTATTCAGAAACACAATATTAAGTTTCCCTCATCAGTGTCTGCTCCTTCTTCTACACATTTGGAAGCTTCTACATCTCCATCATCATCCAAAGATAAAGGTAAAGGACAAGCACTCATGGCTTCCACACATCCTGAGAAAGGTAAATGGCTTCTTGATTCAGGTGCATCACATCATATGGCATCTTCTATGGATATGTTTTCTTCTTTTGAGCCTTGTAATTCTCCTAATATTTTGATGGGTAACAACACATTCATGAGAGTTTGTGGAAAAGGTTCTATTCCTATGGGAGAGGGGACATTCAATGATGTTCTTTGTGTACCATCCTTGACCACTAATCTTCTTTCTATTTACCAAATCACACATGGGGCACAAGGTAAAATTGTTGAGTTCACTCCTGATTATGTCTACATTAGGGACATGGAGACTAGAGATGTCATAGCTATGGGAGTTGTTGATCATACATCCTGCTTGTATTCTTTTTCCACTTTTATTGATAATGATGATGATATACATGATGTACCCATCCCCTTGCCAAGGGATAATTATGAGGAGAACTTTGGGCACTTGAATCATTTTGTTGTTGAGACAAGTGTTGATCTTCCTACTCCTCCACCTCTTGCTTTTTCAGACATGGGCTCTACTATTCAGCAGGATGATCATATTGTTTCAGATCTTGCAGAGTGTGATGACTACTTGGATGCATCTTCAACATTTGTTGATTCTCATGGTGCAGATTTGGAAGACATACATGAGGGGTTTTCTCTTTTCCTTGATGACAGTATCATCATAGATGGGGATACTTCTTCACCTTCTTTGGAGATTGGTGTACTTGATTCTTCTCCTTCATTTGATTTGTCACATGAAGTGATAGATTCCTTGAGCTTGGAGATTCCTAATCAGTCTTCAGAGATTCATTCATGGAGACCTACTTCATCTTCCTCCTTCCATTTGCACAAGGATTGGCTTCTTCATCATTTGATGTATATATTTCTTCCTAAGTGGAGACATGTTTCTTGTAAGCATTGACTTATCTATTGTTTGCAGGTATTCTTCATCAACATGGGAGCTTCTACATTATAGGGGGGATATCATGTCTCCAACTATCCTTCTTATGGGGGGATACTTCTTTGTATATACATGATGTATGTAGTTCTTTGGGGGTCTTGAGCACTCCATCCATCCATGCATCTTGTTTTCTTCTCTCTTTTTGGGGGCGGGTTTTTCCCACGAGGTTTTCCATTTTTCTCCACTTTATGAGAGTTATGCATTTCATGCATCTTTTACATGGGTACCTAAAATGGCCTCGTAGCTAGGACCCATCTTTCATTGTGATTTTAAGTGCATTCCCCTAAGTTGCACTTAAGGGGGGGTGTTGGTGTAATTAATTATTCCTAATTACACTTTACTTAATCTTACTTAGGTTAATGCATTGCATAGTAGTTTGTGATTGAGGCACCTAGGAGTGTGCACATATATTAAGCACATGGTGTAGGAGAAATTCCACTTTTGGTGTGATAGTTGTCTTCACATACCTCGTTATGTGTGAGATCCACCTTTCGTGCTCTTATCACATTATCATCCTAATCCAATGCACATACTTTATTGCATATTGGAGGATGATCCACATTTGGTGGACATGTGATTACACCTAGCATAGGAGATAGCTTATCAGCTCCTTATCATTCTCTCATATCACCTTTCCCATATAAGGAGGCCTATTATGTAATCATATGATCATTCATTGGTGAATATCATTAATTCATTGGATCTATTCAATCCATCCTTGCATTCATATTTTGTCTCTTGTGCTTTTCTTCAACCTCTTGATCTTGGTTCAATATTTGCTATTTGCAAATTCTTATAGTATGCACCCTAAAATGGTCGCCTAGACTTTGGGCCCCATTCTTGCAATTTATCAAATCCCTGAATCAATATTTTCAAAAATCAACATTTTCAGCTCAATATCAATTTCCTTGATCAAATCCTAATTTTATCATTTATTCGATTATTTCATGGGCTAACCATTTTATCCTAAAGTCTTTATTTATTAAAAGGAATATCTCCTCTCCTTTTATTAAATAAAAAGCCCCCACTTTTCCTCTTATCCTAAGTTGGACAAATAAAGCATTATTCCTATTTTATAAAAAGAGAAAAAGCACTTTTTGTCTCATATGGACACAAAAATCAACTCTTATTTTCTCATTGGAAGATATTTGTGCACATGGATTTCTCCTCTTTCAAGCTCCACCATTGATTATATCTTTTGCCTCTTAATCTCCATGGTCCATTCCTTTTCATTTCTTATAAAAGGAGAGCTCTCCTCCTCATTTCCATATATCAATCTTTTATGCTAATGTTATGCTGCAGGTTTTCTAGGTCACTTTGGAGCTTTTGAATATTTGGAGCATTATTGGATCTCACATTTACATGCTTTCATAGTTTCATTCTTGCATCTTAGCTTCATGATCATGGCATTCATAGTTTAGATTTCATTTCATGTTTTAGATCAATCTCACATAGCTTAATTAGGAAGGATTGTAATACTTGGTCTTTCCTTTCATAGCATAGCTTGCATATTTCATTTCTATAGCTTAGCTTGCATATTCATTTTTAGTTGTATTGCATTTTCATTTGATTATTGGGGATATTTGCATTCTTGCCCTTGTCTTCATTTGAATCTCTCATTGTGTGGTTGACTAGCAAGGTCATAAGCTTAATAGCTCTAGCTGAGAGCAATTTCAATATCTTGCAACTCCATGCATAGAGAGCTATGGATCAATTTTTGAGACCTCACTCTTGAGTGTTCTTGAATCTAATGATTCATAGAAGTGCACTATTTTGTGCGTACAAATATTGCTCTAAAGACTTACAAGTTAGTAAGTCCTCGGCTAAAGGGATGATAAACTAAATAAAGTTTCAAACATATGAATAGATCAAACTCATACAAGCAAAAGCCAGAGCCAGATTGAATAGCATTGGCTATTTGTCAGCAGAAGGTCCTGCTAGAATAGACACATTTGTCACTTCATTAAGATGACAATTGTGTACTAAGTTTCCTAACTGTATAAGTCATCATCATCTTTATTATCTGTTGTAGCAAATACATCTGAAGCACCAACATAAGCACCAATAAATCAAAATTCAGAACCAAAGCCTCGAGATTGTTGTAGTGTTTGTGCAAAGGCTTGATACTTCTAAATATCAGCATCACTGACCCTTCTTTGGGTATATTTCATTGACTCCTCAAAATGAGAAGCCTTTATTTCAGCTACCTCATCACTATCATCCTCATCCATTGCCTTGGGGTTCTCACTTCTTTTTCTTTCATGTTCAATATCCTATAAAAGTGCAAAGGAAAGAGAACATGACAAATTGAAATAATAAGATACAAGTTGAGGAAAATTGAATCAAAAAATGTAAAATTCTAACAAACAAGTTAAAAAAAAACCATTAAGAAATTCATAACCAAATCTAGTTTTCAAAAGCTACCACAATTGAAACTCACCTTCTCAATATTTTCTCTAATAGCATACTTGCAAGCCTGCTAACAAATCTCTGTAATATCTCATCAATAAATATAATGGATGGGGCATTCTTCTCAGCCTCCTCAAAAGCCTTTTGGAGATTGCTTTCACTCTCTCTAGCCAACTTTGACATGATCTCAGGTCCATTGATATAGAAAAAAAAGGCATCGGTTTCATTTTCCACTGCCCTAGCAATTAAAGTTTTCCCAGAACCAGGAGGCCCATAGAGTAGAATATCCTTTTGGGGCTTCACACCAATAGATTTGAAGAGTTGTGGCCATCTAAGAGGAAGCTCTACGAATTCACAAATCACCAGTCAGAGCCTATCTCTCAAATAGTTCAAAAAAAATTAAAAAACCCACAGTTTCACGCATAGTAGAGCAGATGGATTGCTAGAGCCCAAAGAAGTCTAGAAAATAGAACGAGCAGGGACTCGTTGGTAACAAGCAATAGAATGAGTGTGGACACCTAAAGATAAATATCTAGACTAATCACCGATCAGGATGCCGTTAGTGATTAGCCTGGATATTTATCTTCAATTTTTTTTAAACACTCCGTATTTTGTCAAAATTTTGACTCAACGTGGTCGACGTTTCGACTCAACTTCATCAAAATCTGGCCTAGTTTGGTCTAAAAATCGACCATTCTGTGTCGAAATGTGGCATGATGGGTTTGCAATCTTGGTCGGAGCCACTAAATATTTCAACCAATATTGGTCTAAAGTGCGACGAACTATGGTCAAAATATGATCGTCGCAAGTTTGGCATGCTGGTCAAAGCTGCCAAATATCTTGACCAATATTGGTCTAACTTGCAAGGGACTTTGGTTGAAATATGACCGTAGTGAGTTTGGCATCTTGGTCGGAGTGACCAAATATTTTGACCAATATTAATCTATGTTGTTCGAATGATCGACTGATATACCAACACTTACTAATGTTATTTTTGACCAAGATTGCCCTCGTTTTCAACCAAAATTGGCATAGATCATTCTACGATTGTAGCAATGGGTCGATATTTTGATGCCGATAATAGCAATGAACCATTTGGTCGACTATTTGACTGAGTTGGGTAGAAACTTCAGCTAATAGGCCATCAAAAAATGGTGCAAAATGTACTAGTGTCCCCACCTCCTCCTCCAATATATATATTTTTAATTATTATTATTTTTGTTTAAATTTACTTTATAATTAATTCATGAGTAATTATTGTTCCTAAAACAACGAGCATAACTATATATATATATATATATATATATATATATATATATATATATGTTTATATGTTTCTTATTCAATCAAAAATTTAGCCCCTTTATAATATATATGTGTGTGTGTGTGTATTATGTGTATGTGCATTTAATATATTAAATGCACATACACATAATACACACACACACATATATATTATAAAGGGGCTAAATTTTTGATTGAATAAGAAACATATAAACATATATATATATATATATATATATATATATATATATATATATATATATATATATATATATAGACAAATTGAGCAAGCTTAAGCTGTAGTTAGAGGATCTTTTGGTGAAGGGTAGAATTCATCCAAGTGTTTCTCCATGGGGACCACCTGTACTCTTCATTAAGAAGAAAGATGGATCTTTATGCTTGTGCATTGACTATAGATAGTTGAACATGGTAACGATCAGTACCCTTTTCCAAGGATTGATGATCTCTTTGATCAGATAAAGGGAGCTAATGTATTCTCCAAGATTGATCTCAAGTCAGGATAGAATCAATTGCGCATTCAGGATGCAGACATTCAAAAGACAACATTTCACACTCACTATGGGCATTATGAGTTCAAAGTAGTTCCTTTTGGTTTGACAAATGCTTCATTTGTTTTCATGTGCTTAATAAATGGAGTATTTCAATCTTACCTTGATTGTTTTTTCCTCATCTTCTTGGATGATATATTGATATATTCTATAAATATGGAAGAGCATGAGGAACATCTATGACTAGTTTTGTAGTGTCTTTGTGACAATCGGTTGTATGCTAATGCAGCAAAGTGTAACTTCTTTCAGTCTGAAGTTCAATATTTGGGGCACGTAATCTTAGGTGAGGGTATTTCAATAGATTTTTCCAAGATTCAGGCTATAGTAGATTGGCCAACCCCCACCAATGTATCTGAAGTCCATAGTTTCATGGGCTTGGCAGGATACTATTGCATGTTTGTCAAATACTTGTCTAGGGTTGCATATCAAATTACTTCTCTCCATAGGAAAGCGAAGAAATATATTTGGATAGAGGAGTGTGGAGAGGATTTCCAAAACCTCAAGAAGTGTCTGACCAACATGCTTATCTTAGTAATACTAGACCCTACAAGTAATTTTGTGGTGTGTGTTGATGTTTATTTGGAAGGTCTAGGAGTGGTCCTTATGCAATAAGGATGGGTGATTGCTTATGAATCTCACAAACTCAAGGAGAAATAATTGAATTATCCTACACATGATCTTGAGTTGGTAGTAGTAGTTCATGCATTAGTCCGATGGAGACATTTTCTATTGGGACACCGATTTGAGCTACACAGTGATCATTGTAGCTTGCAATACATCTTTACCTAGCCTAATATGAATTCCAAAAAAAGTCAATGGATGAATTTTCTTTGTGAATATGAATTTGAGGTCAAGTACATCTAGGATAAGGAAAATGTGGTAGCTGATGCCTTGAGTTGTAGGAGACATGATATTTTAGCTTTGACTGTTGGTGTAGATTTGTAGAGTCTTATACTCTAGGCACTTCCTTCAGATACTTGGTACAAGGAAGTGAGAGCTGAGATTGAGTCAAAGAGACCTTTGGAGGGTAGATTTTTAGGATATGTTTTAGAGTCAAGTAATATTTTTCATTACATGAGCCGGATATATGTACCCCTATCAGATGATCTTCATACCTTGATCTTATCTGAGGCTCATCATGCACCTTACTTGGCACATCCAGGTGTCAAGAAGATGCACGCAGATCTTCAACAACTATACTATTGGTCCAATATGAAATGTGACATTGCTGATTTTGTGGCCAAATGTTTAGTGTCAAAGGGTTAAGGCATACCACCAATATCTAGTGAGACTTTTATAACCCAATCTTGTTCCCTCATGGAAATGGGATTTCATCGTAGGTTTTCCTATGATAGCTCGCAAGCATGATACCATTATGGTTACCCTTGACCAGTTGACCAAGGTGACACACTTTTATCCTATGAGAAAATCCTATACACTAGCTACAATAGCTAGAGTCATTATGTAGGGTATTGTGAGGTTACATGGTATTCCCCACATGATTATATTAGATAGGGATCCAATATTCACTTCTACATTTTGGAATTCTTTGTAGCATGATCTTAGAGCACAACTCAATTTCAATTTGGCATGTCACCCCGAGATTGATGGCCAGATAGAGTGGGTTAATCAAGTGTTTGAGGATATGCTAAGGATGTATGTCATGGATAGATAGATTCACTAGGAGGACTATTTAGATTTGGTTGAGTTTGCCTACAATAATAGGTATCACAGTTTGATTGGCATGTCACCTTTTCAAGCTTTGTATAGATTTCCTTGTCATACACCTTTGAGTTGGGATAGGCTAGAGGATCCTATTATGTTAGGTCCTAAGATGCTTTGAGATATGGAGCAACAAGTGGAGTCCATCCAGTTCCTTTTGGTTTGACAAATGCTCCATCTATTTTCATGTGCTTATTGAATGAAGTATTTCATTCTTACCTTGACCATTTTGTCCTCATCTCCTTGGATGATATATTGATATATTCTAGAAATATGGAAGAGCATGAGGAACATCTATGATTCATTCTACAGTGTCTTCATGACAATTAATTGTATGCTAATTCAATGAAGTGTGACTTATTTCAGTATGAAGTTGATTATTTGGGACACGTAATCTCAGGTGAGGGTATTTTAGTGGATTCTTTCAAGATTCAAGCTATAGTAGATTGGCCAACCCCTACCAATATATCTAAAGTCCACAGTTTCATGGGCTTGGTAGGATACTATCATAGGTTTTTCAAAGACTTCTCTAGGGTTGCATATCAAATTACTTCTCTCTAGAGGAAAGGGAAGGTTTGGAAAGAGAAGTGTGAAGAGGCTTTCTAGAACCTCTTAAGTGTCTGACCATCGTACCTATCTTAGCAATACCAAACCCTATAGGTGATTTTGTGGTGTGTGTTGATGCTTCTTTGGAAGGTATAGGAGCAGTGCTTATGCAGGAAGGATGGGTGATTTCTTATGAATCTTGTAAAATCAAGGAGAACAAATTCAATTATCCTACACAAGATCTTGAGTTGGCAGTGGTAGTTCATGCATTAGTCCGATGTAGACATTTTCTATTGGGACACCGATTTGAGTTTCATAGTGATCATCGCAACTTGCAGTATATCTTTACCAAGCCTAATCTCAATGCCAAACTGATGTGATGGATGGAGTTTCTTTTTGAATATGAATTTTAGGTCAAGTACATCCAAGGTAAGGAAAATGTGGTGGTCGATGCCTTGAGTTGCAAGAGACATGAGATTTCAACTTGGATTCTTGGTGTAGATTTATGGAGTCGTATACTCTAGGCACTTCCTTCTAATACTTGGTACAAGGAAGTGAGAGTTGAGATTGAGTCAAAGAGACCTTTGGAGGGCAGGTTTTCATGATATGTTTTGGAGTCAGATAATATTTTGCATTGCATGATCTGAATATATGTACCCCCATCAGATGATCTTTGCACCTTGATCTTATCTAAGGCTCATTGTACACCTTACTTGGCACATCCAGGTGTCAAGAAAATGCACACAGACCTTAGACAACTATAGTATTGGTCCAGTATGAAACATGAAATTTCTTATTTTGTGGCCAAATGTTTAGAGTGTTTGAGGGTCAAGGCAAACCACCAGCATCTTGAAGGACTTTTACAACCCAATCTCGTTCCCTCATGGAAATGGGATAGCATCTCGATGGATTTCATTGTAGGTTTTCATATGACACCCCACAGACATGATACCATTATAGTTACTATTGAATGGTTGACCAAGGTGGCACATTTTTCTCCTATGGGAGCATCCTATACAACAACTATATTAGCTAGGGTCTTTATGCAGGATATTGTGAGGTTACATGGTATTCCCCATAGGATTATATCTAATAGGGATCCAGTATTCACTTTTGCATTTTGGACTTCTTTGTAGCATGGTCTTGTAGCACAGTTGAATTTTAGTTCGACATATCACCCCTAGACCAATGGTCAAACATAGCAGGTTAATCAAGTGCTTGAGAATATGCTAAGGATGTATGTCCTGGATAGACAAACTCACTGGGAGGACTATTTATATTTGGTCAAGTTTTCCTACAATAATGGGTACCACAATTTGATTGACATATCATCTTTTTCATAATTTGTATGTCATCCTTTTCATACACCTTTGAATTGGGATAGGTGAGTAAGTGCACCAAGATGGTGAACAAAAAGGGGGCATAAGTGGCCACTTTTTTTTGAAATTAGGGAAACCTAAACTTCACAAAGAGATTTGAGGGTCATGCATTCAAAACTAGGAGTTGTGTAAATAATAAGATTTGTAGTACTCTGAATCTAGTTTCTAAACTACAAAAGTTTTTAAAAAATGGATAAGATTAAGAGGGGTCAAACCTCTCGCGCATGAAAAAATGTTCCTAATTTTTTCAAAAAAACATAACATAGCTGTTTCCATGCGCTTCACGAAATCTATAGTTAGATTTAGTATTTTGGAAAATCCTTTGGTAGGATGATTGGTAAGAGTGAGATATAGAATTTTTGTATTTTTATTTTATTTTCTATTAAGTATCTTATTTTTTATGATTTTTGAAGTGACTGCATCCTGAAAATCTAGTACATGTTCATGCGATGGGCATAACTTGCACCAAAATAATCCAAATTGCAAACTTTTTTATAAAGTGTATAGAATCTAGTGTTGAACAATAATATGTAATTTATTTTGGAATTTGGTCAAGTAGATCAAAAGTTATTAAATAAATGGTAGACATATGTCAGTGACGACTATGAAGACACTAGTAAAGAAAATTAAAGTTTACTATGCTAATGTTGTCCAAAAATAGAAAAATTTATATGGTCAGAATGCTTAGAATATGTGTGAGATGATGGTAGTAATTTTAGAGATGCCCACTTGATCATTTGTAAAGTTGATGATGACGAAGTCGAAAAATCATGTTGAAAGAAGAAAAAAAAGTGTAAATAGAAAAAATTGGAGGGAAAATAGGCTTGCAAGCCTTAGGGTCGTACTCCAAACCTTTACCAAGCCATAACCTATATGGGTTATGGTGTACAAAATAACCCGCTCATGTTTGAAAACCAAAAACCTAATTTCAAGTTCTACATAACTCGTACAAGTTATGAAGACATTAAAAAATTACTTCTAAATGTGTAATACAATACACATTTGTATAGATTTACATATATGTTAATATGTAGGTATATATACATATCTATAATTATATATATATATATACACACACATATATATACCCACACAATATATATATATACATATATATATATACACACACACACACATATATATATATATAATACATATATATATATGTGTGTGTGTGGGTGTGTGTGTGTGTGTGTGTGTATATATATATGTATAGATATATACATATACATATATATATACATATATTATATATACATATATACATATATATATACATAATCCATATATATATACATAAATATATATATATATAAATATATATATATATATATATATATAATATATATATATACATTTATGTATACATATATGTATATATAATATAGATATATATATATATATATGTATATATATGTATATATATGTATATGTATATATATAATGTATATATATATATATGTATATATATATATATGTATATATATATATATGTATATAATATATATGTATATATATATGTATATATATAGTATATCTATATCTGTATACATGAATGACTCTTCTTATTTCCTCTCTCTCTCTCTCTCTCTCTCTCTCTCTCTCTCTCTCTCCTTCTCGTTCTCCTTATCTTCTCTCTCTAGTTCTATATAACCCATATGGGTTATGAGGAAATATTTATATTTGAGTCCAACGGCCTAAAAGCCAGTAGTGCAAGTTGTTTGAAGGCCCCACTACTATTGTACATGATTTTATGGGATAGTATGAGTCAGGTTTTCTTTATTTTATTGTCATTGTTTCTTTGAAATGATTGATTTGTCTTGTTTTTTGGATTCTTTTTGAAATTAGTTTATTATGGTTACTTTAGATTTATAATAAATGATTGCTCATTTGTTATTTTTATGCTCTTTGATTTTGGATATCCTCATGATGTGACATGTAGGAAAATCAATATCAACAATGGGAAAGAATAAGAGAGGAACGATTGAACAATGAGAGGTAGCAAAGGAAAGACAAAGGGAGCGTATGAGGAGATAATGTGAAGGTACGTCATTAACTCACCTAATGAAAATTATGAACATTCAACAATTGAAATTGTCACAATGAATGTACCAAATCAAAATGATCAACATAGACCAATTCAAATGCATGAGATGAATCACCTAATGAATGCGATGAACATAGACAATTTGAAAATGATGTAACGAATTCATATGTTAATGAAATTCAAGAAGATTTACCATTTGAAGAAAATGATGTAATGAAGCACCAATCTTAACACCGCCTAGAATAATTCATAGAAAACCAACATTTCTAATAGACATGATGAAAATATTTTGAGGCCAATGCATGATAATATTTTTTAGAGAACTTGTAGAAGAATGGTTATAAGAATTTGGAATAACTATTTTGAAGACTTAAATCAAAGTGGAAGATGCCAATTAGCTATTGAAATGATTAAAATATGAAATTTAGAGAGAATGAAAATTTGGGGTTAAGAACATCTTAAAATAATAGTGAAAGAGCCATTGTGAGAAATATTTTTGATGCATACCAATCCATTGGTTTGAAATCACCCTCTAAAGATGCTAATGTTACTCGTCGTGTCCTCCACATCAACCATAATAGGGAAAGGAAATGCAAAAGTATTGTTTAATAAGCAAAACAAGTAAGTCATTAAGGATAAGTAGAACCACATTACACCATGCTTTAGAGGGGCGAGAGAAAATCAAGGATCCTAACAATAATTATGTTTGGGCATTCTCGGGTAGACTCCCCACACAAGGACAATGTTGTTGTTGATGCACTAAGAACATTAATTGAGAAATATTGGCATGAAACACAGGGTGTTCACCCAACCAAAGAGATGTTGTTAGAAGGTGAATTGGAATTAGAAATCATGAGCCCACATCCAAAACACTACTTAGATATGACACAAACACAATTTTATGAAAGGTTTCTTCAAACTTTCATCAGATTAAATTAGTCAAATATTTTTTGAGATGACAAAACCGTTTTATGTAAGATTAGTCATGCACGTATTACATGTTGTTGTAGGGTTCATGTTGACTTTTCCATGCATTCTGATAATTATCAAGCTATATATAGTGGTTATTTGTGCGCTAAACAATGTTTTGCAAGAATGTGGTCTACAAGCACCTTCTAAGTCACCGAGAGACTTCATTTCAAGTTTACTTTGTAAATGAGATGATGGGTGCATTTATTATAAGATGATGTATTTGAAAGGATTTCATCCTACATGTGGAGGTTTTTAAAAGTTACATAGATTGTTACATCTCGATAACACATATGAAATTGGCAAGAACTAGTTTCTTTTGGAAAATACAAGTCAGTGAGATTGTGTAATAGTGCCTTATATGCAAAAAGAACCTTAAGGGTCACTATGAGGTCTAGATGACCTTAGGGGCAATATTTGGTTTGAGATAAAGTGTTTAAGCCTTATGCAAGGATCTAAGAAAATATTTATCTTGTGAGGATCAATTTGACAAAGGTATTTGTCAACTTGACAACTTCTTAAAAAAACTTGTAATTGTTAACAGTCGATTTGTGACTGTTGTAGACTATTTAGAGTAGTTGATGTTGTTTTAGAGTGTTTGGGGATCTATTAGAGGACATCCACACGAGTATGGTTTAGTATGTAGAGTGGTGTGATAGAGAACCATGTAAATGGTTCAAATCAATAAACAAATTTATATTCTTGCAAACTGGTTCATTGGCCCATGGGTACAGTCATTAAACTAGGGCATTTGAATGCATTGTAGAATGTGTTTGTGATTGGAAATGGAGTAATTGATTGTCTATTTTCTTGTTATCACTTCCATATCTGTATTGCATTATTTCATTTGAATTTGAAGGTGAGGAATTAACTGGTGTCTTGTACAATAGTGTTTGGTTGTAGGGATATGCGGGATATGGTGGTGGAGAGACTACAAATGGTGGTAAATGCTGATTGAAGGTACATGAAGCAGCACCAGTCATTATTGCGAGCATATAATCCAAAGCATGAGTATATTTTGTGATGGATCTATGCAATTGGGGTCCATAGGGGTGTTAGATCCATTGAGGGGATCTAGAGATTTTTGCAAGAGTCTTTTTAAACAAGCCCTAGCCTAGAGACCTAGAAAGGAGGGTTTGGTACCTAGAATGATAGGTCATTATTTTCTCAATAACAGTTTGACAAAATCTTAATGTAGAAGCATCATTCCATGAATGTGCTTACTAATTCTCATGGAATTATGTGTCTTTGATATTTTTAATAGATTTTTACATGATACATTGTAGAAGAGTTGATTTGACAAGGTGGTCACCGGATTTGTGAAGTGAACTTTGAAGGATTTTCTTGTTGAGAGAATCAGATACACATGAATACAATGTATCACATAAAGTATGAGTTCACTTAAATGATGAATTACACATGTGAACACACATAGCACCC